>OX940935.1:22913921-23513921 GCA_954870645.1 Agrotis clavis | reverse complement strand
CTGGCATGCCGTTACCTACTGCAGTACAGTACCAATAACAGTACCGGCATACTGCCATTGCTAAAGTTGCCATTTGCCAAGAGCCGCTGAATAATATTTGTTCTGTTTAATTAATTAAGCTTATACTTCACATAAACTTTTCAGAACAGTTATACCTAGTTTTAAATTGTTGACACAAAACTTCAGTAGCACATGTTTGAAGGTACAATTACAAAGGCCATCAGTTGCAAAATTTTGACTTTCATGTTTAATTTGAAGTTATGGTAACTACCTATAAATTGGACCACACAGTTGTTTACAACTAGTAGCAATGATGGCATCTTTATTTGACTGAAAGTGTGCATTATACCTTTATAAGTTTATCATCAACCCAAACATACCAACACAGTAGCTATGTCACAAGTGAACAAATGCATCACAGTAGCTGACCTGTACCGTGTCCGGTCTCCATCACCCTCCGCAGCAGTATTGTCCACTCCTGATCTGTAAATTAAAACCTTGTTAGGTATGTCATGTGAATGCACAGCCCATAGTAAAATACATGTGTGATAAGAGTTATTAATAAATTAGGAAATAAATTTTGTTCTATTTTATGATGGGAAAAGAAAAAACACAACTCAACAGACTTTGAACTATTCAGAAATAAGAGAATGCCTATGTGAGGCTCTTTCAAGTCAGCATAATAACCTAACATTGACCTTAAAAATATCTTATTGACCTCATTGTTGCTTGAAAACAGGGTTAGACCCATCACTTGATTTTCCTCACCATTACTTCTCCCACTATCAAAACTACCTGTACAGTGTGTCTGGTGTTGGTCTGTACAAACTTAGAGGGAAGATAGCTTACTCAATTCTGTCAATAAAATTTTTGCACATGTGGGGTCGGAACCCAACTCCTACTGAATGGTAGTCATTTTTGTGTTTTGATCCCTTCTCATGAAATGCGCAAATTTAAAGGACTGCAACTTTCTATATTAAATAACAAAGCTCGCAGAAAATGTAAATACACTTCAGCAGCTCTTTCCTGGTGCACGCTGGGTCAAAATAAGCAGTTTGCTGCATTCAACCTCAAAGATTAATTGTGCAAGCCTTTGTTCTAACAATAGTAACAATGCTATCTATCTCCTACATCAAGTGTCATAGAAACAAGTTTTTGGTATGATTATTTAGGTAAACTTAACCTCTATAAGACAAGTCAATAAAAAAAGGAAGATCTCAGGGGCAAATTTAGTAAAAAACTTGGTTAATTGTAAAAACAAGGTAATTTCATCGAATAAAATCATCGGGTAAAACATCAATTGATGTTTTACCCTTTATTTCAAAATGATGAAGCATTTTTGGTAATATTTGAGTTATTCAAGCTATTTTTTATTATATTCAGTTGCTAAAAGTTGATTAATAACCCCAATTGGGACTTAAAACCCAATTCCATCAAATTGGTGGATGTGGTACAATTTTAGTGTCCGAATTGAACAAGCTACCTTCCCTTTATGTTTGTACAGACCGAAACCGGACACATTGTATATTACTGGATTTTTTTTGTTATTTTTTCACAACCCTTGGTTTTTCGGGTTTCGGTCGATAATAAACCCCTCCTAACACAAATACACTCAAAAAGATCAATTCTACCAAAAAAATCGCTTCTAATAAAAAACGACGCTAGTCTTTGCGAAGCGCTTTCCAAGGTTCTACTCACAGGGCTCTGTCGCGCTCGGCATCGGCCTGACCCTCCATGGCTCGCACAGTTGACTCCTGTCCACTGGTCGACCGCTCAGTGGCTCACCAGCGTCAGCCTCCTTTAGACCTCATCGATACTATTAACAAAGGCCTGCCTTGCTCAATCACAAGTATTGAACCCGATCACTTTCTCTAACCAAACGGTTCAATAAATGAATAGAATTAAAGATTCAATGTTCGTCGTTCATTTCTTATTTAAAATAGCTAAACTTTTTCAATTTTATTGACAAATATTTAAATTGCGGCCGAGCCAAACTTATGACAATGTGTCAAACTCAGTGTTGCCGTTAGGACAATCTAGTTTGTGGCTACATGTAAGTAAAAAGTAGCCAGTTTTGTAAAAAAATCTCTGTCAAAATTCGGCTAGAAGTGGCTAAAGTGCTTTTGGCCAGGAGGCCAATCGCGCTATTTTTTTTTCAACGAAATCGCAACTGAACCGCTACCATAACACAACTTTTTGACCGTTTCGTATCGCGCTAAAATTTTGACAGCAAGTTGAGACGCAACGCGATCGTAGCTGGAACGTAACCGCTGTCAAACGTAAAGTTGATAGGACGCTACTTTTTTATGATCGTTACTGCATCGTTGGAGTGTTTTGTCTTTGTTGTGTTGTGAAGTGATTCTACACTACATCCTACTGTTATGATATTATCTTATTATGAATTTATCTATCTAACTTGGTTAGCGTTTGAACGTATAACGCAATACCAAAATCAGAAAAAACTGAATCGAAACGTAACCACTGTTGCAATCGAACCATAACGTTATCGTATACGTTTGCAGACGTTTCAAATTAGCGCGATTGGCCTCCTGATACTATTGATGACCAGATATTAAATTGTAATACTATTGATAAGTATTACAATTTCGGCATGGTGATAAACGGGTTAAATAAAACAATTTTAATACTAATTAGTATTTAACATTATTAAAAGCTAATAAACGTTCAGCTAGTGAAAAATATTCTCAATTATTTGGTTTAAAATTAAAAATCAATTCCAAAGTCTACAGTGACATCTGGAGATTCATTAATCTCTTCGTCAATGGGTGATGATGTGGGTGGTATTTCAATGGGGAAGGCAAGTGTCAAAGTGACAAGTGACAAGATGGTCCCAAAAGAACTGTCAAATCAAAGGGATTTTCGGAAAAAAAGCTATTAATTAATATAAAATGACTAGATGTTGTGGAATAAGCTGTAAAAATGATGGAACATTCAAATTTCCGACAGTTCACACTATCAAGAAATAATGGGTAGCTGCTGTGACTGCTGTGAGAACAAAAATTGTATTATCACTAAGGAAAAGCTATACAATAAACAAATATCCACCCTTGCGAAGCGGGGACAGGCCGTTAGTTGAGTTTATTAATGAAATTCTATGATTATATCATAGCTAAACAATCGAATACACCTTTCAAAATAATATCTACTTTTCTATTGGAGGTTAAGTACCAGTATTGCATCGCTCCATAAATCATGAAATGGTTCATCTGGTGAAAGAATTATCATCTGGAACGAGTTTTGTGATAGTTGTGGTGTTAAGAAATTAAATATATTGTGATATTTCTCTAATCTAAATAGAAAAAATGGGTAAAATTACTGAATTAAACCATTATGATATTTTATCAAAATAGAAAGTCAGAAGGGGCATTATATGCTTGGTAGAGGAGAAGACAGGTAAACCATACTTAAACTCAAAAATTTAAACCTCAAATACAAGTAATTGTGGATTTAATACGGTAAAATCAAATGTATAACCACTCAATTAAATCAATTTTTTTCCTCTTGTAGATGTACCGCGGCGTCTTAGTTCCTCTGTTGGTATAAGCACTTGCATTGACGAATAATTTTCCATATTTGTTTTGTATTTATACTCAATTTTTATAACAATAAATCTTTTTTGTTTTTTGTACAAGGTAGACAGTAATCTGACGTAGGGACCAACTATCGCAGCGCCATCTACGATTAGCTTTGAGTTGCCATCCCCATTTGTTTGACCGATTTGACCGTTTTTGTGACTTTGTTTAAAACTTCAGCAGGCAAAACATAATTGTGGCAAGCTTTTTTTAATATTTTTAATTGTTTTTTTGTAGTTTGGTTTAATTAATTGGTAGTCTTCTAATAGTAATTAAGTAAAAGTTAAACAATCGAAAAATCAGCCAGAAGTGGCTAGATTTATTTTGGTGGCTAAAATGGTTTTCTGTTTGGCTAGAACCGTTGAAAATCCGCTAGATCTAGCCACAAAGTGGCTAAAACGGCAACACTGGTCAAACTTCGTGGTTCAGTTCCCTGTCAATGTCATTGTGACATTATGTGACGACAGATTATTAGTAGTGAATGAAAGTGAAACTAAGTCTAAAAGTTTTCTTTATTCGTTTGAACCATGGACCTAAAAAAAAAGGCGGACGGAACTTCACTAAGAAACGATTGAAGCACCACAATGGCGGCGGCGTAAATATGTGTGAGTGTGTATAGGGATGCCAGATGAAGGAAAAAATTACCCATTTTTAAACAATATTTAATTAAGATCTCCCTTGAACTTAAGTTTAATTACAATTTTTTTGTGACGGATACCTATTTTTAAAATAAAGGTAAAATCATTTAAGCACATTGGATATTAAAATATTTACAACTCGTTTAATGTTAATAAAGTTTTACAATCCCTTTTGGTGATTCAAATTTTTGTAGACTTGTCTTTTGCTATCGACACATCTAGAAATCCCTTCTAATTTACTGAAGTGGTGAAAACGAATGTTTAAGTATTTTTCGGCTATAAATATTTAATTAAAGCTATTTTATGTTCCATTCCTACACGTCTACATTCCTATTCCATGTCTACACTCCCTTATTATTTTTATACAATCATTTTTCCATGCATCATTTGCCGTGGGGAAATCTGTAAAAATATAGAAGAATACAATAACGATAAATAGTAACATAAAATATAAATCTCCCAATTTTAAAATAATTTGAACCTTGAAATAGTTGCAACACTGATTGATTTCGAGATGTTTATTAAATTTATTGACGTAAAATCGAGAAATAAGCTTCAAATTGACATGCTTAACTATGAAAAGTGATCCCCTGGCTTTTTTAATTGAACTACTATGGTTTAGACAACTTTTTGCAACACATGACGGCATACTTTGGTTTTTATTAGACAAAATAACACCGTATAAAACCGCGAGTGTCGTTCGAAGCGTAATGGCCGACGGCTGACTTACTATGGTGTGAATGTGTGCGTGCTGGCTTGTCCACATTAGCGCACTGACTTACTATGGGTGCTTCAATTTTTTCTTAGTGAAGTTCCGTCCGCCTTTTTTTTAGGTCCATGGTTTGAACCAGGTCTAGGCATGTCTAGAATGGGGATGGCAACTCAAAGCTAATCGTAGATGGCGCTGCGATAGTTGGTCCCTACGTCAGATTACTGTCTACCTTGTACAAAAAACAAACAAGATTTATTGTTATAAAAATTGAGTTTAAATACAAAACAAATATGGAAAATTATTCGTCAATGCAAGTGCATAAACTAAAAGAAGAATTAAGACGCCGCGGTGCATCTACAAGAGGAAAAAAAGTGATTTAATTGAGTGGTAATACATTTGATTTTACCGTTATAAATCCACAATTACTTGTAGTTGAGGTTTCAATTTTTGAGTTTACGTATGTTTTACCTGTCCTCTCCTATAACAAGAATATAATGATGCTTCTGACTTTCTATTTTGATAAAATATCATAATGTTTTAAGTCAGTAATTTTACCCCTTTTTTCTATTTAGATTCGAGAAATATCACAATATATTTAATTTCTTAACACCATAACTATCACAAAACTCGTTCCAGGTGATAATTCTTCCGCCAGACGAACGATTTCATGATTTATAGAGCGATGCAATACTGGTACTTAACCTCCAAAAGAAAAGCTACATATTATTTTGAAAATTGCATTCCATTGTTTAGTTATGGTATAATCATAGAATTTCATTAATAAACTCAACTAACGGCCTGTCTCGGCTTCGCAAGGCTGGATATTTGTTTATTATATAGCTTTTCCTTAGTTATAATTCAATTTTTGTTCTCAAGGCAGTTACAGCAGCTACCCATTATTTCTTGATAGTGTGAATTGTCGGAAATTTGTATGTTCCATCATTTTTACAGCTTATTACACAACATTTAGTCATTTTACATCAATAAATCGTTTTTTTTCAGAAAATTCCTTTGATTTGACAGTTCTTTTGGGACCAAACTGTCACTTGTCACTTTGACACTTGCCTTCCCCATTTAGTACCAAGCTTAAAATGTTTTCTTATTACGTACAAATCTAAAAACCACCCGAGACCCATATTGCACGAGCGCTTTTTTAACGGGGGTTAAAATAGCGCTGAGTTGGAACGAAAGGGTAAATTGAACTTAAATGTCACTCAAAGATTTTTCTTTGGAAAGAAAAATTCGAACCGCGGACAGGATTCGAACCTGCGACCTTCGGATTCAGTACATCCGACGCTCATTTCCAACCGAGCCACCGAGGATCGTAACCGCCACGGCGAATTCTTCATTCCATTTCTAACGTCTCATGGTGACGTTTAGCGCCATCTATTGCAGAGTATTCCAACTACTGCACCAACATGTTAACATTACAGTTAAATCAATGCTGTAACAGATGACGTCAACCGTACTTAATATTTTTAAATATTGAACGCATTAACGCATGCGTAGCGAATTTTCAAAGATTTTTCTTTGGAAAGAAAAATTCGAACCGCGCAGTAGTTGGAATACTCTGCAATAGATGGCGCTAAACGTCACCATGAGACGTTAGAAATGGAATGAAGAATTCGCCGTGGCGGTTACGATCCTCGGTGGCTCGGTTGGAAATGAGCGTCGGATGTACTGAATCCGAAGGTCGCAGGTTCGAATCCTGTCCGCGGTTCGAATTTTTCTTTCCAAAGAAAAATCTTTGAAAATTCGCTACGCATGCGTTAATGCGTTCAATATTTAAAATATTTAATGTCACTGCCCAGCACTTATAATTAAATACTGTTCGAAAAACAAGCGCCGCGGTTTAAAAGCGCTGATTTTTAACAGATCCATAGGAAAGCATATTTGTTCTATTTTGGTGCTTTTTAAAGCGCTCGTGCGATAGAGGCTTAGCCCAAGGATCAACCATGATTTTAATATTATGCACATATCTTGCACTTACGTATAAAAATTGAAAATGGGCAATCAAGGGGTTCTAAGGGGGAAAAAGAACAATGCGTTCTCATGTATTCACACGTCAACGCTTTTTTTCGAACTGTATTAATTATTTTTAAGTGCTGTGCGGTGACTTTTAAGTAATTGAACTTAAAAGTCACCGCACAGCACTTAAAAATAATTAATACAGTTCGAAAAAACGCGTACCATTTTGTTAAAACTCGGCGATTTCATAACGCGCTCTTGAGTGCGTATGGTGGTTATTGTAAATGTGAACGCAGACGTAGCCACACCGTAGTCTCCGCAGTCTCCGCAGTCATCGTTTTCTTACCACTTCTGCGGCTATTGCGATGCGGGTGAGTGTGCGAGGTTTCATAGAACTTCATACAAAGAATTCGTAATGCGGGGACTGCGGAGACTGCGGTGCGGCTAGGTCTGCGTTCACCTTAAGTCCTCGGGTTTTATTCATAGACCTAGAGGTTGGACTGAGCATTCGCTGCCTTACATTGACCCACCATTGACCCAAGCATTGACTATACCTACTCTCTAGAAAGAGAGGAAAAAAATATTGGTTATTTAAGGTAGTGGTCGGACCAACGGCGAGAGACTGCGATTTTCTCTCTCAAGAAACGCATTTATGTACCTACATTCTGTGTAAACGAAAGAGATGTGTAGATTTATAGTTGCTCCTAAGCCGCTTTATGTGCACAAAGATAAAAGCAAAGTGCGAGGTGCGCCTTGCGTCGCCCGTCGAGGCCTCCCGCCCCGGGCCTTGGCCCTCTTGGCCTAAGGGTAAATACGCCACTATAAAAGTCGGCTAAACCTAAGTTACTACTTATTACAGCTTGGCCAGAACGGATTGAAACGGAACTAATCTTTTTTTGTTTGCTGACAACGTTTCTCACCTTTGATATTTGATGTAAACAAAGAACGCAGGTTTCTTAGATTTATTATTGTGCCATAAAACTAACGTAATAAGTGAAAAAAAAACATTCAAAGTGCTGGTAGCGAGAGCACAGTGGCGACTTCCGGTTTTCTACTGTTATTTGCCAAGCTGTACATCAGCTACCTGCCAATAAAAGTTCCGTCAAAATCGGTCCAGCCATTTCAGAGATAAAACAACTCACATAACTTTGGCTAAGTTCGAAGTTCTTTCAACTTCTTTGACGAGCCAAATTTTCGAAATAATAAAATAAATCTGACAAGTAACAAGTTTAAAAATTTTGAGGGCTATAATATAATTCGTATATGAGAAATAGCCAAGTCAGAAATTAAGCTACAACGTATGATCCTTAGTTATAAGAAGAAATATAGTTTATGTTGTTATAAATAAATTTCATTTAGATTTCAGTTCTTTTTTCGTTGAAGTCAACAACCAAGGCATAATATCAAACTATTGAGCTTGGCTCTCATTTCACATTTATGTTTTTGTTGGGATATCATTACTTTTTGTACATCAATAATGATCTTACACTATTGATCGCTAAATATATTGAAACAGTAATTTATAATGAATCCCAGTTAATAACTGCAGGGGATGTTAGACACCGTTTGTTGCCGGCAAGAAGGGAAGTTCTGCCCATCTTAACACCGCGATTCAGGATCGTGACGTAATGGGGAAGGCAAGTGTCAAAGTGACAAGTGACAGTTTGGTCCCAAAAGAGCTGTCAAATCAAAGGAATTTTATGAAAAAGAACGATTTATTGATGTAAAATGACTAGATGTTGTGTAATAAGCTGTAAAAATGATGGAACATACAAATTTCCGACAATTCACACTATCAAGAAATAATGGGTAGCTGCTGTAACTGCCTTGAGAACAAAAATTGAATTATAACTAAGGAAAAGCTATATAATAAACAATTATCCTTCGGGTTTCCACCGAAGACGATTACATC
Source organism: Agrotis clavis (assembly GCA_954870645.1). Taxonomy (NCBI): domain Eukaryota; kingdom Metazoa; phylum Arthropoda; class Insecta; order Lepidoptera; family Noctuidae; genus Agrotis; species Agrotis clavis. The sequence goes on along the minus strand of OX940935.1, from coordinate 23,505,098 downwards.
TGTTTTACATGCAGCAGTCCATGACTAGGTGCTATCTTCGTCACACATTTAGAGAAATACATATTAAAAAATCATAGTTATTTTTTGTCTCATTCAGCCTGCGCTGGAGGCGCCGCGCCGTGCCTCCCGGAACGCGGCAACTTCATTACGTGATTTTGTGTTCTCGGAGTCACACGCTAATTTCTATTTTTAAATACTTTTATCACTACCGGAGTTTTTTAGTGGGTGAAATGCCTAAACGGAAAAGATCGAGTGATGATAACTATGAAACCTTGCTTAAAAAAGTTAAAAAGATTGAAAAAAAGTTTAGGAAAAAACGGCGCCGCCGTTCTCATTCAACAATTTCTACACAGTCGTCAAGGTCCGAAACAGACTACCCCATATTTATAGGTAAGTATTTAGTAATATAACTAATTATAATCAGTAATTTTGTACTAAAATTTTGCAATTTACATTATTATCGGAACGGATAAAAATTTTGAATATTTTTTTTCTTCTACCTTCATTTATCTGAGGTATAAGTATTGATGTTTTATTTCTTTTAATATAAACCTTAACTATAGCAATTGTCTGTTGAAAAATCGGGTACCTATCTTGGACCCGCCATACAAAAGAGTACCTATCTTGGGCTCAGTACTTGAAGGGTACCTAGCTTGGACCCACGTATACGTATTATAATATGAGTGCCTATCTTGGGCTCATTACAGCGCGCGTGACATTAAAAATGATGAGATATGAGGTCCACATCATTTACGTAAGTATTTCTCTTTTAGGTGAAAATACGCAACTGATAAACTCTGACTATGATGAGAATAACGAATGCCCACCTGCCCAAATTGAGTCACCATCACCACCACCATTGATTGATCCACCGCCGCTGCTGCTTGATTCGTCCTCGTCTGCGCCACCGCGGCCGGCCCCATCGCCCCCGACCCCGTCGCCCCCGGCCCCAGCCGACACCAGCGTAGACGCAACCGCGCCACAAGCGACACCGACACAATCAGCGGACTTATTGCCGCAATTACTAGACCTTATTGGACCCGACCCGAATGAACTTAAAACCTATGGCGAAAAAATACATAAGGATATTGCCTCTAGGTGGACTCATATTGTCGTTAATGGGTTATCTAAAGACACCCGATCGGAGCTCACGAAACTATACTTATTGCCTGAAAACTGTGGAAATCTCACAGCTCCAAAACTCAATCTTGAGGTAAAAAAGGTCTAAACGAGATAGATATTAAACATGACGAGTACAGTGAGAATAAACAAAACCAGCTAGGAAGTGGCCTTGCAGCTATTGGATATGTACTGGATTGGGCTCTGACATCTCATACAATAGTTCCTCAGGAAATAATAAAAAAGTTGAGTGATGCGGGACGAATCTTATGCGATAGTCACTACCGCGAGTCTCTTTCGCGTAGATACGCGATCACAAATGTTTTAAACAAAAACATCAAAGAAACCATTAAAGATACTAAAATTGACCAGTATTTATTTGGCTCCAACTTGTCTGAGCATATAAAGAGTACCAAGGCACTCAATAAGACCGGCATGGAAATAAAACAATCGTCGCGCCTGCCTTACACGTACAGAACTCCTTCGGCTGTCCAGCCTCAAAGGGGCGCTTTAAACTACAGGGGGGGCCCGCGCGCGATAGCGCCGGGGCCACGGGCTGCCCCGCAGCGTCTGCGCCTCCGCCGCCGGCAGCGCCGCCCCAGCCGCATCGCCGCCAGGCAGCACCGCGGGGCCGTCAGCGCGCGACTCGCTACCAGTCTCGGAGGCGATAAATGAAAACCAGGTACACTTTATTGCTGGTCGCTTACAATACTTCTTAGATAAATGGCGAAAAATAACAAACGATACAACCATTCTAGACTGGGTCAAAGGTTATAAAATCCCATTCCAAAAAATACCTATACAAACTACTAAACCTAAAAACAGTGCCGTGAATTCTCCATCTCAAGTTAAAATTATTAATGAATGCATTTCTGAATTGTTATTGTCAGGTTTTATTTCACCTTGTTCACATTCTGAAGATCAATTCATTTCACCTGTATTTACAGTGCCCAAACCTAATGGCAAACACCGATTTATTTTAAATCTAAAAAATCTCAATAAATTTATTAAACAAAAACATTTCAAGATGGAGGATTATCGCACTGCACTTAAGTTATTACAACATAATTACTTTATGTCATCAATCGACTTAAAGGACGCTTATTTTTTAATTTCAATTAATGAAAGCGATAGAAAGATGCTTCGCTTCGAATGGAATTCACAACTATACGAATTTAATGTTCTTCCCTTTGGCCTTTGCACTGCACCGTATGTTTTTACTAAATTAATGAAACCAGTTTTGTTTTACTTACGCTCTTCAGGTTTACTGTCAGTAGCGTATTTAGATGATTTTTTATGTATCGCTCGAACGTATGAGGAGTGTTTACATAATGTCACTACCACAAAACAAGTCTTAGAATCGTTAGGTTTCATTATAAATACAAATAAAAGCGTCATGATACCGAACAATATTTGTAAATTCTTAGGTTTTAACCTCAATACTAGGGACATGACTATTACATTACCTGACGATAAAAAAGAAAGAATAAAAAATAAAACTAAGAAAATCATGTGTAAAAATAAATGTACAGTTAGATATTTTGCTGAATTCATAGGCTTGTTGACCTCCGCGTGCCCAGCGGTGCGATACGGTTGGGTGTATACTAAGTTGTTCGAACGCGAAAAATTTTTAGCACTAAATTACACTGATAACTATAATAAACAGATGCAAATAAAACATAGTGTTTTGAAAGACGACATTTTATGGTGGCTAAATAATATCGACACTTCGTTTTCTCCAATTCGTAAAAATAATTATTGTATGGAAATTTTTAGTGACGCATCTAACACGGGTTGGGGCGTAGCGTGCGAAGGACAAAGTGCAAGTGGAAATTGGACTGAATCGGAATTAGCCCTTCACATCAATACCCTTGAGTTGAAAGCAGCGTATTACGGAGTTAAAATATTTACTGCGAACTTACATAACTGTGACGTGTTATTGAGAATTGATAATACCACTGCTATTAGTTATATAAATCGTATGGGCGGAGTACAGTACCCACACCTAAACGAATTATCTAGAAAAATATGGCAGTGGTGTGAGTTTAGAAACATTTTTATATTTGCATCATATATATGTGGGGTATAGGGTTCTTGCAATAAAATTCGTCTTCACAAACTATTTGCTTTTTTTATTTCTTCGTAACGTCTTAGCGGTTAGCGGCACAGCACACACCGTCCTTGCATCTCCCTCCTTCCTTCCGTCCCCCGTCATCCCGCCTTTCACTCACACATAGCACTCTATCTCTTTCTTCCAATTGCGTTCCGTTTCCCACATTCGGCCATCCGACATTCATGTCTGTCCCCAGACATGCTAAACTGACTTTCATTCCTCATTTCATTCTTACCTTACCTCCTCATCCATCATCATTACACGCTTACATTTATCACTACTTAAATACACCATTAAACTTAATACACGCTTATAGAACTAATCTTAAACATTAACAGCAAAAGAAATGAAATTCCTGTTTTATGTAGTTCTTAACTAAAGGTAAACCATAGACTTGTAAGTGAACACAATGCAAGGGTAAACTTTTATAAAACATGTTATCAACTTAAGTACTATTTCAAAACAAAACAGTAGTAAGTTAGCTTACAACATTAACCAGTTTATACAATTGAACTTCAATTTTCATTTGCAAAACAAAACACATAAAATTTTATAAAGTAATAAAAGGAAAAAAAAAACAAACATCCGTCACACAGTCTTACGTCCATACTTCACCACAAGCAGAGCATACTTACTCAATTTCTTCATCATTGTCAGGCCACCTCTTCATCCCATCAGCAGAGCAAGTAGTCCTTACGGGACCTTCATATGTGACATCATCCTTTTCGACGTCATAGCGATCGTTTCGCTTGACCTTTGTGATCTTATATGGGCCTAGGTACTTTGGCTTTAATTTGAGTCCTGGACCAAACTGTGTTCTTTGTATTGCTACTCGTTCACCAACTTCATACTTAGTACTTTTCTTTCTTTTCTTATTATAAGTACTTGCATTTTCTTTTTGCATTTTTAATATTTGTTCTTTAGCTTTTTTTTCTTAATTCTTCTCTTTCTTCACTGAATTGTTCTAGACTCTCTTGCTGTAATAAATCAATTAAAGGTATATCTTCTTTGGATTTCATCTTGACCCCTGTTAATAACTCAAATGGACTTGTATTAATGCTTCTTTGGAAAGTGCTATTTATTGCATGTTGCAATCGACTTACATGTTTGTACCACACTGATGGATCTTCTGCACATAACTTCGTAAGAGTTGGTTTAATGATTCCATGAATCCTTTCCACTTGTCCGTTTCCTCGTGGCACTCCTGTTGTTATTTTTATGTGTTCTATATTCTCACTCTTACAATGTTCTTCAAACTCATGGCTAGTAAAAGCAGTACCTCGATCAGTGACAATCCTATCTGGATTCCCAAATGTCTGTTGATGTATTTTCAGCTTATCCAGAGTTTCGCTACTGGTGGTGCTCTTTGTAGGGAAAAGCCACACAAATTTAGTAAAGGCATCAACTATTGTTAAAATGTGATTATACCTCTTTCTGGTCTCAGTCATCGGTCCAATGTGATCCATGTGAAGGGTATGCAGAGGGATTCCCTCCTTTTGAATAGGGTTAAGAAAACCTTCCTGTTTCCCCTGCTTCTTCGTTGCTAGTAAGCATGGTATGCAGCTTGCAATAAAGTCATCAATTTTCTTATCTATATCTTTGATGTAGAAATCTTTAACAAGGAGTTCTTTCATTTTTCTCTTTCCAAAATGACCATTGGCATGCACTCTTCGTATAACTTCTTTTTCCATGCTTCTAGGAATTACCAGCTGCTTCTGGTCACTCCTGTAAAGAATATTATTTTCCAACCAATAGTCTAAATAGGGTTTTTCTTTTACAATTTCGATTATTGCTTTCAGTCCTTCATCCTGGATTTGTGCGTCCTTGACTTGGTCATGAAGACTTGCTACCATTACTGAAACATAAGGGTGTCTGCTCAATGCATCCACATGCCTCATACTCGAACCTTTTCGGTGCTCAACTTCAAAGTCATATTGATCTAAAAACAACACCCATCTTGCAATCTTAGCTGATAAGTCCTTCTTCTTAAGGGTTAGTGCAAAAGCTTGACAGTCTGTAACAATCTTAAAATGTATGCCAAACAGGTAATGTCGAAATTTCTTTATAGCTTCAATTATCGCTAGAGCCTCCAGTTCATAGCTTGTGTACCTTTGTTCAGCATCATTTGTCTTCCTACTCATATACTGGACTGGATGTAAACCACTATCCGGATGCTGCTGTAATAGTATTGCCGAATAAGCAATGCTGGATGCGTCTGTATGCACTTCTGTAGGCAGCTTGAAATTATAAATCTTCAATACTGGACCACATGCCAGCTTCTTCTTCAAAATATTAAAAGAGTTACGTTGATTTTCTTCAAAAATAAAGACAGCATCTTGTTTTAATAAGTCAGTTAAGGGTTTTGCTATTGTAGCATAATTTTCTATATATTTTCTGAAGTAAGAAGTAAGTCCTATGAAACTATGTACCTGCTTAGTTGTTCTTGGTTCCGGGTACCTCATCACAGCGTCTGTCTTCTCTAAACTTGGACTGATTTCACCATTCCGTATGCGATGACCCAGATATTCAATTTCACTGCATATCAAATTTGCCTTCTTCCAATTTATCTGTAGTCCATATTCTGAAGCAACTGATAAAACTTCTTTCAATCTTTGCACACCTTGTTCCTCGTCTTTTGCTGGAATGATAATGTCATCAATAAAAACTAACATTATGCCTTTGTCAATTAAACTCCTGAAAATGGTTGACACAAATCTCATAAAATACTTTGGACAGTTTGACAGTCCAAAAGGTGCACGCAAAAATTCAAATTGACCATGATGAGTCACAAATGAGGTGTAGTGTATTGACTCTTCACTGATTTTCAAGTGAAAAAACCCATTCTTTAAATCAATAACACTAAATACTTTGGAGTCTTGCAGTTTGTCGATTAAATCCTCAATGACAGGTAGTGGATACTCATCCTTTACCATCTTCTTGTTGAGTTGTCTGTAGTCTACACAGACCCGTGTTGAACCATCTTTCTTCCTGACTAAAACCAAGGGACTAGCATATTCTGAGAAACTTACCCGTATTATGTTGCTATCCAACCATTCCGTTACCTGATCTTCAACTATTTGTTGTTCCTTTAGTGACAATCTTCTAGGTTTTTGAGCCACTGGGATGTCATCCTTCAAAATAATTTTAAGTTGTATGGGTGCTTCTTTTACTTGGACCGGCTTGTAGTCATCTACACAACTTAAAACCTCCTTTTTGACAATTGGGCTGACTGTGGAACCTACAACCACACTCAAACCTACGGAAAAACAATTAATTTTATTCATCCATTCTTCACCTGAGGGTAACAACAACACACTTCCTTCATTCATAACCATAATCACATTAGCGAGAAACTCATGACCTAATATTAAACTATAAGGCATACAGTCTTTAGGCACAACATGGAATGTAACTCCGTCGTAACATCGTCCGTCAATCACAGCACAAGTTGTTAACTTTCCGAAAGAACGCACTTGTTTTAGTCCGAGACCCGACAACACAACACCGTCTTCAGTCGTCTTTGGCTGCCCGATCACGTCATAGAAATCTTGTGACATCAAGTTAACATCGCTTCCTGAGTCAACAAGCGCCATTCCTTTGGTATTTTCGACAATAATACTCAAAACCGGCTTCCCCGACCTTTTGTTAGGTTTGTTTACAATCTGCACTTCTTTATTTTCCCGACAGTGACAGCTGTCATCTACGTCATCGCCGTTAGAGGTGCCAACATAATCTGTAGTAAACATGGCGGACTTCGAAGTGCTGGGATTCGTCGGATTTCTGCCCGAACGATGTCCGTCACGTTGGCCGCGCTGTCGGTCATCTCCGCCGCTGATTGGACGACTTGATCGGCTGTCGAAGTTTTCCGAGGGCTTCCGAATCTTCCGATCGTCTTCGCGTTTCGTCGCCGCCGTGCACTTAGAAGAAATATGGCCGAATTCATTGCACTTGAAACACTTGAGGCCCTTTTCCTTATGAGGACAGTTTTGCGATGAATGATTAAGTTCTCCACAGCTATAACACCGCAACTCACTGTTTGTATTCCTCTTTGAATGTCGATTGTGACCACCAGATCCATCGTTACGTTGCGTGTCACGACGCGCCTTCATTTTTTCTTTCACCTGCTCATAAATTTTTAATTTTTCCTTCAGCTCACTGTAGCTCGTAACACCATACAATAGTATTTTATTCGTTTCTAAGTCTTGAATGCCATCGACTATGTACTTGATCGCAACGTAATCGGGAATCTTACCCCTTTTTCCGAGTTCTTTCATTATTAGCACGTAATCCATACAGCTTTCGTCAGACTTTTTCTTACGTGCACTCATAATTTCATGTATCGTCTTCTGGTCAATCGCGTCGGGAAACTCCTTGCTGATGGCTTGCTTAATTTCGGCCCACGTTTTGAATGGCTTTTCGCTTCGTAGCCATAGCGCCGCTGTTCCCGTCAATGATCTACGCGCAATCACAAGCTGTTGGAGTGGCGTCCATTCAAATATTTCCGTATTATCTTCGATATCTTGAATCCAACGGCTCACTGGGTAGGTATGGTCTTGGCCCGAAAAATTGGTTATAAAGTCTTCAGCATATTGTACACCTCTTGATGACACGTCTTCAGTGGGTTTCGGCATTTTCAGTCTTCAGTCTTCGTCGTAGCAGTCGTAGATCGTAAAATATACGGTTTTTCGTTGCCAACGTCTTGTCGCCGCGCACCCAACCACGTGCCGCGTGCAGCGAGAAAAAAACTTCGATTCGAAGTTAAATCCGTCGTCAATCGTCGCGTCTTCTTCCCTATATCCCGGACGAGCCCCCAAAATTGTGGGGTATAGGGTTCTTGCAATAAAATTCGTCTTCACAAACTATTTGCTTTTTTTATTTCTTCGTAACGTCTTAGCGGTTAGCGGCACAGCACACACCGTCCTTGCATCTCCCTCCTTCCTTCCGTCCCCCGTCATCCCGCCTTTCACTCACACATAGCACTCTATCTCTTTCTTCCAATTGCGTTCCGTTTCCCACATATAAAATCATGCGATAATATTATAGCTGATAAGGAATCTCGACAAATCAATATCGATACAGAATGGGAAATTTCTCAATCAGTTTTCCTGCGAATATGTGAACTTTTAGGGTCGCCTGAATTTGACCTTTTTGCGAGTGCCCAAAACTATAAATGTGTCCGCTATGCGTCATGGAAACTCGATCCGTTTTCAGAAGTAGTTGATTCCTTCACCTTTAGTTGGCATAATATTAGTTTTTATGCATTTCCTCCCTTCTGTGTCATACCCAGAGTTTTAGAAAAGATATTAACAGACAAAGCCGTAGGCATCTTAATTGTACCATACTGGCCTTCACAACCGTGGTACCCACTATGGTCACGACTGGTTGTATCTGAAAAATACTACTTCGGTCCTGACAAGTCTCTATTGTATTCCCCTTTCAGAGACTGTCACCCACTTCATGCAGACCTTATCCTGGTGGCAGCCAAGTTATCCGGGAAGCAATGATAAGACGTGGTATACCATTGAATTCTTTACACATAGTAATGGCATCTTTTGCTCCAAAAACTTTGAGTCAGTACAGTAGTTCGATAAAACATTGGTGGTTATATTGCACACAAAATAATTTAGATATTTTTAAAACTAATATCTGCAATGTAATAGATTTCTTAACAAAAAAATTTGAGGAAGGTTCGAGTTATAGTTGCTTAAATTCGTATAGATCCGCCTTATCAATTATACTTGGGACTGAAATAACATTAAATGACTGTATTAATCGATTTATGAAAGGGATTTACAGGCTCAAACCACCTCAACCTAAATATAATTCTACCTGGGATACTAATGTCGTATTGGATTATCTCTCTAATATTTCCTATGAAAATATTACACTTACCGACTTAACATATAAAACATGTACATTGCTGTGCCTAGCAACTGCTCAGAGGGTCCAAACCATTAGTTCAATAAAGTTACAAAATATTATTGTTCAAAACGACACAATTGTCATAAAAATTCCTGATATTATAAAAACGTCCAGACCTGGAGCTTACCAACCACTTCTTAGACTACCTTTCATTCGTGAAAACCCTAATATTTGTCCTGCCTTAGCGCTTCAAACGTACATACAAAAGACACAAAGCTTACGACAGAATCAGGCTGAAGGATATTTGTTTCTAGGACTACGTAAACCTCACCAAAAAGTCGGTTCTCAAACAATATCCCATTGGATAAAAAAGGTGTTGGGAGATAGTGGTATTGACATTTCAATATTTGGTGCTCACAGCACAAGGTCAGCATCAACCTCGGCCGCCCATCGAAGAGGCGTCAATCTGGAAGTGGTTCGTAAGGCTGCTGGCTGGAGTCATACTTCCAATGTATTTCATAAGTATTATTGCAGGGAAGTTACAAATATCAATAACGAAAATGATTTTGTAAATGCTATTTTCAATTAGAAAAAATAGAAATGTTATTTACATTTATTTTTATTAACTTTATGTATAGAGTTAAGAGAGCGATAAGTGTAGAATGACTTTCCTAGGTTAATTATGACGTGATTTTTTTTAATTAGAATATAGTTGATTTACATATGGTTACAAAGGTCTTTTATTTATTTTTTGTGAGTAACCGAATTAATTAATTAATTGTCTCTAAACATCTGCATGTAAAACAGATGTAATCGTCTTCGGTGGAAACCCGAAGGATAATTAAGAATCAAACGAACTTACCTGTGAAGTTTGATTCCAATTATGCGAGGGTTTCCACCGAAGACGATTACATCGTCCCACCACGTCCCTCCCAAATCCAAAAGGACTACACAAAAATAAATAACCTTAACACAAAAACACTAAGTACTCTAAAATAATGAAGTTGCCGCGTTCCGGGAGGCACGGCGCGGCGCCTCCAGCGCAGGCTGAATGAGACAAAAAATAACTATGATTTTTTAATATGTATTTCTCTAAATGTGTGACGAAGATAGCACCTAGTCATGGACTGCTGCATGTAAAACAGATGTAATCGTCTTCGGTGGAAACCCTCGCATAATTGGAATCAAACTTCACAGGTAAGTTCGTTTGATTCTTAAATATCCAGCCTTGCGAAGCCGAGACAGGCCGTTAGTTGAGTTTAATGAAATTCTATGATTATACCATAACTAAACAATGGAATGCACTTTTCAAAATACCTAATATCTACTTTTCTTTTGGAGGTTAAGTACCAGTATTGCATCGCTCTATAAATCATGAAATCGTTCGTCTGGCGGAAGAATTATCACCTGGAACGAGTTTTGTGATAGTTGTGGTGTTAAGAAATTAAATATATTGTGATATTTCTCGAATCTAAATAGAAAAAAGGGGTAAAATTACTGACTTAAAACATTATGATATTATAAGCATCATTATATTCTTGTTATAGGAGAGGACAGGTAAAACATACGTAAACTCAAAAATTGAAACCTCAACTACAAGTAATTGTGGATTTATAACGGTAAAATCAAATGTATTACCACTCAATTAAATCACTTTTTTTCCTCTTGTAGATGCACCGCGGCGTCTTAATTCTTCTTTTAGTTTATGCACTTGCATTGACGAATAATTTTCCATATTTGTTTTGTATTTAAACTCAATTTTTATAACAATAAATCTTGTTTGTTTTTTGTACAAGGTAGACAGTAATCTGACGTAGGGACCAACTATCGCAGCACCATCTACGATTAGCTTTGAGTTGCCATCCCCATTGCACAACGCCATCTAGTGCCACTTATAAATAAATCAATGGAGGCTGAATGGTGAGTTTCCGAAAATGATAATAGGGGGCGCTAGTGGTTAAAGAATACGGTCTTAGATTAAAAAATGTCCAGATTGATAGTATAGTATGTGCCGTTTAACATGGCAATAGCGGTCATTGCTCCGACTTTCATCCCGATATCTCAATATTAGCGATACTTCCTCTTCACCCGTACAAATCTGTCGCAAAACTGACATCGCTTGAGTCTCTTATTACATAAAAAATTACCACAAAAACAACACAATGCACAACTCAAAATAATAGAAAATCTAGCAAACGTACCCTACGAAATATTTTTTTTATAATATTGTATTTTCGTTTTTACACAAGTTTATCACACTGAGACAATTTATCAAAAGTAAATATATTATTATGCATCATATAATTTTGCATTAACCTATAATACAATACTGAGTAAATATAAAGTTAGTGCATATTGTATGGATATGAGTATATTAATATTCTTTTGATATCAGGATGGTAAAAACACCTTATTTTTCCTAAAATAAATTACAAAAACTATTTCATCACAGAAAATGCTAATTTTGATCTTATGTCGTTTTTGTTTTACGAAGTCATCGCGTCAGGGGTGCAGCACCCCCGGCAGCAGCCGCCATTTAGATTTAACATTCCGTGTGGAAGTTCGCTTGCGTTCGGTCTGTGCAAAGACATTAAACTAAATACGAGCAATAGACGGGACATCACGAAGAAAGTTGTGATCCAAAACTTTTTACCACTAGGTAAAAAGTCGCTCAGTCTAGTAGTCGCGTTGCTATGCAACGCTAGATTGTGCGACTGACACATGGCATCAATAATTTTGTATGACAATTTTCCCAATGCCCGCTCTATAGGTTCTTTTAAATCTCTTTGGGTCTGTGCTATAATTTCTTTGCTTTTATTGTTATCGTTGTTGAGTTTGTTATGCTACGTTCACACGCGCGCCGTGCAGCCCGGCGGGCTGCCTAGCGGGCTGCGCGTTATGCAGCCGCGTGCGAGCGCGCGTGTAAACGGTCACCGGGCGCCCGCACATTCATCCTTTGAACTTTCAAAAAACCGACATTTGCCCGATTCGCGGCATTCACGTTCACAGGCGCGTTCACGGGCTCGGGCGTACCGTTTACACGCTCGTGAATGTGAATGTGCACGTTGAATGTAGAATTGAACGCGAGCGTGTGAACGTAGCATTACAGTTTTGTTTTTGTGTTCTATGTTGTTATTGTTACTTCATTTGTTGCTTGTAAAGAAGCATGGAACCAGAAGCTGGAACATCTACTGGTGAAACCAGTAAACGCCGTCGTCGTCCAAACATATTCCAACCTTAAGAAGGTTCGGAATCGATACCGTTCACATCGCCGCCAGCAAAAAGACAGAAGACGATTCTCACCAGCGGAGAACGTCTTATGATTATTAATATTTTTAAATATGTCCAAAACACAAAGCTCGAGGATAAATATTTAACTAACCATGATCTTGTCAAACGTACGTCAGAAATATGTGGGGTGAGTGAGAGATCGATATATCGGGTAATACGTGAATACAGAAATACTCATAAAATAACGCAACCTGAAGGTAAAAGGAGTAGACCAAACGTTCTCCAAAAAGTTGATGATTTTGATAAATCGGCCATTACTAAAACTTTTGGAAAAAAAAAATGATTTTTCATACAAAATGAGAAAATGATCGAGCCCATCAGTATGAAAAATCTTTTTTTTTCTTTTTTTCCAAAAGTTTTTGAACAAACATTGTTCAGTAACATGGGCTGAGTTACTCCACGAGAGGTTTTGCGCTATTAACGTTACACGTTGTATATTACATATTTATATTTATGTATGTACGTGTATTTTATTTTATTAATAATGTTTGTGTGTATTGTATTTATATTATCGGTTATCTATTATTTGATGTGCATCACTGTCTACCCTCATTTTTTTTTAAAGCTCTTCAAGTCCATCATAATTGTCAGGAAGATATCGCTATTAGCGATAAGACCGCCGTTGTACCCTTAGTATTAATAAAAACTTTTTTTTTAAAAGTACCGACTTCAAAAACAAATACAAAAAAGTGTAAAATAACTTTTCTTTCGGAAGTCGGTGGCTTTTGATTTTTATGTCATTGACTATTGCCACCGACTTCCGAAATAAAATTATTTTACACTTCTCTGTATTTGTTTTTGAAGTCGTACTTTTAAAAAAAAAAGTTTTTATTTTACCCTTTTTAGTTCAGACATTCAACAAAAATCTTCGTATAATCGGCAACTTTAGAAATTTATATCCAAGCTAGCAACAAAAACGGATCCATGCGGGCAACGTCACAAGACATCCAATATTATAGTATATTGAAACCTTCCCTAGACTGTAATAGCCCAAGAGCCCGTGAACCCCAGACCTACGTTATTTTATAAAGGCTGATAGTTTGTCAGCGGATGCTCCCAACACTGGTAAGAACGATGACCATTTATGGAGTTTGGGTTATGGTGGCTTTGGCAGGTAAACGGTACTAAAGATGCGTAAAATATAAGTTTACTTACGTCATAGTATAAAAGCTGATTTTTATATATAATACTCGGGTAATAAGTAGATGATGTTTCCTCATCAGCCAGACACTTATCATGGTGGCAACCCCTTGCCAGACACCCTTAATGTTCACGAAATTATAAGTTTGACTTACGTTATAGTATAAAAGCTGATTTGTATAAATAATACTTGGGTAATAATATGTAGATCATGTTTCCTCATTAGCCAGACACTTTTGATAGTTCCAACCCCTTGCCAGACAAACATTGTAAATAGCCCAGTCAACTGATGTTCAAAACAAGGTATAGAGGGAAAGTCTTGGAACACAATTTTTGACTACGCAACGTTGTTTCGACTAGTTAGGAGGAGAACATATTATCGAAAATCCCCATCCCTAGCCCTTGAGCTAAGGGGGAGGGAGGGGTTCGTAGGTACCACTTTTTGGTTTTTCGCTTATATCTCGGAAAGTCGGAAACCATGGGTCCTACCTAGCGACATAATACATATGAACAAAATAAATGCTGAATAAATTCTCTATAAATTTAATCCAGAAAACATTTCCAGGTCTTGTTTAGTTTTCGAGATATCTTGAAAGTCTGTAATATTGGTTAAAATCATTTTTACCTCTTTGCATGTGGAAAGTTGTATTTGATGTCGCCAAAGATCCAGAAAACAGCATCAGTGTTTCAGACCCTCCAAGTTGCGCAGAATGTCATTTTAATTTATATTAGGTACATTACAACTTAAGTCGTATTTCGTTAGATTCGAGTCGTTTTATAAGATTTGACCCAATTGTGTTGCCCAGATATTATCCTTCTAATACAATGAAATTATCCTAACATGACACTAAACCAGATAGCATCATAAAAAAATAAAATATTTTTTTATTCATACTCATTTTACACACATTTAGGAGTACTTTGGATCCAAGAGCGAGCGAAGCGAGCTCGGGACTTGGGGCACCCCGACTCGGACAGGTTAGGTTCGAAGGGGATGGCGGGGTCTACATACTAATTTTTATGGACACCTCGCATTTGATCAAAAATTAAATATGCTAAAATTGTTTACATTGTAAAAAGCTAAAGGTTCCTAAGATCGTTTTTCTGTAGCTCTTATGGAAGCGGATTTCTCCTTATTGGTCAACTTAGAATCAAAACCCTGTACACATGTACCTACCTAATATGTAATTGTAATCTAGAATGAGTTTCTGAGCTATTTTTACTGCTCCCTCGGTGGAAGGAAGACAAAAATATCAAGCTTGATGGTGGCTACCGCGAATTCAAGAATTTGTTATAACTTTGTGAGCACTGTAAGAGACCCTTTTAGCTGGAGGCTCATATCGCCTCAAGATGCAGGTTTCACTTGGCTTAGTTCATTGTAGGTGATAAAGGGAGGGTCTGAAAAGACTGCTCATGCTTTTTGGACCTTTAAATTGGCGATATGAAATACAACTTTCCAAATGCAAAAAGATAAAAATGATTTTTCACAATATTACAGACTTTCAAGAGCAGATAGCTCGAAAACTAAACAAAACCTGGAAACATATAGTAAATAAAACTTATGGGGAATTTATTCAGCTTTTATTTTTTTCATATATATTATGCCGCTAGGACCCATGGTTTCCGACTTTCCGAGATATAAGCGAAAAACCAAAAAGTGGTACCTACGAACCCCTCCCTCCCCCTTAGCTCAAGGGCTAGGGATGGGGACTTTCGATATGTTCTCCTCCTAACTAGTCGACACAAACTTGCGTAGTCAAAAATTGTGATCTAAGACTTTCCCTCTATACCTTGTATTGAACATCAGTTGACTGGGCTATTTACAATGCTTGTCTGGCAAGGGGTTGGAAATATCAAAAGTGTCTGGCTAATGAGGAAACATCATCTGCATATTATTACCCAAGTATTGTTTAAACAAATCAGCTTTTATACTATAACGTAAGTAAACTTATAATTTCGTAAATATTAAGGGTGTCTGGCAAGTGGTTGCCACCATGATAAGTGTCTGGCTGATGAGGAAACATCATCTACTTATTACCCGAGTATTATATATAAAAATCAGCTTAACTATGACGTAAGTAAACTTATATTTTACGCATCTTTAGTACCGTTTACCTGCCAAAGCCACCATAACCCAAACTCCATAAATGGTCATCGTTCTTACCAGTGTAGGGAGCATCCGCTGACAAACTTTCAGCCTTTATAAAATAACGTAGGTCTGGGGTTCACGGGCTCTTGCTCTATAATAAACATTTTTCCGTAAACCGCATTAAAATCGGTTCAGACAAACGCGAGATAATCGTGAACAAACATACAATCGACTTTGAAAATCCACTATGATCCGCGCGCGGACGAAAATACATATGACGGGAAAAGGGCCGTTACCTATCACTACATCCATTAAATCCGTCACACACAGTGGAACATTTTTAACATCACGCGTAAATTTATAAGCACACAATTTGATTTCTAGAAATAAAAAATAATAATTTTGAATTAGAGCAACACAAGATTCACAACCCCTTATGGCGGGATACTTCAAAAAAACAACGTTCCCCTATTTAAAAAACGTATAATTCTTAAATATTTTCAAAATGTAAAAAAAAAACATAAAAGAAATCAGTTGGGTTGCGATTGTGCCAGGTTATCGATAGTATCTAGTATTGAATTATAAAACAAATTGGTTGCACACAATTAAAACTGAGTTATTATGCGATTATGTCAGATTAACCAACGAAAGTATGAATTAATTGTTACTTAATTTATTAAGGGAAAACCAAAATCTTGAAATTTAGAGGTAAAATAATCAAGCGAACCTTGCGGTAATTAACTAATTGGCCAATGCTAATTAACGCGCCTCGGTAAGAATAGAAAGATTGTGTAAGATAGTGGTTTTTAAATGCCTAAATCCTCACACATACCCTGAGTAGGGGTTGTATTGCTAAGCCTTACATAAAAATATCAATTTTAACATTAAAAGAAATAAATAAAACAGTAAAATGGAAATGCTCAGCTGGATCCTGTCAGGATGACGAGACGCGCTGCCGGCCTGCTGCGGAGCACCGTGTTGATAACCTCGGTCAACACAGAAACAGGTCTTCAAAAAAATCTGGCTCTGGATCACATTTGCCGGCTTAAGAGCCTGGCAAATTCAGGAACCGGAAAAGGCTGTACGCGACCACACCGGGTCGCGGCGGAGCGTTGCTCCAGACTGCTATCTTATAAACTTGTGGGTGATGCCGTACTCAGCGTTTCCTGCACAACGTAGAAAAGAAAAACAGGCGGCATGAGACCAAAAATACGGACTGAACAGAAGACAAATTTGCAGAAAAAATCTATTAAAAAAAACTTACCGAACCATGAGAAAATTTTCAGATTACGCCATTCCGGCGAATAGAAGAGCAATATATTTATTTTGCAGCACTGATATACTCACTTCACTGATTTAAAGCCCAGATTTACAACGAAAAAATAAAAAATTCAGCGATTAAACGTATCGGGCAACAATCCACCACCAACTGACACAAAGAAAAAAATCTTCACTTTTTTTCGAGAACAGAAACAAATTCAAATTTAAAAAGATTCAGAACTTAAAAAAAATTGAGTCAAGGCTTCCAAAAACAGGTTGCATAACAATTTCTATTAAAAAAAGGTGCTACTCAAAAATGTAGCGTTTTTTTAAAAACGCTGCAGTACCCCCTTTCCAAGAAAAAAAAGTCCGGCAATAAGCAATACAAGAAAAAAGAACAACTAGCCCAGGAGGATAAAAGGGAAAAAACCAGATGAAATTAACCTAGACTAGCCTAAAACACTATCCCTAATAGTTGACCTAAACTAAACCTAAGATTGTCCGGTCAAGAAGATAACAAGGAAAAATTAAGTCTAAGTAAAACTAAGCTAACTTAACAGTAGTGCAAGTAGCAGCTACCTAATTATACAACTAACTTCATACTAGAACGACAAAGTCAACAAAGTGACCTGAAAGAGCCAAAAGAATAAAGATAAGACCTAATAGTGCAAGTAGCAGCTACCTAATTATACAACTAACTTCAAACTAGAACGACAAAGTCAACAAAGTGACCTGAAAGAGCCAAAAGAATAAAGATAAAACCTAAGGTAAAAATAACACCTAGTTGACAAACGCGGTCGATTGAAAATAATCTAACAGCTTCGGACAAAGAACACCATGGCCTAAAAATCGACACCAGACAAATCCACAATGAGTCTATAAAGGAGACTTCAGAAAAGAAAAGACAAAAAAAACAAAAATATCTCAAGTCAAAAATAAGGCTTGGACATAAGACAAATGAACTTCAGTTCGAACAAAGGAACGTGAGTCTTAGAGAATACCAAAAATCAGCGTTCAAGTTCAAAGATACAACTTGAACGACCAAGTAGTACTCCGGTTCAAACCAGGAACGGGAGACAAAGGGAGGTTTTGGAATAAACCGAACTCAAGATATAACTTGAGCCTAAAGTCAAATCAAGTAACATTCGAACTTAAGAAAAAGTTTCAAAACGAAGATAAAAAATTCGATAATAGATTTTATCGACACCTGCACATCACTAAAGAATGCACCAGTATGGCTGAGTTCAAAGATTAAGAAAGTGACAAGTCTACCATTTCGGATAGGTTAAGCACAGTAATTAATTAACACAACGCCCTACCAAGTTGAGAAACACGCCATCTATAAATCAATTGTTTAACTAGATGCATCGAAACAACCAAAGAAGTTTTAATACAAAATTTAGAATAACGCCATCTATGATAGAACTAGCTATGACGCGACTTGACAAAGTACTGGCATAAAGTTTAGAAAAACGCCATCTATGTACGTTTATTGGAACTTAATGCTAGCAAAAACTCGACTAAAAAAGTTCCAACACAAAAGTTAGACCACTGCCATCTGTAATTATTTGTTGTTACTGAACCAATAGACAATTTCTAAGGGTCAAACTGAGCGCGATAGAATCGCTTGAGTCCCGTACAAAATACTTGAATAAAAAGATAGAGAAAAAAAGTTACTTTAGGATATCTTTAATATGATATCTACCAGAATGTACGGAATCACAGTCCTGTAGCAAATAAGTAGTCCTAGAAATAACTTGCAAAACACGACACTTAACAAAACGTGGAGCTAGCTTTCCAGAGAAAAAGTCTTCTCCAGATGACCTGGAGAAATTACGTCTCCATACAGTGTCACCAACATTTAGAGTAATAGCCGACCGATTGGAATTATAAGCTTGGGAGTTACGGAGGAAAGCCATAGAAAGATTATCAGCCACCTTCGCATATACCTCACGAAGAGAAGACAAATTCGAAGCGTGACGAGTCCGACTGTCCGCTAAATTAGAGCTTTGAGTCTGACTATTAGCACGGCTAGAATCCATAAGTACTTCCCTACCAAACATGAGAAAGTTAGGCGTGAAGCCAGTGGCTAGATTGACACATGAGTTAAGATAGAGCTTTACTCTAGGCAACATCTTAGCCCAACATCTTTGGTTTTCACCAACTAAAATCCCTAAGCATGTTACTACACTTTGGTTATAGCGCTCAACAGCATTCGCTTGGGGTGTATAATAAGGTGTAAATGTAGGGGATTCAATATGGAAAGATCTGAGGAAATTTAGAAACTGACTACTGCGAAAAACAGTGGCGTTATCGCATAAAATAGAACGAGGTACACCGAAGTTAAAGAAAATTTCGGACTCTAAAGCTTTTATAACAGCAAAAGCGTCTACTCTCTTAAGAGGAACAAGCCACACGTACTTTGAAAAAACATCGACCATAGAGATAATGTACTTATATCCGTAATAAGCGAGGGGCAACGGTCCAATCACATCAATCGAAATCATCTGCATGGGCATGGTCACTTGCTTAGGGTAGCAAATCAGTCCGCGAGGTTGCGTGTTCGCGATCTTATACGCTTTACAAACCTCACATTGTCTTAAAGTGCTAACGACGTCACGGTACATGTTAGGCCAATAAAAGGTTTCCTTAAGTTTTAGGTACGACTTGGATACACCTGGATGTATTGAAGGAAAACTATTATGTACTTCCCAAATCGCAGAAGTAACCTTTTCAGCTGGCAAAACAACACGCCATGGGTCGGAAGACAAGGGACTGGTGACAGGCATACGTCTTAGTAAGACACCGTTATTTATCGCGTAAGCTGGAAACATTTGTGGTGTATCACGGGCACCTAAAAATACCTTTTTGTACCAACGGTCGTTAGTATGTTCTGGACCCTGATCAAACGACACAGGACTAGCATATAATCTGGAAAGAGCATCTGGTACTATATGTTGTGTACCCTTGCGGTGTATGATATCGAACGTATATTGGGAGATCATAGTAGCCCAACGAGCTAAACGACCTGAGGGGTTGTTCAAAGTGAGAAGCCATTTAAGGGCCATATGGTCAGTTATGACAGAGAACTTGAACCCATCCAAATAGCACCGAAAATGTTTAATAGAATCTAAAACTGACAAAAGTTCGCGCTCTGTAGTGCTATAATTACGTTCAGCTTTGGAAAATAGGCGCGAATAATAAGCGATTGGATGCTCTACATCATCAATTTTTTGTGTTAAAACTGAACCAAGACCAACAGCAGACGCATCACACTGCAAGATGAACGGTTTCGAGAAATCTGGACATGCCATAACAGGGGTATCGATCAGAGCTTCTTTTAATTTTACAAAAGCCCGTTGAGCCGCGTCGTCCCAACTTATTGGATCACGACCTTTTCTCTTACCAATTAACGCAGTGAGCGGAGCTATTATGGTAGAAAAACCATTCACAAAACGCCTGTAATAGGAACACATACCAATGAAACCACGTAAAGACTTAGCAGTAGTAGGAGTGGGATAATCCCTAATAGCTTCGAGTTTACTGGGATCGGTTTGAAGACCCTTCTCATTTACAATATACCCTAAGTATTTTAATTCGCTCTTACAGAACACGCACTTTTTTAGATTAATGGATAAACCAGCCTTCTTAAGACGAGCTAGAACTTTCCTGAGAAGCGCCAGGTGACTATTAAAGTCCTTGGAAACTAAAATTAAATCGTCGACGTACCCGAAAACGCAGTCGTCGCTGGTAGAAGTAAATTCATAATTGACAATCATGTCAGTAAGACGTTGCATCTCAGAAGCGGCATTTGTAAGGCCAAATGGCATTCTAACAAATTCGAAAAGACCTCGTTGTGGAACAATAAAAGCGGTTTTCTGACAACTCTCTTTATCTGCGAGCGGAATCTGCCAAAAAGCACTCCTAAAATCAAGAGAGCTTATGTATCTAGCGCCTCGAAGGTTATCAAGAATATCATGAATGCGCGGGAGTGGGTACGAATCTCTAATGGTCACACTATTAAGCTTCCTACTGTCAACACAAAAACGCACCGAACCATCACTTTTTGTAACCATAACCACTGGACTAGCCCATGGGGAACGAGAGGGACGAATAACACCCAAGTCTAGCATTTTATCGATCTCCTCGTTGAGAATTTTTAATTTAACTGGAGATAAAGGATAATAACTTTGGCGGATAGGAGGTCCTGTTGTATTGATTTTATGGGACAGCCAAGATGTTTTTCCCAGGCCTATTTTTTCAGAAGAGATGTCTTCAAACTCATTAATGACTTGCTGAAGGTTCATCTCTTGTTCCAGTGATAAAACGTTGCGTGGATGAACGTATCGAACCTCGCTAACAGAGGAAATTTGTGGAGGTGAGTGCTGAACAGACGGGAGGTACATATTACCTCTAATATTTTTATCAAAAGCTTGACTAAAAACAGACGTTAAACCAAACTTATTCCAAAATTCGATACCTAATATCACGGAAGACGACATAGAACTTGCCACTAAAAACTCATGCGTAAAAGTTGTACCGTTAAACTGAACTGGGAGATAAACAGTACCCAGAATATCGATAGGCGAATTATTAGCCGAGATTGCACGAGGACAAGCATCACTCGCGTTCAAAGAAAGACCAAATTTCTGTATTAAACTATGACTAATAAGCGACATCTGTGCTCCAGAGTCAAGTAAAGCCTTAACAACCTGGTTACACAATAAAATTTCAATAAAAGGTCGATTATCAGTCGAATCAGTAGATATAACCGGCGACACTGTACGGCAAAGAGCGTGCCGTCGGTGGCTTAAGCATTTTTTGGATTGCACTTAGGACAATCACGTGTTATAAAACCTGGAGTGCGACACTTAAAACATAACATGCCGGTGACCTCCGGGCAAGAACGGTATGAGTGTCCGGGTTTGTTGCACTTAAGGCAGTGTGGTTGAGACAGACTGCAGGTTGGACAACTCTGAACCTTACTTTCACTTTGGTGGGATTTTGGAAACTGGGAAGCGTGTCCAGAAATAGGTGTCGGGTAAACGGTACTATCCAGACTAGCGACTGCTTTTGGAGTTTTAATAAAAGATTCAAAATGGGAAGCGGCCTCAATCAGACTATTTAAATCTGGAAACCTCTGTATAGACAAACAGGGGGTGTATTTAGGTAACATATTGTGTGTAATAATATCAACTAACTCTGGTTCCTCAATGGGTTTGACGAGTTTGGCATTAAGGTACGTCACACGGATAACAAACTCCCTCACAGACTGCTCAGGTCTCTGCCTAAGATTACGGACCTCTTGTCCAGTCCTGAATTCAAAGTCAGCTGACCCGAATGTTCTAAGGAAAGCCTGTCTGATCTCTATAAACGTCAGACCGGGTCGACGAATGGACCTATAGTATTGTAAAGCGATACCAGACAAAACCTCGTGGAAACGCCTAACGAGATAACTATCCGTTAGATTGTCAGCCTCCCTGCATTCTTCTAAACTAGAAAAAAAATCGCGAACACATGTCTTGCCATCAAAAGAAATTTTCCATTTTGACAGAGAGAACTGCTTGACGTACGGTGGACCATCATCGGATTTGATTGGTGAAGGCAGCATAGACTGGTTGGAACTACGAGAGACTCTAGGTGGAATAGGAGGTGGCGGTCGAGAGATGATAGGACTATCACGATGCGGAGTCTCGCCAATGGAATTTCCTTCTTCAGACATGATGTAAATAAAACTAAAACAACCCTAGGCAAAACACGAGCTTAAAACTAGAATAAGTACGACGGCTGTGAATAAAAAGTCGATTTGATCCTAAGCAAAAAATAGGCACCCCAAGTACAGCTGGACCTAAACACAAAAAAAACTAGACACACAGCGACCAGCCGTGACCGGAATTGCCAAGCTAGGAAACAAAAGACACAACTAAGAACAGACAACAACCGTGCATACAGAGCTTACCTTTGCAACACGACGCCTATAAGTTCATACAACACACTCATACACTACGGGTTCTAACAACCGCTAGCTAAAGGAAAACAAATTAAACACAGGGGATAATAATTAGGTAAATTATGTATTTGATGGGTGAGAAATAAAAGAGGGTTGTGTGTTTTATAGTTCACAAAATTATTTTATATAAATGATGAATAATTACAACTCACACAAGCAAACAAAGCACAATACCCCGCCAGTTCTTCGTGATCGTATCTGTAGTTCAGGGCTCGTGATGTATCACCATGGGAACAGTCCAGGCTCTAGGAATCTCTTAAACTGGCCACTTGGGTAATCACGTTAGAGTCCTGAAACAAACAATAGGAATAAACAGAGAACAAATTAGCTCACACAGTGGAAGAAATTATTAGCTCACTTGGAGTGAGCTACTACCCTCGATTTGCAAAAAAAAAAAATTATGTGATGTAGAGTTAAATAACAAGTAGTATGGACAAGAAAAATACTTACTTTATTAGTTCGGGCGCCATATATGGCGGGATACTTCAAAAAAACAACGTTCCCCTATTTAAAAAACGTATAATTCTTAAATATTTTCAAAATGTAAAAAAAAAACATAAAAGAAATCAGTTGGGTTGCGATTGTGCCAGGTTATCGATAGTATCTAGTATTGAATTATAAAACAAATTGGTTGCACACAATTAAAACTGAGTTATTATGCGATTATGTCAGATTAACCAACGAAAGTATGAATTAATTGTTACTTAATTTATTAAGGGAAAACCAAAATCTTGAAATTTAGAGGTAAAATAATCAAGCGAACCTTGCGGTAATTAACTAATTGGCCAATGCTAATTAACGCGCCTCGGTAAGAATAGAAAGATTGTGTAAGATAGTGGTTTTTAAATGCCTAAATCCTCACACATACCCTGAGTAGGGGTTGTATTGCTAAGCCTTACATAAAAATATCAATTTTAACATTAAAAGAAATAAATAAAACAGTAAAATGGAAATGCTCAGCTGGATCCTGTCAGGATGACGAGACGCGCTGCCGGCCTGCTGCGGAGCACCGTGTTGATAACCTCGGTCAACACAGAAACAGGTCTTCAAAAAAATCTGGCTCTGGATCACATTTGCCGGCTTAAGAGCCTGGCAAATTCAGGAACCGGAAAAGGCTGTACGCGACCACACCGGGTCGCGGCGGAGCGTTGCTCCAGACTGCTATCTTATAAACTTGTGGGTGATGCCGTACTCAGCGTTTCCTGCACAACGTAGAAAAGAAAAACAGGCGGCATGAGACCAAAAATACGGACTGAACAGAAGACAAATTTGCAGAAAAAATCTATTAAAAAAAACTTACCGAACCATGAGAAAATTTTCAGATTACGCCATTCCGGCGAATAGAAGAGCAATATATTTATTTTGCAGCACTGATATACTCACTTCACTGATTTAAAGCCCAGATTTACAACGAAAAAATAAAAAATTCAGCGATTAAACGTATCGGGCAACAATCCACCACCAACTGACACAAAGAAAAAAATCTTCACTTTTTTTCGAGAACAGAAACAAATTCAAATTTAAAAAGATTCAGAACTTAAAAAAAATTGAGTCAAGGCTTCCAAAAACAGGTTGCATAACAATTTCTATTAAAAAAGGTGCTACTCAAAAATGTAGCGTTTTTTTAAAAACGCTGCACCCTGTATGTCAAACAGGCTGTTACCACGATACTGTAGCGATAGAAGCAACTATCGCTTATTAGTAGTTTTAGGTAACAATAAGGGTCATTATCGCTTAGTGATGAAAAACTTGGTAGGAGGGAGTGAATGACCTCTATTGCCATGTTAAATGGTACATACTATAGGCCACTGAGAATTGAAGCCAAAAACACGGGGGATAAATGTCCCGCGTCGGTCGATCCATACGTCAGTCGCCTAGGAACGTTCCCCGCGTAAACTACGTCACGAGTCCATGTTGTGATATTTTAAAATGAAAGTTTTTGCTGTGAAATGGTTTATAATTACATTCTAAAAAAAGGAATATACCATAATATATCATTTCATTATGTTAGCATTCAATTTCAGTATGCATTTCATTTTAAATACGTAAACAAAGAAGTGAACAATTTGACACTGTGACGGACGCCATAACGGTTGAATGTTGCCATGGGCATAATTTTTTTTACCCAGTATTTTGTAACTATAATGACTTTAAAAAAAAGAAACGAGTTATCAAAAAAGAGTTTTATTCTCTTAAACGATATTTTTTTATAAGTGTAACCGCGTTAGCTAAATTACTGAATTCAGAACGCCCTGTCCATTGTCTTAAAGTCTCAGTTAGACTCAAATAAGAACTCAGAGTCAGATTAAGAGTCGAATTAAAAGTCAGATTCGTCGGGGCCAAATACAGAGTCAGACTCGGTGAGACTCAGTCAGACTCGTTAAGAATCTGTCAGACTCTGTCATAATCGGTCAGAATCTGTCAGACTCGGTCAGACTTGGTCAAATTCGGTCAGATTCTGTCAGACTCGGTCGGACTCTGTCAGACTCGGTCAGACTTTGTCAAACACTGTCAGACTCAGTCACACTCGGTCAGACACTGCCAGACTCGGTCAGATTCTGTCAAACTCGGTCAGAGACTGTCAGACTCGGTCAGATTCTGTCAGACTCAGTCGGTCTCTATCAGACTCTGTCAGACACGGTCAGACTCTGTCAGACACGGTCAGACTCTGTCAGACTCAGTCAGACTCAGTCAGACTCTGCCAGACTATAATGTAGTAGGTACTTACATTATACTATAAAATGAATCGCTAAATGTGTTGCGGTGTTGATAAGCGGTAAAGTCGCACATGACAAATTACACAAATTAAAGAAATAATGTTAAAACTCATCAACCGTAATGATAAAAATCATGTCATTACTGTTGATGATATATTTTACGCATAACGTAAAATACTGAAAATCTCCCACATTTTAAGGGTAATCTCCGCCACTGGTATTACACGCACATTGCACACAAACGCAAATCCGATACGTAATACACTCCGGAGCGAGGCGCTCACTCACACATTTATAAAAAACTCGCTTCACTTAAATCGTTTCGTTTTGTTTCGAACACGGAATCTGGACATTCTTTAATCTAAGAATACGGTTACTTACGTGTGATAAAAACAAAAATCAACTATTATTAATAATAAGTACAAAGACGGGAATATTTGGATTTAACCCTATACTTGACATTGTGCACTTAAATGCACATTGAATTCAGTTTTTTTTAAACAAAATATTACATCGAATCGTTTTAATTATAACTCCAAGTGATTTCCTATACGTCTGTTTACGTGAGAAAAAGAAATCTATATTTGTCTGGCTCACACTTTTTCAGTGGTGAACAAAATGGCGAATCGTCCGTCAGAGCCTGTGCATGGCTCTGTAAGTATCGTATTTTATCTCACTTAGATTAAGTTAAATGTACGATATTGCTATATATTTTACTTTCTGCAAGCTTTACGCAATAGTCTGCTTACCTATATTATTTTTTTGATATCTTTTTTGCATATACAGTAATTCACGATTTTTGTGACGTGTGCATTTAAATACACACTGCCTGGTGCAGTGTGAATGACAATTTATTTGTTGTGTATATTTAAATGCACACTGCCAACGTCATAGATGATTACTACTTGTGAATGTTGTGTTTATAAATGCTGTGCTACTACATACTCAAGCCTTTCTTCAGACAGATTTTTTTTCAAAATGCATGACATTAATTCTTTCCACACTTTCCACCAAATTCCTTTGCTTTAGCTTGCAATACTTTTATTTCAGATGACTAGAAGTTGAAAAGTTCTAGCGCTGGTGCCTAAATGTGGAGCTAAGTCTGATGTAGAATCTTGCGAATCTTCGGAAGATGCATTCCAGATGTGTAGACCTCATCAAGATGTCTCCGAAGACAGTTCCCCGGATCCAAAAAATGGATCTTCACTCCACAAGTGGTTCATTTGTGTTTCACTATCTAAAATGAGTTTCTGCGCTATTTTTTACTGCTCCCTCGGCGGGAGGAAGATAAGAGATA
Organism: Agrotis clavis; assembly: GCA_954870645.1. Taxonomy (NCBI): domain Eukaryota; kingdom Metazoa; phylum Arthropoda; class Insecta; order Lepidoptera; family Noctuidae; genus Agrotis; species Agrotis clavis. The sequence goes on along the minus strand of OX940935.1, from coordinate 23,478,200 downwards.
TCAAGCATGATGGTGGCCACCGAATTCAAGAATCACTTATACTTGTGGGCATTGAGGGAGACTTTTTTAGCTGGAGGCCCATTCCACCTCAAGATGTAGGTTTCACTTGACTTTGTTCATCTCAGGTAGTGAAGGGAGGGTCTGAAATGACTGCTGCAGCTGGTTTCTGGATCTTTTGCGATATCAAATACAACTTTCCAAACGCGAAAAGGTCAAAACGTTGTTTCTCAAAATTACAGACTTTCAAGAGCGGTTACCTCGGAATCTGTACAAGTTATGGAAATACTGACTGAATAATACTGGGTTTATTGAGCATTTATATTGTTCATACATGCTATGCCGTTTTGACGCATGGTTTTCGAGATGTAAGCAAAAAAAAAAACTAAAAAGGTAGCTGCAACCACCCCCCCTACACCCCATCGATCGGGGACTTTTTAATAATTATGTTCACCTCCTAATTAGTCTAAACAATTACAACAAAGTCTAAACAATTAAAACATAGTCAAAAATTGTGTTCCAAGAATTTCCCTCTATAACTGTTCGTGGACTGGGCTAATAGTTGAAGGGCGAAATTGCTTTATAGATTTTCATACTAAGTACTTAAATAGTATTTAAGTTTTTCATGTTGTTACATTCTTAGATAGACATGTAAGAAAACTTTGATCTCAGAGCATTAGGACTGAATACTGTGATAAATAGTAATAGAAAAAAATGTTTTACTATGTCAATATCGTAACCGTATCGAACCTAGATCCTAATGAATTTCAAAACTTTTTGATATTTTTCGAGAATAATGTTATTTTTATGTAATTGTTTCTTTTTTAGATTAGTGATTGCATGGCAGTGTGCATGTAAAGACACACTTTTCTTTGTATGTTTTTTCTTGTGAGCTTGGAAGTGTGCACTTGAAGACACATAATATATCCTGAAAACTGAAATTCAGAGATTTTTTGTTTTATTTTTCCTGACATCTTTATGATCCAATTAACATAGGGAACTAGTAAAAGTTAATTTTTCTAAAGGTAAAATTCTCTGCCAAGTATAGGCAAATAAAGTTTAGGCACTAATCAAGCAACGCCATCTAGTGTCACTTGAATAAATCAATCCTTCATTGATTTAGTGCGTGGTACAGTGAATTTCTGAAAATAATAATAGGTGGTGCTAGTTTTTGTAGAATACGGTTAGTTACGCGTAATAAATACGAAAATCAACTATATTCTTAATTATAAGTATAAAATGGGAATATTTGGATTCAAAAAAAATAGGGTGGTGTTTAAATCGGTATATATTCACGTAAAGATCATAAAATCTACATTTCACAAATAGAATTTCGGCACTAATTAAGCAACGCCATCTAGTGTCACTTGAATAAATCAATCCGTCATTGATTTAGTGCATGGTGCAATGAGTTTCTGAAAATGATAATAGGTGGCGCTAGTGGTTGTAAAATACGCTTAGTTACGCGTAATAATTATCTTTAAACGAGCAATTCTTGTGTATGTCGCATCCGGGTATAATTGATGGCGAATCAGAATAATAACAGTACTAAGTGACATGCGTAGTGTCTATATTGTGGGCGCAGAGTGGGATACGGGTAATTGAGATTATTAAAGAGTCTGTTACTAACTCTACTTTGCTACATTAATACTCTGACCTTAAAAGATTACACAGTACCGTTCCTAGGTGAGTATGTGTCACTACCACCCCGTCCGAACGAACACTGTCGAATCATGGGAGCGTGGAGCTTATCAGACACCAACTTCCTAGACTCAGCACAACACCTTAACAAAGGCGTTTGTGTTCTCTTTAAAAGGTACACTCAACCAAGATCCGACATAATATTTATTTATTAATACAATCAGGATCTCGGAAACGGCTCCAAGGATTTTCATAAAAGTTACAGATTAGGGGTTTTTCGGCTCAAGGAATCGATTAATCAAGGTCCGAGGTTCGAGAAAAGCTCGGTTCCCAAGATATAGGTAGACATTTTAAAAACCGAGCGCAGCTCGGTCAACCAGATATTAAGTACTAAATCGGGAATATTTGGATTTAAAAAAATTAGGGTGGTGTTTAACTCGTTATATATTTACGTAAAGATCATAAAATCCACAAATAGAGATTTACAGGCGATAATTGGACGCGCGGGTTAGCTAGAGACTAATTGGCTATGACGAAAAAAACAGGAATTGATGTTCTGCCGGGAGACACAGAGGGTTTAGAATGCAGAACAAGCTAAGGAAGAATTGCACAATAAGTTAAGTGAAAATTATAATAAAATAATAAAAAAATACCAGTTTCTGATTTTTCCCTTTGTATTCACCTAATTACCTATCTGCACGCCAAATTTGAACTTTCTAGGTCATCTGGAATGGAATTGGGATATAGTTTTGATCTATAGGTCAGTCATAAAAATAACGATTTTTAGACGTTAATATCTAAATAACTGTTTGAGATATGTTTATAAAATTAAAATATACAAATTATTAATAATATAAATGTATCTCGCCAGTCTCAATATATATCCCAAATTTGACAAGCCTACGTTAAATAGTTTTTGAGTTATGAGGGGCTAAAAAGTGGCTCCAAATGGTTCGTGTAATTTCACACACTGTGAGCTGCGCGCCTGCTTTGCTTGGCTCTGACACGCTCCCGCGTGTCTAGATACATTAAACATCTCGAAGTATTCTAATTCATAGCGCAGAAACATAATTTATGACTGTTGGCGCGGAAGTTTATCTACAAATCTCACCTTTTTACTTTTTTCTAGCCTCTTCTGTCTCATTCCTGGGCATAGGCCTCCCTCCACTCTTTCCATCTTTCACGACACTGTGCGACGGGACCTGTCCGAACCCATACCATGAGTTGTCATTACGGTACTCGATCATCGATATCGACCGCGTTTGGCGCTCTCATTGGCCTGTCCAAGGTTGTATGAACTCTCAACCAATGAGAGCACCAAACGCGGTCGATATCGATGATCGAGTATCGTAATGACAACTAATGGTAGGTATGGGTACAGTTCATTCCGCCATCTACGCCTACGACACTTACGTGGTCTACCGCGACCTCGCCTCACTCACTCGCCGGACGGTGAGTAATGGGTAAGCTCGCCGTCCGACCAAGGACCAAGCCCGGGTCGGTGGCGCGTCGTGTTTCACGCGTCACCAATGGGGCTCCTTATGGGGCCAAATGCCTGCTGGGGTCGCGGAATTTTCTTAATCCAGGATACCGTGGCCCCGGAACGTAAAGAGCATCCAAAGGAACACGGGTGGATTATAGTCAGTAAGAGTCTGACAGTCCCTTCCGCCCCACCCAGGGCGGGAGGACTCATTTGATGATTTTGCCAACCAAAAAAAAACAAAAAAAAAGACATGCCGGTTTCCTCACGATGTTTTCCTTCACCGTTTTGAGAGCAGTAGTGATGAAATAAATTACAAAAAGTAATGCGCATGTCGGGGTTCGAACCAACGGCCTACAACTCGTAAGTCGGGACCGATACCACTGGGCCACCACTGCTCTTCCTATTTAGTATACGTATATCCGTTAAGTTCACACCTTTGACCTAGTAGACAGCCTAGTTCACACCTAGCAGTATACTGCGCTCTTATGTGAATCAATGTGTAGGCCCGTGTAGCCAAGTAACACATCAAAGGATTATAACGGCAGTCTCAGCATTTCTGTAGCGTTAAAGCATTTTGAAGGTAGTCCTATATTAGCATTACAAACGTTTATACGACTACTGTAACACTTATTTGGGCACAAATAATATTGCTTTTATACGTGCAGCCTATGTGAAAAAATATATTCGCAGGCGTCGTAATGGAGCCTGATATGGAACTCCAAGAGCCCAGCTACACTATAACATATATAGGAATGACGTCTTAGCAAGAGTTGTTCAGCCTAATGACTAATGAGCACTCTCTGTTGACGTATAAAAATTGAAGATCTGGAACACCTGATGTGGAATTCCAAGAGCCCAGCTACACTATAACATAATTATTATATAGGTATGACGTCTTAGCAAGCAAGCAAGCCTTCCAATGAGTACTCTCTGTTGACGTATAAAAATTGAAGATCTGGAACACCTGATGTGGAACTCCAAGGGCCCAGCTACACTATAATTATACATATACAGGAATGACGTCTTAGCAAGAGTTGTTTAGTCTGATGGGCATTTCCTGTTGACTTACAAAAATGAAAGATCTGGAACGTCTGGAATCGTCACGCGCCTCCCGTTGTTTTACCTATCCCCAGGGCTCTTAGAATTCGACATCAGACGTATCCTTCGATTTTGACGACCCCGTTGTCGCTGGCATTAGCAACAGGATCCGCGTACGAAGTCGCGGGCAGAAGCTAGTAATAAAATACATATATTTGTTACATACGTTAATGATTAATAAACTTATCAATAATCAAGGCACTGTATGGGTACGGGTGACTGTATTTGAAACATAAGTTAACGGTTTGTTCACTTAGTTTTTTTTTCTTTTTCTGAAAAAGGTGCGATTGTTGACACTACAAATCCAGTGATGAATTGAAAACGATGTTTTTCTATAATTTTGAATAGATTATGGCTCAGTAGAAGTTAAATACGAGTCATCATCATCATCAGCCTAAATTGTTCCCACTGCTGGGACACAGGCCTCCTCTCTGTGAGAGGGAGTGGGCCATAATCCACCACGCGGGCCCAGTGCGGATTGGTAGATGTCACATGTCTTCGAATTTTTTTGGTTCTAGGACATGCCGGTTTCCTCACGATGTTTTCCTTCACCGTTTTGAGAGCAGTGGTGATGAAATAAATTACACAAAGTAATGCGCCTGGCGGGGTTCGAACCCACGACCTACAACTCGTTAGTCGGGACCGATACCACTGGGCCACCACTGCTCAAATACGAGTAACATAGAAAAATAGCACTTACGGCCTCTTTTCTTTACGGCGCGTTTTGTTCCACGCGCGCCTCAAAGAGTGTCAGCGTTATGACGACATTGATTTTTCTAAAATCCAATGATGCAGTTTTAGTTTTTGTCAAAATCGGTCCTCAGTCACTTTTTCTTATGGGATAAAAATGTAAAAAAAAATAATTGAAAATAATCGATATTTTAAATGTGTTAAAAAGTTCCGGTTTCGGTTTAGGCCGAAACTGAGAGCATGGCCGAAAGTTCGGTTTCGGTTTCGGCTGAAAAGTCATCAGTTTCGGTCAGACACTAATGTAAACACTAACACTTTCTTATGCGCCGCGCGGCGGTGAAGTCTGCGTGCGCCTCGCGACCGACGCCGCGATGCGTATCGCGGTGCATAGCGAGGTGCAGCGCGGCGCAGCGCGAAACCACAGTCCTCTTCACGCATCGTCGCGTCACTTCGCGCCTCGGTCTGAACTGACCCTAACACAGTGAGAGTTAAACTACGTTTAACAGACCAATAACTTTGTTCAAGTAATAGTTATTGAGAGCATAACTGGTGACACCAGAAACCGGGCACTAGTCATGTTTTCTTAACTCATTCTTAAGAGAGATTACAAGAATGTGCCCACTTTTAATGAACTGTATCTATAAGCGTTCTTGAACATTGCTTATGGCACAGTATGGCTTATAGGTACTTTTTGATACTCCTATGGTAAACAATGCTACTAAAATTCCTATGGGAAATTATATGTGCGGCAACAAAAGTTTTCTTTAGCACCTGCAACCTAGCGTCTTTTTTTATATGTGAGCGACGAGTTAATAGAACAGCTTCAATTATATTAATTCATCATCTTTACTATTCCAACAAAATATCAAGAAACCAGCGTCAATTTACGAGCGTAAATTAATATGACTCCGAGCTACCGATAAATATATTTACTTCTGATTTGATAACTCAGCGACTAATGTTGTAAGTGAGCTACTTTATATATTTTAGAGATTCAACATCTGTCTGCTAATAAAATCAAAATCCAGCCTCAAAATTAGCAATCAAAGTTTTTCATTCAACAACTAAATTAATAAATCATATTCTTTTTTCGTGAAAGTTTGCAACACAAGCGCGGGAGTGTACCTGACGCTCGTTGGGAATCAGAGGGGCGCGACCGGCCATTTGCACCAATGAGCGAGCTCTATTCGGTGCGTGCAGCAACGAGTTCACGTGTATTTGTTTACATTAATGACACGATTAAGGAGTGCTCGTATTCTTATTTGAAAAACGTTTGTGGTACACCAAATATACTGAATGTGCACCAAATCTAAAACTCGCTTTAGCAAGATTTCAGGGACACCCCGAAGTTCGGTTTGGTTAGGTTCCTTTAAACCTTGTACACAGAAATAGAAGCCCCGCGAAGCGGGGCTTCGTCGACCCTGCTTAGGTAGATTTTTTTTATTACACCTCGTTATGACATATTTTAATGAACATATTTTGGTGCACATTCAGTATATTTGGTGGAACACAGACAAAATTAGGTAAATAAAATGGGAATAAATTGAAGTACTTTTAAATAAATTGAAGTACTTTTAAATACCATCCATAGTCAATTACTTATGGTAACATTATAAATAGATAGGCGAATACATGAAATTATAGCTTTTATTGACCATTATTTGATGACAATATTAAGGAAATTTTATGTTCAAATATAGTAGATTCACTCATCAAATATATGGTCGCTTATAAACCATTTATTAGACGCTAAAAGTTTGTCGCTGACCTATTAATTCATTAGACAACTAAATATATTTGCAGACGAGAATGACATTTTAAAGAAGCTGCCTTAATTAGCACCCAAATTCTATTAGTTAATATCTAGTAGGTACCTACGTATTTAGACACGATTTTGTTACTTGGGCCACATATTACTTGGGATAGGTACTCTACTAATGCCGTGGAGGGGCGAAACACGTGATTAATTGCTTAATTCGATGGCTTATAATAATTAATGGAATACGGATCCATGCAGACAGCACCACGGAACGGGATATCCATTAATAAAACAGGGTATGATTTTTTTCCAGAATCGGCGGGTTTGATTCCTGGCCTTTATTGGTTTCGTTTTCCAAAATAAAATTATGCAGTTTTATTTTTTGTCAGTTTCGGAAATAGCTATCCACGCCCAGTTGAAAAATATTACACTTTTTTTTATCGTACCTTGTAAAATCATCAAATCTACGGTGTCCTTCAATAGCCTTTTACGTTCTGGGGTCACCCGTCACGGTAATTTGTTACGCGACCAACGCCCAATTGAAAAATTCATTCTGTACTGTATATACTATTACTTCCTGTGTCGAAGGGAAAGAATGTCTGTAGACAGATACTCATTGCTAGCTGCGGCTGTACTATTTGTAACTAGGTTAGGTACCTAAGTATTTTTGTACCTATAATATACCACGTACTTAAAGGCACATCAGCACATGAGTCAAGAATGTCTGTGTTAAGCTAGGTCGTGGTTTTAGCACGATCTACAGTTTGGCATCTAGGTATTTTTATTGATGACTAGGAAATAGTTTTAAAAAAATCATGATAATAATCGTGTGAGTTGTCGTGGCCGGCAGGCAAGAGCGGCGCGGGGTGGCGGGTGCGGCCGGCGCGGGGCTCAGCGGCGCGCAGCTGGCGGGCGGCGGCCGGCGCCGCAGCCCGAGCTGCCCCGCCGCGGCCCGCTCGGCGCTCAGTATCGCGCGCGAGCCCGCCGCCGCCGCCGCACCGCCCGCGCCGAGCCCGTTGCGCGCCATGGAGCACTTCATCGAGACCGTTCGCAAGTACCCGTGCCTGTGGAACACCACAGCCATCGAGTACCGCGACCAGGAGCTGAAGGACGCCGCTTGGGCCGAGGTCATGAAGGAGACGGACTTGTCGTCAGGTGAGAGCCGTCCCCGCGCCCCGCACGCCCCGCACGCCTGCGCCGCCACACTCTATTGTTGTGATATTAGAGGCACATACAAGGAAACCATTGCCTAACTTGGCGCCTGGCAGTGCCGCGCGCATGCTGCCGGCACCAAGTATATCATTTTAGGTTTAGTTTAGCCATATTAACTAACTAGAGAACCACCACCAGCCTAATTCATAAGTCCCAATAAAGATTATTATTCTGGATCTCAGTTTATCAACTGAGATTGAATAGTCAACTTTTTGTTGAAGTTTACTTCACAATTACAATAATCCTGAAACTGATCACATGGTTTGAGAGCAATAATACTTAAAGCGATCTTGCGACTGCTCTTATAAGTGTAATTAATTATTGCTCTCTGCGAGTCTAAGACAAAACAAATTAGCAATATTCCTAATGATTCATGTGCACTACTAACCCTAGTAACACTATATAATGTAAAAATGTATGACTTATGTCTGAAATAAAGCTAATTATTGGAACGAAGTTCCTTGTTATTATACTGTATCTTTTGACATCTTGGGATCATGGGATCCCGGACTTTTGGTGGGCGTGCAAGGAGCCGAAGCCATCTTGCAGAGGCACAATAAGCGTTTAAGTGAAATGAGGCCCCAACCGGCGGCTATCCCTGTATGTACTGTGCCAGTATATCCAAGAACAACCCCCGGTTGGAGTTGGACTATTGCGGAATATGGAAAGAAAAGACAGGATTATGTCGTTTGATGGGTTTGATGGACTGGTTATATACTTATCTATGGAAAAACTATGGCCCCTGCCTAATCAATGTTTTATAAACATAGATGGCAGCATATCGCTAGGTGACGAAGCGACAAGGGAGTGACATATCCTGATGTTGAGGAGTGGAGGGGTATTCTACGGTTCTCAGAATCGACCAGAAACCCGGAAGTATGGTCGATCCCTACAAACACTTACTGAAATACTTCCTTCCTCCGAGCACGTTTGCTCTTGCGAATCTCCACTCTAGCCAGCCAATAAAGACAAGCCAGAGATGAGGAACTGTATCTACAGGGAGATCATCCGTGGGGTCGCAACTGCTCAACAGCTCGCCACAAGCTACCCTGTATTACTTATTTCGTGAATAATAGAAAACCAGCCAACGACTTTGCCGGAAATTCACGTAGTGATTATCGTATTGTACCTACTGTTTTAAGCCTAGCATAAATAACTTGTGTAGAGAAAAATAAATAAATGATTATTATTATTATTTATCACAATGGCCGAACGAAGTATGCGAACGCTGCTGTAAAAATAATAATTAAATAGTGGCCAAGTGTGTGTCGGACCACGTAAAATAAAGGGTTCCGTAGTTGAAAATACGCTTTAGCACTGTACATAGTTGAACTAGCTCGATATTATTGTCCCACGACAATATTAAATCGAGATAAAAACTATTTTATGTGTTAATCTAGGTTATAAACTTTGTGTACATTTTATCATTTTTATCCAAAACCATTGATACTAAACAAAACGAACTACACGCCGGCTGTTACAATGGGACGGATGGATGGTGAGCCATCGCAGGAGGATCTCCGGCCACTGTAGGCGCGGGCATGCGGACGGCGAGTAATGGGCGTATCGCTGTCCGGTCATGGACGCAGCCCGGCCGCCCGGGTCAACGGTGCGTCGTGTTCCACGCGCGCCTTAAACAGCTGTCAGCACAATAACGGGGCCCTCTTGGAGGGCCAAAGCCTGCCTGTCTTGCGGTAATGACGAGCTACCGAGACCCCGGAACGTAAAGGGCTATCGAAGGAGACTGTGGATTTTAGTCAGTACAAGTCAAGTTTTACAGTCCCTTCTGCCCTGCCCTGGGTCGGAGGACTCATTTGATGATTTTAACAAGCTGAAAAAAAGATTGTAGACTTGAGTATTGAACATTAAACGCGTTTCTTAGAGAAAGGAGTCTTGAGAGACGGATAACAAAGGGAATAAAATTAATCGAAGTCGAACGGCGGGCAGCAGTCGGTCGACTGTCTGTCGGAAACAGCCATTGCGTGCTTTTATAACGGTTGTATTGGTTGTATTCAAAAGTTTCCCCCTTATTAATAAACTTGGACTAAAGTTACAACCAGGATAATCTTCAGACTAACCATTTATTTTTAAGGATTAGCTTTGGCGTAACTTTACTTCTCGTTTTATTAATAAGGGGGTCAGTGCAAAGTCAGACTGCTAAGCAATAATGTACTCGTACGATGCTTTTATAAGTGCAATTAATATTCAAGAGTAATTGCTCCAAGTTGCTCTTTCAAAATGCTCTTTTATAAGACAACTGCTCCGATAAAAGTATAACAACGATTCATAACATTCTTAACAATATCTTAATAAACCTAGTAGGTACGTACTTCGTGTTAACATTATTTTTGAGTGCAAAATGATTTAAGTCATGCTAATAGCTAGGACGTAGGTATTTTTGTTTCTGTTACTGTCAAAATAAGTGCGCTGTACTACTACTATAAATATAAAAATAAATAATACTATAAATAAGTATAATCAAATATAAACTGTTGCAGTAAAAGAAGTGAAGCTGAAATGGAAGAAGCTGCGCGACAGCTACCGTGACGCGCTCAAGAGACAGAGCGAGATGCTGGCCAAGGACCCCGCCAACCCCGCCAAGAAAAACTACCCGTGGAAGTACATGGGACTGATGCAGTTCCTGCAGCCCTACATGAGTAACCGCAAGAAGCCGACAGGCTCGCCCTCCTACTCCGCGCCGCAGCAGCCCGCCGAGAATGGCCACGCCGAGCACTCGTCCTCCGACTCCGACTCGGACGCCGAGTCAGCGCCCAAGCGCAAGAGCTGCTCGCAGCTCACCGTCATCGACCGCAAGCTGGACTACCTGTGCAAGGCGCAGTCCGCCAAGCGCGCGTGCGCCGACCCCGCAGCGCCCGCGCCCGCGCCCTCCTCCGCGGCCGCCGCGCACCCCGACCCGCTCGACATCTTCTTCAACAGCATGTGCCAGTCCACCAAGCGATTTCCCTTCCCGACGCAGATCAAGGTACATGCCTTAATTATTATTAACTTTTCGTGACGGGTTAGATTCCCGGATTTAATAGTATGTATAATTACATATAATTATATTTATAATTATATTATAATAATTATTATGTTATTATAAATATCTGGTTGACCGAGCTTCGCTCGGTTTTTAATTAAAATGTCTATATCTTGGGAACCGAGCTTTTCTCGAACCTGGGACCTTGATAAATCGATTCCTTGAGCCGAAAAACCCCTAATCTGTAACTTTCATGAAAATCCTTAGAGCTGTTTCCGAGATCCTGATTATATTTAAATATACAAGAATTGCTCGTTTAAAGATATTAGATTAGATAGATAGATTATGCATGTAGAGGGGGTTTTGATTACTTCCCACACTTGGATGATAATTATATCGAGGGGTGAAAGGCTATTTGCTTTAAGCGACATCTTGGGCGATATTGAGTTATATACATGACGGAGGGTCGAGCGGCTGAGACACCACGTGTCGCTGTTTCTCCGTCATCAGTTCGTCCTTCATTATGGGCGTGTTGTTGCAGGTAGATGAAAAATAATATTCACAAAATATCTCACTTAATTTAACTTTTAATATTTCAACAAAACTTCACCAAAATAACTTATGATTACAGTAATAATTACTGATTAAATAACGGATGGAGAATAAACAATCTTTACTTTAAAGCCAATGGGTTTGTGCATGTCGTCCGGCTGACGGTCGCCTCAAAAGTGCTCGTCACCGCCACCATGACACTTACAACTCCATTCGGTGTTACCCGCTCTAAATTAAAAGTACCAATAAAGAAATAATTCTTACACCACAGAGTAAAAATAATCGACTACAACTTATAAAAAATGTTACAATAAATCAACTAAATTGTCGCGCGCCGTCACGGCCGTCCTGCATCGTCACACGTCCTCGTGTGTACTTTCCTCCTCACAAATGACCTCCAAAGTGGGGATGAGAACCTATCCGCTACAACAGTCTCCAGATTTTATTTCAATATCTGTGAACAAAACAACAACAACAACCAGTCGGTCACATATTCAAAGCTCGGTCATTCTGACCACAATACCATTTTCAAGAATGTTTATCAAATCTTGACACGTCTACTCGAAATAAATCGAAGCTTAATTGTCACTAAGACCCAAAACATTACTAGAACTGAAAGTGTACCATTTCATTTCATTTCAACTAACAGGTACCACACAGGCTCATGGGTGCCACACAGGCTCATGGGTGCCACACAGGCTCACGGGTGCCACACAGGCTCGCGGGTGCCACACAGGCTTACGGGTGCACAGTCAAAGTCAAAGTCAAAGTTAGTCGTTGCCACACAGGCTAGTCGTTGCCACACAGGCTAGTCGTTGCCACACAGGCTAGTCGTTGCCACACAGGCTAGTCGTTGCCACACAGGCTAGTCGTTGCCACACAGGCTAGTCGTTGCCACACAGGCTAGTCGTTGCCACACAGGCTAGTCGTTGCCACACAGGCTAGTCGTTGCCACACAGGCCAGTCATTGCCACACAGGCTAGTCATTGCCACACAGGCAGTCAATAGTCAATGTCACATACTTCATGTCATGACTGGGACTGTAGCACCATAACTTGTAGTGTTTAATAATATTCCTTTGATTGTCTATGACAATTCAAAAGTGCCTGTAACTGGCCTACTTGAAATGAATGCTTTGATTTTGATCAAAAATACAATTGAAAGGAAATGTAATTACACACTCACCATGGCCGTCATCGGCCCCTTCTGACTCTACACTGTTAGTTGGCGTTTCCAGCCCAACAATAAACTTTAAAGGTAAAGTTAAAACGTAACACTCAGGCATAGGTCGTATACGATCATGTGAGTTTGAGTTCAATACCTACCTTTAGCAAACATCAATATCTGTCAACATCAAGCAGCTCAGCCACTTGATAAGGCCTTTATATTTTGGCTCTAACTTTGTTTTACTGCGCTCACGATTTTCTAATAGGACATAATCTCCTACTTTTAATTTATTCACTTTGGCTTTGTTTTTGTCAAACCTAACTTTCTATGTAGACAGTTTCGCGATAAGAAGTCTACCGCTCCCTTTTTTTTTGCCATGACGATATTCAACGTCAAATTCAAAAGATTGAAGGAAACACCCATTATCTGTGGACACGAGGAGTAAGGTCTACTTGAAACTTAGACGCCTTGACTGCATTGCAATAAGTAATTACTGTGAACTTGTGTCCTTGAAAGTAATGACGAAAATGTTTTATGCTATTCACTACTGCTAGCGTCTCTAACTCGTATGAGTGATACCGTGACTCAGCGCTAGAGTTTCGGCGACTATAAAATTCGATAACATGTCATTTTCCGTTAATCTTTAAATATGGCACCATAATCTTCAACGTTGGCGTCCATTTGCAACTCTATCGTCTGGTTTGGGTCGAGAATAGAGTTAGAACGGGTTTGTTGGTAAGTGTCGCTATAATTTCTTTTCTTATTGTTTCAAAAGCTGTTTTCCACTGTATTTTGCCTTAACCTGAAGTAAATCTATAAAGAGGGCAGGTGTTTTGAGAGAAACATGGTACAAATTATCAGAAGTACGAAGCTAAGCCTATAAATTGACGTAGTTGAGTACCCGTTTGGGGAGGTGCTAGTACTGTCAGTGCTCTAATTTTTCGCGGATTTGATCGTATTTTGCCAGCGGCTACGTGGTACCCTAAGAACTCTACTTCAGTTTTGAGAAAAGTTTATTTCTCTATGTTGAAAGAGAAACCAGCGTCTGTTAATGCTTTCAAGATCTAACGGTAGCGAAGAACAGCAAATGACTCCTTCAAAACTCCTAGAGCTTTTATTCATCGCACGTTGGTACACCGATGAGGCGGATGAATAAACCAAAAATAAACCTTATCGTGATAACCTTTCGTTATTTCTTTACGAATATAGCCGTAAGTATTGAGTTCCAGATCAAAAGATGAGCGTCAGATTAAACAAAAAAACCAAGCAAGTATTAAATCCAATTATCATAACCCAATAATCTAATCATCCAAAAGCTGGAGTTTTATTCATGTCCTGTAGCTAACATTTAGCCCCACAAACAAACCTCTGTTTGTCTTACCGCATTATTAAAGAATGACCAGATCGACACAACTGTATGGTCTCTAGGCTAGTCTCTACCAGAGCACATCGCGTATCCAAGAGTTCAGGCGTTAGAAGAAAAGCATTTCCAAATATTCAAATTACCACTTGTTTCGTCCTCACGAAAACAGCACGCTCCACTGACTTTTCCTTTATTTGGTTTGCTTTATTTAATTTGGTGGAAACCACTAACCATATTATCAAGAGATGTGAAATAATTTGCTCCTGCCAAAGATTGTATTTGATCAGATATTAAAGGCAATGGATAACGATCGGGAACTGTGTTGGTTTTAAGCTCACGGTAGTCTACGCAAAGACAGTCAAATCCGTCTCTCCTTTTGACCAGCAAGATAGGGAGTAGAAAAAGTGAGAAACTTTCACGAATGACACCAGCATTTAGAAGTTCTTTGATCTTAGAGCGCACTACTTATCTTTCATCACAACTAAGCCGGTATGGACGGCGTTGTACAGTGCGGTTGGGATCAATCAATCTTATTTCTAATTTTCCTGTGTACTAACCCTACTTATAAGAGTGCCTTCTACAAAAAAATGTTCGTAATTTTCGAGTAAAGAAGTTAATTATTCTCTATTTCCATCGGGAATATCACTATTCACACTATCAAAGTCATTTACTTTAGAGCCTACATCACAAATAGCACCTATTTTAATTTTATTCAATAAGCAACAAAGATGTTTCAGAAATTTAAACTGAAAATCCTAATGCTAGTAAGTCCTATCCTATCATAACGGCAGTGGAAATACAATACTCAGGTAAGACATGAAATAATAACTGCAACGAGTAACCCTGTATCATAACTGTGGACAGTATTTTAAAATTGCTAGATTGGGCTATGCCTAAAAACGTAACAGCATTTTGCTGTTGTTTATCAGGGAAACTACTTGCTAAACTTTCCCTGATCAAAGAGCACACAGCACCGGAATCAAAACAAAATGAAAACGACTCACCGGATTCGGTAAAGAGTAGCTCTGTAGCTGGCTTAATGGTGCAGATATACACTCGCTTCTCAACTCGGCTGCTCCCGGAGTCAGTCTCCTTCTTTGGACAGCGTGTGGCGATGTGACCGGGTTCGCCACAGACGAAGCAAGTCACTCAGCTTCCTTGAGATATTATCTTTGGCTGGCTGCGATCCATTATTTCCTGAAAACTAAGATTGAAGGTTAGCAGAAGGATCGCGAGAGCAAGTATAGTAAAGCATTCATTTTCCACATGACCCGATTATCCACAGCTGTAGCATCTTCTTGATTGGTCAAACTTTGGCTCCTTGGCGTCGGCAGGTGAATTTAATTTGTCCTGCATTGGAGGTCCTCTTTTTCAGTACGTAAAAGCCATCGGTTCTTGTTGTAGTTTAACTCCAGTATCAATCCCCTCAGTAAAAGCTAACCGTTGAAGCCGTGGCCATATTTTTGCTGCATACCATAGTAACAGCGATTACTTTGTTTTCAGTTGAATTAGTTGTTCCACTGACTAAGTAAAGTGCTCAGAAATCGGTTTGACAAGCATTCTCCTTCCTCAGGACTTTCACTAAACAGCCTGCATAATGTTGCAGCAAGAGTTTCAACGCTAATTCATTTTACTAATTTTCGTTAATAAACTTCATTGAGGCCACGCTATTCCAGGAAAAGTATTTTGAGCTAACCATGAAGCTGCCGAGCCTTTGAGGGCTTTACTCATTGTAATAAACAGCCTACTGCTAGAAATTAGTTATTCTTGCAAGCATAAATCGAAGGTAATGCACTATGCTCTGGCATCACTGTGACGTATACTAATAAACTAGGTCGTGGCGCACGGTCATTTCGTTACTCAGCCGTCGGCCTAGACGGACGTGCGTGCGGCACGACCACTTGGAAATCCAGTGTTTGTTTTACTTACCCCTGTGACGCCAGTACTGGGACGTCACAAGTGGCGACGAGTCTACGGGTAGGTAAGCACCTGATCTATCATAATAATTATTATGGGAAGGAAAGGATAAGAAATGTGCGTAAACTCGAAGGTACATTGCAAAAAAAAAAAAAAAAAAAAGACGTACATAAACAAATAATTTAAATGAACTTTGCATAATTATGTAATTAGTTACCTATTTTAGATTAAGATATATACTACATTTTGTTTTGTTTGTCTGTTAGACCGTACGACGATTATGATATACAAATTGTAATGTACCCGGGGCACGAAGATGTTATCAAATCATAATATTATGATACCTACGCATTCCAAAAGAATGATTAATTCCTAATTCCTATTCCATAATAATTCCAGTAGTAGGTTGATCGATAACCGGCACTAAAGAGTTTGTTACTTTTAAGCACTAAAAGTAATAGATAAACCGAAATTTTGTTAAAATGTCATTGACAATATAAAAAAAAAAAAAAACAAGATACCTACGGGTATTAGTGTTGGGAATAGGTGTGGGACTGCCTACATTGTTATATCACAATCTAAAAATGAACATAATTTGTTCGCAAGTAAACAAAGTTTATACAGACGTTAAGTCCTACTTATAGTATAATAAACAGAATACCCCAAAAAAAAAAAAAAAAAAAAAAAAAATTATGTTGGTTCAACTAACATTTCTAAGATGGAAAAAGGTACCCACCCTAATCATAATATTAGATTTGACTGCCTCGGTCTAGCAGTTGCAAGCGTAACTGTTAAGTTTGGGGTCTCGGGTTCAATTCTCGGGTCGAGCAGTGTTGTTGACTATTCCATTAGGAATTCTCAGTAGCATGGAGTCTGGATTTAAACTGGGTGACGTATATGTTACAGTTGTGACGTATATGTACTTACTTAGTAGTGTCTGCGGGGTGGTATTCTCGAAACTAAAGTATTTATCTTGGGTAGTATCAACCAATTTTGTCGGTGGATACTATCATGATTTTGATTCCAAATTCTTTGGAAATTATATATGAAGCAGTAAACAGATTTGGGTGGTACCTACTTAAGTGAATCAAAGAAATCAAAAGTAACAATGGGGTCTGAAAGTAGTAAACTGACATGATAATGTCAGTTGGTGCTAACGAAATGTGAATCAAAGAATCACAAAAGTAGCAGTGTAGGTAGTGTTACATTTAAATACCTAAGTAGTAAACTGACATAATTTGTCAGTTGGTACTAACAATAAAAAAATGTGAATCAATGGAATCACAAAAGTAACAATGTAGTGTTACATTTAAGTACCCAAGTAGTAAACTGACATAGTGTTCAGTTGGTACTAACAATAAAATTTAATGTGAATCAATGGAATCACAAAAGTAACAATATAGTGTTACATTTAAATACCTAAGTAGTAAACTGACATAATTTGTCAGTTGGTACTAACAATAAAATTTAATGTGAATCTATGGAATCACAAAAGTAACAACATAATGTTACATTTGGGTACATTAAGTAGTAAACTGACATGATTTGTCAGTTGGTACTAACAATAAAAAAATGTGAATCAATGGAATCACAAAAGTAACAATGTAGTGTTACATTTAAATACCTAAGAGTAAACTGACATAATTTGTCAGTTCGTACTAACAATAAAATTTAATGTGAATCAATGGAATCACAAAAGTAACAATGTAATGTTACATTTAGGTACATTAAGTAGTAAACTGACATAATTTGTCAGTTGGTACTAGCAAAAAAAAAAAGTAGTAAACTGATGTGGATCTGTCGGTTGGTACTAAAAACTGTTGTTATAGGTCCCAAAATGTCACATATTTCATCTTTGAAGGGTTTAAAAGAAAAAAAAAGAGAAAAAAGAGGAACGAAGCAAGACCAAAAAAAAAAAAAAAAAAAAAAAAAAACAGTAAAAGTACAGTCTGATACAGGTATTGAATCAGTCACCTAAATCTATAACCAATAAATATAAAAGCTCTAAAAAATCAAATCAAAGAGCATAATTATTCTTAATGAGTTGGTGGACAAAGTGGACTTGCTGACTCTCAACAACACTCGGTGTTGCTGACTCTCGGCAACACTCGATGTTCGGTTCCTATCAGAGGGAACCTAGTGCAGTTTCCTTCAGCTTCAGGCAACGGAGGACCCGTTCCAAGCTGTTAGTGCTCAGGACTGTATCACCAGCTAGGAAGTAATACCTGACGTTATACGAAAGAATAACATGCGGTAGCAATAGTTTTATTTCTTATAATCATGATGAGTGTTCGTCAGTTATGTTTTCTAACAGTAAACATAGGTAGAGGGCTTGGTGGTTTAATAGGTAATCAAATGAGTTATTGTAAATACTCAAAATTATTGTATGCCCGGTTCAAATTACAAACAGAAAACCCAACTAGCAAAACAGTCTCAGAACTCGCACCTTCTAAGAGTAGTAGACTTAATGCGCTCTTATATTTGTTTTGATCATACCATCGATCCTATATCACTTTTGGATAGGCCGGTATGGCCTCAAGAATGCTCAGTCTCATAACCAAGTCTCATATATGTAGATACATATATAGGAGCATTTACTAAGACTAGTTGCACTCGAAAAAAAAAAAAAAAACTTGCTCTTGTATCGGTATTTTCTAAGCTCGTTTGATTTTATATTAGACTTGCTAAATGCTATTGTAAGATGTCAGACTAATATCAGCATAGCATAAGAGTACTGTGAGTACGTGCATTTCTGATCTTGTCTGGGGGCCGATTCTACTAACTCATTTCTGTCACAATCGCAGCGTAACCGCGGCTGAACTGCGACTTTTTAACGTTTTCTCATTCTACTAATGCTTAACGACCCAAAATAAGTTACAGTTCAGTCGAACGCAACGATCGATCGAGAGAACTGCTAGATCGTATTCTGCTAGCACAGTCGTAGCACAGTCGAAGGCAAGCGTGACATGTTCTCGTATTCCACTAATATTTTGACACTTGTTACGATCGCACCGGAACTGAAGTAGGACGGTTCATCTGTCCAAATTAGCGGTTGATAATAAGTTGGTAGAGTGAAACTTTTGCAGGACCGATCTAGAACTTTTTTCATTTTTTACCTAATAATAATGATGTTTTACATAGATTTCGTTGTAGATACCGGAATAATAATATTTTTTTTACAGATTTTCAATTTTGTCACAAGTTGAAGGTTTATATTCGTTAAGAAAAAAATTGATTGGGGATTTTTTTTACGTGGTAAAATCATCAAATGAGTCCTCCCGCCCCGGGCAGGGCGGAAGGGACTGTCAGACTTGTATTGACTAAAATCCACGGTGTCCTTCAATAGCCCTTTATGTTCCGGGGTCACGGTAATGAGATAAGTCCCGCGACCCCGGTAGGCTTTGGCCCTCTAGAGGGGGCCCCGTCATCATGCTGACGCGTGGAACACAACGCGCCGTCGACCCAGGCATGGTCCATGGTCGGACAGCGAGTTGCCCTTTACTCGCCGCCCGCATGCCCGCGCCTACTGTGGCCGGAGATCGTCTTGCGACGTCCGTCGCCGTGGGCGTCCACCACTGCGGGTAGATTGGGGGATTGGGGTAAAGTGAAAAAAGTCTGTACATTGTATATCTCACAAATTATTGTTTTTAGTTTTGTCATATTGGAGGACTTATATAAGTGATTTTAGTTTATAGAGATATAAAGTTATATAAGAAAAAGAAAGGAAGGGTTTTAATTAAACAATATTGTTGAGCTTGGTTATGAATATTATAAAATAAAACTAATAAAATCTTAAAAACATTATTTTTTAAATTTTATTTTATCACACTACTACACTACAATATTATACTTAATTAAATCTAAATATTTACAAAACAAAGAAATACACTTTAAACAATAAACTAAATCACTAAACTTAACAAAAAAAAAATAGGTACCCTTTTGTTAAAAATAACTCTGCAACAATATTTTCATTAAAATATAAAAGTTTTTTTTTTATAATCTTTATTTCTCTACATGATTAAATCAAAAAATATGTCTTACTTACATGTCTTCTTTTATGTCTAAATACAAATACACTAATAGAACTTGACTAATTTAAATAAGTACCTACTTCATTCACAAAACTGGCGATAAAAATAAAACCACTGCACACTGCAATTACTGTGTGCAGTGGTTTCATACCTTTGGTCATATACTAATTATAATTATTGTTGATATTTTTTTTGTCGCTGCCTCAGGTTCCCCTACACTATGTATTTCTCCTGTGTTATGAGTGCGTTTACACAAAACTCACAAACAACCAGACACGGATAAAACTCTGGATGGATAAAATTCTGCTGGTGTCTCCAGTGTTGCCGTCCTACTGCTGACATCTGGGGATATATATACAGGGCACCAGCATTCTCTTGAGTTAAACGAAGATCTCTGAAACAATTCATAAATAATTAATTAAAAATTAAAGGAAGTTTATGGTCAATAAGTAGAGACACCAGCACATCAATTTACCTAAATCTCTGAATCTTGATGGACTTCAGTAAGTCGGCCAACATCTCTACCTAAAAGAACAGCTAGCAGCCACACTTTCCTCTAGTGGAGCTAAAACTGGTTCCCTACTCGGTCCCACTCCTGTAGCGATGAAACCTCTATTGATATCAGTAACCTTAGCATGCATTTGACATTTGTAGTCATTCCAAAACTAAAAGAGATATCAATTTTTGTAAAATGTTTTTATTTTTTTCATGTCAACTTAATTTTTATAAGATTATCTAATGATTACATTTTATAATATTTACTTGAAAACATACCTTAGACCAATCTTTAGGTGTCCTTGTAACACCTTCAGCATTTAAAATTACAGGATACTGTTCCTTAAGAGAGCTAAGGTGGCTCGTCCTTCTTTAGACCGTATTTGCCCCACAGCAAGATTTTTAAAGAAGCAGAAGTTCAAGTTGTCGAAATGAAGTTGTCTTTCGCCCTTCCATTAGATATGCCAGAAATAAGAAAGCACCAATCTGCAAGTTGTTAC
This sequence comes from Agrotis clavis, assembly GCA_954870645.1. Classification (NCBI taxonomy): domain Eukaryota; kingdom Metazoa; phylum Arthropoda; class Insecta; order Lepidoptera; family Noctuidae; genus Agrotis; species Agrotis clavis. Next base: position 23,457,312 of record OX940935.1, on the reverse strand, counting down.
ATAATGATTATTATTTTATATTCTAAGTCAAATCAAGTGTGATTTGGGTCGTGTGACCGTAACCCTCAAGTGGGTCGTAAATGTGTAATTTTCAGGACTTATCGCACAACATTTCCTATGATAAAAATAATATCGGGTCATGGTGCCATTTTAGACTTTATAAATAATTATGTAATAGTATAAAATGAAACAAATACTCACAGTAAATCAGTCGTTTTGATGAACTTGCAAAAGTTTTTGCTAAGCTGTTTGTTTATATTTGGATCACATTTGAAGGCTCCAGTACACGTTGGCCGAGCGCGCTCGGCGAATGCGCTCGGCAGATTTTCGTGGTACTGTTCACACGTTGGCGTCTTTCATTCTGCGTTGGTCGCTAGACAAAGATGGACGTTAGTAAAAATTCTCTGTGGTTGCTCATTTTTGGGGTTTTTAATGTATTCATTGTGGTTACGTTACGTTACTCTATGACACCATCATGACCGTGAAACAATTAATTGTTGGCGCAGTGGCTGAGCGATCGACCGCTGCACAGGCCACAGCGTATTTTGGGTTCGATCCCCGCATGGAACAAATATTTGCATGATCTGCAAGTAGTTGTTCCGAGTCTGGGTGTTTGAGTATGTGAGTTTCATGTTTGTAAATGCACCCACGATACAGGAGAAATTCCTAGTGTAGGGCAATGTTTAAAAAAAAACTAAATGACGGACTAATTAGATTTGTTGATACTGTCAAATAGCCAATTAACGCTACATTACTGTCTACTCCGACGCATACCTAAGCCTTTGAAATAAACACTCGGCCAACGTGTGATCGCTGTTTGCTGCTTGTGCCAAATTTCTTTGATTTGTGCACGAAAAACCGACACTAATCGGATCGTCGGCGAATGTTGGCCGCAAACGACAAATACACACAAAACAGCCTACTACACATTTGCCGAACACACTCGCCAAACGCGCTCGGCCAACGTGTACTGGAGCCTTGACATTACCAAGACGTTTCGTTTCACATTTTCGGCTTGCAAGAGAATTAAAATGGAACGTTCTCCAAAGAATTTATTATTTAACCATCGATATTTTCCATCATTGTATCGGGAAAATGTTTTTTCATAACATTTGAATCAATAATTATATTTTAAAACACATAAGTGGCATCTGTTTCTATTTAGTAACATTCATATTTTATATTGTCGTATCATTAAAACATACTATTCGTCATGCTGGTATCACAGGATAACGTTCCTAGCACAGTCGTAAATTCCCGCTACGATTACGCATCGATTTCGTTCCCGGTCTAACGTAACAAATAGCAGAATAACATTTTAGGTTACGATTGTCTGGCGATAGGAATGGTACCGTTGCGTAATAGCAATAGGCTATGTAATTTTGCAAATTAGTAGAATCGGCCCCCTGGAACTAATATGAGATCAATACCGCTGGATGAGTGTGATATTGGAGTGATTTTAGTTCAACATATTTTATATTTGCAATACAAAAGGCAAGACCCATATAAGAGCGTTTGATCTTTGATCGATTTTTGGAATAACTAATTTTAATGGTTTTAAGAGTAATTTTGCGGGCCATATTTTATTTTAAGTTTTAAAAATAGTAATAATGGGTTACAAAAACTGGAAAAGATTTATGAAAACTTTAAAGAAACTAAAACTACAGGAGGAAAATTGTAAAGAAGTACAATGAAACCCTAATTTATTCCAATATCGTAGTATATCGAGTAGTATCGAGTAAACAATCTTACATTGGTTTTATAGTGCGCTTGTAAAATGCAGCTATACTAATGGCGACACTATCAATATAAATTGACAAATAAAATAATTAAACGAAAACAGAAAATACCTTATTTAACAAGGCGCATGAATTTTGAAGTATAAAACGAGGTCTAATTAACAGTAAATAATAAATTCCAATACGATTATTTACCTTATAACTACTTTTACTCTTATACTAAAGTTACGGCACTTTTCAAGTTACGGCACTGCCCAAATCCAGGCTTATATCATTATATAGGAGTGATGTAAGAGCAACAAAACAGTAGTCTTGAGATAGTTGTAAGCCTAGTTTTTGCTGGTTGGGAATGACATCACTCACTAAAAATGTGTGTTGTTCCAATACTACCATTACTGTATTTATTGGAAATAGTTCCAAGATTAGTAAACAAGACATAACTCACTGTACATAGTGTACTTAAATACCAAAGTTGTTGAAATTACATTCTAATAAAATTATTTTGTGTGTTTTTCAATATTTTGAAAAATGTCTGATAGAAAAACAGTTAGGCATGCTGAATAAGCATGTACATTTTTTGGCAAGTCATATAGCGACAAACTAAAGTCTGACAACCAGGGGTATCGTATTACCCAGTAACTGGGTTGTGGAGGTCCGATAAGCAGTCGTTTCAGCGTCTGGTTGACTGGAAGCCGACCCCAGTATAGTTGGGAAAGGCTAGACTGGTGAAGATTTACTCGGACATAAGTAATATGTTTTCATCGTGTTCACATATTTATAGTAGAAGTAATTGTAGTACCTATTAGCTGTAGTATCAGTAGTGCAAAGAAGGATCCATGTGTCGCCATGGAGGATTCTCAATCACAAGGTGAGACTACTGGTAGTAGGTTATTTTGCCTGGTGATGGCATCTATTCTGGCTCACTCCGGATAATAGTCCTTTAAACTAGTCAGTAGGACAACAGAAGATACCAGTCGAAATTTAACATCCACAAGGAACAGTGTATCCTCTAGCAAAAACCTAATTCGTTAAAAAAAGAGCTAGATAAGCATGTGTGTGCTTATAGACCCCCTAACTAGCAAACTTTTTCCTAATTTAAATCAATAATGGAAGATGTTCTGGCTAAGGTTTCAGTAAGCAATAAAACAGAAATTAATTGTGGTGATTTAAATGTCAATATTTTGGAAAAAAAAAAAACTGTAATAGTAGTAGGTTATTAAATCTTTTTAAATAACAAATTTCTTTGCAGAACCTACTAGAGTTACTCAAACATGTGCTACTTGTATTGATAATATTTTCTGAAATTGTGATTATTTTGATAAAACCATAGTAAGTTGTTTGCCGTCGGATCACAGTGGACAGACGGTAACTTCTAAGTGTAGCAAAATTGAGCAACAAGATCAGATTAAATTTAGACCAATAACGACAAATACTTAAATTAAATAGATTTAATAGTTCCTTAGACAACAAGTTAAGTGTAATAAGTCCTAATATAGACGAAATGAATGACAATCAATAAGAATATTTATTTTCACTAATTCAGTGAATTAAAAATGAAAAGAAAACAAAGAATAGTTGCCCGAAATTTATATTAGTGACTGGACAACTAGAGGTACTAGGAAAAGTAGGGAAAGCCTTTTTTCAACCTTATGGCCTTAAGCCTTACATTAATACTGAAACTTTTAGCAAGCATGTCGCTACCTATTCCAAAATTTAAGATATTACTTTAGAATATTCCAGACAGAACTCCAGACAGGACCCACGGTGACTTTTGTTGAGAGGATGTTGGAGTTGGCGATGAAAGCGTGTCTACGTGCCAAAGTATGGTGGGCTAAAATTGATGCGACGCCGAAAAATTTGTTAAATGTTGCAAGGGTTGTATTTTGGTAAGCGTCGTAAGTATGTCCTCACAGGCTTGGGTAGATATCGAAATAGATTTTTCGCCTCACACGCTCGGAGGGATTCTGTTTCTCATTCGGAATCTGGGCGCGGGGCGCCACTTTGCGCGCTGGGCGCAAATTGTCTTTTAGTGTTCGAACACGTCTTGTGCTAAATTGTTTTCTGCACTGACAGGTGAGCCGCACTGCATTTCCTCGCTTACTGAGGTGGGGATTTGTGTGCTGCGCTCGGCGGCAAGATTTGGTACACCAGTTAGTATCTCAGAGATAAAATACCATCCCAGACAAAGATGCTAATCCTTTTATTTCAGAATTTAGGTACAAAGATAAAATAACGAATGAAAAGGGGAAAGAGTATGAGGACAGAAATAGGAAAGCCGCAAATATGAATATAAGAATTGGTGAAAAAGTATTTGGAAAGAATATGGTGAAGGAATATAATCCACCTCAAATGGGTGGAGGGACAATGGAAAGTGTGCGAAGATACTAAAATTCTGAGTCCGAAAAACAAGCGAGTTAGGTCAGATAGTGATTAGATTTTAATTTCTATTTAAGGCCTAGATTTGTAATTTAGAAAATTGTAACTTAAATTCAAAATGCTCATATTTGTATAAAATCTGAATTTTGGACATGTTCGTCATTTAATGTCTTCCTGTCATACGTAATGTGTTCTATCACGATAATTTACCTATTTGTACTCTGTAAAAATATGATTTTGTAAACAACTCATACCCATTTCAAAAGAGTAACCATGGAGTTTCTTGCCGGTTCTTCTCCATGGAATCTACTAACGCGAACCGTGCACGACAATACAATAATTGTGATTTTGTTAAGAAAGGAGAGGTGTGACGTATACTAATAAACTAGGTCGTGGCGCACGGTCATTTCGTTACTCAGCCGTCGGCCTAGACGGACGTGCGTGCGGCACGACCACTTGGAAATCCAGTGTTTGTTTTACTTACCCCTGTGACGCCAGTACTGGGACGTCACAATCACTATCTTGAGACTCGGGATCAAATTCAGGTAGTGCTAGCATAAAATCTTCTGAACTAGGTTTTATAACCGCGCGAATCAATTCTCTCATATGACTTTGTTGCATTTCAAATAACAATTTCCAACGGTTATTAATTTTCACTAGCACTTGGAAACGAATCAATATTCTGACCTGTGGAATGTTCCTGCGACGATCCATGTAATCCCACTTCTGATGACGGAGGGTCGAGCGGCTGAGACACCACGTGTCGCTGTTTCTCCGTCATCAGTTCGTCCTTCATTATGGGCGTGTTGTTGCAGGTAGATGAAAAATAATATTCACAAAATATCTCACTTAATTTAACTTTTAATATTTCAACAAAACTTCACCAAAATAACTTATGATTACAGTAATAATTACTGATTAAATAACGGATGGAGAATAAACAATCTTTACTTTAAAGCCAATGGGTTTGTGCATGTCGTCCGGCTGACGGTCGCCTCAAAAGTGCTCGTCACCGCCACCATGACACTTACAACTCCATTCGGTGTTACCCGCTCTAAATTAAAAGTACCAATAAAGAAATAATTCTTACACCACAGAGTAAAAATAATCGACTACAACTTATAAAAAATGTTACAATAAATCAACTAAATTGTCGCGCGCCGTCATACATATTCGGAATCAGCAATTTTTTCTCCGTCGTTTGATGCCGGTTTCATCAAAATCAGAGCACTTTTTTGGCGTTTGAAACAACACTATTTTTGGGTTGTTCCCAAAGTGGCAGTGTATTATCCGACGTCGAATTTGCATTTTATTTTCAGTGATGTACTTGAACTATACAATAATTAAAGAACTGAGACATAAACCAGTTACCCTTTCTCAGATAAATGATTCTATATCGGTTAAAGCATTTTTCATGTTTCTATTTCTTATTAGCATGTTACTTAAATCATTTGGAATTCCACCATTTACACGTTGTGGTGTCGCTTAAATCATTTGTCCGTCAACCAAATACGACATGAAGTGTCGCTTAAGCTCTTTCAGCTGCATCTATTTTCAATCTAGGATGCTTCTTGAACCAAATAGACGTTTTGTTTCAGCTATTTTGCATATTTGAAAACATTTTTTCAGAATTGATAAAAAGAAAAGTTGACCTTTAAATCATTCAATTCTTAAATGATACATTTAATTCATGTCATATTAATACCTTCTTTATTCCATCTCTCGGGAGTTAACAATCGTGATTATTCAACCAGACTGCAGCGCTCGGTCGCTTCAGTCGAACTCCAAAGTGATTCAAGGAGTGAGAGTGGTTGAAAGAGAAAAATTTAGTAAATAAATGTATATGCGGGATGTATGTGTATGGATGGATCCGGGTTCGTCCTTAAACTATGACCAACATTCGAAGGTCGGGCAAGGAAACCCCTCCCCCTCGTTATGATTGACAACCTTTGCGCACGGACCCTAGTCTTCGGCATCTCCGCTATTCCTGACGAACTTTTGCCCCGACATTACGCAACATCTGCACATTGAGCGATGACCGATTGTCGAACTGGAGGAAGAATTGAGCAAAATACGCTGGGATATCTTGGGATTATCTGAATTCTAACCCTTTCGGTTAGGATACAATAGTCCTATATTCCGGCAACATGCTCTTCTTCCGGGAAGAAGATCGTAACTCCCAGGGTGGTGTTGGATTTCTCGTCCACAGGTCCCTCATTAATAACGTTGTGAAAGTCGACAGTGTGTCGAGTAGGGTAGCATACCTTGTACTCAGAATAACCAACCGGTCTTTGTTGAAGGTCATACAGGTACATGCACCGACCTTGGCATATTCTGATGATGAAGCAGAGGCTTTGTATAAGGAGATATCCAAAGCCATACATACCTCCGAAACATACTTTTTCGTTGTTATAGGGGAATTCAATTCGAAGGTGGTCCACGGAATGGCAATGAGTTAAGAGGCCCCAGCCATTTGGGTATTGACTGCAAATCCATAGCAACCATCGGCTGGCCGACTTAATGAAAAAGGAAGAACTCCATTTGATGAACTCCTATTTATACAGCGTGAAATTCTAATGGTTGTTCTACCGAAGCGAAATGAGTTTGTATCGGTAATACAATCGATTCATATTTATAACAAAAATTAGACTCAATAAATGGCAGATTTACAATTGTGATAAACAAAACTCGAAAGTGACTTGAACCAACAGTAGGGCATCGCGCGATATGATACGCGGAACGCGAGCGGGCGCGTGGTTGGCCCGGTCGTTGCACTTTTAAATCAGCTGATCATACGCCTGAGTCCTGACTTAATCAAACACAAAACCCAATAAGTTATTCCAATTTTCCCTTCATACTTTTACGGATTTAGGACCGTCATAAATAATTATCTTTAAAAAAGTCTGATAATTAAGTATTTGAGGCGTATTAAAAAAATGGAATCAACTTAATATTTACAATGATTTTGATTACCTAACCTACTTTTAAATGTTTATTTACGAGGTACGAGTGAGTAGGTACTTACATTTCCCGGTAGCGGAGTTATTGTTCGAAATGCAAACCACTATTTTCAATGCACAAACGAGCACGTTTTAACTGGTTGTCTTTCAGTTTGATAAGAGTGTCTCTATCACGTCTCACGATATTGAAAGCGTCCACTATCGCACATAACAACACGTCACGAGTTTGATTTATACCTCACAATACACCAGGCGTTTGAGCTCAGACCACAAATAAAGGTCAAAAGTCACAAAAATTGTAATGACGATTCAGTTTTGAAAAGATGTCGATAACGTATTACACTTATGACGTTCGCGGAAGGACTAAACTAAACGTAAACGCAGAGGCGCGGGCGCGGGTGAGGGAGGCCGCGGCCCCCCCTCACCGCCGCGTTCGTGCAGGCTCGAGAGAGCTTATTTTGCTCTGAACATTTATTTTATTATTCACTCTTCTTTTGTAGTTTGCCGCGTCGTGAGTTTCGTGAAGGTACCTACCTACGTCATACTGACTACTATCGATTCTCGCTCTTTCGAGTTTATGAATACTTTTTTAAAGATTTGAAAAAAAAAGAACTTTTTTTTTAAAGTTTAACTTTGTGTTTCGATAGTACTACTGATGGGTAATCGTCCTGCCGCGGGAGAACAACCATGAAAATTTCACCCTGTATAAAGATGGACGAGGATAAACCCTGACGGTACAACCAAAAATGATATTGGCTTCATCATGGCGTCCAAGAAGCGAATATTCAGTGGTGTCTCTTTGATCTCCAAGATGAAACTGACAAGGTGACCTGTGGCGATCACCGAATCTTAAGAATCACATTGAATATCAATGTAAAGATTGAACGATCACGCCTGTTGAAGTCTACCGTCCGACCTGGTTTTGCTCACATCCAGAACACCGAAGGTTTCCAACGCATGATCTTTTCCGTTAGGCACTGAATGCAAAACTGTGGACGCGATCAACAACCGGTTAGTGGAAACTATCCAAGCAGTGTCTAACTATCCAAGTCCAATTTCTTTAAGACCCCGGAGGAAGCCTCAAAAGCCCCCGGATCCATCAAGTTGATCCAAGAGCGGATTAAGATGGCTGCAATCTTCAGCTGATATGTCGGAATATCGCAAACTCAATAGACGAATCCCTAAATCAATGCGACGTGACCTGCGTGCCTATAATGCTGCACGGATCAGAGGTGCAATCGAGCAGAACCAGAGTTCAAAAGCCTTCCCAAAGAATTCAGTTACTGGGCAAATGACAAAGCTAAAGATTGACGACGGCAGTATCATTTCAATGAAACGCTCTTTCATGATCTCCTCATGAAAGAGCTTGACAAATTATACGGAAAGTTATACACATGCCCCGCCAGATTTTACAGAAGACAGAAGAGTTTAGTGCATTACATGCCAGAATCCAATTCGGATGTGCAGCGTTGGGAAGCCACGTGATATCTTCTCATCGAGGATCCCACGTGTCTTAAGATGGTTAAGGTGTTTAACCAGTGTGTATTGCCAGTGATGACATTAAACTATGTAACGTAGTCGTAGACTGCTAGCTTTTTGGAGAGACTAAGAGTAACTCGACGAGCAATGGAAAGAGTTATGCTTCGAGTTTCTTTGCGGGATGAAATCCAGAACAAGGATATTCGCCGAAGATCCAGAGTCACCGACATGACTCGTAGAATTTGCAAATTGAAGTGGAAATGGCCGTAAGACGCAGGGTAGGCAGGCCGCTCACTAGGTGGAATTGTCGTTCAGCGTGGTGGTCTAAGGGGGAGGCCTATGTTCAGCAGTGGACGTCTTCCAGCTGATGATGATGATGAAGCGGGTAATACTTTAACTGATGTTGTTGATAAAAATGTTGATGTTCCTAAATTGAGACAGTTCTACTTTATTATTATTCTAAATGAATCTAACTTCAACTGAAATTGCGGTGTCTATATTTCTTTATTTACTAATATAAGCACCTGAGATTTTGGGTGATGGCGGTAATTCAGGTTGTTTCAACAGCCATTGATAATATTTAGACGTAAAAAAATGTTACATCAAGCGTTACATTTTCAATACAATATGTTACATGTGTCTATTAGCCTGCCATTCAAATTAATATCAATTGTCAGTTGAGATAAATGGCTTGCTACTGTTCATTATGGGCTGCGTCACTTCATGCTATTTGGCTTCTTCTGAAAATATACAGCAGAGCCGCTTAAATCTTTTTTCCTTTCCCTAAAAATTAGGGGTTTAAGGTAATTTGTATTAAGCGACATTTATCTTTGTATTTAAAGGTCCGTTTTATTTAGTGTAAGCATCAACAATTCAACGCTTTTAAATGAAATTTAATTTACTTTACCCCATTCAAATAGTTGCAGAAGTTTTTTTGTTATGATTTTTTTTCGATTTTTTAAAACTTTAAATGGCTCTCCTGTAAAGTGGCAAAAATGTCGCTTAAAGCAAATAGCCTTTCACCCCTCGATATGATAAAACTAGCAAACCCGGCGAACTCCGTTTCGCCACCAGACGGCTTCGTTTTTTTTTTTCCTGAATTTTCTTTGCTATAAACCTCACGGAGCCGGAGACCTTTCCAACGAATGCAAAACCGTGGAAATCGGTTCGTGCGTTCTGGAGTTATAGCGTCAGGAAGGAAAACCCGACTTATTTTTATATAGTAGATTGATAGTTTAATAGTATGACTGCCGACAATGATAAATAGGTACTCAAGTAGCACACGAGACTGCTTATCAGCAGAATAACGGATTCCCATTAAAAAGCTGCACAATGGCTAAAAAGTACATTGTTTTAGATGTTAATAAAAAAATTTTGGGAATGTAATTTTACTGATATTAATAATAATATTCCACAACTATCACACAACACCATCTAGTCCCAAGCTAAGCAGAGCTTGTGTTAACTGATAAACATACTTATATATTTCTAAATACATACATATTATAGATAAATTACACCCAGACACAGAACAAATGATCGTGTTCATCACACAAACATTTGTCCTGGGTGGGAATAGAACCCACGACCTCCGGCATAGCAGTCAGGGTCACTAACCACTAGACCAACAGGCCTGTCGTATTATACATTCAGAGCAGGGCGGGAGAGACTGTCAGACTTGTACTGATTAAAATCCACGGTGTCCTTCATTAGCCCTTTACGTTCCAGTGTCACGGTAATGGAATAAGTCCCGCGACCCCAGCAGTCTTTGCTCTTTGGTCCTCTATAGGGGGGGCCCGTCATCTTACTGACGTTCTTTGAGGCAACACAACGCGCCGTCGTGCATGGGCGTCGAGCATGGCCCATGGTCGGGAGGCGAGTTGCCCATTACTCGCCACCCGCATGTCCGCGCCTATGATGGACGGAGATCGTCTTGCGACGTCCGACGCCGTGGGCGTCTACCACTGCGGCTGGGGCGGAGGGAGGACGCTGTCCTCTCTCTCTCACGGCTCACCTCCTCCTTCGCGAGCATAACTGCTTCGCAGAAGGCGGCGACCGCTTCCCACTCCGTCTCGCCGCGCAGCATGGCCTCGACCAATGCCGGGCGCGAGAGGTCTCCGCCTATCGCCGTCGTGAGGACACGGCGGTACTCTGCCCAAGCGGGGCAGTCCTGCACCGTCTGCTCCACTGTGTCCTCCAGGCGATCTTCGCAGTGGTGACACCCAGGCGTTTCTTCCTTCCATATCCGACACAGGTGCCTCCCGAAACTTCCGTGTCCGGTGAGGACCTGCATCATGCGGTAGGTCAGGACGCCGTGACACCTTTCCAGCCACTCCACAAAGAGGGGTCTTACCTTAGGGGTTTTTTGGGCTTTGAAAAGAATTATAAGATAAAATGTTATTACTTTTTTATCAGGAAGTAAAAACTAATGTAATACATTCCTAATTCATACACAAAACATCATGAAAGTTGAAAAATAAATCAGTATATTTATAGGTTATACAAAGCATCGTGAATAGTTTAAAAGCTGTCTTATAGTTCACAAGTGTTCCGTTAACCAGCAAAAAAACGGGATAAAATTACACATGTGAACCGCATGCCTCTACAAGCTGTAATGTCGGCCAAAAATCATCCATTATACAGCTATTAACGTCATAATATTTCACATGTGCCTCTTTACTAAGTCAGGGATAGGAGTTCACGAATACCTTCTTATTCTTATACAGCAGTTGGCGTAATTTCATCCACTAAGCAGCCTTTACTACGGTTAAGAAGGTTTAAGGCTTAACAAAGTCGGGGCCCCCCTAAGAGGGCCAAAGCCTGCCGGGGTCGCGGAACTGTCTCACCCGGTAACCGTGACCCTGGTACATTTAAGGGCTATTGAAGGAACACCGTGGATTTTAGTCAGTACAAGTCTGACAGTCCCTCCTGTCCCGCCCTGGGCGGGAGGACTCATTTGATGATTTTGCCACGATAAAAAATAAAAAAAGAAGGCTTAATAAAGTCGTTGATAATATGCCTTTATATCACTCTTAGCGTGTTAATGGCCGTTTTGTATGTCTTAGTCAGCCTTAATGAAGCACTTAATCAGCCTAAACTGTTTAAATGCCATTGACAGCTATTATGCAGCTGTAGGATCACCAAAGGTCTTAAATACGCATAGAGTTACAAATAGGTCTAAAAGTGAGTTGTTATACAGCCATCGGTGCTACTTGGGTAGGCAGAAAGATCGCGTATTATGTGATAAACAACACAACCTTCTGCTATCAGTATTTAATTGATACTTATTGATAGAAATTATAAGGTGCTTTGATACATACGTCATGCTAAAGTCACAGTATCAATACTATACAGAAGCACTGACGCGCGCTGCTGCCCTGATTTTGCAGGTACAGGTACTTAATTACTAACCAACACAAGAAGGGAGGTTGTTGTTGGTAGGTTTTTTCAGTAGAGCTCAGTTTGTTTCTTATTGTGTACAGATAAAGAAGAGTTTGTTCAATGCGGTCATCGAGGCGGAGGAGGCGCTGCTGGCGGAGCAGGCCAGCTACGCCAGCCTGTGGGCCGCGGAGGCGGGCTCCTCCTCGTCCAGCGAGCCCAGCGACGACGAGCGCAAGCCGTCCTGAGCGCGCCGCGCGTGCGCGCGCCGCCTCGCGAGCCTGTACTCGCGGTACGCGCAGTACGCCGCCGCCGCCGCCGCCGCCGCGCACAGCGCATGAGCTCCACACTCGTGCGTCGTCCTCGTGACTACAGCACTCGTCAGCTATTACACCCTGCAGCTGATTACTGTTGGACCAGCACTCCCAGACCCTAGACTCAAATCAACAGCGTCACGGAGTCGCAACTTGCAACCTCATTCAGGTCGTAACCCAGGCTCCATGTCACCACTCGACTGTTGCTCATTCTCACCGCTTATTTCCTAACACTTTCAACTGGCAAGTTCGACGGCTAACGATTTTTAGTTGACGTTCATACATTTTTGCTTCCCCGCACAGGCTCTACGCCGGCGCCGGCGCCAGCGCCGGTGCCAATCATAGGACGCTAACCGTGGGCGTGCATTAAGCACGGCGATTATGGATCTTGAAGGAAGTCTAACTAAAAATGGTGATGATCGTTATGAAAAAAAGGCAACAATCATGCTGGTACCGCGGAACATCTTGTTTGCAGATGTCACGGCGCTGAAAAAAATTCACTTTAAGCCAACGAAGTGCTTTATAATGAATGCTCACGCTTCCCTTACGAGTAAAGGCCTTCAGCCACTATCGAATATTTGCTAGCCCAAGTTATTATCCACCGGGAAGTGAAGACAGCAATTAAAAGTAAAGAGTAACAAATAACAAAAATTTGACAAATAATAATAGGCTAACTATCCCCAAACGAAGATAAATTTATAGTTTGCTGACATCTTGTGCATTATGCAATAGGTCTTGTGCAATAACTTGTTTATTCCAGATACCTATTTTTTATTAAAGTAGGTACGATTATTAATTCCAGTCAGTAAAATGACATTGCACATGAATGAAATGTACTAAAACATGAATGAAATGTACTTTTCTTTAATTTCTTTGTATCAGTCAGTGACAGTCTGTTGCACTGTCATTTTACTGACTCGAATTAATAATCGTACTTTAGTGTAGTGAGTGACCCCCCCCCAAAATTTCAGGCTGCGACCGCGCCTGGCGGTGGGTGGGTGTGGGTGTGCTGAGCTAAAAGGCAACTAAGTCTAGTTTTATAACAGTTTATGTCGCAAGACGAAGGTCGAAATGCGTTCCTTCATGAAATTTCGTTGAGTTGGCGTGTAGCGGTGCCGCAGTATCTGCTCTAGTTCCGGCGTTTACTAGCAGTACCATACCATACAAATATAAAGAGAGTGGTCTGTATGTACCTCGTTATACCGAGAAGTCTACGCAAGAGTGCTCACACAACCCACAAGTATTTGTAATGATGGGACTAGACCGGCGCAGCGGCCGTGTGTGTGGCACACTATAATGGTCGCTCCTGGTCGACACATTCAAGCAAACAGAAACAAATTGTGCGCGAACATTCTAAAAAGGTATGCGCACTCCTTAATGCGTACACGTGAGCAGTGGACTCCTTATCGTGCGCACACATTGCTAAACTGAGTTCAGTTGGGTTGGTTAGTACGCACTGTGTGGCGAACAAAGTTACGGCACAGTCTTGCCATGCCGGTGGACACAGAGGCTAAGGCGGCTCACACACGACTCTGCGCACCGCCGCGGAGGGTGGCAGTGGTAAAGCGGATTTTCTAGCGGTGCCCCGCACGGTAAGGCGGTTTACGCGCCTGTCCGCGAGGATAGATTCGACCAGTTTGATCATAGACACTGGCAAGTTATGCGGCGCACACAAAACATACACACACATTTGTTTGAATTGTGACTGGCCTGTTGGTCTAGTGGTTAGTGACCCTGACTGCTATGCCGGAGGTCGTGGGTTCGATTCCCACCCAGGACAAATGTTTGTGTGATGAGCACGATCTTGTTCTGTGTCTGGGTGTAATTTATCTATAATAATGATGTATGTATTTAGAAATATATATAAGTATAAGTTTTTAAACTGACATGGTCACTATTATAAATGTTAGTGTTTAAAACGGGATATTTACCATGTTTATTATTTGTTTTGAGTTTCCGATATTTCGGCACTGTTGCAAGCACCATGATCACGGATGAACTGAAGTTATTGCGGGTGGATGTTATGAGCAGACAAAACGGTCTACCCTCCGTCTCGTTCGTTTTTTGCGTTCGACTCCACTATCATTGTCACTAGTCTCACTCACAACACGATATTGTTCCCGACACACAAAACTCACTGTATCTGCTCGCGAAGTAGTTACCGTGTTTTTTCGGTTTCTACACAATTGGACCACTGGGTTCCAGGCCCTCGACAGTTGAAACCCATCCTCACGATTGAAATTTTTATATTTCGTGATTTCGATCGCTTCTCGAACCAATCTCGGTATGTAGTGGCGTTCTGTCGAGATGACCTGAGGGTTATGTAACTCGATCCAGTGGTTAGGACCCGATTCCAACAGATGTTGAGCTATTGCTGATTTTTGGATATCGTTGTTTTTCACCGCCCTAATGTGTTCCGATATTCTGCAAGCTACAGTTCGCTTAGTCTGCCCGATATACGCCTTTCCACAGCTGCAGTCTACTTTATAAACACCGGGTTTCTCCAACGGGAAGCCGTCCTTCGGCGAACGCAACATTTGAGACACCTTCTTGAATGGAGTGAAGATAGTCTTCACGGCATACTTTCTAAGAATGTTTGCAACCTTATCTGTCACTCCCTTCACGTATGGCAAAAACGCTGGTTGTCTCTCAACCTCGCACTTCCGGTGTTTATGTCCAGTTTTATGCCTGCGCTGTTCAATTTTTACCGTATAGCCATTCCTCTGTAGGACCTTCTGTACGTGTGCTAGCTCACCTCGTAAGTGTTCTTCATCACATAAATCATATGCTCTGTTTGTGAGTGACGTCACTACAGAGTTCAGCTGTATGGGATGGTGGTGTGAATCAGCGTGTAGGTATCGATCCGTATGAGTAGATTTTCGGTAGACTGAATGCCCCAAAGAACCATCAGTACGTACATGTATCTTCACGTCCAAGAAAGGAATTGTTCTCTCGTTTTCCATCTCATAGGTAAAATTAATTTTGCTATGTATGCTGTTTAGGTGTGACAAGCATACTTTTGCCTCTTCTTCATCTCCTTCGATTATAGCAAAAACGTCATCGACATACCTCTTCCACAGTTTGATAGGTGTGAGTGCAGTGGAGACAGCCAGTTCTTCAAAATGCTCCATCCAAATATTGGCTACCACAGGAGCTACTGGACTGCCCATAGCTACACCATCAATCTGCAGGTAGTACTGACCTTGGTAGATGAAGTAGCAGGTAGACAAACAGTGATGTAATAACTTAATGTATTCTACCGGGATGTTGTTTTCTTGCAATTTCACCTTAACTACCTCCATACAGTCCACCACTGGTACGTTTGTAAATAAGGACTGAACGTCGAAACTGACCATTGCATCATTTGGTTGGAGTTCTATGGACTGCAGGATATCTATGAAATGCCGAGAGTCTCTTACGTAAGACGTTGAGTGCCCAACTAGTGGTTGAAGCACACCAGCCACATGCTTCGCTAGGTCATACGTAGGTGAGTCAATCTGACTGACTATCGGACGTAATGGAACACTCTGCTTGTGTACTTTTGGCAAACCATATAGTTTAGGCGGCTGTACATTTCTGGGACGGAGCAAGTATTTTACTGTATCATCAGGAATCACATGTTGACACTCTTTTATCATTTTGTATGTACTTCGATGTGTTCGTGCCGTCGGGTTATAGTTCACTCGCTTGTAGGTATTCGTCGGCCTTAGGCATCTACAGATTTATTAGGGACCAATGCGACATGACATCCGCTTCACCGCCTACCGCGGCGGTGCGCGGTGCCGTGTGTGAATCGCCTAACCGCGCACTGCTGAAGTGCTTGAACAAATGTGTCGCACACTATTTTGGTGGAACCGTGGTAAGAATCAGAACATTATTGTAGCAATTCCAGATTAATTATGGAATTTAGATGTTTAGGAAAATGACTGAAATTATTTTATTGATGAGTAGATTTGTATAAATGTTAAATTAGTAAATTTATTATGGAAATAATTGTACGACGTACGTACCTAATTTAAACATAAATAGAAGTTAGATATTTTACAAATACTGTAGATACCGTAAAAGACCTGTAAAACAAAATTAAACTTTTAATACTATAATTGTGTTTCAATTGCCAACATCGGCAGAGTGATCTACGAAATACTTAATACTAATTATCATCTGCCTGTCTTTTCTCAACTTAGCAAAATGGTCCGCTAAGCAATCACATTCTACATCAAAGTCATTAGTCTATTCTAATCTGAAACCTTTAATTGCCAGTAGGGGGGGGGGGGGGGTATTAACCGGGCTTATTCCGGCGAGTGAAAGTGACAGAGCTATACAAGTCGTCTAACGCCATCTCGTTCACTCACTGGACGTTGTAATACCCCCACAGTTACACTTACAGGCACCTTTAGATAAATCATAATCAAAAAATAATAACACATGTGACGTAAATATGGTGCCACTGTGAAAGTACCTGGTGCATTCCAAGGTACTGTACCTACTCTGTGGAGAAGCTCGGGCTCGGGCAAGAAACTCCATGGACACTCTTTTTCAACAAGCTATGCTATTCTCTGTAAGAAATCTCGTAGCTGGACTCTACGACGTGCTCTTCGACGAGGCGACTTTGAGATCCGACCGATCGTGCGTGCATCGCGAACGGTTAAGCCACGTTAAGCTCTTGTGGGGCTGTCAGTAGCTTAGTGAAAAGCAAACTTAAGACCCCAAGGCTGTGTTTATACATACATCATAATAGCAGTGCAGGGAATTATCAATTTATGAAAACCTTTGTTACATCATTCATGTTGAGATCTCGTTGGGATTATAAATTATGTGAGAAGTGAGAACGATGTACCTAGCAAGAAAAATGTCCCTAAAAATATATAAAAAAGACAAGTCAGGAATATAATATTTTAATTTTAAATAAACCGACCGACATTGGCAGATTGAGGTAAGTTATTGTGCTGGTGTCCGTACATACCATCTTCAGCAGAAGCTCCAACAATAATGTTCTTTAAAACGTTATCAATTAATGCTACACTGTCTCTTTAAGATTTTTTCGAACCCTGGTAAAAACTTGACCTAGTAAAAAATTGTGAAATACCTACCTGAAAAAAAATGTTTTAGTAAGTATACATGTATGATTTTTTCGTTTTAGGCCTTTAAAAAATAAATAAAACAAGAAGATAGTTATGGAAGCACAACCAGTGCAAATAGTGCGTATGTCAGCATGAGAGCAGGCAGAACTGCTGTGCTTGCATAATTCCCGGTAAGATAAGCATGTACTGCTAGACCCTAAGTTTAGACCATAGGACACTCCGTGTACGCATCTCTATCTGTGAACGTGTAGCATTAAATATTAATTAGGTAATATAATTCTTAATTTTTATTTTTAAAAAACCGTCTACGACGCTCCCAATCCTGACTAGATACAGGCTACAGCTACAGTGTAATTTAAGGTAGGTACCTAGTTCAGCAGTTAAAGGTAGAGCAGTGGAGTGAAAACTTTTTGATGTGACCAGTAGAGTTTTGTCGATGATTAACTACCTACCGCTTTTCTTTACACTAAAGTGGCTAGGTACTGGCTGGCGTGTAAAGTCAAGATCAATGCGAGAGTCAACTCGTTTGCGCTTTCTCGGATATGACAGACTTTTGTTTATGCATAGATTTAATTAAAGACATTAAACTAGGTATCTCTTTGGACTTAATAAAAATATTTATGAGAACGTAGGAAGCAAGACAACGTGCAGCGAGCTCAGCTTTGTGATGATTTTGGCGCCCGCGTTCCTCATCTTTTTGAATTACAACCGGCAAAACGGGTGTGATACTCAACTTGGCTCAACTTTGAAAAAAAGTAGGAATGCAAGTTTTTCCTTATCCCTTAGCCTTACGCAGAGGCGTAGCTACGTAAGTTCATGAATCAATTTATCATCAGTTAGGTACCTATAACCTAAGTAAGTATGTCCTATGTCATTGAATTGAATGAAAAAATAAATTGGAATCAATAAGAGCGTTTGAGAGAGCGTTAATAGAAGTTAAACTTGTTTACAAGCGCATTGGGCGCCGAGGAGCGGGTGAAGTGGCTCCGTGTGGGGTGTGGCGCGGAGCGAGCGCCGCGCGAGGGCCCCGCGCCCGCGGCCCGCGCGCGCCCCAGTGCCTCTGCGAGACTCGGACGAGCAGGGCCCGTGCGACGCGCTTCTCTAATCGAAACACTCTCCCAATTTTGCTTGTGCTGTCATAAAATACTCTTATCGTAAGTATCTTTTGAATTATTTTTTGCGTTTTGTATTACTTGGATAAAATTATTCAATTGTATAAGATGTGTCTGGTCTGAACTGAACATTCGACACTCACAACTCAGCTCACGCCGCGTCATGTGCGTCGGTCCGGCGCACGGCGGCGGCGGCGTTCCATCGCCACCGCGCGCACCGCGCATTCGTTATGTACATGACAATGTTATGTAGCTAGATGCTATAGCTACATACAGTACCTATGTTTACATTAAATCTCGGCGCGGCGTGGCGTATGACGTGGTGCAGCTACTTATGTGATCAAAAATGGGATACCTACTCATCATGTAACCTTGTACCTATAGCATTCTATGCAAAGTATTTAATAAGGTACCTACTTAGGTACCCGTAATGATTAACCATAATTTTGGAAATAATTTCAATTTATTGTCAACAGAAAATGATGGAAAAACCGAAAAGACCGATGTCAGCGTACCTGTTGTGGCTGAACAGCGAGCGCGGGAAAATCAAGGCCGACCATCCTGGCCTGAAGGTGACCGAGGTGGCCAAGAAAGCGGGCGAGCTCTGGCGCTCCATGGATGATAAGACCACGTGGGAGGAGAAGGCGGCCGTAGCCAAGGAGCAGTACGCGCGCGACCTGGAATGCTTCCACGCCAACGGCGGAGCGCCTCCGCCCAAGAAAGCGGCCAAGAGAGGCGCGGCCAAGGCCAAACCCGTGAAGGTGAGCCGGAGTAAGGTGAAGAAGGAGGCGTCCGACGACGAGGACGAAGCCGACGACGACGAGAACGACAGCGAGTGAACCCGCGCTGTGCGCATGTCAAAACATTATCAACATTAGGTAGTGAGTGTTAGTTGTGAGCAGAGGACGCCGTTCAAGTGCTGACCGACATTCATTGCAGTGCGCGTTCTCTCTTCGAGATTTATTTTTAAATTAAGGTAGGCATCTACTGCCTACGTCACATATTTATAGAATTATAAATTATGACGAAGGAGCCGGTTGCTTTCCTTGGCTCTGGGATAAAGTAACTATGTAAGAAAACTAAACTATGTAAGTAAATGATCTCGTTTCAACATTTTCGACTGAATTATTTTTATTTGTATCTAATAAATTAACTGAAATTTCACATATAAATGAATAAGCAACATGTAATTAATTATATGACAATACAAGTTGCACTGTGGCACCTTGCTCTTTTACGTTCTGCGATTGTGGTTAAATCGAGGTAGGAATTATTATTTATTACCTACTAATATTGTAACGTAGACTTTAAATGATTACCTACCAATTTTATAATAAATAAGTTGATGTCGCTGCTGCATGTTTCAGATATGTATGCATTTAATAATAGTTGTAAGATTTTGTAAACTAAGGCTATTGGTCAAGTGAAATAAACAATATTTCTACTTCACATAATAGTGTTATTATTGATAAATTAAAAAAGCTGCGTCGTAAATGAATGTCGGCGGGAGGGTTGCCTCGTAGACGAGTATTTACAAAGGCTTGTAACTATTTTAGTCACGAGTCGGACTCTACTCGATAAGCTTTTGTTTCTGTATAATATTTCTCTACAATAGGTACCTAATCTATCTCAGTCACAGTAATACAATTGACTCGAATGAAATAGCTTTTTGTTTTGATATTATCAAAGAAAATGCAGGGACAAAATCTAGTTCCATATCACTCGAATAGCTAAGCTTTTGGCGAGTCATTTTTAAACATTACGTAATACGTACGAACAAAACCTTGTCGAGTAGAGGCTCACTAGCCTTTGAGTACCTACCTACCTCGGAATTAACTTTTATTAAATGTAGTACTTCCCAAGTAGCACAGATAACTGTATAACAACTCACTTTTAGACCTATTCGTAACTCCAAACGTATTAAGACCTATTTAAGAGTACAATCCTACAGCTGCATAATAGCTGTCAGTGGCATTTAAACACCTTAGGCTGGTTAAGAGGTTCATTGAGGCTGATTAAGGCAGACAAAGCTGCCCTCTATTAAGCCTTAAACCTCATCTAATGCCTCGACCGTAGTAAGGGCTGTTTAGTGGATGAACTTACGCCAAATGCTGTATAAGAAAGTATTAAACACGTTCAGTGGTAGTTCAGTCGCAGTCAGCTCAGCAGCAAGTGTTCTCTCAAGAAATCCGAAGCAACAAGCCGTCCCAGATAGTGCAATTGTGAATCAAGAGAATAATTGTGAATCAAGAAAATATATTATTCAACTCTACAATCAAGTCAGGCGTTTTATTCCTACGGAAAATATACAGTCCACCTTGACAGTTTGGAAAAAAAAAATTAACAAAAGCTCATCGAGTAGAGTCTGACTCGTGACTAAAATAGTATAGCCTTTGTAAATACGCAGCCGGGTGAGGCCAAAGAGAATTAAAGCTGTGCAAGCCGAGACGTATTTTGAACAACCAATAGAATTGCGTTGCGGAGTGGAGCTGTGTCAATAACGCAATTCTATTGGTAGTTCAAAACACGTCTCGACTCCGCACAGCTCGACACAGCTTTGGTGGAGTCTCGGCCTAAGTTAGACCCCTCGCGCACTGGGCAGCCTGGCTGTGGCAGCCATCCAGGCTGCCTAGACAATTAGCAATTAGCTCAGTGTCAGTTTTATCATCGTAGCGTAGGTAGGTAGTTCTTAGTAATCACTGGATTCACTGGGTCGCGGGTTCGATCCCCAGACAAAATTCAGATTGGAATTTTATATTATGCTATTCGCAACTGGACGTAGATAACCAAAAAGGATCCACCCCACAAAATGTTACTTTTGAGATAATCGAGATTGAAGTTTACCCTGTGTTTGCTCATTATACAGGGTTACTGGTAACTCGACGTATTCCTTGCAGGACGACATAGTAGGGCTAAAATGCAACAAATTAAGCCACCAAATGTTCTACCGAAGTTCAGTAGTTTTTGAGTTACTTAGATTTTTAGTTTTTTTATGAAAAATCCCAGATTAAATCGTTTGGAGCCAATTTAAAAATGATATACGGCGCGACTGTACTGTAATTTAAGTTAATATCATAGTTGATTCCGTAGCAGATCTTTGTTAATAATTAAAAGTTCAAAAATACCAAAAACTTTGGCAAATATCACTAAAGAAACATTTATTTTTTTGTGATTTTCGCTATTACTTCGTACAAAATGTTGTCTAGTGAAAAATAAAAATACTACGCCTGATGTACAAATTACTAGGAAAATATCCTTGTCTTATCAGCTATCCAAAAAGGTATGAAAGTTAATACAAAGTTAAGGACTACATTATGTGCATCTCATAAGAAGGTGATTATTCGGACAATCAGTAAAACAATTTCGTGAATATTAGTATTATTTTTAATCAATATCAGTTTAAAAACGTTAATTACACTTTCACACGTCTTGTTCGATGTGCTGCCCTCGGTTTCTAATACATGTTCTTATTCGCTTCCTCACTTCGGTTTTTGTGATTCTTGATGTGATTGTTGCCCTTATCTGGTCCGCTGCATCTGTTATTCTCTCCCTTAGTTCTTCAATTGAATTTACTGGGGTCACATAAACTAGGTCTTTCATATGACCCCAGACGTAATAGTCTAGTGGCGTAAGATCAGGGCTTCGTGCAGGCCACGGAATAGGCCCACCGCGCCCTATCCATCGATTTGGATAGTTTTCATCCAGCAATTGTCGAATTGTGATTCGGAAGTGGGCTGGACATCCGTCATGTTGATAAAGCATGTTTGCTCTTCTGTCTTCTGGTACATCCGTGAGCAGTGGTGTTAAATGATTTCTTAGGAAATCTTCATAAAGTGGGCCATTTAGTGTTCGGGGTAAAAATGCAATTTTACCTGCTCGTCATAAAACTCTTCCCTTCCCTGTCACACATGCAGAAGTATTGACAATCATACCTTTCTGAATAGTTGATAAGACAAGGATATTTTCCTAGTAATTTGTACATCAGGCGTAGTAATATTTTTTTTCACTAGACAACATTTTTTATGGAGTAATAGCAAAAATTACTAAAAATTGAATGTTTGATTACTGATATTTGCCAAGGTTTTAGGCATTTTTGAACTTTTAATTATTAAAAAAGATCGGCTACGGCCTCAGCTATGATATTAACTTAAATTTCAGTACAGTCGCGCCGTAAATCATTTTTAAGTTGGCTCCAAACGATTTAATCTGGGATTTTTCATAAAAAACTAAAAATCTAAGTAACTCAAAAACTACTGAACTTCGGTAGAACATTTGGTGGCTTAATTTGTTGCATTTTAGCCATACTATGACGTCCTGCAAGGAATACGTCGAGTTACCAGTAACCCTGTAGACTTGCTTATGTTTAATGGTTTCTTAAGAAAATATATGTGTGGCAATGTATATTTTACTCATACAAATAAATTTAAGAGAATTTAGTTTTATTTCTTGAGATATTCAACTAAATGTGTGTTAGGATCCTTTTTGATAAAAGCTATTTTCAATTATGTTAACCTCAATTTCATTTAGCAAAAACGATTCAAAATAGCTAATTGCAACTTAAATCGTTAAAAAATATTCATTTCATTAATAAAACAAGTAGTTTGATATCACCGGGTGCCGACCTACCTCCGCCGCGTGGTCGAGGCCTATTTGATGGACAGGGCCGTCATCTATCCCGGCCACCGGGGAGATTGGAAGCGGCGAGAGATGTCGTACGGCGTCCCACAGGGATCGGCCACGGTCAGAGTCCCGCATAACGGTGGAAGGGGCTTGCATCGGCGTCGAGTCGATATAGCTGGGACTCATCCTCGACAGCCGGTGGAGCTTTAAGGAACATTTCCTTCGTTTGGCCCCAAAGTTGAACCGGGTGGTAACCGCTTTCAAGCGGCTCCTGCCCAATCTCAGCGGGTCAAACGCCTCCTGCCGTAGGCTGTACACCGGTATCGTGAGGTCCATGGTCTACGGGGTCCCTGTGTGGGCCCTGTGCATGCGGAGGCGATCGGCAAAGCTAGTCGCATGCCAGAGCGTCATGGCCATACGGAAGATCCAGGGATACCGCACGATCGCCGGCAAATCGGCCAATTTCCTGGCCGGATTGCCGCCTTAGGATCTGAAGGCGAAAGCCCTCCAGTGCGTCTACGAGTGGCGCGTGGAGGCGCAAAGTTGACGGAATCGCCGCTGCCTCGACAAGTCGAGGCACTGCGAGAAGAGCTCTGGCGCGATCTCAAGGCGGCATGGAGGGTAGTAAGACCCCTTTTGAAGAGTGGCTGGAGAGGCGTCACGGCGTCCTCATCTTCCGCTTGACACAGGTCCTTACCGGGCACGGATGTTTCAGGAGGTTCCTGTGTCGTATAGGAAAGGAAGAAAAGCCCGACTGGCCCGTTTGGGCAGAGCACCGGCGTGTCCTCACAGAGGCGATATGCGGCGACCTCTCGCGCCCGGCATTGGTCGAGGCCATGATCCGAGACGGAATGGAAAGCGGTCGCCTCCTTCCGCGAAGCAGTCATGCTAGCAAAGGAGGAGGCGGGACGCGTGAGGTATAAGACAGAGTCCACCTCAAGACCAGCTACCGCGGGAGACGCCCACAGCAACTGACAGACGTCGCGAGGCGATTTCCGGCCACCGTAGGAGCGGACATGCGGGTGGTGAGTAATGGGTGACTCGCGGTCCGATCATAGACCATGCCCGGTTCGACGGCACGTCTTGTTCCACGCGCGCCAGCAATTCAACGCAGCCACCTTAGAAGCCAAAGCCTGCTGGAACGTAAAGGGCTATTGATCATCAAATGAGTCCTCCCGCCCAGGGAGGGACGGGAGGACCTATTGGAAGATTTTAGCATTCTACACGTTTTTTTTTTTATAAAGGCAGTCTTTAGATATTATAAAAATAATGTACTATCAAAGATTGACTAGTACGATTTTAATGTTACGGTTTTGTCTCCCACAGCAGTCACAAAACATTTGGATTAAGTTTTGTTTTATATATTTAATCTAACACGATCCCACTTCTTGGACGCCTCTACCAGTTTCGTCTTCAATCTTCAAAATATAGGTACCTACATAATGACTGCGATGTGTATGGATCCCTTTCGTTGTATTCATCAATACCAACAGAAACACAGAAATGTGTTTAGCGAAAAATATCCACGCGTACTGAATCGTTTTTGTGATGTAACCAGTGCATTTTTAAAATAAAAATTTAGTTTCACAAAAAAGATTCATGCTTTCTGAATCTTTTTAGTGATTTATCTTTTGCAATGATTTGAAGTAAAATATTATAATCTAAAAGGATCCACATGCTTTGGATTCTTTTTAACATTTTAGTTTCGTGTCCGCATCTTAGATTGACCGTTTTACAATATGATCCAAGGGGAATGGATCGTTTTTACGAAACTTAAATAGGGGTTCGCCATACATGTGGCTTGGTAACCAGTGTCATTTTAATGTCAAAATATTCATATTTAACTTGGATTGTTTTTGCTAATCGAAAATATAGACCTTGATGAGCAGTTTGGTCTACATAACTCATTTTCGGTCATGTTGTGGGTTGGATCCTTTTTGTTTATCTACGTCCAACTGTGGATTTCGATACCAAGACTTTTATTAGAACTGGCACAGCTAGCGTACTATTCAAACAGTTTTTCGAATCAGCGTGTTCGCGACAACATCATTCGATATATACCTAGCGCTTTTCGAACTGGCGATGGCGTACCACGTAAGAAACTCAAGCGTCGTAATTAATATACGTTAAGTGTATTAGCGGTACAAGTAGTCTGTGGTAGTACGTTTCGTATAGACCCCGACTCGGACAGGTAAATTATTATTATTTTTTATTAGCCATTTATGTCCCACTGCTGGGCAAAGGCCTCCCTCATATCCTTCCAAGTGTTCTTTTCTAGGTGCCACTTCGGACCAGCCATCGAGGTACGCAATGTACGCATCTAGATCGTCCTGCCATCTTTTTTTGGGCCGGCCTCGGCGGCGTCGTCCATTCTCAGGCACCCATTGAGTGCATATTTTTTGCCCAGCGACTATCTTGCATGCGAATGACGTGACCCGCCCAATCCCAGCCTGGCAGCCTTTTTACCTACGTCAATGGGGAAGGCAAGTGTCAAAGTGACAAGTGACAGTTTGGTCCCAAAAGAACTGTCAAATCAAAGGAATTTACTGAAAAAAAAAACGATTTATTGATGTAAAATGACTAGATGTTGTGTAATAAGCTGTAAAAATGATGGAACTTACAAATTTCCGACAATTCACACTATCAAGAAATAATGGGTAGCTGCTGTGACTGTCTTGAGAACAAAAATTGAATTATAACTAAGGAAAAGCTAAATAAAAAAGAAATATTCAGGCTTGTGAAGCCGAGACAGGCAGTTAGTTGAGTTTATTAATGAAATTCTATGATTATACCATAACTAAACAATCGAATACACTTTTCAAAATAATATCTACTTTTCTATTGGAGGTTAAGTACCAGTATTGCATCGCTCTTCAAATCATGAAATGGTTCGTCTGGCGGAAGAATTATCACATGGAACGAGTTTTGTGATAGTTGTGGTGTTAAGAAATTAAATATATTGTGATATTTCTCGAATCTAAATAGAAAAAAGGGGTAAAATTACTGACTTAAAACATTACGATATTTTATCAAAATAGAAAGTCAGAAGCAGCATTATATTCTTGTTATAGGAGAAGACAGGTAAAACATACCTAAACTCAAAAATTGAAACCTCAACTACAAGTAACTGTGGATTTATTACGGTAAAATCAAATGTATTACCACTCAATTAAATCACTTTTTTTCCTCTTGTAGATGCACCGCGGCGTCTTAATTCTTCTTTTAGTATATGCGCTTGCATTGACGAATAATTTTACATATTAGTTTTGTATTTATACTCAATTTTTATAACAATAAATCTTGTTTGTTTTTGTACAAAGTAGACAGTAATCTGACGTGGGGACCAACTATCGCAGCGCCATCTAAGATTAGCTTTGAGTTGCCATCCCCATTATTCCAGTTTTAGAGCGCAGCGTGGTGTTTGTTACGTATTTTACCGGATCTTCTTACTAGGTTAGGTTAGAAGGGAATAATTTGTGTGCAAATCAGTAGGTATTTTTGTTTAACGGTTTCAGATAGATTTTTGCTGCTATCAGATTTTGATAAATTTTAAACATTTTTTTGTACAACATGTGTAATCAAGTACTTAGTTAATTTATGGTACAGTCATTTATTTGAATGCAGTAGGTAGGTTATTGGTGGAGAAATTTTGTTTGCTTTTTCTAAATAGAGGTCCAGTTAAAAATTCCCCACGAACCTTATTATGGAACCACTAGCACCACCTATTACCGAAAAGAACACTACACTACGCCGCCTCCATTGATATCTAAAAAGGTTCCACCACTCACCACTAGATGGCATTGTGCCTATGACGGACGCGACCGGCGCATTTATGAATCATCAATCCAACGCTCTAAGTTCATAAAGCTGTAGGAATTACTTTTTCTGTTTTTTTTTTGTTCCTACGCCTTTGTGAACTTGGAGGGTTGTATTGATGATTTTGTTGATTGACAGCCGCGAATAATATTTTAATCAACATACAACCTAGCACTGGCCTGCAAATTGCAAAAAACACAAGAAAATTAAACGCTTCAAAAGGCGAAACCATGAACGCTCATAACCTCCATGATATAATATTTTTTGAATGACCGAACTCAACTAGACTTATGGACTAGCAGTGCATTCGCGGGCTACGTCCTAATTGTAATAAGTAGCTACACGAGACTGCATTAATGTTTCAGAAAAAAAAAAACTATATTTCTAATAATCTCATCAGTGAGTAATACAACGTTATTTCAGGGTTATTTAAATCCTTTTAATTCATTGTATTGATATAACGATCAAATTTTAGATTCTGAAACATAACTCCGACAAACGTTTCTCCGCTGAACGATTCGCCGACACAACGATCTGGACGGTTCGACGACAGTACTTTTCCTCGACGAACGTTTCGCCGACAGAACGATTGAGTCATGAGTATTGTGTTTCATGAAGTATTGTATAAATAGAAGCCCCGCGTAGCGGGGCTTCTATTTCTGTGTTCAGGGTTTAAAGGAACCTAACTAACCGAACCTCGGGGTGCCCCTGATCAGCCACTGATCAAGAGTTCTGACCGCCCGCGCCCTAGGCTAATTATGAGGACGCGCCCCCGCCATGCCAGGTGTGTTACGGACGGCCTAAAAAGTTTTAAGATCAATCTACCAGCTAACCAGATTAAAAAGAAACTAACGTTGTTTTTTAATCTGCATGACATTCAACCTTTTTTTTCTACCGTGGTAAAATCATCAAATGAGTCCTCCCACTCAGGGCAAGGCGGGAACTGTGAGACTCGTACTGACTAAAATCCACGGTGTCCTTCAATAGCCCTTTACGTTCCGGGATCACGGTAATGAGATAAGTCGCGACCCCGGCAGGCTTTGAGGCGCGTGTGGAACACAACGCGCCGTCTACCCGGGCATGGTCCATTGTCTGAGCGAGTCGCCCTTTACTCGCCGTCGCCGTGGGCGTCTACCACTGCTTGGGTTGAGAACACTATCATCTCCCTCACGCGGTTCACCTCCTCCTTCGCAAGCATGACTGCTTCGCAGAAGGAGGCGACCGCTTTCCACTCCATATCGCCCCGCAGCATGGCCTCGATCAATGTCGGGCGCGAGAGGTCTCCACCTATAGCCGCCGCGAGGACACGGCGGCGCTCTGCCCAAGCGGGGCGGTCCTGCACCGTATGCTCCACCGTGTCCTCATGGCGATCCTCGCTGTGGTGACACCCAGGCGTTTCCTCCCTCCTTATCAGACACAGGTACTCCGAAATTTACGTGTCCGGTGAGGACCTGCGTCATGCAGTAGGTCAGGATGCCGTGACGCCTATCCAGCCACTCCTCAAAGAGAGGTTTTACCGACGCGATTGCGGCGTGCCCGATGACATTCAACCTTAGGGTGGCAAACCGCGAACCGTGAACCGTGAACAGTTTCCGCGAGAGACACTTCCAAAGTGATATGTTGCCCCCCCCCCCTGTAACTTCTAAAATAAGAGAATGATGAAACTAAAAAAAATACATGATGTACATTACCATGCAAACTTCAATTGAAAATTGGTTTGAATCATTAATCGTAAAACGCAATTTACCTTTCAAAGTTACTTGGCCGGTTTTTTTTAAATATTTACTCTAGAAAAAAAAAATATTGAAAAAGAAGAGAAGAGGGATGCCTCTTCTCTTCTTTTTCAATATTTTTTTTTTTGTTGATATTAGACACGATTTCAGCGCCCCCTACGATCCTCGCGCCCTATAATAGGCTGCAGCCTAATTTGCCTAAGGGTTAAACAGGCCCTGCCCCTGATGTCGGATTTTACTAGTAAAATCTGACCAAACCATGTCTTTGTCGACGAATCGTTCTTCGGTGAAAGATTTTGTCGTCGAATCGCCTATGAATAAATCGTTGTGTCGGCGAATCGTTCAGCGGAGAAACGTTCGTCGGATAGTTTAGGTAATGTCTTTGTATCATAATAGTGAAAGGTTAATGATCGATTGTCAAGATTTGAAAGATTCAGGTAGGTTCACCTACTGATGGCGTCTGTACTTGAAGGATCGGATTTAATAATATATTTTTCTAAACGTGATTTTCAAGTGCAAACGCAAACGTAAGTTTTTTTTTATTATTGTACTCGGGCTACTGAATTCATCATTTTGTGCATTCCGACTAGGGTTGCCAACCGTACTATAATAATATTTAGTATTGTACTGTATTTAGGGTCTCCGTACTATTTACTGTTGAAGAAATATAATTATAGTAAAATACTATATTTTAGTACAATAGCTCAATGTTAATATTTTGCGTTTCTATTTTTCATTAGGTAGTACATACTAATATTAGTAAAATAAACCTGTAATTTTCGAACACATCTTTCAAAATGGAAGAAGTGCAAAAAAAATATAGTTTAAAAAAAAATAAGAAAAAATATAACTCTAGTCTATTTTTTATTCTTCCCTACTAAAATACTATATTTTTTTGAAGCGTACTTATATTTTTATGGCTTTTTCAAAAAAATACTACATATATACAGACAAAAAAATATTGGCAACCCTAATTCCGACACGGGCTGGCCGATTTTTTCATTGTAATCTATATGCACAGACTATATGTAACCATGTAGGTAACCAAACAATATGCTATGGTTTAATTATTATTTGTCGGCCTACTCTATTACTAATTTCTATACAATACTACATAATTATTTATTGGCATCAAAGCTTATTCAAAGTTGGTGAAATTCGCGCCGTAGGTATATACTGTGCTGGCCTGTATGTACCTACTGAAAATAAATCGGAATTGAAAAGTAAATAAATGTAGGTAACTAGGTAGTGAGTAGTGAGCCGGCCAGCGAGCGCGGGCAGTCGGGCCGAGGCGAGGTGAATCGATAACCAGCGATGTGGAATGTATAAAAATGTCCGCCGGCGGTCCGGAGCGTCTGCGCTCTTGCTTTTTCACGTGTTTCCGAGTTCGCACCGCTCACTCTTGAGCCGCGACCGCACGCGCGACCAGGACGGCACGAGCGCGCCTCGTGTCCCAGTGCGCGTGTCTGTCTGCCGACGTGCGGGGCGGCGTGTCTGTTCGACGCGCTCGCTGCGGGGTGACGCGTCCACTATCTAGATAAAAATACAACAAGTTTACACTTTGGTACAGTATACTGTACTGTTTCATATAATACCTATATGTTTTGTGATGCAATTAGAAATAGGTATTACTTTAATGTCGTTATAACAAGAAGATTGATACTAACATGTCAGCCGGCAAACGAAAGAAAGGCTCAGTGGCAAGCGGCGCGAGTGCGAGCGGGTGCGAGAGCGGCAGCGGGGACGCGGGCTCGGGGGGTGAGGCGGGCGGCGTGGGGCGGCTGGTGGACTGCAGCCAGGCGGAGGACCGGCGCATGATCCGGCTGGTGCGCGCGCGCCCGCTGCTGTACGCGCGCAACAACATGCCCGTGGCCAGCTACTACTCGCAGGTGAAGAAGCTGTGGCAGCAGGTCGCCGACTCCATGGGCTGGTCCGGTACGTGATGCGCGCATCAGTTGTCAGTAGGACCGTACGGAGAGCCGTCCTACCGACACTTAAAATTATTAGAATAAGACAAACTTGGCATCGAGTCTCATGTACAGACGCCAGCAAGTCTACCTACCCCAATCTCTCAAATTTTATCAATCGGACATTTAACTTTCCACTGTTGTGATAAGATAAGGTTGAAAATCTATAATAGTAGACTAGCTGTGCCCGCGAATTCGTTCGGGTGGATGTCGGAAGTCGGAACTCAACAATATTGTATTTTTTTTTAAACAAAGTAGGTATTTTTTCTAAAATAAACGTAGGTAGCCTAAGTTACTCCTTATTACACCAGCTACCTGCCAATAGAAGTCCCGTCAAAATCGACCTAGCCATTTCAGAGATTAGCTTTTACCAACAGACAGACAGAATGCAAGACAAAAATTGTAAAAAATGTAATTTTGGTGTAGGTATGTACCGTATGTATGTATATACATTATATACGTATGCAGGTAGTAAAAAACGGTTATTTCAATGTTACAAACAGACACTCCAATTTTATTTATATTTATTATGTAAGTATGTATAGAAGTATAAATTTATAGATATAGATGACTGTATCAAGATGTGCTGGCGTCTGAACCTACCTTCATGTTTCGCTACGCGTCGCGTCGGTCGACCGAATTACAGGGTGGTTTAAAAAAAAATAATTTTGACTGAGTACTGAGGCCTTATCATGAGTTTTCACATTTTTGTGACGTACCTATAGTAAAAGGGGACTTGATGGATGAAATTAGTTCCTCGTACGTACAATAGAGGCGCTTTTTCATTTCCCATACAAGTTACGTCATAGCACTTAATTCAAATTACTCTGGCAACAACGTTTAAAGCCAACAGATGAAAATAAAATTAAATTTGTTACTTACTCGCGAAGATTTAAAAAAATTATAAAATTGACCCAGTCAGCACAAAATAACTACTTAATTAACAACTCTAAAAATAAGTCTAAAACAGCCTGGCAAATTATAAACAACAACAAGTCTCAAAGTGAGCCCATCACTCGAATAAAAAAACATGATAAGTTGATATCTGATCCCAAAGAAATAGCCGAGTCATTTAATGATTTCTTTATCGACCAGATTTCAGAAGTACCTAAAATTGCAACAGATAACATTATACCTATAGAATACAACGACCATTCAATATTTATGTCCCCAGTTGTCCCGCAAGACATAGTGAGAATAATTAGAGACCTAAAAAATAAAAAAAGCTTCGGCTACGACGGTATCTCAACAAAAGTAATAAAATATGTATCCAATATCATAGCTGCTCCCCTATGTCATATCATTAATAATAGTATAACTAGTGGAATATTTCCTGAAAGTCTTAAGACCGTCGTAGTTAAGCCACTTTTTAAAAAGAACGATAGAGAAAATATGGCCAACTATAGACCAATCGCTCTTGTCCCAATATTTTCAAAAATAGTGGAGAAAGTGATCTATGAGTCACTTTATAACTTTTTAACAAAGTTTAATATTCTTTGCGACGAACAAAAAGGATTTAGAAAGAACAAAAATATTAACATGGCTGTATATGACCTATTAAACTCAATTATGAAAAACGTAGATATTAAAACACCTGTCTGTGCAATATACACAGACATGTCAAAAGCTTTTGATTATGTTAATCACAAAAAGCTCTTGGAAAAACTAAACGCCTATGGCATCCGTGGAAATGCTCTTGATTTAATAAAATCATATCTAAGCAATCGTAAGCAAGTCACAGAAATTTCCAGAGTTTGTATGAAGTCTAAACGAGAAATAAAACATCTATCTTCTTATAGGTTTATCAAATTCGGCGTACCGCAGGGGAGCGTTCTCGGGCCGTTACTTTTCTTACTGTACATAAACGATTTGCCACGTCAAATTCCTAACCCTATGATATTATTTGCTGATGACAGCACAGCAATAATCAATTGTGTCAATAAAGAGCAATACGAAATTGACATAAATAACGTTTTAAAAACAATAGTCAACTGGTTAAATAATAATAATTTATTAATTAATATACAGAAAACTAAAGTTATGCATTTTTATCAACGTATTCACCCCGAAGATTTAAATTTGAATTATAATGGACAAAGAATTGATAAAGCAAGTATAGCCAAATTTTTGGGAATTTTAATTGATAGCCAACTTACATGGAAACCACAAGCGGAAGCCATTTGCAAAAAATTGGGTTCATCAGCGTATGTTCTTTATAATCTTTCCAAAAAAGTAAACATCAAAACTATATTGGTTGCTTACCATAGCTTAGTGGTGTCAATTTTAAGATTTGGTCTCATATTTTGGGGCAATTGTTGTGAACGGGAAACTATTTTTAAAGCCCAAAAACGTTGCCTGAGAGCAATGTTTAATTTGAAAGTAACAGACAGTTGTAAAACTCATTTTATTGATAATAATCTTCTAACTTTTCCCTGTCTTTACATATTAGAGCTTTCTATTTTTGTCAAAAGCAATAGTAACTTATTCCCTGCTTTAAAGGACACAAGAAACCGAAGTACAACAATCAGATCTCAGTATAAATATGACTTATGTACTGGCGGTCATAAAACATCTTTATTGAATAAAAGTGTTTTTGGTATGGCGCCAATAGTCTATAATAAGGTACCGAATAGTATTAAGGACCAACCTTTAAGAATTTTTAAAAAACAACTCATATCTTTTTTAATACAAAAATGTTATTATTCTGTATCAGACTTCTTAGAAGATAAATAAAATATAGACATGTTATTATTATGAACATTATTTTAATTTAGTTTGGTTTTCGTCCTTTTGTTAATTTGTGATAGAATTGGTTTTGTGTAATTTATTTAATTTTATTTGTATTAATATTTGTTATTGATTATTATTTAAATTTAGATTGATTATTTAATATTATTTGTTTTTAAGTGAGATGTGTTTTAATTTTATGTTGTGTTTAAATTTTTGCATGCCAAACGGCACAATGTACCAGGAACAAACAACTTGAACTGTAACAACTTATGTATTTACCTACATTGAATGCAAATAAATTATTTCTATTCTATTCTATTCTATTCTATTCTATTCTATTCAAATAAGTAACTAATATTTTGAATAAATTGTGTGTGGCAGTGGCAGACGTACGGCGCAAATGGTCGCACATCCGTAACTCGTACTCGCGGCACCTGCGCAACGAGCTGTACGGCGTGCGCACGGGCCGCGGCCGCATGGTGTCGCGCTGGTACCTCGCCGACGAGCTGGCCTTCCTGCGCGACCACATGGCCACCGACACGTAAGTGTGCACCCAGCAACTTTACTGCCGGCTCAACACCCGCGTGCTGCCCGCTCATAGTGTCTGCATGTCCGCAGGAGGCCGTCGCGCTACTCGTACGCGCCCTTGTTCCTGGACACGGCGCGCGCGGGGGGCGATGGGGGCGCGGAGGGCGCGGCGCCGGCGCCCGAGCCGGCTGCCGAGCACGTGGAACTGAAACCCTTTATCTCCAACCCCTGGTTCGCACTGAGCAGCCCCCCGCATGCCGCGGCCCTGCAGCTCACGGTGGAGCCGCAGCTGCACACCCCGCGCTCCCCCAGCCCCCAGAGCTTCGAGCCCGACGAGAACTCCGCCTACTTCCACTTCTTCCGCGGCATTCACAACGATTACCAAGAGTTACCGCCTAAGAAGCAGCGGCTGTTCCGGCGCGAGTGCCTCGCCTTCCTGCACCGCTTGCTGGACGACGAGGAGCCGCTCCAGCGGGACGCGCTCAACCTCAGCAACTCTGCGGACACGGACGACGAGAGAGACTGCAAGCCGCTCATCATCGACAAGGACGACTGCGAGAGCGCCGACCACGACGGTGACATACTGCCGCACTGAATCCATCCCACGAACAATAATGAGCGCCCTGGTGGAACAGTTCTGTGAGTGGGACACTAACTTGTCGTTGATTGGTTCCTGGAGATGTAGTGAGTGACGTGTCGTGACACTCGTCATTTGGTGCCCGACGAGCTTCAAATACCTACCCTTCGAACTTCGGACCACACATTTTTAGCGAAGTTTAGAACTTTCATTGAGCTTCGGAGCGGCAATTCATTATAATATGTAGTTTTGTTTGGAGAAAACTTATCAGCATAGTTGATCAATGAGTACTTATAAGAATTATGAATAGATAGTAGTTGTCTGGTGATGTAACGAATGTTTTATTTTTGACATGCGCACAAAATTATAGATATGTTTAACATTTCATGTTAGTCATGTTTAAACTGAATCGGCCTGCGCATTTTTGCGCAGTCAAACCACGATATTATTACCGTGGTCAAACTGTGGTGCGTGTGGTAGGCCCATCACCCATTACGAGAGTCCGGGCGGCAGGTTTTAGCAAGATCTTTTGCAAAAAAACGGGCACCTAAGGTTGGGGTTTGCAACTTTTTGGCATCAAATTTTTTTTTCTTTCGCCAGCAATGAAATTTTGGCCATTAGTAGACCGCAATTTATGAAGTTCGTAAAAAATAATAAAAAAATTCTAAACCGTAACCAACCAGAGATATGACGGTTTTTATTTTGTTCTAATCTGTAGTAATTTTTAGTAGGAATCCATAGGTTTATTGATGTGCTAGCTTTTGCTCTTTACCTAATCCAACCGCCTTTATGTGTCGCCTATAACCGTCTCTAAAGTCCTATCTATCTCTGTAACAAAATTCATCAATATCTGTTCAACCGTTTTGACGTAAAAACGGAACATACCTTAATACTTATTTCGTATTTGTAATACTAGTAGGTTTACGAAAAATAATGAGTGATTTGTTTATAACACTGTTATGGAGATATTTTTACCGACTTCAAAAAAGTAGGAGGTTCGCAATTCGGCGGAACTTTTTTATGTTTGTTCCTTTATTTCTCAAACACGCCTGGAGCGATTTGAGTAACTCTTTTTTGTTTGAAGGGTATCTTAGCAATGTGGCAATGGTTAGGCCGAGACTCCACCAAAGCTGTGCGAGTAGAGACGTGTTTTGAACAACCAATAGAATTGCGTTTCCGGAGTGGAGCTGTGTCAATAACGGTCATGATGGAATCTTGGAGAAATCGAGGAAACTTCAATAAATGACAGCAAAACATCATCTGCAATTGCTGCTATCGCATATCTATACATTGTTTACGCAAACACACAACATTTTAATTATTACCGTAAAACATGGCAACTTTGCCCAAAAATCTCAAAAACAAATGCTTAATTGATGATATTTTGGAAAATTATAATAAATTGATTATTGTTTCGGTGCCACATAATACTATATGCTCATGTCTCGATACACAAAACACGAGGGGGCAATACGAAGAACATCTGTGACAGCGCGTCACACAGTGTTGCCAGAAAAATTCATAATTTTTCTGGCAACACTGTGTGACGCGCTGTCACAGATGTTACTTCAGTTGTCTGTCAGACGTCGTTGAAGTAAGAGTGTTTTTTGGCGGGCCAAAACTTAAAAAAAAACTTTCTCGAGAAGTAGGGGAAAGGTGTACGAGATGATCCGTTGAGGGAAGATGATCCTTTGATATTGCAACGAAGCTAGTAGCGTCAGCTAGTTGTTTTTAATGGTAAAACGTAGTCCCCGATATTCCCCCGCCTCAGTCAAAAGTAGTGGTGTCGAGAGTGACAATTAAGTTTTTTGAGAAAAAAAACAAATATTCCGTGACTTTGATCTAAGGTAAGGGTGAGTTGAAGTTTATATCTAATTTGTTCTAGGTACTTTATTACTAGGCTGTGGTATTAGGTAGCTTTGAAAATTGCTCTATTTTGTTTTTTTAATAGCAAGGTAACAGTTGAAAGCACATAGTTTAAGTTATCGAACATTGAATAAAAAAGTTTATGTTGGGGCAAGATGATTATGTTACCGGTGTACAAGATGATCCCCACGGATCTTATTGTAAACCGGTAACATACCTACTATTACGGGGATATTTTTAACCTTTGTATGTTATTATGTTTAAGTTCATATATTTTTGGTTTAAGACTATGCCTCGTAATTATAAAAAAAAACTAAACGCGGATTGTGGTCAGAACACTCCATGATCAAAGCACTGGATGCTGTTAAAAATAGCATGCCATATAGCACAGTTTGGATTGCCTGTATTATAACTAAAAACGCGGGCTAAAGTCAAAAATAAGGTGGCTGTCAGTACAATCAAATATATAGGTGAAAAAATAAACCGAGATTATGGTTTTATGTGGGTTATTCTCTTCCTGGATCCTGGGATCATCTTGGACACCGGGGTGTACAAGATGATCCTTTGACAACGTTTTAAAAATGTGTTTTTTTAATAGTAAAGCATCTAAAAAATCAAAATTTTGAGTATGCCAACAATAAGATAAATAAATTTACTATGTATATACGTATTTACATTCGCGCTAATTAGGATATCTTTTAATCTACAAGCAATCTCCCTTAAGGGAATCATCTCGTACACCTTTCCCCTACTACTTGGCGTTGTCGCAGGTAAGTAATTTTTATACATCCGATAATACATTGGAAATGAATAATATAGACTAGTTTTCTTCGCTAAATGCGTCATATAATCAAAAAATATAACGGTGGGTAATGTCACAAGCATATTTTTTGAATATCGTTGACAACATTGCCCAACGTTTCTTTTTCACTAGGGTTGTCACCTGAGGTACATTTTTAACCGATTTAAAAAAGGAGGGTTCGGATTTGATGAACAGTTAATAATGTTGGTTAACACATAAAGTTTAAAAACAGAGGCGGGATTTAGAAGATACGAGGGTTATTTGTTATTTTCATATAAAAACAAAGACCGAGATAGGTACATACTTTTTATTTATTTTTAGTTTTTGAACACTTTACAAATAAAGCATATTATGTAAAAAATGATGTTATATTATTTCCCTCTTTAATTATCATTATATTATATTAAAATATTCCACACTAAACATTATTAAATAGTTAAGTATTGTTAACGCCGAATATGTGCGTTCCAGGCAACACCAATTATTATTCGCGCATGGCAACACCGTTCACTTCCGTTTCTCTTCTGCTCTCGCCGCGTCCGCGTCTCGGACATCTTTTACTGTCGGGTTTACCATAATTTGTATCTATAATGAATATAAGGCAATATTGGAACTAAGTCTGCATCATCATTTATCAAACCAAGACAAGAAGAGTTTACCCATCACATCATATACAAGTATAATTGTCAATGGTGACAACCCTTGAACAATCGAAATTTTGTACGAAAAATGTTCTAGAAGGCTTTTTGACTTTGCCCACTCATTTTTAAGGGTCAAGGAATGTGAATATTTGGCGTATAATTTAATACATTATTGCATTGCCTAAGTATTTTCATTCAGCCCTTTTCGAATAGTGATAAAGTTCATAGTAACGGAGATCTGTAATGTGGGCAAAGTTACCAAATGTATAAGATTTTTTGCCCAGCACATATAATTGTTATTTTCACTAATAAATATTACTTTTTTTTACTATTTTGAGTTTTGTGTATCGAGACATGAGCATATAGTATTATGTGGCACCGAAACAATAATCAATTTATTAAAATTTTCCAAAATATCATCAATTAAGCATTCGTTTTTGAAATTTTTGGGCAAAGTTGCCATGTTTTACGGAATCTATACGGGCAACTTCACGAGATATCAATTATTGTTATATACGAAAACCTTCCCCAGAATGTAACGAACACTTTTCTACAAATCCCATTAAAATTGGTTTAGCCAAACACGATATAATCGCGGACAAACAAACATACATACATACATATACGTACACACAGGTTGAACTGAGAACCTAGTCTTTTTTGAAGTCGGTTAAAAACAATCAGAAAGTGAGTTTTCCCTCCCTGGGTGGAGCAGAAGAGACTATCAGACTCGTACGGACTAAAATCCACCGTGGTAAAAAATGATGGCGGGATAATGAGGAAATCTAGGAAAAAAACTTACAGAAAATCAACGGATATTTAAGCATTATTTACGCAATCTGAAAACAATTTACTATGTCTGTACCCACTATGTCGCGGGGCTCACGAATTACCGTGACCCCGGTACGTAAAGGGCTAATTGAAGGACACCGTGGATTTTAGTCAATACAAGTCTGACAGTATGGGTGGGAGGATTCATTAGATGAATTTACCTCGACAAAAAAAGCGTCATTGAGAAATCTACACTCGAGAGCAATGAATCCGGGTCACTTAAAGAATGTTAAAAATCTCGGAAACTAAAAATGATAGGTTAATGCAATAAATTGTATTTAATAGACAATGTAATACCTACACCTTAAATGAAAGTAAAAAAAATATGAGTCACCATACATTTTATTAACACAAAATTACATAAAGAAAAAAACTGCTGATCTCTCCTTAAAACAAAAATAGAAAACATGAAATTTTTGAACTTTATTACGATTTTCTTGAATTTTAATACTTCGTATTGCCCCCTCGTGCTTCCATTACTGCGTTTACGCGGTTTGGCATGCTGTACACCAAGTTCCTTATACGATTTTGGGGAATATTCTCCCATTCCTCTGTGAGAGCAATTTTGAGCTCACGAAGCGTGATTGGGGGAGGGTTTCGTTGTTTTACGCATCTGCCTAGCTCGTCCCAAGCATGCTCGATCGGGTTGATATCCGGGCTGCGCGCTGGCCACTCCATACGAGTAATGTTCATCTCTTGAAGGTAGTCATTCACAATCCTACCTGTATGAGGTCGGGCATTGTCATGCATAAATATAGCATCCTCACCTAAATTGACCATAAATGGACCAACGTGATCATTGAGGATTTCTTCCACATATCTTACGCTAGTTAAAGAGCCGTTTTCTATGATCACCAGCTCTGTGCGACTTTCAGAAGAAATTCCGGCCCACACAAGTACAGACCCACCACCGTAGGCTACTTTTTCTTCGATGCATGCTTGCTTGATTCTTTCCCCTGGTCTTAGATACACTCTGTGTCTTCCATCGTGCTTGTAGAGCATAAATTTTGATTCGTCGGAGACCATAACTTTTGACCAATCTTCAATACTCCAATTTACGTGGCTCTGGGCATATCTTAGTCTTGAAATACGATGCCCACGCTCCAGTTTAGGGCCGTTTGCAGGTCTAAGGGGTTTTAAGTTAGATTCAGCAAGCCGACGTCTTACTGTCCAATGCACTTGGGTTACTTCCTCCGAGGCGTCGAAACTGATTGGTGAGTTCAGTTCCTGTGAGAAAGCGATTTCGAAGCATGGTGTTCACCAAGTATCGGTCTTTTCGTGCTGTGGTACACCTGGTTCTGCCCGTTCCTGGTCTGCGTATGTTAGAACCAGTTTCTTCGTAACGTCGGAGAACTCTTTGTACTGTTGACAGCGACACACCGACAGTCCTGGCTGTATCGCGCTGACTCCGGCCGGTTTCCAGCATTGTAAGTATTCTGGTGCATTCTTCAGGCGTAAGCGACATAATTTCAGCTTGAATAATGAATATAGAGCACTATCAACATGGTTTATGTACCCACATAAATGACAGATTACAAACAAAAGCAAAACCAAATGCTGTAATTTCGTAGTTCCATCTTCGAAAGTGGCCCTTTTTCAAATTTGATTTTTTTATGATATAACTTTACAATAACTAAGAAGTTTTAATACCTTCATTTAAGGAGTATTACATTGTCTATTAAATACAATTTATTGCATTAACCTAGCATTTTTAGTTTCCGAGATTTTCAGGATTCTTTAAGTGACCCGGATTCATTGCTCTCGAGTGTAGGAACATACATAAAAAAGAAATATTGCGACGAATTGTGAACCTCCTCCTTTTTTTAAGCCGGTTAAAGAGATCTTAACATTATTTTAAGCAACCACTCATAATTCTTCGTTAACCTACTAATATTACAAATACGAAATTAAGTCTATAAGTCTGTTCCATTTTTACGTCAAAACGGCTGAGCCGATGTTGATGAATTTTGGTACAGAGATAGATAGGACTCTAGAAACAGTTATAGACTAAACATAAAGGTGGTTGGGGTGGGCAAAGTCGCGGGCAATAGCTAGTACATAAAAAAATCAATGGATTCGTACAAAAAATAACTCCCGATTAGAACAAAATACAAACCGCCATATCTCTGGTTGGTTACGGTTTAGAAACTTAATTTTTTTTCTATGGCCATCTTAGGCAGTAGTCTAATTATGCCCAAAGTTTCATCAATGGCGAAAGAAAAAAAAAATGATGCCAAGCTCCGTACTAAAAATTGCAAACCCCTTTACGTTCTAAGGTCGATTTGAGTTAGGTAATTAAATGAAATCTTTATTTCTTTGACGTATTCTGTATACCTACTTATAATCGTGTAAATTAATGCGCGTGAAGTGAATTCGGGCAATTAAAAGAAAAAAAAAAACGATGGATTCTTTAAAACCGATGTACACGCCCAAACAATAAAAAGTGGTCGGCAATAAAGACAAGATTTTTTTTTACTTTTTTTTAAATTAAGTAAAGTTACAAATGTAAAAACCTAATAACGAGTGTGACCTCCTCTTGCCAAAATCACAGCTTGAATCCTTCTGGGCATGCTTTCCACGATGTTTTTAATAACGTTTTGTGGAATACGTTCCCACTCCTCTGCAATGACTCTTTTTAGCTCCCTGATGTTTTGTGGAGCAGGTTGCACTGATCTTACCCGTCTCTTTAGAACATCCCACACATGCTCAATTGGATTGAGGTCAGGACTTCGAGCTGGCCAATCTAAACGACGGATCCCAACTTCTTGCATGTACGCTTCCACGTCGCCAGAACGGTGCGGGCGAGCATTGTCGTCCATAAAAATGGAATCTTCCCAAAGTGCAGTCAATGTGGGTTGTGCATAATATGGAATTAGAACTTCCATTATGTACCGGTGTGCATTTAATGTTCAATTTTCTATGAAAACTAACTCCGTACGCTCCGTCGGATTAATTGCTGCCCAAAACATAACGGAGCCTCCGCCATAAGGAGTGATTTCTTCGAAACTCACTTCCGCATAGCGTTCCCGTGGTCTTCGCAGCACTCGCCGGCGTCGGTCCTCTCCACACAAAGAGATTCTAGCTTCATCAGAAAATAATACTTTATTCCAGTCCTCCAGAGTCCATGAAGCACAGTTCCGAGCAAACTGAAGTCGAGCAACACGGTGCTCACGGAGTAATTTAGGGCCCCGAGCTGGGCGGTAACTCCTGATATTGGCAGCCAAAAGCCTCCTCCTGACCGTCCACAAGCTAACTTCTACTCCTCTTACTTCTTCAAGGCTCTTCTTCAGGTCCACACTTGACGCCTTAAGATTCCGCAACGCCTGACTCACCAAAAAGCGGTCATCTCTTGGTTCTGTGCATCGTTTTCTTCCCGAACCGGGTCTTCTTTTGACCGAACCGGTCTCTTGATACCGTTGCCAAGTCCTCTGGACAGTTGAACGACTCACATTTAGCCGCTGAGACACGTAATTTTGCGAACAACCTTCTTCAATTAGGGCTATAATTTTACCGGCCCGTATCGCTTTATCACTCATATCCCATATCAAAAAGTGGTATTTAACGTAAAAAGAATGATTAAATTGTTTAACTTGCAGAAAATATCCAAAAAGTTTTAAAACATCGTAATCAGTTAAAAATCGTTTCAGCAATTCGCGCCATTAGTAAAGCAATTTTAGAATAATCCACAATAATCATTATATTTCTTTTATTAATTTCAAAGACAGGATGCTTCAAATAACATGCCAATACATCGTCAAATTAATAAAACCTATTTCTTGTTCTTCTTCATTGAAGTAGAGAAAAAAATCTAGTGCCCTTTTTTTTTTGCAAAACAGTTTATTGTGATGCGAAAGTAAGCCTGGTTGTTTGGTTTAGGTATTTGTCATGGTTGAGGTCTGAGGAGCATAAGTTAAACAAATAAATGATTAAAATATTTTACATTTTAGGTAAGTAAAATAACTTTAAAGACCAGTGTTTGCGCTGAATCCGGTAGTACT
The DNA here is from genome assembly GCA_954870645.1 of Agrotis clavis. NCBI lineage: Eukaryota > Metazoa > Arthropoda > Insecta > Lepidoptera > Noctuidae > Agrotis > Agrotis clavis. Next base: position 23,414,761 of record OX940935.1, on the reverse strand, counting down.
GAAGTTAAACAAAAAAAAAACTATAAAATAACTTTTCTTTCGGAAGTCGGTGGCTTTGTTATGATAAATGATATTTATTTTGCAAATTGGTTATAAAAAACACTTTTACACGTCATCAATATTTTTTAAAGCTAGATGGGGCCGGTGTTTCGTACCTGACTACTCTGAGAAGTAACAGCCGAAACAAACTCAGAGGTCACAGTCTCTTTTAAAGTCCAGACATTGTTTTGTTCAGGTCATACGAGGACCATGCGGGTGTCTGAGATGGTCTTTTGAGGAAAGAGCCACACAGATTTGAGTGGAACTGTCCAGTCAGTGCAAGCATTTGTCGGTAATCGTGTAGCTCGACTCAGAACACAAGGAGCTCAACGACACGACGAACCGTGTTTAATAAATGTTTTATATTTCATTGTGCTCAAACAGACTGCGAGCCTAATAAGTCAAAGGTTACACGCTCAGTCTGGCGTCAGTTCAGTCCATCAGTTTGGTCCGGCTAAGACTGATGCCAGAATGATGAACGAAAAACACGGTTACACGCTCAGTCTAGATTGACAGCAGACTGATAAAACTTACGTTAGTCATCATTCGTAAAGTGAAGACGACAGTCAAGTGAGTCACCTGATCCTGCCTAGCCAGGGATATTTGGAAAAAAAAAGAGCCTGCATATTATAATTATCGCTTTACTGCTAAAGAAACGCGTAAAAAGGAAGCGATGGATGAAAAAAAAAGAGAACAATACACGCATTTAAATTTATTAAATGAAATACGAAAACAGGATGAGGAAGAAGACTTTCAAAATTACTATCGAATGAAAGAAGCCTGCTAAGATCATTGCTCCATTGCGTCGGGGACGGTGATTGACTGACGCGAGAATGATTCGAGCGGTTACACGATCAGTCTCAGCGGTCCGCTCCGGACCAAGTACGAGCGTCTGGACACAACGACAGTCCAACCGTCTGGATACAGTCTAAGGCCCCCGCCCAGCGCGATGGCTACAAGCGATTTGCCTAGGTGTTGCTAGGCAACAACAGATACAAAACAGGAGTACCAAACCATTCCGGTGTTAGTTAAAATCAATAAATTAATTAAGAATATTTGAATTATAACCCCAGTCAGAGTCAGTATTCGAATAGTGAAATGGGGCGAATATTCGAAGTATTCGAATATTCGAATTGGGAGCCCTAGTCGAGGCCATGCTTCGGGGCGAGACGGAATGGGAAGTGGTCGCTTCCTTCTGCGAAGCAGTCATGCTGCATGGGTGACTCGCTGTCTGACCATGGACCATGCGCGCGTCGACGGCGCGTCGTCTTCCGCGATTTTAGTATGTACAAGTCTGAAAGTCCCTCCAGCCCTGCCCTGGGTAGGTGGACTCATTTGATGATAATTAAAACGACGTAAAAAAAAGCATCGCCATTTAAAGGGAAACAAAACAAAATTACATCTAGAGGGTAATTGAAGGAATGTACAAAATTACATCTAGAGGAAAAGATCTAGTTTCAATAAGGATTTTACCTCATTGAAACTAGATCTTTTCCTCTAGATGTAATTTTGGGGTCCACCCTTTATAGCAGAACTTTTTACGTCATAATTTTATTTTGCATAGCAACGGATAGCATAAACCTCTTTTCGCAGAAAATCATTTCGCACCCTTCCTGTAAGAAAGCGGTAAGTGAATTCGGGCAACTTTTCAGGAGCTTAAAAAAATGTGTTCAACATTGTAAAAAAAATCCCACGAAAACCTTGTAAACAACAAAAGATGGCATTTAGCAGCGGCGAAATGATGGAGTTTCCGATTTTTCATTGCAATAAGTATACTGTGAGATATGGTTGAATTATACGGTTACTTAAATAATCCCCGAAACTGTTACAAAAGAAGCCGGTGTAAAAATGGATATTGCTTTGTTGTCATCTTTGGTGCACCGCATTGGCTGCGTTAAGTGTAGTTATTCCATTATTCATGCTCCAACTTTAGGTTAGTCCGAAAGTGTAAGTATCACTTACGTAGTTTTTACACGAAGAATTTATTTAAGTAAACATAAATACATACTTTTTGCATGCGAAAGTATCTACGTTATACTGGAGCTTCTGAATAAACTCGTTTTTTATTGGAAAAAGTATTCAAATAATGAAGTATAACATCGTAAACATCTATTTTACTGTTCACAGATTGTCATGTACAAAAATTGTATGTCAATACTATATAGATTTAAAATAGTTAAAAACAAAATAAGCTGCTGCGTTTTAATCATATTAATCGATTTAGATTATGTTTTAGGTGTGCCAAGGAAAAACATGCTGTAGAAGCCTATGGTATGTAAAATGAAGTGCCTAAAAGCTAAATAAATGGAAATCTTCTATCAATTCCTAAAACGCAGAAAAAAATGCCTTTGTTATTGTTGAAACATTTTGACTCTAATCTGTTAACGAACTTTAATGAAGTAACAGTATTTGTTCACTTCCATCACAAGCTTATGCCCCCTAACCTAACAGCATTCAGGCCCATCCGAAGGAAAAATAAGTAAAGCCGGGTATTTTATACTAAAGAAGTTTTAGAAAAACTAAGGCCTTATAAACGCATATTTTCGTGAACAGTTTCAGGTCATGAGAGGTCCACACACGCTTGTGAAGCTTCCCAAAGGCAGCGGCTGCTTTAGCAATCCGTTCTGGAATTTCAGACGCCAGTCGATTGTCGTTGGAGACTTGACTTCCGAGATACTTAAAATGCGGTACCTCTTCCAATGATACAGAATTCAACATAATGGTTGAGCTGACATCGTCTCGTCCCCTTGGTGGTTGTTTTATAACTTGGGTTTTCTTTACGCGTATTACTAGCCAAATCTAAAACAGTAGGCCTGAAGGTTATCAAGATAGTCTTGGAGAGTTTCCACACAGTCAACTGACAGGCATACATCATCAGCATAGATAGATAGATAGAATATACTTTATTGTACACCAAAATTGTTACACAATTATTATAAACATTACTAATTCTATGGTTACAATGACGGTCTTATCGATAATAGCGATATATTCCAGACAACCAGAGTGTGTCAAGCACAGGAACCCTAGACGTCTTAGTTTTCGCCAGCTCAACCTGAACCGTGAGATGTCGAAGACACTTTTATCAGTGTGAACATTGAGCTCAATCTGTCCAAGACTATGCTGTAAAGCATCATTAAGCAGAGCCGAGAAATAACTTGGGAACCATGACACAGCCTTGCTTCACATCGCTGGTATTAATTAGGTCTGAGAAATCGTTTTCATCTTGAACACGCGCCATCATACCTTCGTGAAACTGAAGAATCATGTTGACAAATTACTCAGGACATCCAGCCTTTTTCAACACTACCCAAAGGGGAGCGCGTGCCACGCGGTCGAAGGCATTTTCTAGGTTTACGAAACACATGTACAGAGGAGGGTTTTTTTCAAGGCTTTTCTCTTGAATTTATTTCACTATGAAAATGCCGTCATCATTTCCTTTGCTAGGTCTAAAACCGCATCCCTGGAAGTATCTATTCCACATGGTTTGATAAGCGGCTATCGGCAATATGAACCAGTACCTTCCCAGTAGAAGACAGGAGATAGATGCCTCTGTAAGAATCACGGTCCTATAATTCACCATTACCCTTATAAATTTTGGAGGCATTCTTCCGGTCTTGGGGTACAATTTCGGCTTCCCATACCTTGAGCACTAAGTTGAAGAGCCTAATTTGTATTTGTGGACCAGCATATTTGTAAACCTCTGATGGTAGACAGTCGGCTCCTGGTGTTTTATAGTTCTTCAATCTTTTGACCGCTGACATGAATTCACGATAGGTTGGTGGATCAGCTAATGGTAGCCATACACCATCCTGCCTATCGTATGACGCTTGCAATTGTTTCAAATTGGCAGTTCGTCCATATACACCATACACCATACTGCCTATCGTACGATCGATTTGACACAACTTCAAATCTGCAGCAGCGATGCCAACTTAGCAGCTTTATAGCTAAATCTAGCTATTATTCGGTGACCGATAGCTACAAATTGATAAAATTGTAGCTGTCGTCACCGAATAATAGCCAAATGCATCACTGCTGCCGATTTGACGTTGTGTCAAATCGATTTGATGACCTATCAAATTGGCATGTCATGCCATCAAATATAACAAAACAATTGCAAGCGTCAAATCGATCGTCGATAGGCAGGATGGTGTATAATAATAATAATAATAATAATATGTATTTATTCACAAAAACTGTACAAGATTCCTATGAAGTCCCTGACTCCCGAGCTAGGTTCAGACCTGTGTTACGGAAGTCAGTGCCCTCTCCCATCAAGTGATTCTTACGTGAATAAATAAAGTATGAAGAACTTATGATCTAGATTTACATAAAATCGGTGTGTGTGTGTGTGTGTGTGTGTATGTGTGTGTTGTGTGTATGTGTGTGTGTGTGTGTGTGTATGTGCGTGTCAGTGCATGGGTGTGAGTAAACGTAATAACGTGACTATTAAGTTAGAAATGCCTGGACTCAATTATTTAACAGCGCTTCTGTTTGTTCGTAAGAAAGTTTAAGTAAGCAAGTTTTAATTTTATCTTTGGCTTCACTACTGGTAAGTGGGTATATGTTTATCATTTTATTAACTTTATTGTACAAGTAAGGAGATCTATAGCCATGCTGACGCCTAGCCGTAGCTGTTCGACATTTAGGAAGTACGCAAACGTTTTTTATAACCCGCCTTCTTTTGTATGCCTCATTATATGGAGTCATCTTATGTTGTTTTATCAAGAGGTGAAATATATAAAGTTGTCTCACGGTAAATATCTGGCATTCATGGTACAATGCCTCAGTTGGGTATCTGAAATTTTTAAAAGCCATAACTTTTAGCAGAGATCTTTGTGCCCTTTCCAGCTGGATTAAATGAGTTTTACAAGCTCCTCCCCAGACTCCAACACAATATCCAATTATCGACTGGACTAATGCAAAGTATACAGTACGCAGTAGTGCCACATCGGCAACGTGTCTTAATTTTTTAAAAACCCATATTAGCTTTCTAGTGCGTACAGTTATAAGTTCAATATGAGGAAGCCAACTTAGCTTGTCATCCAATATGATACCCAAATATTTGACTGTTGATGATCTAGTAACAGGTAGACATGAGCAATTGTTACTATGCTGATAATCACATGAGTGTATTTTGATGTTAACGTCCGGGGGCTTGGATTTAGCAAAGGCAAACTGGAGGTAAGTTGTTTTGGATATATTTAATGTTAATAGATTATCTCTGAGCCATTGACTTATTCGACGTAGTCCTTCGGAAGCAATGCACTGGACCTCCTCCCAAGTCTCCCCATAGAAAACTATGGCTGTGTCATCCGCGTATGAGAATATTTTACCTTGTAAAAGTTCTAGGAGACACAAATCATTGATATAAACAAGGAAGAGACTCGGGCCAAGTACGCTACCTTGCGGAACGCCATAGACAACGTTTTTATACGAACTAATGCAATCACCTATTTTCACTTGTTGTCTGCGGTTACTCAGGAAGTCCTTGAAGATTGCCAGTGCCCCACCCCGAATACCAATTCGTTCCAACTTGTTCACAAGAGTAGGAATCGAGACGGTATCGAAGGCTTTGGCTAGGTCGAGGAATACACCTAAACATTTCTGTTTTTCTTCGATTTTTGTGGTCACATAATCGGTTAGTTGGCTAACAGCGTCATCAGTGCATTTCCCCGACCTATAACCAAACTGAGTAGTTGCCAAAGTGTTGTGATGGTCTAAAAAATTAATAAGCCTTCTATTAAGCGTTTTCTCAAGAAGTTTCGAAAGTGCTGTCAGTACAGAAATTGGTCTATAATTCGACACATTATCTCGAGACCCACCCTTGTGAACAGGTGTGATTAGAGACAATTTGAATACATCTGGAAAAACTCCCTGCTCGAAACATTTTCCAAAGAGATAAGTTATAACAGGAACCAAAGAGTGTTTGCATGTCTTAAGTAGTTGCACGGGAATGGAGTCCCAGCCGGTAGCACAATTATTTTTAAGGTTAATTATTAAAGTTTCTATTTCAGATTCGTCCGGTGGTATTAGAGCAATGGAATTTAGGGTTGGGGTGACTCTGAAGTTATAGGTTGTGGAGTAAAAACCATTCGAATTATTTACGGCGTCAGCTAACTGCGTACCTACATTAGAAAAATAATTATTTATTGTATCAATGTCATTTTTCCCAGAGTTAATTAGATCTTCCGCTGTTGCTTTTTGCTTAGTGTAATTTATTATTGTTTTTATTGCATTCCAGGAATCTTTAACAGTTTTAGCATTTTTTAGTAATGATTTTTCATATTCAATTTTGAGTTTCCTCAATAAAGAGTTGCAAAAATTTCGGTATCTTTTAAAAGTTGTTTCAAAGATCAAGTTAGAAGGATGTTTTTTATGTTTTTTATGAAGCTTGTCCCGGTTTCTAATACAGCGCAGAAGCCCTTGACTTATCCAAGGTTTTAATCTTCTTTTTTTACTAGGTATGTGGCAAACTTTAGAATTACATTTAATGACACCGGTCAATTTATCGACAAATTTTGAAACAGCTTCATTTGCGTCAAATATGGAAGTTAAGAAAGAAAAATCTGTTGAATTAATTTGTTTTACACATGATTCGAAATCAAGTTTATTATAACTTATATTCTTATTATTCTGATTACATTTCTTCATACTAATGTCAAGAACAATGGGAAAGTGATCCGTAACTAAAGATTCCAAAACACATATAGTAACGGGACATACAGTTTTCAGTATTATGTGATCTAGGCAGTTATGCATTCTAGTAGGAAATGTATGACCCGGTAACATACCCAGTTCTGCCAGTAAATTCAAGTACGGTGCACTTTTTATATCGTTATTATTGGCTTTAATATCAATGTTAATGTCACCTATTAAAATAACATTACTATTAGTACCAATAGGACGTAAGACATCTTCCAAGGAACTCAGAAAGCCATCAATACATCTAATAGACGGTGATCTATACGTCGCCAAAATATAAGTGTCTGGATCAATCGAAAGCAGTAGAAAGTTAGCACCCACTAAGTTTGGTTCCACTACCGTGCACTTAATAGATTTTTTGACATAAATAACAATGCCGTCATTTTGGTTAAGACACTTGCGCGAAAAATATGTAACAAAATTATCTATCTGAGGCACTGGTTTGTTTTCCTTTAGCCAACACTCTGTCAAAATGATAATGTCGTTTTCAAATGACAATCTAGCTAACAATACAATTAAGCTATCTAAGTTTTTATAAATACTACGAATGTTTAATGAAAATATTTTAAGTGAGTTAGTGTGGTTTGTTATCAAGGTATTGCATACGTCAGTATCACAGCTATAAGCAGTAGCAACAGTAATATGATCCAATTCAGCTGATATATTTACATTCTCGTCAATCACTGTATATGAAGAAAATTAATATGCACAAATGATGAAAACATTGTAGGAAAATGTAATTTTGAGCCCACGCATCCAATAAGATATCAGTATAGGTTAAGCCATTGTCAAACAGACAGGCGAAGCGAACGCGACCCGAAGCGCCACCATTCGCAATGCATGGAACTGTCCGAATCCAGTCACATAGAAAAGCGAAAGCGATCCGATAGTCCATGCGACCGGCCCTAAACCACTCCATACACCACAAACAAAAACGCCCCGCCCCGCGCCCGCCACGCCCGCCCGCTTGCCAATAGCATAAGTTTGTGAAAGTGTTTTTTGTGATTTGTGTGTAAATATTAATATTTCCAATTGAGTAAAAAATCGTGTATGTGTGTAGTAAAATTTGTGAGTGTGAACAATTTTCTTTGACATGACATTTATAATGTTTGCAATATAAAAAAAGTATGAATATAATGAGAAACCGTAGAACAAACGTGAATTCGCAGACAATATTATTTAATAACAGTCATTGTCCTTGGGGTAGGTTTTTCAAATCGGCTTCGCTGTTTATTGGGATTTGTTTTTGTCCCTCGGTCTGACGTAGAAACACCCTGCCAAACGATGTCCAACAGTAAGCGTATTTGTTTTCTTTAGCAAAGTTGCGTGCAAGATAGTAAATACGCTGGGCTCTCGGTGTCAACTTCTCTGCTATGTAAACCGGTTTTGCGGGTCCCTCCATATTTAGGTGATTTGTGTTCAGCTTGCCATTTTTGTTCCTCAGATTAAACTGTCGGGCTCCTTTAATAAGTTTTTCTTTTACCAAGGCACAGTTGAAATCAACAATTATAAGTGAAGAGTCATCCTTTTTGCCCATTCGGAAAACTTCCTTGATTGCATTCTGTTCAATTGGAGTACTTAGCAAGTTAGCTGTTTCCTGAACGATCCGACAAAGTTCATCCTTAGACTCGCCTTGTTTTTTGGGGATGTTCTTGATTTCAATTTTTGTCGAGCATAACTGTCGTTCAAGATTTTCAATTGTTTCCTCAAGACGTTGTATATGGCAGCGGTCGGCTTTGCGTTCTATTTCCAAACTTTTCATTTTCAGACTTATATCGTCATATTGCTTCGAGATAAATTTAATATTTTCCTTTATTTCAATATTTTGAGTAAGAATTTCTGAGATCGATGCTTGTAATGCTGTAAACCTGGCCTCAGTTTGGGCCGCCGTCTTAGATAATAGCAATTTAATCTCTTCCACACAGCTATTTTCGCGTTTTCGCTTATTTCGGTTGTTGACATACTCATGATCTTCTTCAAGAGAACTCAAATTCGGAGTGGATCCAGAGTGAGGCATACCGGGACATAAATTCGAGCAATCAGGTTCTTTGTTTGCAGTATTGTTAGGCTTGGAGTTTAGCGACATTGTAGAAATATCCGATTACCTGATTATTTTCGAGTCCAAGCGTTTTGTTTTGCAACTAGATGTTGTTTTCGCCACACGCACTGACACCTCGAGCGAGCGTTGTCGCGAGAAAAAGGTCGTAAGTCCTCGCTATACGGCGGCGCTTACGCGTAACGCTGTGAGTCACGGCAATATTGATGATGGCGGTAATTGATGTAAAAGTTTTGCACTAAAATTGTTGATAACTTTGTATTTTTCACAGTTTAGATACACTGAGTTACTAAGTATTGTTTAGCACTGATAGTTTTCCACAACACGAGTAATTTAGTGTCGGAAACACCACTTTAAACCACTGTTTACAATTAAAATTCACGGAGCAGTTCAAGTGTGATCTTAACTGTACGGTAGGTCGGGAGAGGAAATGTGGAGGAAACGTGTATGGCTACTATAAGTCCTCCTTGATGGGACGGCATTCAATATTTCCAATGTATGGTAAATCAGTTGTCTGAAAGCAGAGATTAAGAGCGTCATTGAAATGTTCAGCCCACCTATCTAGGATTTACTTTTGATCTGTCAGTTTACAGTCCCTGTCACGAGTGCCTTGTGCACTTGGTGCCTTTTTCTCAATTAGGGTCCGAAACTTGTTAAATGATAAATGATAAATGATATTTATTTTGCAAATAGGTTTTCACAAACACTTTTACAAGTCAAAACACTTTTTTTTTATAGCTAGATGAGGCCGGTGTTTCGTACCTGACTACTCTGAGAAGAAACATCCGAAACAAACTCAGAGGTCATCGTCTCTTTTAAAGTCCAGACATTAAATTGGTTAGTTAAGTCATGCGAGGACCCTGCAGGTTTGTGTCCGAGATTCAAGCCTTCTAAAAATCTAACCGTTTGGTTTGTGTCAGCGCAGAGTTGCATATCTTTTGCTCTATCCAGCCACCATTGATTTTTTAAGGCACGGATCTTAATTTTAATAGATTTTCGTCTATCGATGTTTGATAGAGATCTCAGTTCTAGTCTGTGGTGTGGCTTTCAAGAAATGCTATGATTTCCTTGTCTATGTAAGTCATGGAACCAGTTCTGGTTTTTCTTCAATGGTTTTGGTATAGTACATGACACGCTATCATGAAGATGTTTGGCATATAAACGCCTTGGCACCGAAACAACACAAACATTCACTGGTTTCTTATGCGCTGCGCGTCAAGGAGCTTTTATTTACAGACGTATATTTGATCGAATAAGTTATGGTCTGACCAGCACTCCACACCCCACATAGGTCTTGTTATCAAGACGTGGTTCAGGTCTTTTTTAACATACAATAGGTAATTTAATTAATAAGGTGCCATCGCTTGGATTTAGGGTGCATCCACGAGGTCTTATATTTTTCTGCTAGGCGAAAAATAAGTCAGGCACAGGTCAAACTTCAAGCCATTAGCATTGCAGTTCCCAACTCCATGCCGACCAAGGACACCACGCCATGCTTCGTAATCAGCCACCACGTGTATTAAAGTCACCCAGTAGGCCAATTTTGCCTTGAGGTGGAATTCCCGTAAGCAGGGCAGTTCCGATAGAATTTTGCTTTATTATCATCATTAGCTATATTAAGGTTGGTACGTAGATACTGATGAGGTGCAATGGATATATTAAGTATCATTAACTGGCAATCGCAAGGTCATTATGCGATCATTAATTCCTTTCGGAAGTTGTGTTAAGAGTGCCGCAATTTTATTACGTACTGTGAAGCCAATTTCCGCTAGCTGCTTGCTCTTCTGCTGTTTTTCCAATCCAATAATACGTACCCATCTGCTCGCAAAGATTTCCGCTACCACTAAGATGGGTCACTTGTAGCCGCGATATCCATGTTGTATCTTGAGAGTTCCCTTGCCACGATGGCAGTCTTCCTCTCGGGACAAAGGTTAGAGTCATCATCCAAGAGTGTTCGTACTTTCCATGCTCCTATTATAAAGTTTTTCGAGGTATTCTTATTATGTCTCTTGCGAGCGTTAGGAAGTAAGTGCAGCTACGCGTCAGATGTTTATGACATCTCCTTGGTGAAACTACGTAATGATATAAAACGCAAAACAGTCCCGCAACCAGTTTCGTGCAATAAGTAAGTAAGTGGACTTGCAAGACACGCCTTCGTAATAGTATCCAAGAACAAATGCCTATGTTTATTTACTTTTATAAAGTTATTTTAAATCTTCGTGTTAGATAAGGGTATGTGTGTTTATGGCTTTAACCCAGGGAAAGTTTTAAAATAAATAAATGTATGTATGTATACATTTTTATAAGAATGGAAAACTATTTTATTTTTTGTCGCAAAAATAAACATTTTTTGTGACAGTACCCTTATTTTTGGCGCTAGCTTCATGAAAATTTGTGAGAAGGTGTATTAGAGTACGGTCGATTTTTTGCATTAATAAAAAAAAATTGACGCAAGTCGAGTTACGCGTTTTTTCCAGGGGGGGTGCGATTTGGCATACACTCATTTACCATAACACCGAAACCCATAATTTTGTAAGTCAGAATCATCTTTAGGCATAAATTTCAGTTCCATAATAATCAATAAGTATAACCATCATTTCGTAGTAAAGTTCACAACCAGAATCATCTTTTGCATAATTGTGTGGTTTTTATTTCCCAGACAGTAAGATGATGCAGTAAGCATGCAGCAAGCATTCAGCACATGCAGCAGGCATGGCTTCTGTCACGGCTCCGGCGCTGCGGGTCTCTGGCGGTCCCACGCGAGCTAATCGTCGCAGATGATTTTACGCCCACCACCGCAGCTTCGGCTTACTGGCCGGCAAGCCGGCCAGCCTCAGCCACGGCGGTGTGCGTTAAAACCACCTGCTCCTCAGCTCACGGGCCGCCTCGCGCCTCCGCGCCTACGCGATTATAAATTACACTCTAGGGGTAGGGCAGACAAGACTACGTGAAGTCGGTTTTGCAACGATTCATTTCTGTCACTAACTTTTGTAGCACACCATATTGATTTTATAAAACATTTTTTTTATTTTTTATTATGACTATTAAATTATTTCTATTCTGAAATTCTGTGATCTTCGAAGTATACCAAGTCAAATTATTCCAAATAATCGGCGCTCTAAATAAACGTTATGCTAAATGAAAATATGCAAAATTGTAACTCTGACAAAAGTAATTGGGTGAATTGCCCAAGCAAAAAAATACACGGCAAACCTGAGAACGGTAGTGCAATGTGCTGATTATTAATTTTATATATTTTTTCTCAACAACGTAAGTATTTCTCTACCTTGGCAAAAAAAAATCATTGGTATCTACCCTCTAATATACCCAAAAAAAAAATTACAAAGTGTTATTTTATCATCACGGTGACCTGTCCTGAACCCAATTCCGCTCATAACATACCTTCTCCTGCAAATACATTCGTAATATGGATTCAAATTGATTTTGTTATCATTAAATTATAATATATTCGATCAAATAAAATAATTTTTGTTTGTTTATCTTCTTTCTCATGGATTTGACAGGCAGTCAACTTTTGTCTGGAAAAAAGTTATCATTTCAGAGGACAGTAAGTTTTAGTAGAATAGCCACATCAACATTGCGTTGTTACGCCCCTTTCACCTTTTCTCACTGCGGATCAGTCCGGCTTAAGCTCTCGGCGCGAACGCACCGCTCCCAACGTCTTGCGGTTTCCCGCCAAAAAAGTAAGTTTATCATTTCAGTAATATGGGGACAAAAATAGTTTCATTTCGGTGGCTGTTATAACTCGTGCTAGATTTGTTTAATTTGTTTCAAAATTGTGTATTAAATTCGCAGTAAGTACTGTTTTGTTTGAGTAGTGTTCATATTTTTTAAATAATTTTTTTTCGGAGTTAAATGTAGAACTAACCTCTATTTTATCATCTCAGTGTTATCATTTCAGTGGATTCGGTGGACTGTTATACCAATTACAGTCCACCGGAATTAAAAGTATCTCCGAAATGATAAAAACATAAAGTTTTAGAGATCCTGGTGTCAAATACAAAGTCATAGTTTTGTAATGTACCTACTTTTACCTAGAGTGTCGATTAGATTATTTAGGTGTATTTGTTGTGTAATATTTGTGCTTAAGATATATAATATATACATATATCTATGTAGTTAGTACATGTTTACTATACTTTAGATACACATTTGTTCGGCTCAACGAAAATGTGATGAGTGTGTGGGTCACCACAGTGTAGATTATTATACCTACTAATTGTCAACAAAATAATTATTTCGAGGGTTTACCTTCAATATAAGTCACTTACCTTTATTTTTATATCATTTATTACGAGTAAATAACAATAATAAATAATATTTGATATAATTACAAAATTTCTTAATTTTACAAGATATAACAAATAAGTTAAAGAGCATTTAAACGTTATATGAAAAAAAAAGAGATATACCTATGTGATGAGAAATTGCCTGTGAGAGTGTTTGTCTGAGTCAATGCAAGAGAGCTAGTGTGTGAGCGCGTGGTGTATCTGAAGGTATAGTATTTTATAGGAACATAGTATAGTGTGTATGAATGTATGTCTGTGGATATGAGAAAGAAGAAAATTGAAAAGCGTGTATTTTGATTTTAGGATGCCGCGGCCTAAGCAACAGACTAGAGAAGAAAGGTTGGAAAAAAGGAGGTTGTATGAAAGAAGAAGAAAAGAGAGAATTAAGAGCAATGAAGTCTCACGCGAAGAGTTTTTGAGAAAAGACAGAGAAAGGTATGCCAGAAAAAAAGCAGCGGGATTAATTGTTTCAAGGCATCTAATGACCCCTAAAAAATTAAGAATCCTAAGAAGAAAAAACAAAATAAGTGCTGCTGCTTATTACCAAAGAAAAAAAAATAGAGCAGCTCCAGCTCCTATAGCGGCTCGTGCTAACCCTCTGGATGAGACAATTGGGGATCAAAGTGATGGTCCTGGACTAAGCACTTCCTGTCACAGTTCCTTCTTGCCTACTTTACGGCGCAGCTTACGATTGAACAGCAATAGTATTAGTACGAATATCCAAATCCAACGTTCTAATACTACAGAAGCTAGAAGCTTTCATCGGGTATACACAAGCAGTCCACGACAAACCCTGCTATCAACGCATCAAAATTTTGTAAATTTTGACTATAGCAATCCTGGTCCAAGCACTTCTCGTCAAGGGAATCCATCTTCGGCTCGGCGCTGCTTGCCGATGAATAGCGATAGTACAATTGGTTCCAATATTCAACATCATATTGATGACAATGTAGTAACTGGCACTCATTGTGTACAACCAAGTGGCGTACAACGAATAACATGTCCATCAAATCTAAGTAGTATCGAGTCAACATTATGCCCCAACAGCCCTGTTTCAGACTCGTCAATTACATCTGTAGAATTCAAGCGAGGACTTAAAGACAAATTTCGAAAATATCAAAAAACTAAAACTAAGCTAATAACAGAATTACAAAACAAATTATTACAGGTCACTAAGGAAAAAGAAATGTTCAAAAAAAGGTGTAACAGACTACAAAGCAATTATATGATTTTGAAGAAAAGTACCCAAAAAGGAGAAAAACCAGCAGTAGAAGTCATAAAAGCTGATGAAAAAAAAAATCGAATTCTCAGGAGGGTGGTGAAATTTTTAGAAGATGATGAAAATTCAACACTGTGTCCTGGAAAAAATGACACCATATCTAGACATGGATTAAAAAAACAAAAAAGACTATTGACAGACACACTTAAAAATTTACACTTGAAATATTTGGGATCAGGAGAACCACCGATAAGCTATTCAACATTTTCAAGAATGAAGCCTTTCTGGGTCACTCAACCAAATGTGAATGCACGAAATACATGCCTATGTGAAAAGCACGAAAATATGAAACTTTTGATTGAATCTATGAAAAGAAACCGCCTTATCAAAGAAAATACAATATCCGACGTTTTAAGTAGCCTATGTTGTAGTAAAGATAACATCGATTGTCTGCAAAGAATATGCTCAAGTTGTAAAAATAGACACATTGATTATCAAGAGTTTAATAATGAAGTGAACATAGCGTATTGGGGTTGGGAGAAGAATAAAAGCATATATGTCAAAAATAATGTAGAAAAATCTGCTATTAAAGTTGAAAAAGTAAGGCGTTGGGTGAAACCACTAGATTTAATAAAAAAATTCGAAGATAGCCTGAAACCATTCCTTAAACATTGCGTCAATAATAAAAATCAAAATCAAGCTTTCAAAACGTTAAAAGAAAATATGACTACGGAAGACTGTATTATACAAATTGATTTCAGTGAAAATTATAATGCCAAATATGGATCCGAAATTCAATCCCTTCATTTTGGTGGTAGCAGACAACAGTTCACTTTGCATACTGTCGTAATATATTTCAAACTCGACAACGAAACTTGCAAAACTCAGTCATTTTGTACTGTAAGTACCTCTTTAAGGCATGATGCTGCTGCAGTATGGGCACACCTCATTCCTGTTTTGCAAGAAATTGAGATAACTGCTCCTCTGGTTCGTAAACTTTACGTTATTTCTGACTCACCATCTGCGCAATACAGGAATAAAAATATATTATATATAATAACTCAGTTATCCTCCTATTGTCCGATGCTGACCCACATAATTTGGAACTATTGTGAGTGTGGTCATGGAAAAAGCGCAGCAGATGGAGTGGGTGGAGTATTAAAGAGAACGCTAGATAAACAAGTCTCATATCAACATGATATTACCAATATTGAATCGCTGGTACAAAACCTACAGTGTTATGTTAAAGGTGTGAAAATTGAAAAGGTTGAAGATTATCAGGTGACAGAAAAAGATTGGCTCTTGCCCAAAGACTTAAAGACTTTTCCGGGAACTATGAAAGTTCACCAAGTTGTTTGGTCTAAAGAGTCAGGAAACCGTTTGGCACTTCGACATCTGTCCTGTATTGAAAGAGAATGCCTAAATAAAACTATTAGGTGCCCTCACGGCAAGCATTTAGGTTTTCATGACTTCACTGGGATTCAATCAACGAATTTTGCAAATAATACAAATATAGCACATCTGCGTCCAATTCAACTGTCAGAAAAATTAGTACTACGTCCCAAGCCATTCAATGAAAAGAATCTTTCCAAAAAATTACAAAGGAATAGTTTCATACATGAACCACACACACACTCAATCACAAACATTGAAATATCAATTATTAAGCCCTCAACATCCCATTCCTTTGATGGAATGAATAATCAAAAAGGAGAGAATGAGCAGGAATCATCGATAATACCCAAATCATTGCTCGAAAAATATGAAAACTTCAATGAATTTAGCACTCCATCGTGTTCATTTTTTGAAAACAATGATACTGAAATTATTGAAAAGTATGAACGGACAAGAAATATTGACAGCGAAGAAGAAATCATGATTACAGCCAAGAAGAGAAAAGTAAGAAGATTATCTTCGTCTTCGTCCAGTTCTGATTTGAATATTTTTTGATTTTTGTTATTGTATATTTAGTTTTTTAAATATTTGCTGTCATTTAATGGCATGACTTGTTTTAGGTAGGAAGTTAAACTTATTAAAGAAGACTGATGACTATAATAATTATAGTAAAGACGTGCTGTGGTGTGATAATTAAAGAAGATTTGTTTATTAGGTACATATCTAAATTAAAAACCTATATTTATAGTCATGAAAAGAGGCTGATTAGTGAATTTGAGAAATAATTGTGTGATTTAAAGTGACATGATGAAAAATTAATCTTTAAGCTACATACTTGAACCTACTCGTAAATACGTACCCAGAAAGACTGTTTTATTGGAATAACTATAATTCGCATTAGGTATAAGAATTACTTATACATAATTGCGAATTATAGTTATAGGTAGAACAAAACTTTGTTGTTTTTTGTTCTATTTAGATATGTACGTTTCTCTATTGTTGTAGTAATTTAAGAATAAAGTGATCTCAATCTCAGGTTTCTGTTATGTTTCATACGTTTATGTAAAAGGATTAAAAGTACTAAGCTATTACTACTAAGATATTTTTATAATGTTTCTTATTCATTTATTGTATTTTAAAAATATAAGAGTTGATTTAATTTTAGAAGTTTTACTGATATACCTGTAGAAACACTATTCTCCTCTCGTTACCAATTTAACTAAATTATACCTAGCATTTTTCTCTTAGTGCAATAGGTAGACATTAGGTATTACTATTAATGGCATAACTTACAAATGCAACCATCATATTAATCAGAAACTTTAAGCTTTCTAATCGCGATACGTTGATTCTTTTGAAAATATATCAAGTAAATTAGTATTAGTACATAAACAAGCAAAAATATTTATTTAAGGTTACCAGCATTTACGATAAAGTTTTCCAACATTTTCACACAACAACAACCACAAAAATTACCAAAGGTTATAAAAGTAAAGAAACTATTCATTCATATCATAATAAACATTACATTACATTAATATCATTCTTTGAGGTTATTGTAACCTCAAAGAATGATATATGTAATAATACTAACTGTAATATCTGTATATTAATGATGATATTAAAAAAAACTGTGTACTGTCCTGTCTCAGTGTTTATCTAAAATTTGTGGAAATCAAACCTAACAAAGTACGGAACCCTGGCTGGGGGCACGGTTGTTCTTAGCTGTATCATTTCGGTGGATTTATCATTTCGGTGGTAATTTTTATCATTTCGGTGGACACTTTTAATTTCAGTGGACTCTTAAAACTTTATCCTTAAATATTTATGTAAGTTTTGATAATATTTGATGTCCACTCACGCACAATGTTATAAAATAGACTAAAGTATTATTTGTCACTAAAAATATATAGATTGCATTGAAATAAAAAAATCCCACCGAAATGATACATAAAAATCTCTTGTTGAAATTCACCCAATTATGCCCAATACAATTCTGCCATCTTAAAAGTATCCCAATTTAAATTCGGACATAAAAACATTAGGCCAAAAAACAATTATATTAAAAAAAAATTATACCATAACAATGTTCGTTTAAAAAAGTTTCTGCCAAGTGAGTTCTGCCAAATAGGTTTCGGAGAAACAAGTTTCTGCCAGATAGAGGGCACCCGTAATTTTGTATATTCCTTCAATTACCCTCTAGATGTAATTTTGTAAGTATATTCCCTTTACGCCAACGTCGGATATATCCGGCAAATATTTTCAGGCCCATTACGCCAGGGTCGGATATATCACACAGAGAATATTCACGAATTTGGTGACTGCTGCACATTCCCTTTCACTCCAAATCCACAACATCACTTAGAGTGCCTCACTTAAGTTAAATTCTCTCCCTCCTTATCAAAAGGTCTAGGTAGCAAAAATGTCCAAAAGCGCAAAACGCCTAATAATAAGCAATAAGTTGATTGACATTTTGTGATCGACTTGATGAACATTAAGATTGATGAATGACAAGATAAAGGCAGTCTGATTAAAAGATGAATAGAGAGGAAGACGAAAGATGAGAATGAATGGATTGTGTGGAAGAAGAGCTTCCTAACATTGGTATTTATTCACTCGTTCGTATTCGCATAGGTAATATTCGCATGAATTTTGCGAATGCAAAAACGCATGCGTAAGTCTAATATGCGGATGCGAATACGAATATTCGTAACATCTCTAGTATGATGTAACGGCTATTATTTGTTACTACTTCAGTAGCCTGCTATTCTCCGCAGTTTAAACCCCGCTGCTTGGCTCCTATTGTTGTAGTATAATGTTATAACATAGCTTATAGACCAAGGTCCCAGTGCCCCCAGACCTCCAGACAGGACCTACGTCATTTTAGCAAAGCTGTAATTTTGTGGGTTTGTAGTCTACTATAAAGTTAAGACGGTATGCGTACTTACTAGCTCGAAAGCGGGGCCCTTCCACAGGTAGCGCGACCTACAGGTGGATAAAAACCTTGTTCAACTAAGTAGGTACGTCATTTTAGCAAGCCTACATTTTACATGATATTACTCATGGTACTATTTCAAGACCTTTTGTAAGTTGCCAGACCAATCCGATGGGCCAATCATTCCCCCAGACGCCTTAAAGTCCTTCCCTTAAACTTGAATACCCCTTTCACCAACTTGAGGAGCGATTTTCGAAAAATCCAAAAATACGTTCTTGATTATTTTTGATCTAGTACCTATATAAATACTGATTTTCGAATTGATGGGCCCGCGCGTTATGATTTTCCCATACAAATTTCAACATCATCAAGATCACCAATGGAGGGTGGTTTAAAAAAATTAATGATGCCAATCTTTTTTATTTTCTTATGTTCATTCGAGGTAAGTTTCAAATTTATTAACCGAAGGAATAAGTTTTTTCATAGGTACAAAAGTTTTCACCCCTTTTCGCCCCGTTAGAAATTCTTTCATTGTCATGTCAATTGGAACCAGTAGTTCCCGCGATTAGCGCGTTCATCCAAACAAACGAACTCTTCATCTTAACTTTTACAAGGAAAAGTTTACAAGCATCATGCAAGATCGTGGTGCGGTGAGGTGCGGTGTACACCGAGTGCCTCCCCCCGCCCCGCCCGCGCCGGCCCGCACCGCGCGCTTCTGATAGGTCAGTCAGTGCCAGCTATCGCGCCACGCGCCAGTCTGTCAGTAGTCATCGCGCTCAACGTAGTAGTTGTAGTTAGCGCTCAAGTACGTGTCGTGTATTTCGATTCGTATAAACTTAAGTGAACCTAAGCTTGTCAAGAACTGTTGAAGGTAAGTACTGAAACATTCTAATAATGCGTCTTTTTTAGCTTTTGTTATGCTTTTGTTCATGAGCTTTGCAGCTTATGATGCCCATTGTATATATTTGTTTCTCACCTCCTGTTGGTTGTCTTTTGTTCGAGAAGGTGTGTCACGTGGCGGGAGCGGCCATGTCGTGTAGCAGGGAAGATAGCGACGCGTCGCGAATTGACGAAGCTGACTGTGAGTATAGATACAAATGGACATCCTTCTTAAATAATATTTAAGAAGCATGTTGACAATACAATGAGACGAGCACGCTCTTTAACGGTATACTTACTCATTTACTCGTACAAGCATAAATAAGGATGCTAAAGCGCATTCTCGTTTAAGTCAGTCATAGTCGCTACTCGCTGACTTACGTGTACCTACTTAAAATAATGTGGGATAGAATAAAAACCGGCCAAGTGCATGTCGGGCCACGCACAGTGTAGGGTTCCGTAGTTGCCCAACAAAATACTTATGCGAACTAACTAACTAAACTGATTCGCTGAATTTAATTTTAAAAAGAAGAATTTTCAAAATCGGTCCAGGAGTCTTTGAGAAATCGGGGACAATACATAAAAAAAAAGATTACGACGAAGTTAGAACCTCCTCCTTTTTTTGAAGTTATTTAAAAATAGTTGACGATAAAAACCTACCTATCCCCAAAAAACATACCTATAAAAGCTGTAAAAATAAAGTTGACAAACTTACATTTGCAGTTGAAAAGCATGTTCTCCGATACATTTTGTTTAAGAAAATATGATATCCAAGTACATTTTATAAGTTGGTGGACTATTACTCGTAAAGTTGTAAAGCCTACTCAGTCATGATAATTTTCTTTTAAATTTCGTTATATATACTACTATTGTGAATTTTTTCACACCCCCAAACATAACCGTTTAGCTGGTAGAGGGGGGGGACACTCGAGTCGAGCAAAATTTAGCACTTTAAAGCTTAATATTTCACAAACGAATTTTTTTATCAAAAAATTGTTAATGGAAACTCACATTATTTTTTAAAGACCTATTTATTGATACCCCACACTAAGGGGTACGCGAGAAAGAAAAAAAACATCCCCACTTTACGTGTACAGGAGGTACCCTAAAAAAAATATTTTTCGAGATTTTATTTTACCACTTTTTCGGCACAACAAATCCGTATATTTACACCAAATTACAGCTCTCTAGTACTGTGCGTCTCTGAGCTAAACTGCGGACAGACGGACGGACGGACGGACGGACGGACGGACGGACATAGCGAAACTATAAGGGTTCCTTGTTGACTACGGAACCCTAAAAAGACGAGTAGGACGTTAGAAATGGATTGAAGAATTTAACGCTGTAAGCGGGAATCTCGGCGGCTTGGTTGGAAAGAGCGTCTGATGAATCTGGTGGTTGCAGGTAATCCTGCTCGCGTTCCGAATTTTTCTTTTCATAGATAGGCAAAAAAATAGCTTAAGTACCTACTATTTTAGCAGCATGACTATCTGTACTTACCTCATCTGTGACCCAGTGTGCCTCCGTGTCTAGTAGTGCCAAGCTTTTATCGCTAAAGGAAAACCTTTTTTGTCATCTGGCAACGGTGGTTCAGCTAGTTCGGTGGACGAATTGAAAACGTGTCGCAACTTCTAAGGCCATTCAACCACTTACGTGGTTGAGCGTTACGTTACCTACGTGCTAAGAAGTTGCGACACAAGCCCTCCGTAGCACAGAGCCGCCCGGTCTGTTCCTACATGACGTGTGCTGATGACGGTGGACTGACGCAGTGGCGGGCACGCTGCGCGACGTGCACTTCGTGAGCATCGTGCGCGGCTACGAGGAGCTGCACGTGCGCGAGCACCCGCGCCACGGCGACCGCGCGCACCGCCGCCGCGTCTGGGACGAGATCGGCACCATCATGAATCAGCCACGTGAGTCCAATCTCTCTTACCTAGCAAACTAAAACAACGCGCGCTCTTGTTGCCGTTCACTCCTTGAATTAGGTACTTTTTTAGTTTTATCTCGGGGAAACTTTATTGGAGCTTGGACCTGGATAAGTGACAAACTGCTGGATTGAAAACAATGCAAGGGTCTCCTTGCTCCGTGAATATCACTGATGAATTAATAAAGATGGAAAGTGATTTGTGCGGTTTTACACTTCATTTTTTTCGTCTGTTTCCGTCCCTCAATAGTAAAAAATGAACCCTAATGGATAATTTTATTGTCCATTAGTCTGTCAAGACCCTTTTTAGGTTCCGTAGCCAAATGGCAAAAATCGGAACCCTTATAGATTCGTCATTCTGTCAGTCTGTCCGTCCATATGTCACAGCCACTTTTCTTCTAAAGTATAAGAGCTATCCCCCTTGAAACTTGGTAAGTAGATACATACAATTATGTGAACTGCAATAGGATTTTCACACAAAAATAAAACAAAAAACAAATTTTGGTTGTATTGTACTTACTTACATATTTTCTATATTTCTATCTCATATTTCTATTGTTTAATTCATACATGTGGGGTATCTATGGATAGGTCTTTAAAAATAATGTTGAGGTTACTCCAATCATTTTTTTCTAAACTGAACAGTTTGCGCGAGAGACACTTCCAAAGGTGTAAAATGTGTGTAACTTCTAAAATAAGAGAATGATGAAACCATGATGAAACTAAAAGAAATATATGATGTACATTACTTACCATGCAAACTTCAATTAAAAATTGGTTTGAACGAGGTCAAGTAATTAGTTTTTTTTAATACGTTATAAAATATTAAAACGCAATTTACCTTTCAAAGTTACAACCAACTACAAGAACTTTCATACATAATATTACGTTACTTGCTGCTACGGAACCCTTTATGGGCGAGTCCGACTCGCACTTGACCGGTTTTTCTCTTGAACGCTTGAAGGCAACAATCTGAAAGTAGACAGTATTTTGTAGTTGTACACACTGTTGTTAAAATATTCTTTTTTTTGTACAGCTGAGGACTGCAGAAGAAGATGGCTCCTCATCCGACAAAATTACCATCGGTCTCTGAAGACAGCCAGCAGTGCTGGACGAGTGGACGAGCAGTACTGGGCTGGCAGACCAGCGCACGAGAGGCTCATGTCATTCCTCAACAACTCTCATGTTACACCAACGGATTCAGAGAGCGATCAGTCAAATGATTCTGATTTTATCATGGCTGATGAACAACATAGTGTTGATGCTCGTGACAGTTCAAGCAGCGACAACGAGGACGAGCAGGATCCAGCTCAGTGCAGGCAGGCGGGAGACGAGCCACCAGCCCCAGCACGTCGGGAGCCGCAGCTGGATCGTGACCGCACGGTGCAGTTCTTCGCCGAGCTCGGGGAATCCATCAAGGATCTTCCCGAAGGTGTTAGAATTAATGTTAAGCGTCAAGTTTTCAAAATAGTAATCGATGCAGAAGAAAAGTTGTATCATGATAAGCTTAAGAATGAGTTTCAGGGAGTGATGAATAAATGTGGTGACGAATAAATTTGGCATTATTTTGTACTTCAATCTTGATCTGTTTTTATTTATAAGTGTTGAAAGACTAACCTACATCTAAACTAAACAGAATAAAATAAATACGGGCAACAAACGCTGTTTTTTAGGGTTCCGTAGTCAACAAGGAACCCTTATAGTTTCGCCATGTCCGTCCGTCCGTCCGTCTGTCAGAGACTCCCAGTACCATAGAACACCTAATAGTACTACGCCAGTACTAGTAAGCTGTAATTTGGTGTAAATATACGGATTTGTAGCGCCGAGAAAGTGGTAAAATAAAATCTCGTAAAATATCTTTTTTAGGGTAGGTACCTCCTGTACACGTAAAGTGGGGATGTTTTTTTTATTTCTCGCGTACCCCTTAGTGTGGGGTATCATTTAATAGGCCCTTCAAAAATATTGATAGTTTACATTAACAATTTTTTGAAAAAAAGATTCGTTTGTGAAATATTAAGATTTAAAGTGCTAATTTTTGGCCCGACTCGAGTGTCCCCCCCCCCCCCTCTACCAGCTAAATGGTTATGTTTGGGGGTGTGAAAAAATTCACAATAGTAGTATATATAACGAAGTTTAAAAGAAAATTATCATGACTAAGCAGGCTTTACAAGTTTACGATTAATGGTCGACCAACTTATAAAACGTACTTGAATACCTACCATATTTCCCTTCCCTATACAAAATGTATCGGAGAACATGTTCTTCAACTGCAAATGTAAGTTTGTCAACTTTATTTTACAGCTATAATAGGTGGGTAATTGGGTATGCTTTGGGGATAGGTAGGTTTTTATTGTCAACTATTTTTAACTAACTTCAAAAAAAGGAGGTTTCAATCAATTCGTCGTAATCTTTTTTTTATGTATTTTCCCCGATTCCTCAAAGACGCCTGGACCAATTTTGAAAATTCTTCTTTTTAAAATTAAATTCAGCGAATAAGTTTAGTTAGTACGTACCTACGCATAAGTATTTTGATGGGCAACTACGGAACCCTACACTGTGCGTGGCCCGACACGCACTTGGCCGGTTTTTCTGTAATCGATCAGTAAGAAGATACACAAACAAGACAGCTATTTTATCCTACTAAGCAATTACATTAACATTATTCAAAGTAAAAGTTGTTTTCAGAGGGTTTAAAAATGCCACTTTGACACGAATGCCGGCAACTTTGGGCTACACTGGCTACACTCCGGCTATTTTCATAGTCCATGGAGTCAGGCATGGACGGCCCTTTACGCCTTCTCAAACTAGATGGCGCTACTAGTATCGTCGCTACAATTAGAACAGCTGATAGGCAACAGCAACCGATGATGCGAAACTAACACTGGGAGCGCTGTCTAGAGCGAGTACCAGGGAGACATACCTGAAGGGAACTACCCGTTTAACAAACAAACAGTACCTAGAGTTAAATTCACGAATAGCGAATACTTATAGTGCTCATCCCGCTGTGTCGCGTGGAAGTTCTTTGAAAACTCAAGAGGGTCGTCAACCTTTTTATTACAGAACACGAAATCATTCGACATGAAAGATTAGGTGTTGTCGTCTAGGTTAGTGTAGTGCTAGCACTGAGAGGGCATGGAGTGGAGCCAGCGGCGCGGCGGGTGTTACACAACGCGGTGCATCGACCTCGCGCACACCCGCGCGTACCTGCCTACTGCCTACCTATACAGTATACAGTACAGACAAAGCCACGTAGCAACACGGAGGAACTATCCCACTTCATTACGTACATCTTAACAAACTAGGTATGTTTTTCAATGTAATACGAGATAGACGTGTTTCAACTTTAACTTTACCAATAGCGAAGAAAAAAAAATTCCCCAGGGCATCCCTGAACAACGCAATACGAACCATAAGTCCAGTCAGTAAATATCAAATTTGTAATGAAAGAAAGCACGACGGAAGCTGTTTGCTTACAAATACGGACGAAGAGTTATAAAAGAAAAATGAGCTCTGTAAATGTCAAATAGAAATTATAATCCATTGTTTTTTTTATTTCGCCTGTTGTTTTGTGCGAATACTCTTCTTCGTGCTTGTAGCGAGTCAATAGCGAGTAGAAAGTATGGGTCATCCCATGTCATCCTTGTTACAAGGAGTTAGGATTGAAAATATAATGGCAAGCTACTGGTCCATAAAGACGCTAATGAAGCGTGATTTACTGATCTCCCTGAAATACAAACTCATTCATGAACATAATAATATAAACATACTACCTACATACATCCTGACCTGACCTTCGGCGCTCAGAGCTTTATTTGGCATTTTTTTAACTTCGCCGAATTATTATCATTAGTTCATTCTTTTTCAGAATTTTGTCCTCTACACCTACAGCGACACTATCGAATGGTGTCTTTATTTTTCTTCAAAATCAATTGGTACGATTCCTGGCAAGGCATATTGATTTCCATAATCCAATGATACATACCGTAAAATGCTGCAACTTTGCACGGATTTTGACGTTTTTCTTCGATAAATCTTTAATCGTTAAGAAAGTCGTATGTTTTTTCAATTACTGTCCAATATTGGACTTTAAGCTATAGGAATACATTTGCTACTATAGAAAAAAACACCTTTAAAGCACCAAAAAATTGCTTTGAAAACGTAGGCAAAGTTGAGGTAAAAACTACAACATTGCCTGTCATAATATCTTTTTAAATGAATAGGTATTTTGGTAACGGATTTGACACCCATATTGCCATGAAGTTCTTTTCCACGTCAGACTTCACTGAATCTTGAATAGCACAAGTTTTTTTTTTTTACAATGCTAGGCAAAGTTGTGCAGGTTTATCTAAAACTCCCATACAAAAGTGAGTTCGGTGTAGGGCTGCCCCAAAGGAAATGTAACAATTTTTCTTAATATTCAAATACATTTTTAAGAAATCAAATTGTTGTACTTAAATTCTAATAACATTTTTTCATAGGAAAACAAATAAATGTAAGTAGGTAATAACATTTAAAAAATAATAATGTTGGTACCTATTACGTATAACAAAATCTGTCGAACAATATGATAACATACTATAGATGACAATCGACAAATAAAATTACATCCGACATCCTTAATTTCTGATGATGATAAATAAAGAAACAATAGTTCTAGCTTCTATAAAACATTCTTAGATGAATTACAAAAAAAAAATTACACAAGCAAAACCACGGTCGATTAAGAGATTGTTGAAAAAATTAAAAGTGGCAGCCCTAACCCTAGATAATGTTGAGTAAAAAGTTGCGAAAATCTGACACAACTTTGCCGACCATGATTTAACGGTTTAAATTAAGATATAATACAGAAAAAACAGTTTAAATACATAAAAGAGCATATTTTCTTTGCTATATAACATATTACGCTAGAAAATAAAGCATAAATATTCACAAAATGAAATTTTCCTGAGAGCCGGTAAAAAGCGAGTATCCGCGGTGACAAAGAAACTGACACTGACAGTTTGTTAACTAAGATTTGGAGTGACGTATGATCGAATGTTGCCATACAGATTGCCGACTTGCTTTTAGTAATACCATAGACAATAAAAAACATTTCGCAGCGGGAATAATTTAACTTTTTTGAATTTAGGCAATGTTGAGCTATAAAGGCAATGTTACAGCAGTTTACGGTACTGTTTTAGTTTTCCGGAATACCTAATTCACTCTGTATACGCAATCAACAACATGATAATAACGCCTGTATCTATCAAAGAAGTCTGGTTCATCGTGGTTGAGACCGTCTACAGCTTCGGGAGGTACCTGTGCATGATAAAAAAGGAGGAAACGCCCGGGTGTCACCACTGCGAGGATCGCCCGGAGGACAGGGTGGAGCATACGGTGCAGGACTGCCCAGCTTGGGCGGAGCACCGCCGTGACCTCTCGCGCCCGGCATTGGTCGCGGCCATGCTGCGGGGCGAGACGGAGTGGGAGGCGGTCGCCTCCTTCTGCGAAGCAGTCATGCTCGCGAAGGAGGAGGCGGGCCGGTTGAGGGAGACGATACCGTCCTCCCTCCACCCGAGAACCAGTGGTAGACGCCCACGGCGACGGATGTCGCGGGACGATCTCCGGCCACCGTAGGCGCGGGCATGCGGGCGGCGAGTAAAGGGCAACTCGCTATCCGACCATGGACCATGCCCGGGTCGACGGCGCGTTGTGTCCCACGCGCGCCTCAAGGAGCGTCAGCATAATGACGGGGGACCCCCTATAGAGGGCCACAGTCCTGCCGGGGTTGCGGGACATACGTATACCGCGACTCCGGCACACAAAGGGCTCCCGAAGGACACCGTGGATTTTAGTCAGTACGAGTCTCAGTCCCTCCCGCCCTGCCCGGGGTAGGAGTACTCATTTGATGATTTTGCCACGTAAAAAAAAAAAAATTAAAACCGTCTACAGCAAAACATCTCAAATCTCTTGATCATTATCTCGTGGCCACCACCACGTCGGCGTCGAACCTATAGACTGGGATAAATATCAAGTGACAGTTATCAAAACGGAATGATTGCATTGTGAAAGCGACAGACATTCCTACCCTGCTCTCCCTCGCATCCCATGAATAAAAATGAATGATCAGTATTGAGTGGAACAGAAATGAATTATGGAGGCTATGGGCTCCAAACGCGGCCATTTCCGATGGCCGTTCAATTTCCTCCGACACATCCATCATGGACGGCCGGTATTGCCGAGGGGGCGCCCGGCAGGGACTGAGCGTGAAAGTGTGAGATTTTCAAGCAGCTAATCTGCTTGAAATTCTCACATTTTTTATAAATAGATATAACAATTAGGATCTATCTCTTGTTCGATTAAATTACGTCTATGGTTTTGGATGAACACATACAATCCACTTCGTGTATTAGTGGAACATCATACCACATCCTGGGGCCACCTCAGAGATCCACGCTGTCCGCTTAACATCCAACCAAACTGAACGCTTGACACAAACACCGCGCCATTAGGTTATGAAGTGGTTATGAACGTGGAAAATAACTCCCAGATTATCTTTAGAATTAATATTATAAGCTCCTAAATCAACGCTTAGATGATGTCTAGTTGTCAGTCGACTTATCAATAACCAGCACAGTTTCAAAGTAAATGTTTGTAGGTACCTATAGGTATTTCGCATTGAGTTAAAATGAAAATTGTTGGTCATAAGTTCATAACACGGCTGCTTCCTAAGGACTTATCAGTTCCTTTAGGGAAGCACTTTCTTTTTGTGAAGTATTCACTCACCGTCGTTTTTATCGGTAGGGTATTTACTGACATCTATATTATATATATATAAATATAAAAGGCAAACTGAATGATTACTAATCAAGCCACAGCCCAGACCGCTTGGCCTAGAGACTCCAAATTTGGAACATAGGTTCCTTATGAAGCGTAGGGGAGCACTAAGAAAGGATTTTTGGAAATTCGGCCTTTATGGGAGTAAAAAAGGGGGGGGGAAGTTTGTATGAAACTCGGTCATTTCTGAAGCTATATCGATGAAAATTGGAATATAGCTATTTGATAACAAATAAAGGATGACGTGTTTCAGGATTTTTGGAAATTCGCCCTTTAAGGGGGTAAAAAAGGGGGGGAAAGGTTGTATAAAAATTCGTACATTTTAGTATCTGGTTGGTTATTCGGTTGAAAATTAGGCACGATTTGTTAAAGGGGAGGGCGTGGGTGGTGGGTAAAATGGGGGGGTAACGGGAGGGGGGTGAAATCAGTAAATTTTATTATTTGGTTGGCTATTCTGTTATTCTGGCTATTCGGTTGCACACTAAGCATGATTTGTTAAAGGTGGGTAATGGGAGGGCTTAGGGAGGGAGGTAAAGTGGAAGAGAGTAACAGGGGGGGGGGGGGGTAAAATCAGTTAATTTTAGTACCGTAAAATGCTGCAACTTTGCACGGATTTTGACGTTTTTCTTCGATAAATCTTTAATCGTTAAGAAAGTCGTATGTTTTTTCAATTACTGTCCAATATTGGACTTTAAGCTATAGGAATACATTTGCTACTAGTAAAAAAAACACCTATAAAGCACCAAAAAATTGCTTTGAAAACGTAGGCAAAGTTGAGGTAAAAACTACAACATTGCCTGTCATAATATCTTTTTAAATGAATAGGTATTTTGGTAACGGATTTGACACCCATATTGCCATGAAGTTCTTTTTTCACGTCAGACTTCACTGAATCTTGAATAGCACAAGAATTTTTTTTTACAATGCTAGGCAAAGTTGTGCAGGTTTCTCTAAAACTCCCATACAAAAGTGAGTTCGGTGTAGGGCTGCCCCAAAGGAAATGCAACAATTTTTCTTAATATTCAAATATATTTTTAAGAAATCAAATTGTTGTACTTAAATTCTAATAACATTTTTTCATAGGAAAACAAATAAATGTAGGTAGGTAATAACATTTAAAAAATAATAATGTTGGTACCTATTACGTATAATAAAATCTGTCGAACAATATGATAACATACTATAAATGACATTCGACAAAGAAAATTACATTCGACATCCTTAATTTCTGATGATGATAAATAAAGAAACAATAGTTCTACCTTCTGTAAAACGTTCTTAGATCAATTACAAAAAAAAAATTACACAAGCAAAACCACGGTCGATTAAGAGTTTGTTGAAAAAATTAAAAGTGGCAGCCCTAACCCTAGATAATATTGAGTAAAAAGTTGCGAAAATCTGACACAACTTTGCCGACCATGATTTAACGGTTTAAATTAAGATATAATACAGAAAAAACAGTTTAAATACATAAAAGAGCATATTTTCTTTGCTATATAACATATTACGCTAGAAAATAAAGCATAAATATTCACAAAATGAAATTTTCCTGAGAGCCGGTAAAAAGCGAGTATCCGCAGTGACAATGAAACTGACACTGACAGTTTGTTAACTAAAATTTGGAGTGACGTATGATCGAATGTTGCCATACAGATTGCCGACTTGCTTTTAGTAATACCATAGACAATAAAAAACATTTCGCAGCGGGAATAATTTAACTTTTTTGAATTTAGGCAATGTTGAGCTATAAAGGCAATGTTACAGCAGTTTACGGTATTTCTTTAGAGCTATATCTATGAAAATTGGCATTTAGCTATTTGACTACAAATGAAGGCTGACGTGTTTTAGGATTTTTGGAAATTCGCCCTTTAAGGGGTAAAAAAAGGGGGGAAAGTTTGTATGAATTCCGTACATTTTAGTATTTGGTTGGCTATTCGGTTGCAAATTAAGCACGATTTGTTATAGGAACGGGGTAAAAGGAGGGCGTGTGGGTAAAAGTGGGGAGGGCGGAGCAAGATCAGTTAATTTTAGTATTTGGTTGGCTATTAGGTTGCAAATTAAGCACTATTTGTTAAAGGGTGGTAACGGGGGCCGTGTGGGTGGCAAGGGGTGGAAGTTAAGGAGTGGGGTAAAATCGTTTTAAAATTTTAGGTTTATTTAGGTGGGGTAATTTCTAGGTTTTTAAAATTGTATTTGCTGCCATATTGTTATATCATCAATCGGCGAAGACGGGAGCCGTTCCCTTTCTTTGTTGATGTATGGCACCGTTGATAGGGCGCATGAGGTACGTAAGGAAATAGTAGCTTACGTAAAACAGAACTGGATAAATTTTTCAATTATGTCTCACGATAAAAATGGAGACAATTACAATAACTGTGATGAATACTATTCTGATATGATCCAGCCTACAGTTTACGGTGGTTTATGTGAACTGGTCGCAGCAGGTAATATTTATGAGTTCGTTTTGGAGGTATATCGCAATGGTGAATTGTGTGTAAAAGCTGGAACTGATGGATATCTACTCATTATACTAAAAATCGAGATCGCGTCGTAAAAGAAAAGGCGAATTACCAAAAAAAAATGCGAAAACGCATAGTCAGGCTACAGCTGCATATCAGCAGATGCACCCTGAAGTACACAGAGCATCACAGCATAAATCCAATAATAGAGTATGGAAAACAAAACATATGTCTGGAATGTCTTACGATCCCGCCATAGAATACGAAAGTGATCTCGGCGTAACGATTGGTAAAATGACTCAAAAATGTCAATGGTGTAACGCACTTAAGTGGAGAAATGAAACACCTGGAATATGCTGTAGTAATGGAAAGGTAAGACTCGAGCCAGTCTTCCTGAACCTCTTTATAGTTTAATCATGGATCTTCATCCTGATCACACACATTTTATGGCCAACATAAGAAGTTATAACAGCTGCTTTCAAATGACATCTTTTGGTGCTAAAAAAGTAGTCGAAGATAACTACATGCCGACCTTTAAGGTTCAAGGTCAGGTCTACCATTTACTTGGAAGTTTATTACCAGAAAGTGGACGTGAAGCACAGTTTCTCCAAATATATTTTGTTGGCAATGACGATACTGAAACAAATTTAAGATGCTCTCACCACCCGAAAATTAAACCAGGGCTCATTAGGCAGTTGCAAAAAATGCTTCATGACTCAAACCCAAAGTCAAAGTCAAATCATTTATTCCAATTAGGCCATCTGAGGCACTTTTGAACGTCGATTTTTAAATTTACAGGGAATAGGAAGGGATGGGATTGATTCTACACCCATTCGCTAAGGTAGGTTGTATGGAGAAGAATGGGCAAGAAACTCCATACTTACTCTTTTTCAAAAATGTTTCACAATGTTTTGAAATAACAATTAAAAAATAATAAAAAATAAATGTGAAAGCGATGTACTCAAGTCAAGACCATTATATCATTTAAAGGATAAAAAAAACAATAATTATATACAGCTAAATAAAAGAACCCCTATTCGTTGTGTGCGCGATGACAGCGCCCCTAGTGGCCGCAACTATTCAGGACTTGTCATCTGTCAAATCATGTCAACTAGATGATAAGATATCTTTGTGATATTAAATTTCGACTAGTTTTTCAACGAAATTGAAAAAATAGTGTAAAAAGTGAGTGTGTATATTATACCTAGCGATTGTCTTCCTCGTGGAAAATATGGATATTATAATACGCACGGGATTTGAATCGGTTAAGCATAAAATACATTTCCAACCTCAAACTGAGCAAAAAGGGAAAAAATTAGTATTAGCACAGCATGTGAGAGAAGTGGAAGAGCTTAGAACGAACGGGAAAAGTTAAAGTTAAAGTTTTCGTATTAAATTATAAAGAAAGTTATGAAAATAAAGCAACTTGACACATGACAGCCCAGAATTAATTCACATTTCTGCCACGTCGTGCGCTACGATCGATTTGCCGTTCCCCACCACCCACTTCGCACATAGTCAATATAAAAGAATTAAAGAGTACCATGGATAAAATACCTTCATCGTGTGATACTTTTAAGGTCTTCATCCGTGCTGAAAAAAAACCATCAGGCGGTCATCCAGGTAGGTACAATGCACCAGCTACAAATGAAGTCGCTTTGGTGATGGTGGGCCAAGAATTTGAGAAAAAAGACATTATAATAGAAAGTAGTAGCAGCTCTTTACAAAGGATTAGTGAATTACATAGATCATACGATGCTCTACAATATCCTCTGATGTTTTGCCATGGAGAAGATGGTTACTCTATTTCAATAAAACAGTTTGATCCTAAAACGAAATTGCCCACGAAAAAGACAGTTTCTCTGACAGGACTTTTACTCCTACCGTTTGATGATGAGAGAAGCGGAAATTAACAATATTTTGTATTTTCGTTCTTTATTTAGTCAGTATTTAGTAGACGAATATGCTAAAATAGAGACAGAAAGGCTTAATTTTATACGGAGAAATCAATCAAAATTACGCGTTGACAGTTACATTCATTTGAAGGATGCAGTGTGTAGACAAGATGCTAATGCTGATCAGTTAGGTCTCATGGTAATATTACCGTCATCATTCACTGGCGGACCACGTTACATGCATGAGCGAACTCAGGACGCCATGACTTATGTACGTAACTATGGACGACCTGACCTTTTTATTACGTTTACGTGTAATCCGCGGTGGGAAGATATAACACAAAACTTATTTCCTGGGCAGAAATCACATGATCGCCATGATTTGATAGCTCGAGTTTTTTTCTTAAACAAAAAAAAAAAAATGATGGGTCTCTTAATAAAAGGAAAATTGTTCGGTGAGGTAAGATGTTTCATGTATTCTGTCGAGTGGCAAAAACGTGGTCTTCCCCACGTTCACATTTCCTCCTAAACCTACCATACACCTACCCTAAACCTACCATACACCAACCCTACCCTACCCTACCCTACCGTACCTTACCCTACTCTACACTACACTTTACTACACTGCACTGCACTGCACTGCACTGCACTGCACTGCACTGCACTGCACCGCACTGGACTGCACTGAACTGCACTGCACTACACTACACTACACTACACCTACTTTATACCTACACCACACTTACCTTAACCTTCCCTGAACTTCCACGATTTTTAAGACTAAAATCAGCCAAATCGTTCAGCCTTTTGCAAGTTAAAGCGTGACTAACGAACAGCTATCCATTTTTATACCTCACTTGCTGAGCCGTCAGACGTTGTCCTGCCCAGTAATCAATCCTACACCTACCCTACATCTTCTCTACCTACCCTATGTGTTATTCTGGATCTTCAGCTACCTACATATCAAATTTCATCGTAATCTGTTCAGTAGTTTTTGGGTGAAAGAGTAAAAAACATCCATCCATTCTCATTCGTAAACTTTCGCCTTTATAATATTAGTAGGATATAGATATAGATTTAGTATGGAGATTAATTTATCTCCAAACTTAACGCGAGCAAAGCCGCGGGTTCAAGCTAGTACCTAATAAAAAAAAAAGGTTGCACTCCAGGAGTGCCGGTAGAAGTGAAAACTTTTTTGTTACTATGTTTTATTTTTAATTTGAATGACGTCTTACTCATTTTCGATCAGGGTCACGTGACCCTGACGGTCACGTGACCCTGACGCGAGTTTTAAATTTTTTACCCATTACAGAAAAAGTGTACAACGCCGCTAAAGAAGTTTTCACTTCAAAAATTGGGATTTCAAAATTATATCCATCTTATCGACGAGATGAGTTCAACTTCACACACAACAGAAACGACACAAATCAGCCGTGGAAAAAGGTCTGTCACCCAGTGTTACTTGTCAGTGCTTCACTTATCACTTGGCAGCGTGTGTGGTTGTGACTGTAGTGGGCAGCGAGCAGGGCGCGGGGGGGGGAGGGCAGGGGAGGCGGCGGGTCGGCACAGAAGACAGCCGGTCACCTCTGCGTTGTGCAAGAGTGCGGGATACCCGCGGCGGCAGCGTCACCACCCGATATACTCCGCCACCATCCCGCACATACATCACAGAAGGACCATTCGTGCAGACCACTTTTTTTTTTTGAATCAGCATCTGATCAAGTCACTACTCGGGTTGTTGTAAGTTTGCCACAAAGTTAATTTGCCACAGTTTTTTAAACCTCATACCTACATTGAAAGTTATTTCGCCACAGCTAGATTTTGTTATTGTAAATTTGCCACATATCTTCATTTCACATAATTTTTACTGAAGACGGCGGCACCAATACCTCCATGATCCTGTTCGCCTAGTACTTTCTGTCCAGATTCCTACTCGTTTTCTGTAGTTTTGTGCTGGATTTTATTATGTAATTGTTCTGCAATTTGTGCGTAAAAAAGAAATGGGGCGAATTTACACTAAACAAAATTCAAAAAACAAAAACTGTGACTAATTTACACATACTTTTTTTCGTGGCGAATTAACTTTGTGGCAAACTTACAACAACCCCACTACTCAAAGACTCAAAACAAGTGAGCGTTTTGTTTTATAGAAACAGGAATACTTGAAACTTGAAAAAGTAAGGTCACGTACATGACAGCAGGGACCGAAACCGGTATCAACAATACAGGTATTTTTTCGGTAACAACCTTTTTTTCTTTTACAGGTAATTTTAAAGGTTACCTTTATTATTAAAGTGAATACTTAACCAGTATTAATACCGGTTACCGAAATAAAAATTACCCCTATCTTACACGTGCCGTCGGCAATAGTCAAAGGGCGCGCATCGCCTGTGTGTGTGACAAAGAGTCGGGCCGACACACGAACTTAGGCGAACGCCGACCAATCACGGCCCTGGCTGGCACAGCACGCGGCACGCGCAACGCGTCTTTCATTCAGTTTGATAATATGTATGTATAACTCAGTATTACTCTATAATTATGCCGTCGTCATCGTCATTGTGGCCAACATGTTGTTTTTAATCCCCGACGGAAAAAGAGGGGTGTTATAAGTTTGACGTGTCTGTCTGTCTGTCTGACTGTCTGTGGCACCATAGAGCCCGAACGAATGAAGCGATTTCAATTTTTTTTTATTAAAGGTGAGGTCGCCAAACATAAGACCTAACATTAATCCTCAACTTTACCATATATTTATTTCAAAATTAATGCTGCAGTATTTTCGACGTATCACAGGATTCTGCTAAGCCATTTGAGGTAGTATGAGGTAGTATGGCGTACAGCACTGGTACAGACTTTCTTGGTAATGTTTACTATTTTCTAATGCCAAATTGGCATTGCGATATTCTGTTTCTTTCTCGTAATCAAGGTAATTTTGCACCCCCCACCGAATAATATCGTAATCGATAAATTCAAATTTTACAGGAAAAATAAAACAGTGTTTTTTTGTTTTTATTGTAAAAATTATCCAACCTAAGAGAATGATTTATATATCATCAAATGAAAGTTATTTTTTTATAGAATCATTCTAAATAAAAGTTTGACCAAGTTATTAAAGAAAATATATTTTACTGGATACATTAGAAAAACATTATTTCGCAACAAAACATAATGATATTATTCGCGTAAAAACAAAAAGACAGCGTGCACAATAATAGTAGGTACCTATATTACAATGTTATTCGTTAAACAATGACATCCAAACATAAACGGTAATAGATTGTAACTGGGATTTTCGCCTATATAATATATATTTGTGGGAGCGCGCGTAGGGTCTGCGGCAGAACCGGCATCAGGAGTGTTGCTCGCGTCAGGCTCCGACATGGCGTAGGTGCTCGAGCAAGAAAACCACACGCACTCAAATCAATATTGTATTTTGTAATAATTTATCACAACACTTGCACTGTACAAAATACACACGAAAGTAGGTGAAGAGACAGTTTCAGAATGGTGCTGTCGCTTCGACAGTTCGTCTAAGACTGTTCGTCCCACACAGCGTCAAGCCCACTATGACTCTGTCCACGTGATCTAGTCACGTGCTTCACCAACCAACGTCACAATACAAATCAGCAACTATTAATTTTAAAATCAACCGAATATCCGACACGGCCAGAACTGACTATCACACGTCCTCGTGTGGTGGTGGTATGGAACCTGTAAACAATGAAAACACAACTTAAAGTTAACTGTTGACTCGGCCTACCTGACCAAGATTCAGTTCACTATGAAATTATGAAAGACATCTGAATTTAAAGGTCCAATCGCATTAATTCAAAATAATTAAAACTCGCGTCAAACAGTGGATAGTCAAATAAAGCAACTGCACACACACTTGCAACCCGGCTACCCTAGGCAGCAAATTCTAGTGACACTGTCACCCGGGGCTTACGAAGCCCAAACACATAAGTCTCCATGACTTTCGGCTACCCTAGGCAGCAAATTCTAGTGACACTGTCACCCGGGGCTTAGCAAGCCCAAACACATAAGTCTCCATGACTTTCGGGTCACTCCAAGTTGACCAAACACAATAGTCTCTACGAGACCCGGGCCCTCGCCACAACGCCTGCCGCACACTGCGCCCTGAACAGCCACGAGTGACTGCAGTTACAGCTGCGACCAGACGTGCAGTGCGGCCAAATAGTTACAAGTGTGCATACAATCAAACAATGGACCCTTCATTAGTCTCTTCATCACTCTCGGCAATAGGATCAAGCTCTGGAGGAACTCTACTTTGAGGCATTTTCCGAATGCGGTCATGAGCGAACTTGTACGTTCTATTTCTTGTCAGTGATTTTAAAATATAGCGATCGTTTTCGAGCAACTCAACAACTTTGAAAGGACCTTTAAATTTGGGTTCTAATTTTGTTTGGTTTCTCTCTTCAATTTTGATTAATACCAAATCACCAACACTGAAATTAACTTCTTTGGCCTTAGTTTGCGTTTGAAATATCAAAATCAACATCATAAAAATCAATTGCGGGAGGTAATTCGCAACAACCTACATTTTGAATTTTCGAAATACGTAGGGTAGATTCAGTTAAATGTACCGCACAACCAAATGTCAAAATATCGCGTCCGATCATAACATCGTATTTTATACAATGCATACGCGTCAGGTAGGTAGTACGTAAAATAAAATTGACAGTTTGTTATTATTCACAACAACTTCGCTTAAAATTTGTTCTGTGGTTAAAAACATTCAAATTATTACCAATACCACCAATACCAAGTATCTGAACTTTTAAAAGTGTACGTTTGCCCGAGAATTTAGAAGCTACACTTTGTTTAACAAGAGAACATTCGGCGCCGGAATCAAAACAAAATGAATACGACTCACCGGATTGTTGTAGCTGCCCAAGGACTCCGCGAACTTCACAGCTATCCATGCGTCACTGCGGGATGGTGTTCGAGCCGGAACCGCTGGCTTCGTGAGCACCTGCGGTTGTGCTCGTTCCAGGTCGACTGCACTGCGAGGAGATATGACCTTTCTCGCCACATCGTAAGCAAGTGATGGGTTTCTTGAACGAAGAAGCCTGCCATAACTCTGCGTTCAGGCCTGGGAGTTGTGGTTGTGGTGCGGCGCGAGTAGATCCCAATTCTGATGTGGGAGCGCGCGTAGGGTCTGCGGCAGAACCGGCATCAGGAGTGTTGCTCGCGTCAGGCTCCGACATGGCGTAGGTGCTCGAGCAAGAAAACCACACGCACTCAAATCAATATTGTATTTTGTAATAATTTATCACAACACTTGCACTGTACAAAATACACACGAAAGTAGGTGAAGAGACAGTTTCAGAATGGTGCTGTCGCTTCGACAGTTCGTCTAAGACTGTTCGTCCCACACAGCGTCAAGCCCACTATGACTCTGTCCACGTGATCTAGTCACGTGCTTCACCAACCAACGTCACAATACAAATCAGCAACTATTAATTTTAAAATCAACCGAATATCCGACATATTATAATTTAAATTATTGTTTGAGTACTATTTTATTCTTCAATTGCCTGTTAAGTAATACCCATTATTAGAAATATAACTTTCAATAAAACTATGGCTTTCTGATAAAAGAACACTCATCATCATCATCATCAGCCGAAAGACGTCCACTGTTGAACATAGGCCTCCCCCTTAGACCGCCACGCCAAACGACAATTCGCTACTTGCATCCATCGGTTGCCCGCGACCCTCACGATGTCGTCGGCCTACCTAGTGGGAGGCCTGCCTACGCTGCGTCTTCCGGTCCGTGGTCGCCACTCGAGAACTTTTGTTCTCCATCGATCGTCAGTTCAAGTAGCGATGTGGCCTGCCTATTGCCACATCAACTTGTAAATTGTATGAGCTATGTGGGTGACCCTGGTTCTTCGCCGAATATCCATGTTCCGGATTTTTATCCCGCAAAGAAACTCCGAGCCTCTAAAAGGCCAGCAGTGCAAGACCACGTTTCAGACCCCTACGTAATCACTGGCAACGCACACTGGTTAAACATCCTTGTCTTGAGACACTGTGGCATTCTCGATGAGAAGATATCACGTAGCTTCCCAAACGCTGCCCATCCGAGTTGGATTCTTCTTCGACCTCTAACTGAAGAATCTGTCCAAGGTAAGTATAATGGTCTACAACTTTGAGAGTATATCATTCCCAACAACAACAGGTACGGGTGCCACATGGACGTTCGACATGATTTTCGTTCATTTTAAGGCCGACCCGTTGGAAGACGATACTGAGGTCGCTGAGCATAGCATTGAGGTGCTCCAACGATTCTGCCATGATGACTATAATCATCGGTAAAACGAAGGTGACTGATGTATTCGCCATTGCTGTTGATGCCGAGTCCGTTCAACGCGGTCTTGAACAGTTTCGGAGAAATAACGTCTCCCTGTCTCACGCCTTTCTGCAATTGCTCTCTTCCTGAAGTCGGAAAAACATGGTGGCGTTTCTATACAAACACCTCAACACTTAGATACACCTAATAGTCGATATGACATCGTTGGAGAACGTGCAATACTGCCCAGGTTTCGATTAAATCGAAGGCTTTTCCATAGTTCACAAACG
The DNA here is from genome assembly GCA_954870645.1 of Agrotis clavis. Lineage (NCBI taxonomy): Eukaryota > Metazoa > Arthropoda > Insecta > Lepidoptera > Noctuidae > Agrotis > Agrotis clavis. Next base: position 23,375,523 of record OX940935.1, on the reverse strand, counting down.
CTAAATATAATGGCCGATTATACTCCTCTGTCTTCTGTATAATCTGACGGTGTATGTGGTCTATGGTACTAAAACCTTTTCGAAACCCGTCTTTGTCGGGAGGCTGGAAGTCATCAAACCTGCTTTCGAGACGGTTCGTAATGACTCTTGAGATCAGCTTGTATACATGGCTCAGAAATGAGATTGGCCTGTAGTTCTTCAACAAGGTGTTGTCACCCTTTTTGAAAACAACCACACTCCCGTGGCATACTTCTGGTGTAGTACCTTCGAATACGACGGAATTAAATAACTTCTGGAGAACTAAAAGTACCGGTTTTCCACCCGCTCTCAGAAGTTCAGTTGTGATTCGGTCCTCACCCGGCGCCTTGTTATTCTAGAGCTGTTTAAGAGCCATTCTAATCTCATACAGGCTGATGTCCGGGATATCCTCAGTGCAGTGACGAGTCAATTTAGCTCTTGCGTCTCGAGCTGTACCGACACTGGGTGTTGATGTGTATAACTGTCCGTAAAACCTCTCAAGGTCTCTTAGGATCTCAGGTTTCGTCGAAATGATGCTGCCGTCATTAATCTTCAGCTTCGTCATTTGACTTTGCCTAATAGAGATAAGACTTTTGAGCCCTGGTTCCGCTCGATCACCTCTTTGATCCATGCCACCCTATAGGCACGCAGATCACACCGCATTGATTAAGAGATTCGTCTATTGAGTTTGCCATATTCCAACATTTCAGCTGAAGATTGCAGCCTCATCTCGGTCCGGTCTTGCATCAACTTGATGGTTCCGTTCGAGAGCTTTTGAGACTTATTGCGGTGAGGGGTCTTAAACAATTTGAATCCCACAGCTTGAAAAGTTTCCACCAACCCACTGTTAATCTCATCCACAGTTTCGCATTCGGTTAGGCACTGGAAGCGATTGTGCAGTTCCAGTTGAAAGTCTTCGGGGTTCTGGATGTAGGCAGGACTATGTCGGAGCGTAGACTTTACGAGACGAGACCTTTCAAGCTTCACATTAATATTCAATGTGCCTCTGACGATTCGGTGATCGCTACCGGTTTTTAACTTGGGGATCACAGAGACATCACTGAATATTCGCTTCTTGGTCGTCATGATGAAGTCGATCTCATTTCTGATAGTACCATCGGGGCTCATCCACGTCTACCTCCTGGATGGCCGCTTCTGGAAGTAGGAGTTCATTAAATGAAGTTCTTCCTTTTCCATGAAGTCGACCAGTCGCTGGCCCCTTGCTGCCCATACCCAAATGGCCCCACTCTCAACTTATCGCCATTCCGTGCGCCCTTCGCATTGAAGTCCCCCATAACAACGGTGAAGTATGTTTCAGAGGTATGTATGGCCTTAGATATCTCCTCATCCAATGCCTCTACTTCATCATCGAGGTCGGTGCCTATGACCTTTATGACCTTTAACGAATACCAGTTGATAATTCTGAGTATAAGGTATGCTACCCTACTCGACGCACTGTCGACTTTCATAACGTTGTTGATGAGAGTCCCGCGGACGAGAAATCCAACACCACCCTGGGATTTAGGTCTCCTTCCCGGTAGAAGAGCATGTTGCCGGAATCTAGAACTATCGTATCCTGACCCTCTCTTCGGATTTCATTGCATTTTGCTCAATTCTTCCTCCAGCTCGATAATCTTCTCATCGGTCCTCAGTGTGCGAATGTTGTGTGTTACCAGGGCCAATGTCCGTTGGGGATGGTATGCCACACATACTAGATATGAGCGCCGATGGCCAATTCCACGGCGGCGGCGTGGCCTGTATATTTTCACGGCGGCGGCGCGTCGCGTCCGGCCGTGTGTATTAGTTTTTTTTTATTAGGGAAAGATTTCTTAAGAAGAAAAATGAAGAAAATCATGTTGTTGTTAGGTACCAAAAAAGTTTTATGAAGATACGTATATAGATATAGTAGACATAGTCTTCTATAATTAGCGATTACGTTTACTAAAAACAATAATTGTTTCAGTATTTTAAGATGCGAGACAGAGTTTTTAATCAAAGCACTATCTATTTTTTTATGTGAAATGGGTTTGCTCTTGACCCTAGGTTTTTTTATCATCATCATCATGGTAAAATCATCAAATGAGTCCTCCTATCCAGGGCAGGGCGGGAGGGACTGTCAGACTTGTACTGACTAAAATCCACGGTGTCCTTCAGAAGCCCTTTGTATACCGGAGTCGCGGTATAAGTGTGTCCCACGAACCCGGCTGGCTTTGGCCCTCTAAATGGGAGGCCCCGTCATTGTGCTGACGCTCTTTGAGGCGCGCGTGGAGCACAACGAGCCGTCGACCCGGACATGGTCCATGGTAGGACAGCGAGTCTCCCATTACTCGCCACCCGCATGCCCGCGCCTACGGTAGCCGGAGGTCGTCCTGCGACGTCCGACGCCGTGGGCGTCTATCACGGCGCCGTGCGCGAGGGTTCTTCCTCGCGAGTCTCGCTTCCTCCTTCGCGAGCATGACTGCTTCGCAGAATGAGGCGACTGCTTCCCACTCTGTCTCACCCCGCAGAATGGCGGCGATCAATGTCGAGGTCGTCGCCTATCGCCTGCGTCAGGACACGGCGGTGCTCTGCCCAAGCGGGACAGTCCTGCATTATATGCTCCACCGTGTCCTCCGGGCGGCCCTCGCAGTGGTGACACCCAGACGTTTCATCCCTCCTTATCCGACACAGGTACCTCCCGAAGCATCCGTGTCCACTGTCCGGTGAGGACCTGCGTCAAGCGGTAGGTGAGGACGCCTTGGGACTTATCCAGCCACTCCTCAAAGAGGGATCTTACGGCGAGCCCGTTGACCATAGTCTAGGGTCACGAATGACTAAGACAAAGTTGACGATGCCCAGAAGTAGGAGCCCTGCTAAGCGGGGCTCCGTCGATTTCTCTTGTGAAGGAAGAACTAGTTTTGCCTAGGTCAGACTAGTTTATCCTGAAATCGGGTTTGGCCGGTAATTATACACTTGAATGTGTAGAGCCGACTATACACGTACCAGTATACTTGTACAAATCGAGACTTGCACAAACATAGGACAGTGACCATGTTAGGGACTTTAACCATGGCGTGATGTGACGCGATTTCATCGATTCCAACCACAGCTGAAAATCAACCTTGCCACTAAGAAATAATGATGCAATTCGATTGACTTGACGTCGTTGTGTCGTCCCTTAGGTGCAAGTATCTTCCCACACACGTTTCAGTATACTTGCGCAAGTCTGGATTACCGCAAGTATACTGTAAGTCCCTGTTCACACGTGCCATACACTGCGCCGTCGGCTACCCGGCAACCGGAACGTGTAAAAAGGCACTAACGTGTGTGGCACAAGCTACGTAGTGAGTGTAGCTCTAGAGCGAACAAACGCCGAATGCCATCAGGGCGCGCGTGCGAGCGAGAAAGCAAGTTGCGACTCGTCGCGGCGGCGCGCCGCGCGTTTCTTTCGGCGGCGGCGCCGGCGCGCCGACCGAATTCACGGCGACGGCGGCGCGCCACATATCTATGCTACATACTCGATATTATTATATCCCTTTCTTTATTCTCGCGTTAATAGATAATACAGCACTCGTAGATTGAGTGTAGATCACCTAGGTTAACTATTGCAAAAGTAATTGCTATTTTTTTTTAAATACATTAATAAATAGTAACCAGCATTGCCATATTAATGTGTTTTTTGAAATAAAATCTCTACAGGAGTAGTATTGCTAAAAAATTGAGTTGCAAAAGTCCAACTGGAACGACAAACAAACAAATAAACAAACAAGAAAAGTGAGTTTATAAAAACGTGGGAAAAACTTTACTATAATTAAAACGATTTTGCTGTTCTTACTCGAATAATATCGTTATCGTAACATATTGAAATTCTTATTATCAGTGCTATCCGTAATCACTTGAAGCGATATTATTCACGTAAATAAGTACAACTAGCTTCTGCCAGCGACTTCGTACGCGGATCCTGTTGCTTATGCCAGCGACAATGGGGTCGTCAAAATCGAAGATCTGAAACGTCTGATGTCGAATTCTTAGAGCATGGGGACGGGAAAACAACGGGACGCGCATGACGATTCCAGACGTTCCAGATCTTTCATTTTTGTAAGTCAACAGGAAATGCCCATCAGACTAAACAACTCTTGCTAAGACGTCATTCCTATATATGTTATAGTGTAGCTGGGCTCTTGGAGTTCCACATCAGGTGTTCCAGATCTTCAGTTTTTATACGACAACAGGGAGTGCTCATCAGACTGAACAACTTTTGCTAAGACGTCATTACTGTATATGTAATAGTGTAGCTGGGCTGTTGGAGTTCCACATCAGGTGTTCCATATCTTCAAATTTATTTTCTTAGCAGGAAATGCTCATCACGCGAAACAATTTCTGCTATGGCGCTATTTTTGTATCTCTTATAGTTTAGCTGATCTATTGCAGTTCTGCATCAGGTCTTCAAGTTTCCAAGATAAATTATAGCCTGTATATTGCCCAGACTTAATAGCTATACAACAAAAAAAAAAACAATGAAATCCGTCCAGTAGTTCCGAAGATTAGCGTGTATGGAGTAACTTCTCCCGTTTTCCTAACATTTCCCTTCACTGCTCTGCTCCTATTGATTGTAGCGTGATGAAAAGTATACTATAACCAGCGCAGGAGTATGAAAAATAATTGTACCAAGTTTCGTCAAAATCCGTCGAGTAGTTTTTGTTTCTATAACGGTTATACAGACAGACAGACAGACAGACAGACAGACAGACAATAATTTTATTAATTTAATTTTTGGCATCAGTATCGATCCCTAATCACCCCCTGATAGTTATTTTGGAAATATATTTCATGTACAGAATTGACCTCTCTACAGATTTATTATAAGTACATAAGAAGATATAGAAGAAGAAGATAGATAGATAAATCTGTAACGGAATATTAGGGCTATGGTTATTATAAAAATACAAATTTGTAATGTACTCATAGGAAAAATGCGAAAAAAATTGACAGTGTAAGAGAGTACCTACCTACATGATAAATATGCAATAAAACGCAAAGTATCGTTATATCACATTACGATATTATTCGGTGGGAAGAGCGATTTTTAGGTAACCGGTATTAAAACGGTAACCTCATTAAAGGTTTTTTCTCGTAATCAAGGTCATCTTTAGGAAACCGGTATTAAAACGGTAACCTGAATAGAGGTTACATTTTTCTTCGGTCTGGTTACCCAGATAGCGGTAACCTAAGTCTGAAAAATAACCGAAATTCTTCAATACCTGTACCGTAATTTATAAAGGTTTTCGGTCCCTGCATGACAGACATGAAGACGTGGGCGGTGTGCGAAGCGGGAATCGAATCGGCGATGTGAGCGTTCACGGCGAAGCGGCAATAATTGACGAACAAATTGACGCCGAACATCCTGCCCTCGCATCTCGTGTGCTTACACGAAGCCTAAGTTGAAAAGGTTGAATAATCTTAAACATCTAGGTATTAAATGATTTGATTCGATTTGAAAAATAAATGTACCTAGTTACATTTAGAATTGATGAGTTTGGTCGGTAGGACCAGTACATTACATTGTCTATTTTTTTTTTCTTTGTTGGTTGAAAGTCATCAAATAAGTGTTTTCGCCCTATAAGGGCCTGCATGGACACACACATACTGACTTAAAACCACCCTTTTCTTTCAGTTTCGTCGTTTTGCCTGTGTCTGTGTTCAGTCTTTGCGTTCTTGGACCGCGGTTTCCTGTTAAGACAGTACCGTGAGCCGTCGAGCCACTCAGGTCTAGCTGAGCAACACAGTAGGTTTTCCTAATATTACATAAAGTTGAGTAGTGGGTGGTTCTACTGGCTACGTTCCCATGGTGTGCACCGGCGGGCCGCGTGGCGCGCCGCCAACGACTCTGCCAGCCCCGCTTGGCACCGCCGCGTCTTCATGGAAACCATTTATTGGAGCTTGTGCAACTTCGACCTACAGGTAACTATTCAGTAGGTTACTGACTATGTATTGGCTATTTGACAGTATCAATATAGGTACTCGTATATTACAAATCTAAATGTCGAGTTTTCAAAAATAATGTACCTACACGTATTTTTTCTGTAAAATCAATGAATATTATTTTACCAATATAACACAAATTAAAACTCGAGAGAAGGGCTGGCGAAGTCCGAATTCATTCTGAAAGCGCTGTATCTCCGACAATTTTGGTTGAAGTACGTACCAAATGAAAAAATATTGGGAGTAATTGGATTTTTTAAGTCAAATGGCCAATTTAGAAATCGAATCATTTGCTTATCGTTTATATTGCGCACCTAATGTAGGTATGTACCTTCGATCTGAACATGGTCGGTAGTGATGGTAAGTAGTTGCTAGGCAGTGGGCCGTGTCATCGTCAACCTGCAATTAACAACTAGTTAGTACTGAGTACTGAGATCGCACGTAGGTGTAGGAAAATCCCGCGGTTTTTGCCGCAGCTTCCATACAATCACACTGATTGTTGTGTTGTTATTAATATGATTCTGTGGACGAATGAGTCATAGAGCAGTAGCAAAACTCCGACTTAGAAACATCAGTAACAGTTGGAAGCCTTCCCGTCCTCCATGCGTACGGCCCATGTAGGAGGAACAGCCAGGAGCGCGCCACCGACCTGTCACAGCCACCAGCTGCGTGTGACAGACAATCAAACACAGCCACGTTCAACTCATTGTTTATCTGTTAACAGCTCGTCACACAATGCGCGGTTAAATTAAACGACCGGTTAGTGAACAAAATAAAGCGATGATGGGGCTGGGAGCTAGGTCGCATTGACACCGGAGCGGAGAACGATTATTAAAATTTAAACTCTTTTTAATTGAAATCTAGCTTTCCATTCAAAATAATCAAATATTTTATTAAAATAAACATTAGTAACAATACAAGCAAACCTTTGAAAATTTTAATATAGTCCAAAAAATTTGTTGGAAATTTTATTGCTAACCACGTACGACGCATAGGTATGTATGATAGGTATAGCAAGTAGTATGACTCTTTATGAAATTAGCATATTAAAGCATTGAATTTTCTTTTCTTCTTCTTTAGTTATCTCTGACTAATATCTACTTCATCCTCTCTACCGCTCGCTAACAGTTAGATTTTCCCAATTTGAAAATCTATCACAGGAAGATAAATAGAGGTTGGATTGACTTGCTGGTGTCTGCACATAAAAATCTATCCACCTTCAAATTAAAAACAACTTAGTGCACACTGTACACAGCTTTGAATACAAACGTGTATTGATGTGCACGTTTGTGCAGCCGAGCCTGAACGACGGAGCGAGTCGTCCGCCACTGTCTCCCTGCTCGCCGGCAGTGCGACCAACGCCGATGCTTTTATAGCCAATATATCACAAGGTAGCCGGCCATAATTCTATTTAGTGCCGAAAACGCAGCAATTCCGTTGCGATAGTGGTGCGATAGTGGCGCCACAGAGCGACGCTTTGCAGGCTTGCTATCGCCCGCTGATTACGTTTTATGTGACTGTGACTTAGAACATTATCAGAGTTTGATAGCACGTAATGTAAGCCCAAACTTCAATCGGGAATACGCTTCTCTGGAAATGGTTTGGGATGTTAAAATTATCAAACGAGTGCTTTGAATCAATGAGTTGGTGGAGCGGAAGGAATAATAGTCAGACTTGTGTTGACTAACTATCCACGCTTTGCGTTCCATGATCACCCTTTTAACACAGTCCCGCGACCCCGACAGGCTCATGACATCAATTTTCTGACAGCTTGACACGCCGTAGACCAGGGCCTGGTCTACCCGCGACTCGCCATCCTTAATCAACAGCTGAAAATCGTCCAGCGATACTCGCCGTCCTCCCTTGTTACCAGGCCTGCGCTTTTCTAACATAATTATCTAAGTAACTATTCAAAAATTGTAACAATCAGTTTGTAAAACCGTACCATATTTTTAAAAGAGTAACCATGCATGTCTTGCCGGTTCTTCTCCATGGAATCAACCCGAACAGAGCACCTGTTGTCGACGGCGACGTTTTAGCCCTCAGGGGCCCATGTGAAATAAAAACATTTGATTTTGATTTTGAGATAGTTGGTTTTTGAGATGCTGAAGGAAGTGCTGGGCGACTGGGACTCAGGGATCCCAAATATTATTATAGGGCATTGCGATTGTTGATTGGTTGATTGACACAGGGAGTGAGAGAGAGTGAGAAATCGTCGCTATGCTATACATATACGGACCTCCTTTTGAAGGTGTTTTTCTATTGTTATTAAGATCTAAGATTAAGAACGGGCCTTTTTGTCGTTACCTTCGTATGGTGCTCGGCGTTGACGCAAGTGTAGCTAATTCTAAACGTTACCTACTGCGTCCACATGCCAAATAATTTTCACACGTATGTATGTACCAGCGGCAGCGTTATGGTACTAAGACCGTTGACAGTCGACAGTCATTACGGAAATGTACGTTAATTAGAATTTTAGGAAAATGTATGTAAAGCGTTTGACAAATGATGGAGCACAAAAATTACTTATTGGATATTTTTTGTAAGGAAACTGTTTGAACTAGTTCCAAATGTATATTTCAGAATTTGACGTAACTGAGTGATTTTGCGTGCGAACAGTTGCGGCCGTTTTCACAGAATAATTATGTTCTCTGTAGACTGTAGTGGTCTTCTTAAACGTTACCCTACGGTAGGATTTTTTCATGTATCGTGGGCGCGTAGCAACCCGCGACCAATATTGCTTGTACTTATACCACACAAACAAATATTTGTTCCGAGCGGGAATCGAACGACACGTAGTGCAGCACTCAGTCGCTCAGCCACTGCGCCAACTTTGTCCTAAATAATAATTATTGTTTTCATTACAGCAACAAAGCACTCGGATTTGTAAATCATAAGTTTACGATGAAGGGTTTCGACCAAGTAGTAGAACATCGCGAACATGCTGTTAGTGTGGCTACATATAATATAGCCTATATTATATCTGATTATCTTCCTTCCGTCGTCGCTTTCATCATAGTGAGGAAAGTGAACCGGTGCCAAGAGTTCTCAAGATTACGGACTGCCTGACGTGCGTCCCAGTAGAACATCTTACTCAATAGTAAAACTGACGCAAACGCCGAGTATTTCTAAACGGATAAATATCTGCTAGACTTGTAATAAGTATTACCTACCTACGCCTTATGGAAACGAAAAAATGTACCATTGGGTCCAGGTATTTATTTAAAAAAAAACCGGAATTAGAATTATTATTATTATTATCAACCGATGCTGGCTGGTTCATTGATATGTATTGACGCAGTTTTAATCCGTGCACACAGAGGTAGCTGTGTGTGTTCGTGGTAAGATAAACCTTTGTTGATTGATGAACTGTAGGACAAACATCCAACATTAGAGCTACGGACTTGCGGAGTTAAGTTATTAGCAAGTTATACGAAGCAAACCGTTACTAACCGACGCAACACAAATTATCTTTCCAACTAAGTTCGCGACTGGATCCCACTTGCTTGTCAAAACTCTTGGCCGATGTTGTGGTTGCAGCCCAACGTGAATGTAACCAGTATCCTGTACATAGACACGAGTGAGTTCCGTGTGGAGGCTGTGGCTGACAGTCGTCGGATGAATTATCTTAATATCCGCCCAATTTATATTGGTGAACGTTTGCGGGCGTCGCCGAGAGGCGCTCGAAGCTGTGGAGCACTCTCTTCACATTCGCGCTCAGAATTTTTGTAGTTTGGTTTAGGGATAAGCTATCACTCCTCCTGCAAAATATTGCAGTATCACCCGTCAACTACATGAAAAACAAGTACATATATTTTTAGATTGTATATTTATCCTGATTGTGTGGGCATCCCTGTTTATTTCCATAGGTACCGCACATTACAGCACGCGGTCGCTGCGGGGTGAGCAGACATGACTTACTCAGGAAACTTTCCGTACATCCGCGGGAGAAGAAAGAGTATGAACGATGTGCCAAAAAACATTGTTGGCAAGAACTGGGTGAGTCGTCGATGGACGTAGATCGTCCGGGGACTGCGACTCGCTTATCTAGGGGATCTATATATAAGATAATCTACTACTTAAAGATGTTATACAACGTGTAACGTTAATAGCCGAAAACCTCTCGTGGGGTAACTCAGCCCATGTTACATGTGACATGGGCTGAGTTACAATGTTTGTTCCAAGACTTTTGAAAATTCGCAAAAAAAAAAAATGCTTTATCATACAAATTGAGAAATTGATCGGGCCCATCAGTATGAAAAATCTTTTTATTTTGCGAATTTTCAAAAGTCTTAGAACAAAATTGTTCGGTAACATGGGCTGAGTACGAGAGGTTTTGCGCTATTAACGTTACACGTTGTATAGCATCTCGGATCGTCTTCGGAAGCCTGTCCCAACGTTGTTTAGTTCAAACAGTGAAGGAAATCATTAAGATTTTGGTGTTCGTTCTAGAACCTTGGAGTTACATGCGCACCTAGGGGGATTAGATTAGTGCACAGCGATTTATGCACAGTTATGAGTAGCCGACCAAAAAGTAGGAAGTTATTACTACTGTTTTCAACACTTGGACTTCTGAGATAAGCTACGCAGTGTGTCAACACGATCGGTAGCACTCGTAGCTGCTACGAGTACTTCATGCTTCGCGTAGCTTCATGTGTAGCACGCAGCTATCAATGTTAGGACCTTACTCAACTTGTTTAGGTAGAAGTTCTCTGCAGCGCCTGCACAGCCACAGCTCACCTGTGTGCCCAGCCCCCTGGCACGCGGCGGCACAGCACGACGTACTTACATTGTAACGAGCTGATATTATCTGTTGATTCATTAGTCAGTGAGATCATTTCTAAAATTTATGAGCTAACTATTAATATGCTCATAATTGGCAAGGTAACGGACGTTGGATAACTAAAGGGTGTCACCGCCGCAACACTGTTCAATATTTATTATAAAAACTGCCCAGATGCGTAGTTGAAAATGATTTATCCCATACGCAAACTTAGCATTAATTATAGTTGAACTAGATGTTGTCAGCGGCTTCACCCGCTCAACTCGATAATTGTCCTGGGGGTATTACAACGTCTTAAAACCATGCCTCCTGTCCTTCTGAGCCCAACGATGGGCAGTGAGCAGCAAGCAATGCTTTCAAACGAATTGCTTCCACCGCAGTTTTCAAAATTATGTTGAACATTTTGTAAGACGGTGGCATCCTTAAATTGCTACTTGCGTCATATTATATTAATGGTTCATGGCACGCGAGCTTTTTCACAATGTTATTCTAAAATCAACCTTATTCTTTGCCCTGTTATGTTCGATATTGCGTATTACGGATCGCCGTGTCTTGGGCAGACTGTCCGGCGCGGTCGTTTGACGCGAAAGGCACGATTCCAATTACTATGCGAGGATCAGTAGACAGGTAGCAGGTAGGAGCTGGGTAGACCAGCAGGTCCGGAGGTAAGCAGTCATGAGAGTCTTGGTTCTTCTAAGTTTCTAACCGTACAGACAGATGTGTTGCTGGGGAGTTTGTTCCGCCACTTCTTCTTCCCAGCCAAAACACTAGGAAGTGTCGAAAAGTCACTTTGGGGGGCTGTCTTATGTAAAAATTGACCTTCAAAAAATGCTGATAAATCAGCCTAATTTGAATAAATGACTTTTGATTTTGATTTTGAGTCATGCGCCTCTCTCTCTGCACTAAACTATCGCCGATGATCGTTGATCCTGTGATCGACTGTAATCGGAACGATCATCATCGATGAAAAAAGGAAGAAGTTCGTAATTCGACATCATTCATAATTTATATTTTTCACGTATGGCCAGAACCCAAAAAAAATTAAGGTTAGTCTACTGGGACTGCCTCTTCGCTTGTGCAGTCGCTAGCGCTGCAGCTGTTTATTGCAGGGAACTTGAACATTGAACTTGACCAGTGAAATGTGGTGTACTATCTTCTATGCTGGAGGGTTTGGTTTCCGTTCCTGAACCCTCCAGGGAAAACAAGCGTGATGTTATGGTAGGTACAGTCAGCAAGCACTGTCGCTCGTAGCGACGGCAGCTAATACTAGCAGTAAGGCGAAGTGGCGGCCAGCATTACACGACCAGCGCTACACGCGGGGTCCGCCTTCCTAGGTGGTCTGTACCAGTGTGGAACACCGCCACACAATGATATTAATATCATTGCCGCCACAGATGTTATTATTAAAGTCAAGATAAATGCCATCATGATAGTTAACGCAGATGCGCATGATAGTTTTAAACGTGTACGTTTACAAATATTTGAAATCACATGCATGAACAGCCAGACACGGAACTAGGTAGGTACTACTTGTAAGTCGTAGAAATATTATTTTCCTGCAGGAAGCGAAGCAGTAAAAGGCAGCGCAGCAATCGATCAGTTAGCCACTGCACCATACGTACCATTCTATTATTAATTTAAAATTCTATTAAAACCTCAGTGAATCTGAAAATAAAACATGACGTTTCCGAAGTCAATCTTAGCCACGATTAATTTTCACGGCATAACAATCATTATACCTATTGAAAAACTGAAGTGTAGATCCTGTGCAGATGTGCGCCCCCCCCCCCTCCCGCACGCCTCCCTCCGCGCGCCTCCCCCTCCCTCCCTCCGGGCCCCGCATGCGCCTCCGCCCGCCTGTATCGACCCGCACCGACCTTGGCACTGACGGAGGACATCTATTTATAACCGGCCCCACTTGTGCCACGTATTAGTCTTGGGCATTCTAGTTCACTACCGAGAGCGCTCAATTTAGTTCTCCGCTCTTCGACGAACTAGTTCGTTCTTCTAGTTCGTTAGTTCCTAGCTCGTAATAGAGACCGACCGATCAAGAGCGATCAAATCGTTCGCTCGCAAAGAGATTTCAGATTTAGTTTGTCTTTGTTCGCTCTTTTTAAATACGGTTCCTGCTGCATGCGACAATTTGTGTAAAGTGTACGAAACGGGATGCGCGCATGATCGGTGAGCGAACGGGAGTATTATAGTGTAGTGCTGTCCCGCTCCCGTGCAACGATCTTAGTTCAGTCGATCTCTTTCATTCTGTCCGAACTACTGAACTACGGAGCGGAAAATGTGGGAGCTAGTTCACTAGTTCATCTGTGGGAGCAGTTCTTTCGAACTAGTTCGTTCGCGAACTACACAAGACTACCACGTATACATGCCAAGGGGGCGCGCGGAGGGGGGCGGGTGCAACTGTTGCCGTCCATTACTAGTTTTTAGTTAGAAAATAAAGAGGAACTGTTATGATTGATGGCAGGAGCGACTATCACAACCCATGTTTGGGAAGCTCAGCAATCGCAGCGGTAAGACCCATCCATCCACTGTCATGCTGTCCCTAACATCCAACCGCTCGCGCTCAGGGGACACGGTGGAGATCAGCTCCTGCGGCGACCACTCCTGTCCGTCCATTGCTCAGGCCATTTTACCAACGGGGCGAGGGGGAATGGGAAGTAGTCATCTCCTGCGAAGCAACAAAGCTAGAAAAGGAGGAGATGCCCAGGGTGTCAGACCTCGTGAGATGAGATCAAGGACCAGGACCGCGCCTCAAGGACCTGTCAGCGAACGAGGATAGCTAACGGATCCCTACCAAACGTCTGTCGGGAATTCGGGATCGCCGCTCTGTGTAGGTACTTATGGCCGAGCTCAATAATAACAATCTGGTACGTTGTGGGTACGTTACACTATAGTCAACAACTTACACTGGACATCAAAGGCGTTTCCCAACGTCTGTACTTATGATTGTTAAACTTTGCTGAAATTATATGCAGAGTGGAATGGGTTGCGTTGTGTTTGTTACAGAATTTATACCTATAAGTGCAGCTGGTGCTCAGTCGTGGTTATCCGAAACGAAGTCTTCCTTACAAAACCCCTAATTCAGCAATAGCATACCTGACAATGTTTTCAGTGATATCAGTGATATCTTATGACTTTGTTGGAAAATGATTTTAAAATGCGAATCTCAGAAAAGTTATTTTACATTTTATTGTGGTTGTTTTTGAAGCTGGTTTTTAAAACCGATTAATAGTAAATCCAAATTCTCGATCCAAATAGGTTCATAATTTTCTTACATGTACACTAGAATTTTCCCACGTTTTTATACACTCACTTTTCTTGTTTGTTTGTTTGTTTGTCGTTCCGGTTGGACTTTTGCAACTAAATTTTGAGTCACTTCACTACACGTTCACTTCCCGATAAGCTGGCAGGCTGACGCTCTGAGTTCTGATGACAATACATGACTAGTTAAGAAAAGAAACGTCATAACAAATCCAATATGGCGGCCTCCTCAAGATGGCGGACGGGCTGTTTGAAATCCACCCCCATGATATGGGTATCAAATGAAAGGGTTTGCTGTCAGGACTATGAAAAAATAGTCACGTCACTTAAATCCAATATGGCCGACGTCCAAGATGGCGGACAGGCTATTTGATAATAAAAATAATAAAATAATTAATATATTATTTGAAAAATCTAAGAACCCACGTTTTTAAATTTCCTAAAAATAAGAAAATAACCCTACGGGGCTGAGAGAGAGGCCACTCAAAACGTGGGGCGTATCTTTGCAAGTTACACCCACGATCTATACACGTCATGTAAATATATCCTATAAAAATAATCCTTTTAATAATATACGCCCCCACGTTTTGAGTGGTCCCTCTCTCAGCCCCGTAGGGTTACCTATTTTCTTATTTTTAGGAAATTTAAAAACGTGGGTTTTTAGATTTTTCAAATCTAAGTATTAAATATTTTTTGTATTCCGTAGTACCGCTACCGATATAACATCGTCCAAGTTAACAATAAGCACAAAATGCTCATTAAATGAAAGCAGGTTCACACTAATTGGTGCAGTAAACTAAACTTAATGAAACTTTGACCAAATATTTATGCTACTTCGAACAATAAAATAATCACAGAAATAGGTACCAATAAACAAAGAATCGTCTACCGGTTATATTTATTAATAGGTATCTTACAAAAATGAATCCAATTGTAATTGGATTCATTTTTGTAATTATTGGATTCATTATTGTTCGAAGTAGCATACTTATTATTTGGTTTGATTTGGTCCTATCAAAGTTTCATTAAGTTTGGTTTACATTTTCATCTGTGAAAATGTAATCTGTAATAATTTATCTACAGCCTGAGGCCTTATCATGAGTTTTCAGTTATTGTGACGTTAACTAAGCTGGAACTTTGACATTAATTTCAAGGAAAAAATTAGTTCATCAAAAAATCAATCAAGAAAAAGTAAAATGGTGAAAACTCGTGATAAGGGCTCTGGTGACAGACAGACAGATAGACGGACAGCGAAACCTTATAGTTATAATAAGACTAATAAGATCCCGTTTTTCCCTTTGGGTATTTAACGGAACCCTAAAAACCGATCGAATTGAGAACTTAGTCCTATTTGGAGTCGGTTAAAAATACGAGACGAATCTGATGATGATGAATGAGCACATAATTATTATTTGTAATTAAATCCCTTTATTAAAAAAAGTGTTAGTTACTGTTTCTATTTAAAATTCCTGTAAATTCCTCCCTTTTCCCCTTAAAGAGAGCTAAAGTTCCTGACATGTCAGGAAAAATCGTGTCATCTGGGAACCGTCGTTGTCGTCGCGGTATCACAAGTGAACTTACAATAATTACGAAATGAATGCTCACAACTACCTCTAGCTAGTTGTTGCCAGGCGGGCGATCGATGGCACCTGCGGGGGTGCCGCGGGGCGCGGGGCGCGGCCTGCCCCACCCGACCACCCCCCTTGTCCCCCCACTCTAAGGATATTTTCGAACTCCGAGTGTGACTTCGAAAATGAGGGTGAGATTTATTTTTAATTTTTGTTGCGAACATGAATGGTTATTACTTAGAGACCTTGTCTCCTTCATCAGACTGCGAGGGAGACTATGTATTTCATTAGCAGAGACAGCATCATAAACAGGGTAACTAAAATACCTGCATAGGATCATCAACGTAGCCCAATCGTCAATTTCTCGCAACAGCAAAAGAAAATTAATTTGGTATTTCTTGTTTGACAATAACAGACTTGCTTCTAACTACATAATAATTATTAATGCTGCAAAAAATCTGTACACAGTAATTTAATAAGTACTTAACCCTTTTTTATTGTGGTAAAATTGTCAAATGAGTCCGCCCACCCAGAGTGGGGCGGGACTGCGGGAGGGACTGTCAGACTTGTACTGACCAGGGTCACGGTTACCTGATGAAATAGTCCCATGAGATGGTCTTACGACCAATTGAATAACCCTGCCCCTCAAACTAGGCAAAAAGTCCCTCTTTGAGGAGTGGCTGGAGAGGTGTCACAGCGTCTTCACCTTCCGCTTGACGCAGGTCCTCACCGGACACGGGTGTTTCGGTACCTGTGACTGATTGGAAAGGCCCGGGTGTCACCACTGCGAGGATCTCCCGGAGGACACGGTGCACGAACACGGGCATGCAGTTGAATATAGTGACTGCGTGCGGTTGCTGATGCGACTTCGTGTGGTTGTTGTGGTGCAGTCCGTGTGATGGCGGCCCTAGAGGGACGTTACAAAACCTGACGGGGCCGCGGTGCTGTCTCATCCATCAGGTAACCGTGACTCTGGAACGCAAAGGGCTATTGATGGACAAGTCTGATAGTCCCTCCCTGAGTTTGGTCATTTGATTATTTTACCAAAAAAGTGCCTATGTCATGTCATGTATCGCCTGTGTAGCTAGATATAATTATGTAGCTACTAGCTGTGCCCGCGACTTTGTTCGCGTGGATGTCGGTATTTAACAAAGTATTTTTTATTGCGAAGCGCTCTTTCTCGCCACGTTTTTCATATAAACCCTATAGGTATTTAGAATTTTCTTAAATTGTTCAAGAATATTTGACGTGTTTGTAATAAACGCCCTCTGTCGTTCAAAGGCAGTACCTTTCATTTGCTACTGGATTAGGTATAGTTTGTTAGTATGGAAAAAAAAATTGATGGAACCTACTCTAAATCCTATTCCAGCGCGCGTGAACGTAAAGCGAAAAAAACCGGCCAAGTGCGTGTCGGGCCACGCACAGTGTAGGGTTCCGTAGTTGCCCATCAAAATACTTATGCGAACTAACTAAACTGATTCGCTGAATTTAATTTTAAAAAGAAGAATTTTTAAAATCGGTCCAGGAGTCTTTGAGAAATCGGGGAAAATACATAAAAAAAAAGATTACGACGAATTTAGAACCTCCTCCTTTTTTTGAAGTTAGTTAAAATAGTTGACGATAAAAACCTACCTATCCCCAAAAAACATACCGTAAAAACATACCTGATAAAGCTGTAAATATAAAGTTGACAAACTTACATTTGCAGTTGAAGAACATGTTCTCCGATACATTTTGTTTAAGAAAATATGTTATCCAAGTACATTTTATAAGTTGGTCGACTATTACTCGTAAAGTTGTAAAGCCTACTTAGTCATGATAATTTTCTTTTAAACTTCGTTATATATACTACTGTTGTGAATTTTTTCACACCCCCAAACATAACCGTTTAGCTGGTAGAGGGGGGGGACACTGGAGTCGAGCAAAATTTAGCACTTTAAAGCTTAATATTTCACAAACGAATTTTTTTATCAAAAAATTGTTAATGGAAACTATCAATATTTTTTAAAGACCTATTTAATGATACCCCACACTAAGGGGTACGAAAAAAAAAAAAAAAACATCCCCACTTTACGTGTACAGGAGGTACCCTAAAAAAAAATATTTTACGAGATTTTATTTTACCACTTTTTCGGCACAACAAATCCGTATATTTACACCAAATTACAGCTCTCTAGTACTGTGCGTCTCTGAGCTAAACTGCGGACAGACGGACGGACGGACGGACGGACGGACGGACGGACATGGCGAAACTATAAGGGTTCCTTGTTGACTACGGAACCCTAAAAAGTGTTAAAACTCGAAAACAAATAAAATAGATCTAATTGTCAAAGAAACATGTAAGTACTTACAATGGTCATACAAAAATTTTTAACAAAAAATAAAGTTTGGGCTCAGCTTATATTACGTAGTAGGTTAGGTAAGATTTAGAATTTGAAAAAGTCGCTGGAACAATTTTATAAACTTGTCGGATATGATTTATTTTATTCTATAACATCTTTATTCCAGGTTTTTGTATGATTACTTTCCTAATGCCCGCTCTCCGCACTCCACTCCACTCCACTCCACTCCACTCCACTCCACTCCACTCCACTCCACTCCACTCCACTCCACTCCACTCCACTCCACTCCACTCCACTCCACTCCACTCCACTCCACTCCACTCCACTCCACCTTTCCTCCTAGCTTTCGTACATTTTACGTGATGCCCGCACAAATAAACATACAAACAGACAAACAGACAAAAATTCTAAAAATGCTAGAAATGGGTTCTATTGGTTGTCCTTTAACACCCTGGCTATATTTTTTGAGTTTTTTTTGAATGTACAATAATTACTTTTCTTCAGTTTTATTATATGTATATAGAATATAGATAAGCTAGGCCACGTGAATGTACATTACTTGTAACCAAGTGATTAAAACCTATTAAACATTTAATTAAACGTAGATGTAGCCTATGCTCGCTGATTACCGGTCACATGGCCGCCGCCGAGTGAGCTCTGCTTGCGCCGCCGCGCCGCCGCTCTATCTAACACACCAGGTATCACATTAGTTTGCTTAATCATCATCATCATATAAGTCGTAAGACATCCACTGCTGAACATAGGCCTATAGACAGTACATTCATGCAATTAATAAATTCTCAGGCCAAGTTCGAGTTGGGACGACTGCCGAAAAATTCGATGATGACCACACGATATACATATAGCTGGAGAGCTACTGAACCCTGCGACTAACGGTCTTCCTGTAAGATTGGAAATTTGTACGCTTATGATTTATAGCATGCTAAGGCCAATCTTACAGGAAGACCGTTAGTCGCAAGGTTCAGTAGCTCTTGGACTAATATTATTTGCTACATAGCAGTTCGCCGTGCTATGTGCCGCAGCTTATTATTAATTGACTAGCTTCTGCCCGCGACTTCGTACGCGGATCCTGTTGCTTATGCCAGCGGCAACGGGGTCGTCAAAATCGAAGATCTGAAACGTCTGATGTCGAGTTCTTAGAGCCTGGGGACGGGCAAACAACGGGACGCACATGGCGTTCCAGATCTTTCATTTTTGTAAGTCAACAGGAAATGACCATCAGACTAAACAACTCTTGCTAAGACGTCATTCCTATACATATTATATGTACCTATGTTACAGTGGAGCTGGGCTCTTGGAGTTCCACATCAGGTGTTCCAGATCTCAATTTTCATACGTCAAGAGGGAGTGCTCATTAGGCTGAACAACTCTTACTAAGACGTCATTCCTATAAATGTTATAGTGTAGCTTGGCTCTTGGAGTTCCACATCAGGTTTTCCAGATCTTCAATTTTTATACGACGACAAAGGTTGTTCATCAGGCTCAACAACTCTTGCTAAGACGTCTTTACTGTATATGTTATAGTGTATCTAGGCTCTTGGAGTTCCTGATCAGGTGTTCCAGATCTCAATTTTCATACGTCAACAGAGAGTGCTCATCAGGCTGAACAACTCTTGCTAAGACGTCATTCCTATAAATGTTATAGTGTAGCTGGGCTGTTGGAGTTCCACATCAGGTGTTCCATATCTTCAATTTTTATACGACGACAAAGGTTGTTCATCAGGCTCAACAACTCTTGCTAAGACGTCTTTACTGTATATGTTATAGTGTATCTAGGCTCTTGGAGTTCCTGATCAGGTGTTCCAGATCTCAATTTTCATACGTCAACAGAGAGTGCTCATCAGGCTGAACAACTCTTGCTAAGACGTCTTTACTGTATATGTTATAGTGTAGCTAGGCACTTGGAGTTCCACATCAGGTGTACCAGATCTTCAATTTTTATACGTTGACAGAGAGTACTCATCAGGCTGAATAACTCTTGCTAAGACGTCATTCACTTAAATGTTATAGTGTAGCTGGGCTCTTGGAGTTCCACATCAGGTGTTCCAGATCTTCAAATTTTTATACAGCAACAGAGAGTGCTTATCAGGCTGAACAACTCTTGCTAAGACGTCGTTCCTGTATATGTCATAGTGTAGCTGGGCTCTTGGTGTTCCACATCAGGTGTCCAGGATCTTCAAATTTATTCTCTCAGCAGAAAATGCTCATCACGTGGAACAATTTTTGCTATGGCACCATTTCTGTATCTCTTATAGTTAAGCAGGTCTGTAGCGGTTCTGCATCAGGTGTTCAAGTTTCCAAGATAAATTATAGCCTATATGTTAACCGAACTTAATACCTATACAACAAAAAAAAATCATTCAAATCCGTCCAGTAGTTCCGAAGATTAGCGTGCACAAACACACAGACAAACAGACAAACCGACAAACAGACAAAAAAAAAATTAAATACATTTTCGGGATCGGCATCGATATAATAACAACCCCTGCTACTCTTTTTTTATATATTTCCATTGTACAGACACCACTTTTCTTCAATTTTATTATATGTATAGATAGATGAGCACACAGTTAAGTAGCCGAAAACGACCGCGAATCCGAGATTCCCAACGTGCGTTATATCCACTGACCTCAGCTGCAGTAGTGAGGTAGAATGTTTTGAGTTTCCAAACGAGTACCTACAAGTTGGAGGACCGCCGCCGCCCCGTCGCCGGCGAAGCGCTGCCAGTCTGCCACGATGCGATTCGCCCTCAGCCCGCACTGAACTAAAATTAAAACTAAAACTCTTTAATAATGCTGATTTCATTTTTCAGGACATAACACTATGGCGCTTCTGATCACACCTCTGTGTAAGTTTGCCCACTTGACGCAGAGCCTAATATTATTTAAACTCATGATGAGCACGAGTTTTCAGTATTTGAGACGTAAACTGGAATGACAATTTCAAATTGACTATTTTCAAGGAAAAAATTAGTTCCTTCTTCGCACACCAGAGGCGTTGTTCCATTTTTTCATACAAGAAACGCTGTAAATACTGGAAAGACACTGTTAAGTAAAAGAGTGAAAACTCGTGCTAAGGGCTAGGGGGTAAGCTGTGCAGTGCCTGCCTGCCTGGCCAGTCGAGAATATGAAATGCCCTGTTTTATGCATCTGCGCATGCGTGCTTGGAAGGGGCTGGCCTTTCTTTTTGTCTTAAAAAAAAACGATATCCACACTAGGAATTTCTTCCTGTAGGCGTGGGTGAGCTTCCAAACATAGGAAATGACATAGGTACACAAGTCAGACCCCGAACAACTTCTTGCAGATCTTATAAATACGAGTATATATTTTGTTCCGTGTGGGGATTGAACCCTCGCCACGCTGCGCGGCAGTGGCTCGAACATCCGCTGTCAACTGTGTCCTCGTGTGGCCTTCTTACAAGTATCTGACATTTCATAACGAAAAAACAAAATGTAACAAATATGTATAAGAAATTAATTAACGCCAACATAATAACACCCTCCTTCTGTGCGCAGGGTTTAAATATTTATTTAATTCCACCTAATTAATTTACAGTGTTCCTTGGATTCTTTTCAGTAGCCTGTCGTAAGTATTTTTAATCTTAGTTGCCTTTTTAGGATTCCGTAGCTAAATGGCAGAAAACGGAACCCTTATACATAGATTCGTCATGTTTGTCTGTCTGTCCGTCCGTATGTCACAGCCACTTTTTGGAGAAAGTATAAGAGCTATCCTGTTGAAACTTGGTAAGTAGATGTATTATGTGAACCGCATTAGGATTTTCACACAAAAATAAAACAAAAACCAATTTTGGGGGTACCCCCCATACTTAGAATTAAAACTCAAAAAAAAATTTTTCGCCTGACCCATTTGTGTGCGGTCTTAAAAAATGATATTGAGGTTACTAACATAATTTTTTTCTAAACTGAACAGTTTGCGCGAGAGACACTTACAAAGTGGTAAAATGTGTGTCCTGTAGTAACTCCCTGTAACTTCTAAAATAGGAGAATGATAAAACTAAAAAAAATATATGATGTACATACATTACCATGCAAACTTCAATTGAAAATTGCAGGTTTGAACGAGATCGAGTAATTAGTTTTTTTTATACGTCATAAATCGTAAACCGCAATTACCTTGCAAAGTTACAACCAACTACAAGAACTTTTATATTATGTTACTTGCTGCTACGGAACCCTTTATGGGCGAGTCCGACTCGCACTTGGCCGGTTTTTAATATGAAAGTTACAACATCAAGAAAAAAACGTAGTTTTAAGCAAAACCTTTTCCTTGCCGGACAACCTCCTCCCCTCTCCCTGGCTCTTGTGTCAAGTGCTGCTACTAGCAGTTGCTGCTGCGTCACATTGTCAGCTGCCTCCCCACCAGGCATGAACTATAACCGGAATGTGATTTAACAGGAGTCAGTGCAGATTCAGCGAACACGAAATCGAATGAGCATCTTATCACATTGAGAGACTATGACTTCGTGGGCGAGGACCCGCGACTGAGTGCTGCGCTGGCGCAGCGGCTGGCGGTGCTGCAGAGGCCGCTGGACCCGCAGGAGCTGGCCACCCCGGGCAGGCGCCGCGGCCCCGCGCTGCCGGACGTGCGCCGGCGCCCCGCGTACCAGCCCAGGCCGGACTATCTGCGCTCAAACCTCAAGTTCCCCCAATTGTACGTGATTTCTTTGGATCCAGCTTAATGTCATTTGCCCCTAACTGAGTCGCCAGACTTAGTTTAGCTTTAATTACCATTTAGTTACTATATTTTAATAACTATGCAATAGTGGCTGGCTGAGTTTGATTGTGGTGAACACATGGTGAAGCTCTGTTTTTACGTGGTACTTTTTCGATTCGTTTTAAGTTTTAAAGGACCGTCTTCAGAACGTGTAGGTGGGCCTCTAACAACTTTCCTAATTAATTACATTTCAGTAATGTTTTGATACAAAGTTTTGATATACATTGATAATGGGGATGGCAACTCAAAGCTACTCGTAGATGGCGCTGCGATAGTTGGTCCCTACGTCAGATTACTGTCTACATTGTACAAAAAACAAACAAGATTTATTCATTATTGTTATAAAAATTGAGTATAAATACAAAACAAATATGGAAAATTATTCGTCAATGCAAGTGCATATACTAAAAGAAGAATTAAGACGCCGCGGTGCATCTACAAGAGGAAAAAAGTGATATAATGAGTGGTAATAAATTTGATTTTACCGTAATAAATCTACAATTACTTGCAGTTGAGGTTTCAATTTTTGAGTTTAGGTATATTTTACCTGTCCTCTTCTATAACAAGAATATAATGCCCCTTCTGACTTTCTGTTTTGATAAAATATCATAAAGTTTTTAGTCAGTAATTTTACCCCTTTTTTCGATTCGAGAAATATCACAATATATTTAATTTCTTAACACCACAACTATCACAAAACTCGTTCCAGAGCGATGCAATACTGGTATTTAACCTCCAATAGAATATTATATATTATTTTGAAAAGTAGAAGAAGAAAGAAGTTCATTAATAAACTCAACTAACGGCGTGTCTCGGCTTCGCAAGGCTGGATTTATATGTTTATTATATAGCTTTTCCTTAGTTATAATTCAATTTTTGTTCTCACATCAGTCACAGCAGCTACCCGTTATTTCCTGATAGTGTGAATTGTCGGAAATTTGTATGTTCCATCATTTTTACAGCTACATCAATAAATCGTCTTTTTTCAGAATTTTTTTTTGATTTGACAGTTCTTTTGGGATCAAACTGTCACTTGTCACTTTGACACTTGCCTTCCCCATTGATTAGGGTTGTCGTTCCATGTCCGGAATACAAAAACTTTGATTTTGATCAAAGAGATGAAGGAATTTAATTTTGCGACGTGTAACGCCGAAAGCGCAAAACCTCTTGTGGCTCAGCCCATGTTACCTACTGATAAATTTTTGTTCTAAGACTTTTGGAAATTCGCAAAAAAAATGGTTTTTCATGATGTGCGTGACCAATTTCTCATTTTGCATGAAAACCAATTGTTTTTTTCTTTAGTCTTAGAACAATAATTATTCAGTAACATGGGCTGAGTTACCACACGAGAGGTTTAGCACGTTACACGTTGTATTAGTACTTTTAATAATGTAACATCCCTTTTTATAAATCAATTATTATAAATGTTTTATATTTCCATAAAATAAAAAAAAAACTTAAAAAAACGAACCGTCTTATTAAACCAACACAAAAAAAATGTAAAATAGCCAAAGGGATTTCGTATAAATTATTGTAATTAATGTCTTTGAAAGTAACTCATCTTTCGGAAGTCGATGGCTTTGTTTTTTAAGTAATTCACTTTTAGTCACCGACTTCCGAAAGATACCTATAAGTAGGTAATTTTTTACTTTTTGTGGTGGTTTTTGAAGTCAGTTATTTTTTTATTTATTTTTTGTGTTGTATTTACACAAACACAGGGTGAACGTGAGTTTGGATTACGCCGATATGCTCAACGCAAGTGAGTTGATCCCCGACGTGAAAGCGTGGAACAAACCGGCACTGGCCCCCGCCGGGGTGCCCTCGCCCGTCGGCCGCTCAACCACGGAGCAGTCCACAGCCTCGCCGCCGACCTCAGGCCCGGCACACGGCCCTGGGGCGGAGCAATTCCCAGGCCCTGGCGGTCGGCGCCAGGTTTACAAGGACCCCTCGTTCATGAGCTACAACAACAAGATCCTGGACCTTATGAAACAATCTATTTACGGCACCCAACGTAAGATCTTAGAACTGGACACGGTGATCACGCATTACGAGATGGACCCGCGCTTCCGCATGGCGTACATCTTCAACCGGCTGGACGAGTGGCTGCACGACCTGCGCACCGTGTACACCGCCATGATCCGGCCCATGCGCCGCGTCAAGCGCCTCATCTGGTACTACGAGCACTCTCTGCGCATCAACATCGACATCACCTACAGCGTCGAGCACCTCGTGTACCTGCACTCCGAGTATATACAGGCCATGGAGGAGATCATGCCCAAGAGCGAGCGCATGGAGTTGAGGGCGAAGACTAAGAAAATCAAAGAACAAGAAATGAGTCCCGGTATGCCAGATCAAGAACCGCCGACGCCGCCGCCGACGCCGCCGTCGTAAAAAGGTATGCGAGTGGCATTTTCTCGTAGGTATTGGTTGTACAGCAATGATTTCTTTACAAAATTATAAATGTTTACTTTTGCTATGCCTCTGTTCTAAAACCGACAAAAATTTACAAAATTGCCTGTAAAGTCCGCTGTCAAAACCTTAGTATTCAAAAACAACTATTAGTGAAAAATCAAAAACATGGGACACAGTATACCTATATTCTTCTTATTCAATAAACAAAATATCTTCTATATTGACCCAAAAGTGGAGCGAGAGCCAAACCTCAATGAATATTATTTTTAACTTGGCTATTCAGACGAATCTGTTTTTCCCTTAACGCACGAGTATGTATGCCTCTCCAGCACGCGTAGCATGGCGATTCTATCCCTATTCTACCAAGAAAAGAAAAGACAAAGTTATTTCATCGTTATTTCTATACAAATCGATTGTTGTTATTATTTGCACAAGTATGACACGATCGCTTGACGGGTCCTCACCGGACACGGAAGTTTCGGGAGGTACCTGTGTCTGATGCGAAAGGAGGAGACGCCTGGGTGTCACCACTGCGAAGATGGCCCGGAGGACACGGTGGAGCATACGGTGCAAGACTGCCCAGCTTGGGCGGAGCACCGACGTGTCCTCACGGCTGCGATAGGCGGAGACCTCTCGCGCCCAGCATTGGTCGCGGCCATGCTGCGGGGCGAGACGGAGTGAGAAGCGGTTTGCTCCTTCTGCGAGGCAGTAATGCTCGTGAAGGAGGAGGCGGGCCGCGAGCGAGAGAGGACAGCGTCCTCCCTCCGCCCCACCCGCAGTGGTAGACGCCCACGGCGACGGACGTCGCTTGATGATCTCCGGCCACCGTAGGCGCGGGCATGCGGGCAGCGAGTAAAGGGCAACTCGCTGCCCGACCAAGGACCATGCCCGGGTCGACGGCGCGTTGTGTCCCACGCGCGCCTCAAAGAGCGTCAGCATAATGACGGGGCCCCCCTCTCAGAGGGCCAAAGCCT
This sequence comes from Agrotis clavis, assembly GCA_954870645.1. Lineage (NCBI taxonomy): Eukaryota > Metazoa > Arthropoda > Insecta > Lepidoptera > Noctuidae > Agrotis > Agrotis clavis. The sequence continues at coordinate 23,349,438 of OX940935.1, read as the reverse complement.
GCCGGGGTCGCGGGATTATTCCCTTACCGTAACCCCGGAACATAACAGGCTATCGAAGGACACCGTGGATTTTAGTCAGTAGAAGTCTGACAGTCCCTCCCGCCCTGCCCGGGGTTGGAGGACTCATTTGATGATTTTACCACGCTAAAACAAAAAAAGTACCTATGACACGATTCGTACACCATTAAAGAATAGAAACATATCTCTTCTATATTTTAAACATTCATCATCATCATCATATCAGCCGTAAGACGTCCACTGCTGAACATAGGCCTCCCCTTTAGACTTCCAGTAGGACCGGTTGTAAGCGGCCTGCATCCAGCGTGATCCTGTGGCCTTCATAAGATCGTCTGCCCACCTAGTGGGTGGACGTCCTACGCTGCGCTTGCCGGTGCGTGGTCTCCATTCGAGAACCTTACGGCCCCATCGGCCATCAGTTCTGCGTGCTATATGGCCTGCCCACTGCCATTTCAACTTGCTAATTCGTTGGGCTATGTCGGTTACTTTGGTTCGTCTACGAACCATTTTAAACATTGCTATGCTTAAATCCATAAAAATCTTTTACGTTCTGTCATTTTGTCTATTCTCGCGTCGACAAAACTCGTTCCTACGGCGCCATGCTACGCGTGCAGTCTCCACTCATATTTTTTCTTAACGCGATTTATAATAAGAAAATGGTTTGTAATCTATTAAAATTTACCAAAATGTTACTTTTTTCCCCTCATATTATTTAAGTAAGCCTGCCATCAGGTACCTAAATAAATTCAAAACATAAAGTAAAAACGGGAAACTCGTATTTTCATTTTTAAAATCGAAGTTTCGAAGAATCGATTCGTTCTCTCGATGGGAACATCTTCAAAACATAAAATAATGGCGCACCTTGTCATAGCGGTACTTAGGATGTTGACGGCATGACGCGATGACGGCATGAACACCTAAGTATACAAAACTACCGTTCTTTATTCTATTCATACAAATAGTAGATTACGCACCAAGGGAATAAAGCAGTGCCTTACGTCACGGGCGTATTGAATCCCGAAGCGCCACTAAGGGTTCTGGGGGTGAACCTCCGGAGCGCAGCGAGGAGGTTCAAGTGTAAATTCCCGAGTGAAACGAGGGAATTAAGCTAAGAATCCTTAGTGTAGCGAGGGATTTAAGTTAGCCCAAGACAAAGGCAGCTTTATTCCTGAGGTGAGTACTCTGCTTTTCACACCTCCTGCGAGGAAATAAATTCGAATTTTGAAATTTGATGTGGCACGATAACCTTCGAACGTGAGCATGCTGTGGTGCCCACCACAGCATGCGATCAGCTGTTGCAGTCCCCGGTGGCGGCCGCTGCTTCAACTCCTTCGTTCAAAGTTTTCATACTATGTTTTACTCAAAAATGCATGTAATGTGGTCATTATTTTAACAACCTTGTTTGAGCATAGTCGACTTTGCCGGTCTGTTTCAAGGAGCGGCCAGCAACGTTTTTGCTGGCCGCTCTAACAGGCCGGCAAAGCATTGCCGGCCGCTATTTTGACATTTCAACGTTTTTTTTTTGTTTAATTGTTATTTTAATTAAATTTCTAGTTAATTAATATATATTTTATTTAAATAACTTGCTGGTTTTATTTAGGTTAGGTACTTGCATTTTTGAGTAAAGCACTATACAAGCCTTTTTTTTTTTTTTTTTTTTACGTGGCAAAATCATCAAATGAGTCCTCCAGCCCCGGGCAGGGCGGGAGGGACTGTCAGACTTCTACTGACTAAAATCCACGGTGTCCTTCAGTAGCCTGTTATGTTCCGGGGTCACGGTAAGGAAATAATTCCGCGACCCCGGCAGGCTTTGGCCCTCTGAGAGGGGGGCCCCGTCATTATGATGACGCTCTTTGAGGCGCGCGTGGGACACAACGCGCCGTCGACCCGGGCATGGTCCATGGTCGGGCAGCGAGTTGCCCTTTACTCGCTGCCCGCATGCCCGCGCCTACGGTGGCCGGAGATCGTCTTGCGACGTCCGTCGCCGCGGGCGTGCACCACCGCGTGTGGGGCGGAGGGAGGACACTGTCCTCTCTCGCGCGCGGCCCGCCTCCTCCTTCGCGAGCATTACTGCTTCGCAGAAGGAGGCGACCGCCTCCCACTCCGTCTCGCCCCGCAGCATGGCCGCAACCAATGCCGGGCGCGAGAGGTCTCCGCCTATCGCAGCCGTGAGGACACGTCGGTGCTCCGCCCAAGCTGGGCAGTCCTGCACCGTATGCTCCACCGTGTCCTCCGGGCGATCTTCGCAGTGGTGACACCCAGGCGTTTCCTCCTTCCGCATTAGACACAGGTACCTCCCGAAGCATCCGTGCCCGGTGAGGACCTGCGTCAGGCGGAAAGTAAGGACGCCATGACTTCTCTCCAGCCACTCCTCAAAGAGGGGTCTTACCGCCGCAATTGCGGCATGCCCGACTATACAAGCCTTGGCCTACGATGACTGCTTCGCTGGTCACGCTATGATTGCCTCGAGCTAGCCTAGCTACGCTCTAGGCCTTCCAGCTTGGCCATCATTGCAGCCCTTGCTGTCCTCGCTGTAAAGGCCTCGACCTACGGCCTCGGCCTTTATCTCAGCTGGTCCATCAAGTGCTGCATGCTGACCGCGCTGTGTCGGCCTGGAGCTGCGCTACGCTGCGCTGTCGGCCATCATCAGCGCGACCAGCAAAGTAGCCATTATAGGCCGCGGCAGTAATGTACTATTGTTTGAGGTTCTAAATTCAAATTGATGATGATGATTGATGATGATTGATGATTGAAAAATGAGAATTGCGACGGTGTGAATGAGATGTTGGATGTTTTTTACGAGAAGCTTAACGACGCTATACATCAATTTATTCCCTCACGGATAGCAAAGAAACGGAAATATCCTCAGTGGTTTAACCATAAACTTATTAAAATGTTAAATTTAAAAAATAATATTAGAAAGCGATATAATAAATATAAAAACCCAATGGATTTGATTGAGTTAAAACTAATTAGTAAGCGTTGTGATGGATTGGCCACTTGTTGCTACAAGGTTTACATTGATAGTCTTGAAAAAGAACTAAAAAACAACCCTAAGCTATTTTGGACGCACGTAACAAATAAACGAGGAGGGTCTAGTACCTACCCTCTAACCATGAAAAATGGATCAATGTCATCATCTAATGGAACAACCATATGTGAGATGTTCGCTACTAACTTCTTGTCTGCTTATAGCTCCGAACAGGAATCGAAGAAGACGTTTGATAATAAAGTATTATTACAATTTATCGAAAATAGTAGTTTATGCTTAGCAAGTCCAACCATTAGCAGTGAGACAATACTTAAAAAAATTAAAGGTTTAGATATTAACAAAGGAGCTGGCCCTGATGGCATACCACCAATATTTATTACGTCTTGTGCGAAGGAGTTAGTATGCCCTCTTATTCTTATATACAACAAATCGTTATCTTCTGGTGTATTCCCTCGAAAATGGAAAATGGCTAAGGTGGTACCCATACATAAGTCTGACAATAACGACGACATAACTAACTACAGGCCCATTTCAATCCTTTCATCATTTGCTAAAATATTTGAGTCACTGTTATGCCCGTATTTCCAAAACCATCTAAAATTATTTATTAGCGATCATCAGCACGGTTTCGTTAAGTCACGATCCACAAGTTCCAATCTAGTCTCTTTCACAGAACTTTTAATTGAAGCTGTTGACTCTGGTCACCAGGCCGACGTCATCTATACTAATAATAATAATAATAATAATAATAATTCTTTATTTTCATAATTGTTTAACAAAAGTAGTGAGGCCCTGCCTCCTGTGCTAGGTATATTACCTGTGTTACAGGAGCCAGTGTCTTCTCCCATTACATGATGCAGGTTTATGAAATAAATTTTAATCAAAACTAAACACTTTTACCTAAATATAAAATGAAAATGAAAACTTAAATTAAAATAACAAACAGAACAAAAGATGAAAACACAACAAAAAACAAACTTGAAAAACATTCCTTCCGTGGAGTGGTGGTGTAGGTTACTCACCTAGAGTAACCTACCAAGAGTGTATGGTGTAGGTGTGTAGTGTTAGTGGGTGTGAGTGTTATAGAGATGCATGCTTGTTTGTGTAGGGTGAGGTTGAAGATGCTTGTCCTATTTTAAGAGTAGTTCGGTTTGCTTATAGTCAAGCTTAAGTAGCCAAGATTTAAGCTTATCTCTAGCTTCCTTCTTTGTAAGTAAATTGACGTTAAGCTCTTTGTTAGCCCTATTGTACAAATGATTTGACAAATAATTATGTTGCCTTCTTGCTGATGCAGTTCGGCATTTTATCAGTGTACAAATGTTACGTAAGGTGCGTTTTTTAAAGACAGTTTTATTGTGTGGCGTAATAATGTGGTGCTTGATAACAATGTCTAAAATAAACATCTGCCGTACTGTTAACACTTGACATTTTTCATATAATTCCACAGTGGGGAACCTAAATGGCCTAGATGTCATTACCTTCAAGACAGATCTTTGGGCCCTTTCAAGTCGAATCATATACGTCTTACATGCGCCACCCCATACTCGAATACAGTATGCGAGGACTGATTGTGCAAGTGCGTAATACACAGTTCGCAACAGCTCAAAGTCAGCTACGTCTCTGAGTCTTTTAAAAGTCCAAATTAATTTTCTGATACGCGAGGTAGTAAGGTCTATATGCTTGCGCCAGTCTAGTTTTTCGTCCAGAATCACTCCTAAATATTTAACTGTTGCCGATTTCCCTATAGCCGGACATGAGCAGGTTGCATTATCCTGAGGTGAGATACACACGTGTAATTTTATATCAATTTTTTTAGGACTGACTTTGGAGAAACTGAATTGAACTTGAGTTGATTTCGAGGGATTCGCAGTTAAAAGATTGTTTTTTAGCCATTGACTGACCCTAAGCAGACCCACCTCAGCATTTTGTCTGACCTCGTCCCAGGTCCCTCCGTGAAACACAAGAGCTGTATCATCAGCATACGTGTAAATTTTCCCTTTAACTAACGACTGCTGACACAAATCATTAATGTAGATCAGAAAGAGACTCGGGCCAAGTATACTACCTTGTGGCACGCCATACAATACGCGGGCGTCTGAGCTAATGAGTTCCCCAATCTTCACTCTCTGTGTCCTGTCGCAGAGAAAATCTCTGTAGATTCCCAGAGCATTTCCCCGAATGCCGATTCGCTCCATTTTGTCCACAAGCAGAGAAATCGAAACGGTGTCGAAAGCTTTGGCCAAGTCGAGGAAGATACCAACGCATTTTTGATTGGCATCAACACAAGACGATATATGTTCTACAAGTTGGCTTACAGCATCCTCAGTGCTCTTTCCCTGCCTAAAACCAAATTGTGTATCTGATAGGATCTTATTATGCTCTAGGTAGCACACTAACCTACTGTTCAATACTTTCTCAAGTATTTTTGAAACTGTCGAAAGTACTGAGATTGGCCGGTAGTTCTCGACACCGTCCTTAGATCCACTCTTGTAAACAGGAGTTATAAGTGACTTTTTGAAAGCTCGTGGGAAAATGCCCTGAGCCATGCAGATCTCTATTAGCTTTGTTAGTTGAGGAACAAGGACATGTCTAGCTTGTTTGAGTAGTTTTACTGGGATGGAATCCCAACCAACAGCACAGTCATTCTTCAAATTAAGTATTAATGTTTCGATTTCAGCTTCATCCGGAGGAATTAATACAATAGAATTTAAATTAGATGGAATGTCAGTTCTATAATGTAACGGGTTAGAGTTGGAGGAATTAATTATATTATCTGCTAGTTGTTTGCCGACGTTAGAAAAATAGTTGTTTATATCATTTATAGAATTTGTGTTATTTGTATTTATAAGATTATTAGCTACTGTTTTTTGTTTTTTCTGTTGTGTTATGGTTTTAATCGCTTCCCTGATATACTGACTTCAGTAAGGCCATTGATAAAGTTTCTCATAAAATCCTATCCTGTAAGTTGCGTGCTTATGGTATCACTGGTGGCTTGCTTGAATGGGTGATCTCATACTTGACGGGTAGATCTTTTTTCGTAGTGGTAAACGGTTACCAATCTAGCATATATAATATATCATCCGGAGTCCCGCAAGGCTCTCATTTAGGGCCGATATTTTTCAACTATTTTATTAATGACATTCCAAGCTGTCTACGGCACTCTGAAATTTTCATGTTCGCTGATGATTTAAAATTCCTAAGAATTGTTGAATCTAACATGGACTCTACACTTTTACAGACGGACCTTAATGCTCTTATTCAATGGTGTAAAAACAATGAAATGTTTTTGAATTCAAATAAATGCTACCACGTAAAATATACACGAAAGAATAATCCAATTAAGAGGATTGTATAGCGGCTGCCTTTTCAAAAAATAGGTATTTAGAAAAACTCGTGCTGTCCCTCTCGAGCGTTGAAAAACCCCCGATCGTGCGATAGAGAGCGTTGCAGCTCGTGACTGACTGTGAGTATTTTTTATATGAAATTTGTCTCTCGGGAGAAAACGTTTTTCACATACTAAATCACGTCCAATCTCTTAGATTCTGGTCTGTCAATCGTTTCAGCATATTATATTCTAGGTTTGTAGGTTTTGTTTTTTTTCTAAAACTTCTTTGTTTTTAAAATACAAAGGTTTTACTTCAATGAAGATTTTGTCATAAAAATAGTAACTTTTAGGCGCCTGTTACTTTCAAACTATTATAAATTTTGAAAAAAAGAAAACCTATAAACCTAGTTTTTTACAGTGTCAGAAGCATTCTAAAAAATCATTGAGATAGGATAACATTTAGGGGCAGAAAAACGTTTTCTCTTTTAGTATGGACGAGCGCTCGGTAGACAATAGTCTTAAGACGGAGTATTATATAAATGAGAACAAAGTTAGTGAAGTGGACACTATACGTGATCTTGGCGTTCTGTTTGATCAAAAACTTACCTTTGCACCTCATCTAGATCACATTTCTAAAAAAGCGTCCAGGATGTTAGGTTTTGTGATTCGACAATGCAAAGTTTTTCGTCAAATTAAAACCAAAATCATACTATATCAGAGTTTAGTACGAAGCATTTTAGAGTATTGCAGTGTGGTGTGGCGGCCACACTACGCCACAAGTAGTCTGCGCCTTGAACGCGTTCAAAAGCGTTTTGTTTGGCATCTGGCATTTTCTGCGGGAATAACTAAAACAGTGCGCTCGTACAAAAAAAGGTTGCTATTCTTCAAAATGCACACCTTGGAGGAGCGAAGATGTTTGAACGACGCAATGTTTGCCAGTAAAATCTTGAAGGGAATTATCGACTCACCGCCACTACTCGCACTCATGAAATTTCGTGCCCCGGCGAGGATTCCGCGCAAACCCATAACTCCACTTTGTCCTCCAATGAGAAGAACGGTGCTGGGATCTAATTCTCCATGTGCTAGGTTTTGTAGGGTTTTGAATAGTTGCAGCGATGAGGTTGATTTCCACTTTGATTCCCTCAAATTTCAAAAAAGCCAATTTTTGAAGTGTGTGTCCGATCTATTGTAATTTTTTAGGACTGTGTTAATGTTGTGTTTGTACGTAGTATGTAGTTTAGAGTAGTAACTTATTATTGTTGTTTCTTTTTTTATGTTCATGCGGTGTTTACCTTTAAGTAATTGTTGCACTATGTTATGTTTAAATGCTCGTTTTACTATAGTTTGTATGAGTGTAAACAATTGTTGGTAGACCTAATAAATAAAAAAAAAAAAAAAAAAAAAAATCACATTATTCCCACGGGAATAATGAAATCTAGTACAACATTATTGCCCGGCTCGAGCGGGGGGCAACAATGCCTTGCTTTACGGCCGGTTTGCATGACATATAATTGGACATTTACGAGCAAGTGGTGTGAAAAATCAATTGCTGTTCATTTAGTCTCGCTAAAACTCGAAAATGGCTGGACCGGTTTTACTAATTTTTGTTTTGAATTATTTTTGTGAGTCCAGGGAAGGTTTAAAAGGTGATTTTGAGGCGGTACGAAGTTTGCCCGGTCAGCTAGATAAGCCAGCAGAAAACCAGACGGATATAATTTTACGGGTACTGGGTGTAATGACTACGGATCCCAATAAAAACATAGTATTTTTATTTTACTTCTTAATTACGTCTGCCATATTATAATTATCAAAAGGAATGTATAAGTCATCTTCTGGTTCAGTGAAAGCTCTTGTTGACTTCTGTTTTAGATTCCGTCTGCTCGGTTTCCCACTCGTCTTCTACTCTAAGAAGTGCGTCCAACACTTGTCTCTTGACGACAGACTGAAATTTTTTTGGTAACCTCTTGGTACTTTGGCAGACACTTGCGAAGAACAGATCTAGAGAGTCTTGTTCAGTACTGGAGAGGTGGCATGGGTCCCACACCTCGGGCTCTCGCTCCTGATCCGACGTGATGTCGGTGTCATCCATCTTCACTCCGTCGTTAGAGCGTCGACTTCTAAAACAAAAGAACAAGTAAAGAGTAGGAAGGTCTCAGTCCCACCGAGGACTTAATTGAGTTCCTGGTACTAGGTCAACAGTTCAACAAACTCAGGGGACTTGAAACTCAGTAAATTCAAGGACTGGTTGCCACTCTTATACGCCCTGCATTGCTTGAGGCACAGAATAAATAATCTTGAGGCCATGCTGCACCTCCTGCGAAAGAGAGGGTCTCCTCCAGCTCATGAAACAGCCGCCGCGGGAGACGCTCATGGCGTCAGATGACGTGTAGGTAGCGATTTCAGCGCCCAGGCGGGCGCGGGCATGCAGACGGCGAGTACATTGTAATAATGGGTTGCTCGCCTTCTGATTACGGAGCATACCCGGCGTGTCGTGTTCCACTCCGGCGTGTCGTGTTTCAAAGAACTACGTGACTCTAGGGTTCTGTTTAGCTTAAGTGACGTAACCTAGAACGAAAGTGATGTTCAGGATCTATAGTTTCCTCGCTTCGCTCGCTCCTTCGAGCCTACGTTCGCGTTATAAAAGTCGCGATGACCCTAGGTTTTCCTCGTTCTAGTGCTTCTTACTACCTAATATTATTTAAAATGGAACACAAATGTGAACCAATGGTCGCCGAGTGAAGTGTCAAGTTCTGTATGCATCACAACCTTAAGTACTTTCTAGGTTTTATGAAAAATATTAAAACCTAAACCGCCTTACCACGAAAAGATAAACATGGATAAAAAATTAAAAACCCGTTGAACGCTCGTCTAAAAAAAGTGTAACTGCAAAACGACCCTTATATCAAGGAGAAATGTAACTGCAAAACGACCCTTATATCAAGGAGAAATGTAACTGCATAACGACCCTTATATCAAGGAGAAATGTAACTGCAAAACGACCCTTATATCAAGGAGAAATGTAACTGCATAACGACCCTTATATCAAGGAGAAATGTAACTGCAAAACGACCCTTATATCAAGGAGAAATGTAACTGCAAAACGACCCTTATATCAAGGAGAAATGTCGTTTTGACGTTGTAAATTTTTTTAGATAAAGTGTTCAACGGGTGTTTAATTTTTTATGGTAAGACGGAAAATGTTTATCAAAATGCTCTAGGTGGCAGATTTTATGTCGCCCAATAAATTGGTTACTACGGCGGGCGTATGGAACGGTGCTCTTAGATCATCTGAGAACAGATATAAGGAGCTAACAATGGTTCAATTTTAGGCAGTAATTATTATAAAGCCTTCATCTTAATTTATAAAATAATGCAAGAATCTTGCAACCTTGCGCGCTCTAGTGCCACTCACCGCCTGATGGTCATGTAAGGCAGCACGAAGGCCATGCGACTCTGGAAGCGCCACTTCTTGCAGGGCAGGCCCGCCTTGGTGGTGGCCCCCGTCTTGCTGCGCTTCAGGGCCTGGCGCATGGAGTCGCGCAGGATCTTCCACTCTCGCTTCAGCACCTCGCCTGATACAAACACAGTTTTTATTGACTTAATGAGAGTTGGTTGCATGGGACGAGGGAAGAAAAAAGAGGACACCTTTCCCGGCCATCTGGCAACACTGTGTGTACCTACCTATAAATGTTTGCAAACGCACCCACCACACAGGAGTAATTCCTAATGTTCACAACGTAATATCCATGAGCATAATAAAATAACAAGTTGATATTCGTTTTAGTGGAAATAAAATTGGAAGAGGAAAAAGTTTGAATGGACTTTAGAGCGATTGAAGATTGAAGTAGGTTGACCTGCAGTGCTGGCGTCTGTACTTAAATAATAATATTATGTAGATAGCTCAGATAGATAAGGCACTTTATGTCATAATTGTCTTATCACTTGTGGAAGCAATGTGTACTAAACATGACTCAAACTAGCTAGTTTTATTAACCGACTTCAAAAAAGGAGGTTCTCAATTCGTCGGAATCTTTTTTTTTTTATGTTCCCCGATTTCTCGAAGACGCCTGAAATGATTTGGAAATATTTTTTTTGTTTGAAAGGGTATAGGTACTTCCCAAGTGGTCCCATGATCATCAGGTCAGGATCTGATGATGGGATCCCAGGGAAATCGAGGGCAACCCTCAAATTTGATTGGCTCATACATAGTTTTTCGCAAATCTTATGAAGTAATTTAAGTACTTGCGTATGGAAATCATCATCTGACATCTCATGTAGCTGAGCTGACGATGGAAGGTACAAATCCTCTAGTAAGGACTCAGCATCGACTGATTTAGTAAATTATGATTGTTTTCGCATAATCTCCGGAACTACAAGTCCGATTTAAGAGCGTATATTCCGAAAGCTGGCAACGTCGCAAATGGTTGTCAAATATTAAAAAGTTTTAATTAATTTAGCATTGTTACTGCATGAAAATAAGAAATATGGCTCTGTACCTGTAGTGCACTAAAAAATTGATAAGGGAATGCAATAATTAATATCGTAACACCGAATATATAGTTTTAGATGTAGAAAAAGCATAAATGGAAGCTTTCCAATGCCTTTTATACACCGGAAACGGTTACAACATCAAATTCAGTGTTTTAATTGCATTCCTATATCATTTTTTTAGATCACTACAGTGCGATATTTCTTGTTTTCATACAGAAAAATTGCCAAATTAATTAAAACATGTAATTATTTGACAGCTTTTCGCGACGTTGCCAACTTTCAGAATATGCAGCCTTAAGTACCTAATTATTTTTTTGTTGTACTAGGTATCGTTCAAATTAGGGAATACTGCAAGTTTCATAAAAATCGGTTCAGTAGTTTTTGAGATAGGGAATAAATGAAAGAGATGCTAACGATGTTATTAGCGGTGCTATGGATAACAAAATTCAAGGGCATATAGGTATTATGTAAGATATTGATGTATTTGACAAGAATTGTGGTTGAATATTTAAACTAAAAAGAGTAAACCGCCTTCAAAAACAACCACAAAAAAAAATACAAAACTTTTCTTTCGGAAGTTGGTGGCAAAAAAGACAATGAAATTAATAAAAAAAGTCACCGACTTCCGAAAGAAAAGTCCATTTTTTAAAGACGTGTTCGAAAATGCAGGAAGTTTTTTTTTTTATTTTACTAATTTTAGTAATGAAATGGAAACGCTAAATATAAACATTGAGCTATTGTACTGAAATATAGTTCTTTCTCGTACTATATAGGTATTTCTTTGACAGTATATAGTACGGAGACCTTATATACCTACAGTACAATACCGCAGATTACACAATACTATACCTACCTAAGAATAGTACGGTTGGCAACCCTAACACCTACCTAATATACATAAAACCTATGTAATGTATCAGACTGTAGTTTAAATTAAGTACTTAAAACAATGTCCGCGAAGCCTCAAACAAATAGATCAATCATGAAAATATAACATTCTCTCGAACAGACTGACTCGACCCGTCGCTTCGCCTCGCTCGACCGGCAAGTTAGTGGCAACCCGTTCACATCACAATAGCGCTAGTATTATTATTATCTGTGACAATAGCAACCAACACGCGAAGTTTACTCGGTGACGTCATGTGTCGTGTGTGTGTGTGTGTTTACTTTACGTACTGTTCGCGCCCAGCCGCTCCGAGATCTCCAGCCAGCACTTGTCACGTACGTCGATGTCGCGGTGGTTCTCATGCTGCGTGTCGTACAACACCGGGTACTTCTTCACTTCGTCTATTAAACGTTCTCTATAGTTTCTCGAATTCATCTATAAAAAAAAATATTTTTCCTGCGAGCAATAAACGCGGCCACCCTAAGCGACGCCGAAGCTATACTGCGAGAGAGAAAGCGATATGCGACGTTGCCGCTCCGCAGAGGAGTCGCCGCGAGCTGTATCGCTATCGCGCGCGGTGTGCGCCGTGCCCCGTGGCTACACTACATCGTTATGTCATTGCCACACACAGCACACAGACCCAGCTCCCGGCCGGCACCGTGTGAGACGCGCTGCCACAGACCACAGGCACAGCAGTCACTAACTCAGTAGGTAGGTACGTAGTTATTTTAACACTTTTGTGGTGGTCTTTCTAGCCGGTTAGGGAAGTATGTTTTTTTTTAAGTTTATAGGTAACCTACCTACTTTAAGTTCGTTTGAATGGCATCAGGCAGGGCATAAATAGGCCTCACCACCAACTATTCAGTACCTAACAACAATAGGTATTATACTTAATGCAATGGTAGAGTGGTACAGATAGTACTGATAGCTAGGATAAGGAATTAGTAGCTAGGTACTAAGCCTCTGTAATTTGTAAGGCCGCGTCCATCCAGCGGCCCGCGCCGCGCCGCGCCGCGCTCCGCCCGCCGCCGCCGCCACTATCCCGCCGTTGTCGACAGACAGTCAAATCTTTACTGCAAAATCAATAAATATTATTAGTGTCACATCACTCTTCAGTGTTTAAATAGGTAAGTTGTTAGAACGCAATGAATATTTTGAAGAGGCGCTTAGGAGTATGAGATAATGAGACGGACACCGGCACGGTGTGGTCGCAGCCACTACCTACGCACCTCCGCTGCCATACAAGTAGCTACCTAGCTACTATAGTCAATCAAAGGCTGAGGCTACATTGGGCCGACCGACGCCAACCGAGAACGACTCATGGATTGTGTTTGTCTAATGGATAGAATCAAAATTCACATAAAAACAATGATAATGTATTTTGTTGTTCTGTTCAATTCTAAATTGGTTCTTCAATTTTAGTCTCCGTTAGTGAAGAGTCGGGTAGGTTTCATTTGAACGCGTTTTCACAAAAGTTTCGATTCATTCACGAATCGCGAAATCATAATCAATTTGTCTGGTCTGTTTTTGCTTAAAAGTGATTATGAAACAAGTACTAGCAAGTCAATGTTACTAGCTGTTTTCCGCGGTTTTATCCGCGCTGTCCGGCTTCTTTTGACCGTAGTGTGATGTTATGTAGCCCTCCTCGACAAATGGCGCTCTATTAGCGCGTTTGCGTTTCAGTGTCACGGTGTCCTTTGCAGACATTCCCGCGACCTCGGCAGGCGTTTGGCCTCGTCTTACCTCGACTGCAGAAAAGCTTACCAGAAAACAGAACTTCAAAAATGGTACAATTCCAAGAAATTATCAAATACCTAGGTTTATATTATTATTGTTGCCAGCAATCTGTACTCGCCCTTACGACGGCGACTCTCTGTCTAGCGACGCCGCCGGTGACAGAGATGCACATACATTACTACCACGACTAACAAGGACAGCAGATGCATGGCAACCAAGTGTGCCATCTCGCCTTACTTTTGCGAGAGTGAAAGAGAGAAAGGCAATAATGGATGGTGTCCTTGAAAATGGAAATTAAAAAAGGTGTAGGTAATGGTCGGTAATCCCTATTTTTCAATTTTATTGTGAAGAGTTGCAGTTGGTTGGAGTTCAACGTTCAAATAAGGAGAGCTGTTGTTGACGCAAATAATGCTTAAGTACCTACCTATAGCAATAGAGATGTCGGTCAATAGTTTTCGGTAAGTATAATGAAATTCGAACAAACAAAATTCGGTAAATTGATCGGTCTAATTCGGTCGGACACAAAACCGAAAAGGCTGACTGTGTCCAAATCAAATCAAATCAAAGCGTTTATTTCAATTAGGCCATTACAGGCACTTTTGAATTGTCAAAAGACATTAAAATAAAACTAGTACACAAATAGTTATGGTGTTACAGTCCCAGCACCAGACATAAAAACTGTGTGTGTGTGCTCATTCCAAAGCGTAGATCTCTATGGAGAAGAATGAGCAAGAAACTCCATGGACACTCTTTTTCAATCGCCAAAATTATTACAGAACTTTTACATCATTCATCCGGCCGGCTTTATCCGGACACCTGGCAGTGGCAACACTACCTGTATCGATAGATAACTAGGTACCTACCTAGTCTCCGTAAAGCTATTCTCTAACTTATCGTTGACAAACTCTTCAGTGTTCAAATCTATTATAAATAAATGGATGGTTTGACTCTGGGGCTACGCTGACAGATCAAGGCTGTACTATAAAAAGGTAGTAGCATAGCACAGGAAGAGAAAAGAGAATTTCTAAAAAATATTCATCAATTTTGTGTGTTTAAACTAAAATCGGGTCGCGGGACTAACGAATTACCGTGGCCCCGGAACGTAAATGGCTATTGGCACCTCTGTCAGTTCATCCTGCCCTGCCTTGGGTTTGAGGACTCATTTGATTATTTTACCACGAGACAAAAAAGGCACCATCCTCAACACTGCACTCTCCGCGACGACTCGACGTTATAACACTTTAACTATGACGTCATCACACGTGACATCACTGCCTCGCCTTGTCGACGACTTGACTTCGTTACTGATGTGTGCACAGCACACAGGACAGTACACACACACACACACATCAGCTAATACATATCCAATAGAGGCTGCTGCATAAAAAGAAGCGTAAGGCAGTAGCAAAACAACTGTGTAGGGTTGCCAGCGCAAAATATTTTTTTAGTTTCTAATGTATTTTTATTTAAAGTACACAGAAGACAAGCATATAATAAGTTTAAGTTAGTGATGAAAACTTAATTACCGAGTAATAATCACCGTAGGTACTTTAACTATTTGTTAAATTGTCTAAGCTATTTGTTAAATCCTATTTTTTTCGGTTTATTATTAAAAAAATGTATAGGGTTTTAACAATAGCAGTTAGTTTAACTAGGTATAGATTACTAGTTTAATCAACAAACAATTACTGACTGACCCATATAGTTTCGTAATTAATTACAATAACATTTTGGTAAATTTACTTAAGGTGAATGCTACAACCAGCCCGCGAAATTCAAATTTTCTTACGTTTTTTTGTAATTTGCAGGCCAGTGACATGTTGTAACTTTATTAAAATATGAATTGCGGTAATAACAAGTATAATTTTAAATATAAAAATGATCAAAACATTCGCTCCATCAGCTCTTAGAAAAGGTGTAAATTGTTAAAATCTCCGAAATCTTACTTACGGCAACCAGCAGGTCAATCTATCCGAATCTGTCAGATTTTACCAGTCACACATAAACCTTCTGTTCTTGTGATAAGGTTGAAATTCTATTAAAGAAATCTGACAGCTTCTGGTAGCTTGAGGTGCTGGCGTCTGTACATAATTTTCTACAATGGAATAAAATTAAGAAATCGTTTTTGTTTGCTTTTATAATTTTTTTTCAATCACAATAATTATTATCACACCCTTGTTTTAAAATAATTGAATCTTGATTATTTTAAACGAGAATATAAACTGTTTATAATAACCCCGGAGGTGCACTACGCATTTTATAGATGAAATTAGTCTCATTAAATTAAATTACTGTCAGTAAAAAATAAAATACGCGTCATTTTTAATACTCGTGAATAACGATTAGTTTTTTTGTTGATGACCCTGGAGCGAGAGGCAAGCCTCCAAACACAGCTCCAAACGCGACCGGATTTTCAAGTTCCTTGGTGCTTCGTAAAAATTTTTTAACGTCAGATGTCCATATTTTAGTAAACTGATAATCAATCTTACGCCTTTACGTTAAATTATAATTTGCTTCAGATCACTTTATGGTGTGATACTTTTTGCGGTGGTTAACAGTGAACTATTGCTTTCTCTGTCTAGCATACATGAAACGTATATCGTTGTCTCGTTCATGACAGCTGTCAGAGCCAGTTTTCACAATTGAAACTTTTATAGTTGTTATTTAATGTACATTGTACACTCACGGAATGAAAAGGTTCGTCGATTTTCAAATTGATTCGTTTAACTTATCGCGAGCACATATTACCTTTTGAATCTTTGTTACAGAACAGACTCGAGTTACAGAAAATAATGTATAATGTTCGTTAATAAAGTTCAAAATTATTCAGTTCAAAGTTGTTTGACTATTTAACTTGTCAACAAGATCTCCTAAGAGGTCAATGTTTGATGAACCAAAACGTTCTTATTGGTTCAACCTGCCATTATCATTAACTAGCGACCCGCCCCGGCTTCGCACGGGTGCAATGCTGATACTAAATACACTACAGAAAAACTGCGCAAACGCTACGTCCCGCAATTTTTAAATCTGTAATATCTTCGAAAATATTCACTTAAATCATACGGTGTAAAGGGCCATATAGATCTATATTAAATGAACAATGTATTCAAGGTATTTAATTGGTTAAGGATTAATGCTGTATTGGTTAAAATCGCTTCGAAAATTAGCCATTATTTGTCGTAAAAAGTAAATGACAAAAAAAAGTTATTGTGGGTTATCCATAAGAGATAGACATATACCATCACGGACTTTTCTGTAGACCTTTTCAATGTGTACAATACTTAGTACATTATTTTGATAAAACTCGTAGGGTTCAGCCTGCGTTTGCAATGTAAGCGGAAAAAATGTAATTATTTACGACATCACATTAGAAACCTCAAAAATAACAGTACTTCTCCACTATTTAATGGATGTTATTATACATATAAACCTTCCTCTTGAATCACTCTATCTATTAAAAAAAACCGCATCAAAATCCGTTGCGTAGATTCAAAGATTTAAGCATACAAAGGGACATAGGGACAGAGAAAGCGACTTTGTTTTATACTATGTAGTGATAGTGATTCAGATAAAACTATTGTCAATCTGTCAAAGCCATCATTGTAAAATTTCTTATTTTCTCTTCTAAATAACTATCATATAATACAATGCCAAGACCTTTGAGTGTTGAAGAAAGAGCAGCAATTATTTCCGAACATGAAGCTGGTTACAACATCACCGAGATATCGCGCCGTCTTAATGTGACCAGGGATAGTGTGAGATTCTGGATAAGGAGACATGGCGAAGAAGGTGCACTTGTTGATCATCGTCAAAATAATTATGGTCGCCGTCCTATTCTTAACGCCGCACAAAAATCAGACATGAGAAGGCAATTATGAAGAAAACGGCTTTGTGTCAACAAATCATTTCACCCAATTATTGATGTTTGTCCAAGAGTGATAAGAAATGCATTACATTCAATGGGATTACATTATAGACGACACGTAAAAAAAGTTGCTCTGACAACGGCTCATAAAGAAGCACGCTTAAGATTTGCACAGACTTATTTGAACTTCGATTGGAGTACCACTATATTAACCGACGAAAAATGTTTTAAGTCAAGCCAACATGGGAGGCTTAATTTCTGGAGATATAATAGTACGAGATATACAGAAGACCTAGTGCCCAATTTCAGTTCTGGACGAATCTCAGCCAATATATGGGGGTGGATGTCAGCGGATGGAGTAGGCGAGCTCGTTCTTCTTCCTTCAAGAGCAAACGCAACACACTATCTGTCTGTTTTAGAAGACAGTATGCTACCAAGTGTCCGTACTGTGTATCCAGCTGATGAGCTACTTGAGGTCAGCTATGTCCAGGACAATGCTCTTAGCACACTGCTCTTATTGTGAATGAATGGTTCAACCGGCATAGCGATATAGTGGTGATACCCTGGCCAGCAAGACCTGCAGATTTAAATCCGATAGAAAAGTTATGGGGTTTAATGGTACAGCGATGGGAAAATAGAAATGAAAGCACCAAAGATAATAAATAGAAAACCACTGCCGAATTATTTGGGAAGATACTAGAGGCACGGATCTATGCTTTCTTTCGTCTTGTGGGTTCCATGAGAAATAGGTTACAATGTGTGATCAAAGTTGTAATTATACTCAAGCTTAGTCCGAGATAATTATCTTCTATTTTCACTATGTAGTTCCACAATCTTGCATTGTGTGAATGCCGAGAATATTTAGAGGTTAAAACCTCCAAAATCAAAATAAGGCTCTTGTAATTATACGAGATGCTTAGTCCGAGATATCTTCTATTTTCACTATGTAGTTCCACAATCTTGCATTGTGTGAGTGAATGCCGCGAATTTAGAGGTTAAAACCTCCAAAATCAAAATAAGGCTCTCCTGCTCACAACTCTGGTGGTTATACCCGTTATTAAAAATAAATGCTAATAAACTTACATAATCGTAGTTTTAATTAACTTTTACTTGTTATTTTATAGTTGTCATTTTACCGTTGTTTTATTACATTTTGTTATATTGACGGGATCGAAAAACAAGCAAAACCTTATTCGATAGGAAACGTCATTTTTATTCAAATGTTAGCAGCACTGTTTCTTGCGCTGGTATGTTGGCATAATTCTTGCAGTACTATTGCAAGCGAAAACCGACTCTAAGCTGACGAACCTTTTCATTCCGTGACTGTACATACAAATTATTGTTTATGATAATATTGACATCCTTTGCTTCCCATAAATCTGTATGTTTTGAGTTTTAAACTCTTTGTTTTCTACTTTTATTCGCTTTTTTGTTGCCATGTGACAAGATAGAACATAATAATATAAGTACTTAATAAAGTTTTATTCTGTACTAAAACGTCTCCCGACTCTAGGAATTGGTACTGTATCGTGGCCCGTGCATACAGAACAGATACACAATACACAGACCCGGAAGCGTATTTCCAAAGGCTATACTATTTCAGTCACGAGACGGACTCTAATCGATGAGCTTTTGTTTGTGCATATTTCTCAACAATACCTAATCTATCTCAGTAAAAAACTTGACTCAAATAGATTAGCTTTTTGTATTGATATTAATTTTCAAAGAAAATGCACGGACAAAATCTAGTACCATTTTAATCACGCACGAGTCAAACTCTAAAAAAAAAGACGAGGTTTTGTTTATGCATGTCGCAGTGAAATGAGGAAATCAGGGATTTCACGAAATCCATTTATCAAGGAAAGTATCTAGTGATAATTATGACAAAAAATACTAATATTTATTTATTTATTTAAAAACTCTTATACTAACATTACAGGTTACACACCTAATACGATAGCAAATACTATATTACAAACATTATATTACTAATAATTACTAATATCATTATACATATATGTATTAACAAATTACACAATCGGTACCTACCATAAAACGATACAACTTAACCTTACCTTATACCAAATTAACTTAAATCTGTTTTACAATGAAAAATTAAAATTTAAAAAGCAAAACAATAAAGAAACAATAAACAATTAAAGAAACAATAACATATAGCTCTCGTTACATATTATATTGAAACTTACTTTTGCAAGTTCACTAAAATAACACGAATATAAAGTCAGAGATCATGTCATTTCACTAAACAAAGTGAAATGTCAGAAAATGTCGACGGAGCACCGCTTCGCGGTGCTCCAACTTCTGGGTGGTTTAAAAAAAAAATAACCACGAAGGGGATGGCGGGGTCTTTCAGACCCCGCCATCCCCTTCTAACCTAACCTGTCCGAGTCGGGGTGCCCACAGTCGTATTTACAATATTCAAGTACTATAAAATTTAAGAAAAGTTAAATTCCGAGGTAAATTTACTCATAAAGCTAGTGAGCCTCTACTCGACAAGGTTTTGTTCGTACGTAATGTTTAAAAATAACTCGCCAAAAGTCTAGCTATTCGAGTGATATGAATTATAATATAGAACTAGATTTTGTCCGTGCATTTTCTTTGAAAATATCAAAACAAAAAGCTAATCTATTTGAGTCAAGTTTTTTACTGAGATAGATTAGGTATTGTTGAGAAATATGCACAAACAAAAGCTCATCGATTATAGTCTGACTCGTGACTGAAATATAAAGTCAGAGATCATGTCATTTCACTAAATTAAGTAAAATGTCAGAAAATGTCGACGGCTTTGGAAATAGGCGACCCGGAACAATTGTAGATCACATATAAGTATATTTGTTCCGTGCGACACCTAGCGCTGCACCCGGGCATGCAATACCTGGTCCGGTTATGGATTTTGCGTACCCGGTTCTGGTGGCAGTCGAAACCGGCTAACCCGGTTTTCTACCCGGTTCCAAAGGTCCAAACCTTTTTTTATTGATGAAAATTCGACTGCAAGCAGTTATTAGAGCTAAAGGACAATCCAAGTACTGATTAAATTAATTATTTATTGGCTGTAGGAGAGTTTTACGACCATACTCTTATTGGTCGTCGAAACTGCTGAAGTAGCTCACGTGTGCACTGTGGTTAATAAGGTATGGACGTCTAATGGGGATGGCAACTCAAAGCTCATCGTAGATGGCGCTGTGATAGTTGGTCCCCTACGTCAGATTATTGTCAACCTTGTATAAAAAACAAACAAGATTTATTGTTATAAAAATTGAGTAAATAAATACAAAACAAATATGGAAAATTATTCGTCAATGCAAGTGCATTTATTAAAAGAAAAACTAAGACGCCGCGGTGCATCTACAAGAGAAAAAAAAGTAATTTAGTTGAGAGGCTAGAAATTTGATTCTACTACATTAAACACACATTTACTTGTAGTTAGGATTTAAAATTGTATTTTTTAAGAAGGTTTTACATGTGCTAGCCTCTACAAAGAATATAGTACTGCTTCTGATATTCTAATGACATCAAGTTTTGTGTTTGTCTTCTTCATCTAATTTTACGTCTATTTTATAGATTGGAGCAATATGATAAGAATTTTAACTTCCTAAAACCACTACTATCACAAATCTCGGTTCCGGTGATAATTCTTCCACCAGACGAACCGTTTCATGATATAAAGAGCGATGCAGTACTTAACCTCCTATAGAAAATTAGATATTATTTTGAAAGGTGTAATTGATTGTTTATTTGTTTATTATATGTACCTATAGCTTTTCCTTAGTGATAATACAATTTTTGTTCTCACAGCAGTCACTGCAGCTACCCATTATTTCTTGATAGTGTGAATTGTAGGAAATTTGTATGTTCCATCATTTTTACAGCCTATTACACAATATCTAACCATTTTACATCAATAAATCGTTTTTATCATAAAATTCCTTTGATATGACAGTCCTTATGGGACTAAAACGTCAAAGCCACTTTGACACTATTGCCTTCCCCATTGAACATACTCTCTTACACCTACCGCTAAACGCAGAAATCTAATTTTAGGTATAGAATACCTAATAGTACTACGTGTTTTGGACAGTAATAGCAGTTTACTATGTAGGTGCCCAAATAAGAAGGGATTTTGGGAAAGTTCACTTTTGTATGAAAAATCTTATTCCTTGGGTCCACTTCGAATATGAAACTTACCTTGAATATGAACAGAAGTAAATAAAAGATATTGGCAACATTCATTTTTTTTAACCTACCCTCCATTGCTGGCCTAGACGATGTTAACATTTGTATGGGAAAATCATAACGCGAGGGCAGACCAATTCGAAAATTAGTATTAACATACTAGATCAAAAACAATCAAACACAATGTTTTTGGATTTTTCGAAAATCGCCCCTCAAGTTGGTGAAAAGGGGTAGGTAATAGGTCAATGGGTATTCAAGTTGGCCCATCGGATTGGTCTGGCAGCTCAAAAGGTCTTGAAATAGTACCATAAGTAATATCATGATGTAGGTAGGCTTGCTAAAATGACGTAGTTGAGTAAGGTTTTTACATGTAGTTCGCGCTACCTCGCTACTTACCCCACTTTTGAGCTAGTAAGTGCGCATACTGTCTTAACTACATAGTAGACTAGAAATCCTCAAAATTTCAGCTTTGCTAAAATGACGTAGGTCTGGGGGCACTGGGATCTTGGTCTATACTTGTTGGACATAATTTTATAGTTATTTAAAGTTTGTTCTATACCACTGTTTGCTCCAATGCGCAACCATCAGCAGACGAGAGTGCAACAAGCAGGTTAAAGGTTGAATCCATATAATTATTATATGGGAAATGCAACAGTAACAAGACAAGACACAGCTCAAACAAACAATACATAATATCGCACCGCGACAGATCTCGTCAGTGCAACTAGTCGAGGAGCGTCCAGTTTACGGTCGACTGGCCACGAGCTCCTCAAGCGACTAAACCATAAACTAAAAGACACAGACATCCGATGTTCTTTCGATGTAAATTTATTACTTGCCTCTCAAGTCTCAACTCTCTTAAGTGGCCGAGGAAATGGGCGGTGGAACGAGCGAGTCGCTCGCGCCAGCAACTTGCCTCTTTTACGAGTTTGCAACGTTTCTTTGATGGATTAGTTAGTGTAAAAGGAAATGTGTAAGTTTCACGGACGTTAAGTTTAACAGTGGGGTGTTTTCGTTTGTTTGAGTTTTAGTAAGTTTCTAGGTACAAATACAGTGGTCCTAGTTTATTGAGCGGATATCTAGTAGGTACCTACCGTACCTACCTAAGTAGTTTTGCAAAGCTCAAAACTTAATGTTCGCTCCTTCACCGCGAGCATTCACCCGTACCTAATGTAACGTTATAGATAAGTACGAACATTTCATCAGTGAAGGAAAACAATTGAGCATCACAAATAATCACAATGCGCGCCTTGTATCAAATCTATACCACAGAATATACAATGTATAATAGTACTAACGCATCTATACTAAATGTACGCGACTGCTCGTTAGTTAGGGAGGTAGTATTTTATGTAATGCTCAAAGTCGAATCTATAGGTAATGTTACATTACACGCGAATGCTCGGTGAGGGAAGCGCCTTTACGAAAACTGGCATGCGCTAGAGAGTTGCGCCATCGCGCCAGTACACAAACGAGGCTTAGAATTCGGGTACAGTACCTACCTGCCCCTAGCGTGGTGTTACCTGTTTAATGCTCCACTATTTAATTTTAACCCTCCAGTTTTTAGAGTGGCAGCACCAGTTGGGATCACGACCGTAATGCATTATTTATAGGTAGGTAGGTACTTAACTTCTTTTTTTTAGCGTGGTAAGATCTTCAAATGTGTCAGGGCAGCAGGTCCGGAGGGAGGGACTGTCAGACTTGTACCTCCACCTGTACTAAAATCCGCGGTGTCCTTGAGTAGCCCTTTACGTTCCAAGGTCACGGTAATTAATTAGTCCCGCGACCTGCTTTACCAGCTTGTATACCTATGTTGCAAATATTTTATTCTGTTAGGTTGTCTTGTGTTGGAAACTAAACGATCGGTGGTAGTCGATAGAATGTCTGGGGGCACGGCAGTGCCCCAGCCAAGTCTCGAGCAAAACGGGCACGGTCGTACCATCTTTTCTCGAAGCGATTCGCGGCTGTTTCATTGTGGACAAAGCTAGGAGTTTAGGTTTTCGGTGAATAATAGTAGGCATTACAACAAGCTTAAATTCGAAATTACATGCCAATTGAATTAATAGTTTAGGAGTTACGGTCGATCAAAGTTACACCATTTTGTCACTCACTGACTCACTGACCGATCATCAAAAATTTAGTTTAGTTTTAATTAGTTTGTAAGTTAGTAGAAATATATTTATTTAGTTAGTTATTTCGTTTAGTTCTATTTAGTTTGTTAGTTATAGAATGGGTCCTAAGTAAAGCAGTAGCTGAAGTCCAAGATATTATGAGGTCACCTAAAAAAAAAGAAAGAAATACACTTACAAAAAATAAATGAGATCCCACCAAAAACATTAAATGTAAAAAAATGTCAAGTCTCTCGATGCAGTCTTTCCATCGTAAAAAGTTTTGAGATCTCACAGAAGCCAAGTCCTATTCAAATTATTTTGTAGTTATAAATCAACATTTAGTAATTGTATCAATAGTTTTCTTTATATTATAATTATAGTGACTTGGCAATGAGCACAAATTAAAAGCTGCTTGCTGCCTTATGTGCAAATGTTACTGACGAGACCTGTGATCAGATTATTTGTTATGTGTGAATCATGATGGTCACTACCGACTACATGTTCCAATACAATAATTAAGAATACCTTACAGGCCATCGCTTTATGAAAGTAAATGAACCGAGAGTACACTAACACTAGTGTTTGCGTACACACTTGTGCACTATAATTTATGTCCTGAGCAGTTTACTAGTCTTGGATGAGACTGACTGCCGTTGCAGAAATTCGGTTGGGACGACACGGATAAACCAAAAGAAAATTAATTTTGTGATATTAATGTTAACGCATGCGGTGTGTGTAACTTTCAACTCTTCCAAATATGCCGTTTTATTTGTTTCTTTTTGTGCTCATTGCCAAGTCACTATAATTATAATATAAAGAAAACTATTGATAAAATTACTAAATGTTGATTTATAACTTGACTTGGCTTCTGTGAGATCTCAAAACTTTTTACGATGGAAAGACTGCATCGAGAGACTTGGCATTTTTTTACATTTAATGTTTTTGGTGGGATTACTTATTTATTTAAGGGGGATGCTCCAACCAGCCCGTGAAATTCAAATTTTTTTACGTTTTTTGCAATTTGCAGGCCAGTGACATGTTGTAGCTTTATAAATATATGTGTCGCGGTAATAACAAGTATAATTTTAAATATAAAAATTATCAAAAAATTCGCTCCGAAATCCAACTACGATGCACCTTTTCTATGTGAGAGCTGATGGAGCGAATTTTTTGATAATTTTTATATTTAAAATTATACTTGTTATTACCGCAACACATATATTTATAAAGTTACAACATGTCACTGGCCTGCAAATTGCAAAAAACGTAAAAAAATTTGAATTTCGCGGGCTACATCGAAGCAATCACCTTAAGTACAAAATCTCCCTTGTAAGCAGCAGTAAGCACATTCAAAAACATTACCTATCACAATTACATTGACCAATCAGCGCGCGGAACGGAACGTAGCTTCACTTCTAGTTACATAGAAAACACGAGAGGGCGCGCTACCGCTACCATCGTGCATCGCGGTGGGGCGGCAGCGGAGCTCTAGAGCTGAGTGTGCGAGTGCGACTAGCTAGCTAGCCTGTGCGGCGGCGGGCGGCAAGCGGCAACTCGCGGCCAGTCGCGGCTCGTGTGCGTCAGAATGGCTGGTTGCCTATGGCGTTGCTCAAAGAGAGTTGATTCGAAAATTGCTACATAATGGGGAAGGCAAGTGTCAAAGTGACAAGTGACAGTTTGGTCCCAAAAGAACTGTCAAATCAAAGGAATTTTCTGCAAAAAAACGATTTATTGATGTAAAATGACTAGATGTTGTGTAATAAGCTGTAAAAATGATGGAACATACAAATTTCCGTCCATTCACACTATCAAGAAATAATGGGTAGCTGCTGTGACTGCCTTGAGAACAAAAATTGAATTATAACTAAGGAAAAGCTATATAATAAACAAATATCCAGGCTTGCGAAGCCGGGACAGGCCGTTAGTTGAGTTTATTAATGAAATTCTATGATTATACCATAACTCATCAATCGAATACACTTTTCAAAATAATATATACTTTTCTATTGGAGGTTAAGTACCAGTATTGCATCGCTCTATAAATCATGAAATGGTTCGTCTGGCGGAAGAATTATCACCTGGAACGAGTTTTGTGATAGTTGTGGTGTTAAGAAATTAAATATATTGTGATATTTCTCAAATCTAAATATAAAAAAGGGGTAAAATTACTGACTTTAAACATTATGATATTTTATCAAAATAGAGAGTCAGAAGCAGCATTATATTCTTGTTATAGGAGAGGACAGGTAAAACATACCTAAACTCAAAAATTGAAACCTCAACTAAAAGTAATTGTGGATTTATTACGGTAAAATCAAATGTATTACCACTCAATTAAATCACTTTTTTTCCTCTTGTAGATGCACCGCGGCGTCTTACTTCTTCTTTTAGTATATGCACTTGCATTGACGAATAATTTTCCATATTTGTTTTGTATTTATACTCAATTTTTATAACAATAAATCTTGTTTGTTTTTTGTACAAGGTAGACAGTAATCTGACGTGGGGACCAACTATCGCAGCGCCATCTACGATTAGCTTTGAGTTGCCATCCCCATTGCTTACATTTGCTACATATAATAATTAAATGCTACATAGGATATATACTTAGATATAAAATATTTTTTTTGACCAACCATCCTGACGTCTGGATGGCTGGTCACCTCCTCGTTTAAAGTCAAGCGTGTAGAGTTTCCCGAAATGTGTTGCGTCAATAATTGCTACATATTTACTTCATTTATCTCATTTAGTTGTATCTTCAAATATATGTTAAATAAAGGATGAAGCAGTAATTTAAATTATCCCAACTAATCCCAAGGAAAAGTCCCTGATAAAATTATAAAGGTAAATAGTTGCAGTGCGTCTTCACTCAACGGTATTGATACTTTAGGAGGCAGGCGTTCTAAATTGTTAAATGGCATGTTATGTATGAGTAGCAGTGGCGTGGGGTAAATATTCTTGAAAGGGAACCCGGACCAAAACTTAACGAAAAAACTTACAAACATACTAGTCGCCCCTACGATTTTTGAAAGTTTTACTCGATTTCTCTGGTCTTCTATCATCAAACCCTGATTTCCTTATCAAGTTTCCACCATTAAAACATCTTCTTTCCAACAAAAAAAGAATCATAAACGATGAAGTTATGCAGCGAACAAAGAATAAACAAAATAAATGTTGTATTTTAAGGACGAATAAATTGAGTAACCTCCTTAATTTCTGTAGTCGGTTTTCGGTTAATCAATAATTAACAAATTCCATAAAAATCATGTTCACAAAACCTTATACTAATCGCCTACAGATCTAAACACCGCGATTCAGGATCGTGACGTAATTGCACAACGCCATCTAGTTAAAACTTCGAAACTAACATTACGGTGAACACTGAACACTTACCAAACGATACCATTGAACTGAAATAACTTTGTTGTTAATGCGCTAACTACGCAAAACTTATAAATTTCAACAATAACACCAAATCAAATGCAAATGGACAGGTGAAAACAATAAATACAAAAAAAAATAAGCGCGAACCAAAACTAATGTGAATCTGTTATCCAAAGAATACTATCTAAACGAATTACGAAGTCCAGTATCATTCCATCTCGTTCTGGCGTACGCATTTCATATTTCTATCCTTATCATAAGCCGGTAATATTCGGCTTCCGAGCGTCCTTAAACTAGCGGTGTTATGTGGCCTCAAGCTCACGATCGCTACAAGAAAAACTTTGAATTTTATGAACTGAATTCCGGATTCGCCTTGCGGCTTACAAACTTTGTCTGTTTGGCGTGAGTTGAAATTGCGCGGAAAAAAATTGTAGGCGTTTATTTATTTTTTTGATTGTTCTTTTCATATTTGTTTATATAATAATAATAATAATACTTGCACAGGCACAACTTAGTAGCCAGAATCATCCACCAGCAACTTGCGTTGAAATACAAACTTGTGGAATCTGAAGTACCGTATTACAGGTATGTGCCCGACCCAGTTCTCGAGAAAGACCATGTCACGTTGTACTGGGATCTGCCTATCATAACTGACAGGACTATTGTCGCCAATAAGCCTGACATAGTAGTGATAGACAGATCAGCGCGCCGCGCAATGATAATCGATGTTACCATCCCGCATGACGAGAACCTCGTGAAGGCAGAGAAAGATAAACAAATCAAATATCTCGATCTGGCACGCGAGGTTGTCGACATGTGGAATGTGAGCTCGGCTATCA
This sequence comes from Agrotis clavis, assembly GCA_954870645.1. Lineage (NCBI taxonomy): Eukaryota > Metazoa > Arthropoda > Insecta > Lepidoptera > Noctuidae > Agrotis > Agrotis clavis. The sequence continues at coordinate 23,321,596 of OX940935.1, read as the reverse complement.
TTGTGCCGATCGTCGTGTCTGCCAATGGCCTGATGGCAAAGAGCCTCGACGAACACCTTTCGAGGCTCTCCTTAGGGGGTTGGATCAAGGGCCAGATTCAGAAGGCAGTACTTCTTGATACGGCTCGTATTGTGAGGAGGTTCCTGTCTCTGGAACCCTAACCACCGGTAGCTTGGACCCTGCTCCCACACCGGCGGACTACTATTTTTATATTTTTAAATGTTTTTTTATGCGTTTGTTTTTTAAAATATTTAAAAATGTATAAATATGTATAGTAAATAAATAAACGTCATAATAATAATATTTTATTCATAAAACTTTATACAAAAGATGTGTATAGAACGACACAGAAAATTAAAATAACTATAACAAAAAAATAGTGCCTACATTAAAACTAGAGTATAGCTAAATTACATTAATCACATGTACAAAATATTGTCACTTAAATTATATGTAGCGACCTGCCTGAACTAAGTTTATAAAAAAAAAACCTGTGTCTCAGGCCATCACTTCATCGCAATTTAAATGGGAACTAGATAAATATGAAAATACATCTTTATCGACTGTAAAAATATGATATGATAAATGAAAATAATAGATACTAGTATTTGCTATATTTTGAAAGGCAAGCCGTTGGCGCCAAGTTGTTGGTGGACGTCCTACGCTGCGCTTGCTAGTCCGTGGTCTACACTCTAGCACTTTTCGACCGCATCGGCCATCTGCTCTGCGAGCAATATGGCCTGCCCATTGCCACTTCAGCTTGCTAATCCGGTGGACTATATCAGTGACTCGTATGTGATCACGTAGAGAAACACCGAGCATAGCCCTCTCCATAGCTCGTTGAGTGACTTTGAGCTTTGAGATGAGGCCGATAGTGAAAGACCACGTTTCGGTGCCGTAACTCATCACTGTTAACACACATTGGTTGAAGACTTTCGTCTTGAGGCACTGGGGTAAGTCGGACGGAAAGACATTGCGTAGTTTCCCGAACGCTGCCGAACCGAGTTGGATTTGGTGGTTGACCTCTTTCTCGAAGTTGGACCTACCTAACTAGACTACTTGTCCTAAGTAGATATTATATGAGTCAACAACTTCGAGTATTTTCATATTATTTTTGCGCATATATTATACAATGTGGAATTAGCTTCTTTTTACTCTTCGTATTTTTTTTTTATTTACTCCTACTTCGTCCACTTACCTACTCATTCATAACATGCCATTTAACAATTTTATTTAGAACGCCTGCCGCCTAAAGTAGCAATACCGTTGAGTTAAAACGCACTGCAACTATTTGCCTTTATTATTTTATCAGGGACTTTTCCTTGGGATAATTTAAATTACTGCTACATCTTTTATTTAGCATATTTTTAAAGATAAATGAGATAAATGAAGTAAATATGTAGCAATTATTGACGCAATACATTTCAGGAAACTTTGTACGCTTGACTTTAAACTAGGAGGTGACCAGCCATCCTGACGTCAGGATGGCTGGTCAAAAAAAAAATTTTGTATCTAAGTATATATCCTATGTAGCAATTATTTATTATATGTAGCAAATATAAGCAATTATATAGCAATTTTCGAATCAACTCTCATTGAGCAACGCCACAGGCAACCAGCCATTCTGACGCACACCGCGGCTCGCCAGTTGGGGGGAGTCAGCCGGCCGGCGATCGCGGTGTGCAACGGTCGTTGGAACGATGCATGAACTCATGAAGCTACAAAGCTAACAAGTCAAGCCGTTGACTTGTTCGCGAATTTAGAATTGTTTATGTCGTGTTTTGGTTTACTTACTTAAGGGGGATGCTCCAACCAGCCCGCGAAATTCAATTTTTTTTACGTTTTTTGCAATTTGCAGGCCAGTGACATGTTGTAGCTTTATAAATATATGAGTTGCGGTAATAACAAGTATAATTTTAAATATAAAGATTATCAAAAAACTCGCTCCATCAGCTCTCACATAGAAAAGGTGCATCATGTTAAAATCTCCGAAATCTAACTACGATGCACCTTTTCTATGTGAGAGCTGATGGAGCGAATTTTTTGATAATCTTTATATTTAAAATTATACTTGTTATTACCGCAACACATATATTTATAAAGTTACAACATGTCACTGGCCTGCAAATTGCAAAAAACGTAAAAAAAATTGAATTTCGCGGGCTACATCACCAATCACCTTAAAATATCGATACTTACAATTCTAATTACCTATTGATATGTATTGTTCATTATTATTAGGTACTGAATTAATTAATTAAATGAATGTTGGTGGCCTATTATGAGATTCTTTATTACGGAAAAAGGAGTTAAACTTCAAAAGTAATGAAATAATGCTCAATCTACAGACGCCAGCACATAAACCTACCTCAATCTGTTTTTCGTTAATAGGTAGATTTTCAAACTTATTACTAGTTATCACACTATCGGAAAGGTTAATATTCGTTTCGTATTTGATAGATTCGTCGGGTAGGTTGACCTGCTGGCGATGGCGTCGTACGTACCTATAATAAAAAAAGATCAAGCAAGAGCAAAGACATTAAACTATATCTTTGAGCAAGAGTGTTGAGAAAAATAATAATTTTAAATAATGGTAAGGTCGCTTGAACAGTTTTGTAAACTTAACGATTTTATGTTATTGATATAAGTACTTAATTATAAATACCTAATTAATTAATAACATTATTATATTTTGATATTTTATCCTATAAAACCTCTATTCCAGGTTTTCATTTAACGCCATCTACCGTGTAATAGCAGGCATGTCTCACTACGCGGCCGCGGCCGGTGTACCGTCGTGTATGTATGAAACGTCACGCACACACGCGCACACCGCTCGGGGGTCGCTACAGTCGGCTTCCGCGCGCCGCCTGTATCGCACGCGCTCCGTATTGTAATAATTGTTCATAAGTGTGATCAGTCACGTACAAGTAAAATAATTATGAAGACAAGCAAATACTGCATAGCTGTTGGTTGCCTAAAGGACAACCGTGATAAGAGCCTCACGTTTCATACACTACCGCGTGATTTCGAAAGGTAAGGAAAAAAGTGGAAATATCAAATGTTAATGATTAAAGTTATTTCTACATAATTTTTAAGAATGTAGGGTTAATTATCATTATCTACCGCTTAACTGATCATGATCAGGTAGGTAGGTTACAAGTTTTTAAATGACGTGTCGAGATACTCTGGGAATGTGAGCTTAGTCACAATATAATTATCTATCAGTAGTAGAACTCGGCCGCATGATAGAAATAAATGCCTACAGCCGCGCGGTACGTAAACATGCGTTAGGGCTGGGGCTGCCTGTCTCCAGCATTTTAATTACATTTGCCTTCTTTCTGTTTCTATTTAGTTTTGTGATTGTAAATACATATACTTTTCTTATATAAGTAAACAAATAAAATACTTTGTATTGAATAGGAAGGATTTTAACACAAGCGTAAGTACCTACATAACGTATCATGATTCATTCAGAACCGCATAAAACTTACCTATTTCACTCGTCTCAATCAGTAACTTTCCTTTACTCTTTCACTGTATTTTTTTTCGTGACTTATAAGAAAATACTTAGCATTAAAAAGTCACACATTATGTACCTACCTACTAGCTACTAGTAAGTAAAATTATTGAAGTGAAAACTTCTTTAGCGGCGTTGTACACTTTTTCTGTAATGGGTAAAAAATTTAAAACTCGCGTCAGGGTCACGTGACCGTCAGGGTCACGTGACCGTCAGGGTCACGTGACCCTGATCGAAAATGAGTAAGACGTCATTCAAATTAAAAATAAAACATAGTAACAAAAAAGTTTTCACTTCTACCGGCACTCCTGGAGTGCAACCTTTTTTTTTAGAGTCAGTACCTTTCAGAGTTTCCAGGTAATTTAAAAAAACTTATGTCTGGATACGTTATTGACGAATTCATACACCCAAAAACAGCACAATATTTCCTACTCGTCAGTCGTCATATTAAATTATGTACTTGAACTGATTTTGTTAAAAAAACAACACACCGTCCGTTCGTCACTGGGGTACAGCCGTGACGGTCTGCGCCCCGAGCGCGCCCCGACATCGAAGCGCGTAGGCATAGCTCGCGTTTCGTCCGTTTGTATGAAGTTGGAGTACTGATAGATATTATTACCGTGGCAACACTAAGTCCACACTAGAAAGAGAGGTTAGACCACAGAAAGCGAGATAGAATTTTTGTAGGTATTTGACTCAACCGTTTGTACCGAGTTTTGTCTCCAGGTTTTATCTATACCTTCATGGTTCATTCTATGGTTCATTCCGTTTTTGTTCGACACGTCATCTTCACAGCGTTGCCAGACCGTACCAAAAAGTACCACAACCGTACCTCAGTGTAGAGAAGACCGTTCCTTTTTCGTACCTTTTCTATACTAGTACCTAAAATACTTCGACATACAAAGTATTTTTAAATCTATAAATATCAAATTACATTTTAAATTTTTACCGGTATTATAATTCAATTAAACAAAATTATTGTACATAATTCAATTAAACAAAATTATTGTACATAATTCAATTAAACAAAATTATTGTTGTTTACATACCTTCAGAAACTTGAAACGTCAAGTTTCTGAAGGTGTGTAAACAACAGAATTGTTTAAAAACAATAAAATAAAGCAATACTTTTTTTCCTTTAAATATAGAGAATGATGATATCGCTTCATATCTGAGCTTCCTCATCACATTATTCCTATGATAAATTATTAACAAAAATAAAACTATTCGTTGCATCGCTAAGGAATTTAATGAATAACTTCATTCTATAATATTGATTTTCAAATGCATTTGTTCGATATTGGCAATCGGTAGGTAATAATGTTTTACTTTACCATACCGAATATTCGTTTTTTCAAGCTATGGTCGCAGACAGCTAACTCGAAGATGAAAAAAACTTGCAGATTAAGTATCCCGACTCAACCGTACCTTTTCAAAAGCCAACCGTCCATTTTTGGGAAATCATAGTGTTCATAGTGGCAACACCAACACTCAAATACTGCTCTTCGAGTTGTGTTCATCTCTACTCTACATGAGCTCTACTTAGTCTGTGGTTGACTGGCTGTATGGGCTCAGCTCCCTTTGCCTGTCCCAAAGAGGGACGAAAAGAAACAAAAAGTGGTTGTGTTGTTGTGTCAATGTCAACAAATCATTTTGTGTGACGTTTGAGACACATTGAAAGTTTAAACTATTTCCTTACGACGTTGGCTTACCCTCTGGACTTTGTTTGCCTTCACGATTGCTGTGTTATTAGAAAAGTAGAACCAAGAGCGAGCGAAGCGAGGTGGGGACTTGGGGCACCCTGACAAGTGTACAGGTGATGGCGGGATCTAGGCGTTCCCTTTACATGGGAATCAATGACAATAAATGAGAATGGTGCCACGACACAGGGGCACGTTCCTACTTATGCTTAACGATACCATTTTTTTTAAAACGGCTATAAGTAAATATAACGAGTTTTGAGGTTAGGTTACAAAAACACATTTCCGCGCCATGGTAGTGGTAGCGGGGGGTATGTATAATAATTATATGCATACTATAGTAGAGAAACACTGATCATTTTTGTATAACTACAATTACTTAGTTGTTCCGGGTCTGGCTTGTGTATGTGACTTTCTATGTTTCTAAACGCACTTACCATACAGGAAGAAATTCCTAGTGTGGATCAATGTTTATTAAAACAAAAGATGGAACGGAAGGTCTTGCAACAAACAGCGACTACAGCTTTGCTATTGGTGATAAAATTTTAAATTTAGATGCTCAACAAGATGCCACAGTCTCAGAGTTTCTTTGCTGACATTCCTGCATCAAGTACTAAGTCACTAAACTCAACTCCTGCTGCTGCTGAGTCTTTGCTAAAAGAAAATGTTCCTCTTAGTGATTCCGAAATTTATTTTCAATATGTCACTTGTAAAGATTTATCATCAAAATTTTCAAAACCTAGATTAAATGTTAAGGAGACTGCCGATCCTTGGGGTCATTCCGTGGATGTTGCTAAGTGTATTATAAACATTGAAGAACCTTATTTAGCTCTAATTTTTCATGATTGTTGACTGATCTGATGAAAAATAGTAATAATAATAATTCCACTATTTAAATCAGGTAAATAGTACTAGAGATCTATTTCTGTACTACTTACCTCCAGTAAAAGTTTCGAAAAACTTATATTAAATGAAATGCAATTTTTTTTTCAATATTCATAATATGTTATTGCATACAAAATAATTTGGTTTGTTGTTTAAGAGCCTATACTACCTCAAATGGCTTAGCAGAAACCTGTGATACGTCGAAAATACTACAGCATTAATTTTGAAATAAATATATGGTAAAGTTGAGGATTAATGTTAGGTCTTATGTTTGGCGAAAACATGATTCCATAAAATTTTCTCGATAGAAAAAAATCCCAAAGTTACCTCTAAATTGAACAGTAAAACGCTGGCAATCAGAAAATACTTAAAATTAGATCATGAAACTTTTTATACTAACTAAACTAACTATAAAGCAGGTCTTATGTTATTTACTTTTTTGAAATTCCTTTTTTTTCGCAGTAAAATAAATAGATTTGCGTGTTGACAGCTAAAAGAAAGAGCAAGCAATAGTGCGTGGTACGTGCAAGTGCGAGCGAGTAAGATTATACTGAAGTACTATAGACCCTTAATAAACAAGTTGAACTGTTAGGACATATGTCTATGATGCGGGCGAGGATAAATGCGACGCTATGGGCTTTTTGAATATAAATAATATCAAGAAACTACTACTATGGAATCCGGAACTCTTCACTGGATCTTCTTCATATTTAAGTGTTGGATTCAGAGTGGATGTCGGAAACAAAAAACTTTTTTGTACCAGCTTCAAAAACAACCACGAGAAAGGGTAAATTACCTTCAAAATAACTTTTTTTCGGAAGTTGGTGACAAAAAAGAAAATTAAATGAAAAAAAAAAACAAAGGCACCATTGTTTTTGAAGGCTGTTTTTTTAGTTTTTTATTTTACTCTTTTTCGTTTAAATAAGTACTTATTCAACCCAAATTGTAGTCAAATACATCATTCTTTTACATGTGCACTAGAATTTTGTACCTAATCTGTAGCACTGGTAATAACATTACTCATGTACACAATAAGCTAATAAAATTCCCTATCTCAAAAACCACTAAACCGATTTTGATGAAACTTGCAGTATTTCCAAAGTTATACAATACCTGGTAGGCTAATACAACAAAAAAAAAAGAATTACTTTTTACCTTTCAAAGTTACAACCAACTACCTACATGAACTTTTATATTATGTTACTTGCTGATAAGGAACCCTTTATGGGCGAGTCCGACTCGCACTTGGCCGGTTTTTACGTTGCCTCACACTAGAAATTTCTTCCTGTATCGTGGGTGCTTTAACAAAAATAGAAACTCACATATTTATACAAACACCCGGACCTGGAACAACTACTTGCAGATCATACAAATTATCGTAAAATTCACAGATCAAAAAAATAGGTAAAATTGTTAAAAACAAAATTCCTTGAGGAAAGGAACATAGGTATTTATGTTAATAATGTTGAATTCAAATCTATGAATTCAACAAATGTATAAAATACAGTTATTGAGTGACCTTCAAGAGACGTTAGCGTTAGTAGCAGGCCTGGCGCACTGCGCGACGAAACTGCAAGTAGATACGGGAGCCATTTTGTCGTGGTAAACAGTCGACCGCCGCCGCGCCGCGCGCCACCCGTTTCGCACGCGCTCCGTCTCTCTTATTTTTGTTGCTTGTTTGTAGTTACGTACAAGTTTTTACTTGCTCTTGCGAAGATATTAAAAGAATAATGAAGAAAAAAAAATACTGCATAAGTTTTGGTTGTTTAAATAATGACAGTGATAGGAGCCTCACGTTTCACACTCTGCCGCGTGACATCGAAAGGTAAGGAAAAAAGTGAAAATATCTATGTTACCATAATTATTTAATAGCTATGCGTCCACATCAATGACATTAAGGCGCTCCCTCACCGCGAGCATTCACCTGTAATGTACCTAACGTAACAGATTCAAGCATTGCATCGGTGAGGGAGAACAATCGTGCACCACATTGCGCACCTTGTATCAAATCTACTAAATGTACGCGACTGCTCGTCAGTGAGGGAGATAGTATTGTAATGTAATGCTCAAAGTAGGTAGAATCTATATTGGTACATTACACGCGAATGGCACTGAAACTAGGAATGTGACTGTATCAGGGACTGGGTGTTTTTTTTTTTTACGACACAAAATCATCAAATGAGTCCTCCAACCCCGGGCAGGGCGGGAGGGACTGTCAGACTTGTACTGACTAAAATCCACGGTGTCCTTCGGTAGCCCTTTGTGTGCCGGAGTCGCGGTATACGTATGTCCCGCAACCCCGGCAGGACTGTGGCCCTCTATAGGGGGGCCCCGTCACTATGCTGACGCTCCTTGAGGCGCGCGTGGGACACAACGCGCCGTCGACCCGGGCATGGTCCATGGTCGGGCAGCGAGTTGCCCTTTACTCGCCGCCCGCATGCCCGCGCCTACGGTGGCCGGAGATCGTCCCGCGACATCCGTCCGCCGTGGGCGTCTACCACTGCGTCTCGGGCGGAGGGAGGACGGTATCCTCTCCCTCAAGCGGCCCGCCTCCTCCTTCGCGAGCATGACTGCTTCGCAGAAGGAGGCGACCGCCTCCCACTCCGTCTCGCCCTGTAGCATGGCCGCAACCAATGCCGGGCGCGAGAGGTCTCCGCCTATCGCCGCAGTGAGGACACGGCGGTGCTCCGCCCAAGCTGGGCAGAGGGACTGGGTGTGGGACTAGGAACTGGGACTGTGACTTCGAGACCGGAAAAGGGGCTGGGTACTGAGATTGGGTCCGGGATTAAAACAGGGTTTGTGTCTGGGGCTGAAACAGGGACTGTGACTAGGACTTAGAACTGGAACGAGAGTTTAAGACCGCTACTGTGACTGTGACCGGGACTAGATAAGGGAAAGTGACACGCACTCGAGCTGGGAATGCTCCTTGAAGTGGGACTAGGTTTGGGACCGGGACCAGGACTGGGGTTGCTCATAAAACTAGGACTAGGGCTAAAACAAACTGGGATTGGAAGTGGGAGTGGGACTGGGACTGCGACTAAGGCAGTTACTGGGACTGGGACTTGAACCGGTGCAGCCAATGGGACAGGGACTAGAACTGGGAATTGGGCTGGGACCTAGCTAGAGAGGTGGCGGGACGCGTGAAAGATATTTATGTAGTATGCGGCTGAGTCGCGTGAGGTGGAGGATGTATCCTCCACCTCACGCGACTCAGCCGCTTCTTAATAAGCAGATAATGACGACGAGAAATTCCTAGTGTGGGGCAATGTTAAAAAAAAAATATCATAAAAGAAAAAAAATCAAAAATGTATTTTGTATGGAGATTCAAATAACTATGCACATGGCTATGCATTGTTTTATGTTTCTCTGAAACACAAAATAATGCATAAGATGCACGAGGGTTATTTTTAGAAGTAAGGTTGATGAAAAATAAATGAGTTTCTGATACAACTTACTTTTGCATGTTCCAGACGCCGAATTTGGTTAAAAGCTTTGGATAGAGAAGACTTATTACAAAAAGAAAAGTATACAAGTTGGTTGGTGTGCTCATTACATTTCGATGAATCCTCAATCAAACTAATAAGACGTCTTAAAGATGATGCTGTGCCAAGATTGTTATTACCTAACGAAACTCAAGAGGATTCATCCTTGCCCGAAAACACACCAAGAAAACGAAAACTTGTAGATGATCTAAAGGAATCTAAACTCAAGCGTCAAAGGTTAGACCTTGAAATTGGAAAAAATTTGGAGGAATTGGAAGCAAATAATACTCCTATAGCATGCACAGATCCTGATGACGTTTGTCGGAGATTTCAAAAATTGATGGATTGGCAGAAGAAAATAAAAGACAAATACAAAGGGAAAAGATATCCCGCAGAATACAAAATGTTTGCCTTAAACTTACATTACTCCAGCCCACACGCATACAGATGCTTACAAACAGTATTGAAACTACCACGTGAAAGCACCTTGAAAAGATTCAAAATGAATGTTCCTCCCAAATTAGACGAGCGGGTTATAGATATTTTGGCATCAAAAATTAAATCACTTCCAGATTCTGGGAAATATTGCTCAATTTGTGTTGATGAGATTACGTTGAAAAGAAACTTGTACTATAATATAAAAACTGATGAAGTTATTGGATTTCACAACATCGATGGAAAAATAACACCTGAAATTGCCAGCAATGCATTTGTAATAATGCTTCAAGGCATTTACTGTAAGTGGAATCAACCAATTGCATACGCATTACTCGCAACTGCAAAACAGTATGAAGAAGTGGATGCGTGGATGAATAAAGTTATTTCTAAACTTTCTTCCATAGGAATCAAAGTAAAATCAATTGTGTCACAACAAGGCTCAAACTTTGATGAATTTTCAAAGGAAGTAAAGAAAGTTTCAATAGAGAAACCATATTTTATACACGATAATAACAAAATATATTATATACTTGATGTACCTCATTTAATTAAAAGCCTACGAAATAACTTTCTAGTGTGCGACTACATCTATGTTGGGAAAAGAATTTCATGGGATTACATCGAAGAGTTATTTAGAGATCAGAAAGAGAGAAATTTAAGGCTAATTCCAAAAATAACGGAGGCTCATATACAGCCAAATAACTTTCAGCAGACGCGAGTTGAGTTGGCTGTACAAACACTGAGTAGAACAGTATCTGCAGCACTTCACACGTACATTGACTTGGGCAAAATCTCAGAAAATGCCAGACCGACAGCTAATTTTATAGAGCTAATCAATGACTTATTTGACGTGCTAAACTCAAGCAAAAGCAGTAAATGTAGCAATCAGTTTCAAACAGCTTTCAGACTAAGTAAGGATCAAGAAAAAGTACTGAATGATGCCAAAGAATTATTTGCAACTACCAAGGCTGTAAATCGAAAAACCAGAAAATACATTACAGATCACATTAAAACGTTTGTTAATTTTCAAATGACTATACAGTCCATTAAAATGTTATACGACGATTTAAAAACCGATGGATTTAAATTCTTGTTAACGAGGCGGTTAAACCAGGATAACCTAGAAAACTTTTTTGGCTCCATTCGGCAACAAGAAGAGTCGTGGTCTGATCCGACCCCCATACAATTTCAAAGAGCCTTCTCCAAGCTATTCATATGCAATATGATTAAGAAATCGCCAGATGCACAATGTGAGCTGGATATATGCAAGGCTCTTCTTAAAGCTGAAGATTTGACCAAGAAACATACATTCGACAATTTACCGGCATCGCAGACCTCCGCTGTGTTCTTGAGTGGTGAGACTGACTACCGTATAGATGTACCTCATGAAAATACACTAACTTATGTCTGTGGATATCTCTTCTACAAATGCGTCAAGCAACACACTTGTCCAGTCCTTAATAAAGTTTTGGAATCGGTTCCAGACTTAAATGCAACAAATTTGTTTACCAGTTACAAGGAATATAACAAGAAATCCAGTTTCTATGGCAGCTTAAAAATGCCACCAAAAGAATTTATTCAGTATATCACACATCTAGAAACATTGTTTTCCCAAAATTTCGATAAAGCTTGTCAAAGCAATCCAGGTGATGAACTGTTAAAGATATTTAATGCTGTACCTCCAAAAACTCCTTGTGCTTGTTTCCCTGTAAAATACTTATTAAAGTTATATGTTAGATTTCTCATTTTTGCCACATTAAAATTCAATAATCGTAATTTTAAAGACTGAAAAAAGGTTTAAAGAGTTCGTAAAAGTTAGCTATTAATAACGCGCTAATCATCAAATGTACAATCGCCAAAGTTGAATCATGGCCCATTTTGAAAATAAATCATTTGAATCCGTCAAATTGATTAAATTGATCAAAGTCGTTACCACGGATACGTATGTTTACGCGAATGCGGACCTAACTGTATTTGAATGCCTGTAAGAAAATAAGCTTAATTATGGTGGATCATGATTCAACTTTGTCGATTGTACCTACTTAAACTAATTCTATGTTTAATCTTTTCAAATAATTCTGGAAACCGTTTATAAACTCACATTATTCATGAGTGCTATAGTCTAAAATTATAAAGATAAATCATTTGTATAATTTACCGCCCAACGAAGTGCGCACGGGTCAGTTAGTTACTAATATGATTAGAGTTCCTTTTATTACTTTGTCCACATCTATTTTTGTTATTTATGTTATTTTTGTTATGTTAAATAAAACATGATAAGTATAACCTATAAATGCTTTTATTTCATTTTTAACCCCCGACGGAAAAAGAGGGGTGTTATAAGTTTGACGTGTCTGTCTGTCTGTCTGTCTGTGGCACCATAGAGCCCAAACGAATGAAGCGATTTCAATTTAGTTTTTTTTTGAAGTGAAAACTTCTTTAGCGGCGTTGTACACTTTTTCTGTAATGGGTAAAAAATTTAAAACTCGCGTCAGGGTCACGTGACCAAAACTCGCGTCAGGGTCACGTGACCCTGATCGAAAATGAGTAAGACGTCATTCAAATTAAAAAAAAGGTTGCACTCCAGGAGTGCCGGTAGAAGTGAAAACTTTTTTGTTACTATGTTTTATTTTTAATTTGAATGACGTCTTACTCATTTTCGATCAGGGTCACGTGACCCTGACGGTCACGTGACCCTGACGGTCACGTGACCCTGACGCGAGTTTTAAATTTTTTACCCATTACAGAAAAAGTGTACAACGCCGCTAAAGAAGTTTTCACTTCAATAAAACATAGTAACAAAAAAGTTTTCACTTCTACCGGCACTCCTGGAGTGCAACCTTTCACATTATTCATGAGTGCTATAGTCTAAAATTATAAAGATAAATCATTTGTATAATTTACCGCCCAACGAAGTGCGCACGGGTCAGTTAGTTACTAATATGATTAGAGTTCCTTTTATTACTTTGTCCACATCTATTTTTGTTATTTATGTTATTTTTGTTATGTTAAATAAAACATGATAAGTATAACCTATAAATGCTTTTATTTCATTTTTAACCCCCGACGGAAAAAGAGGGGTGTTATAAGTTTGACGTGTCTGTCTGTCTGTCTGTCTGTGGCACCATAGAGCCCAAACGAATGAAGCGATTTCAATTTAGTTTTTTTTTGAAGTGAAAACTTCTTTAGCGGCGTTGTACACTTTTTCTCGAAGTGCGCACGGGTCAGTTAGTTACTAATATGATTAGAGTTCCTTTTATTACTTTGTCCACATCTATTTTTGTTATTTATGTTATTTTTGTTATGTTAAATAAAACATGATAAGTATAACCTATAAATGCTTTTATTTCATTTTTAACCCCCGACGGAAAAAGAGGGGTGTTATAAGTTTGACGTGTCTGTCTGTCTGTCTGTCTGTGGCACCATAGAGCCCAAACGAATGAAGCGATTTCAATTTAGTTTTTTTTTGAAGTGAAAACTTCTTTAGCGGCGTTGTACACTTTTTCTGTAATGGGTAAAAAATTTAAAACTCGCGTCAGGGTCACGTGACCAAAACTCGCGTCAGGGTCACGTGACCCTGATCGAAAATGAGTAAGACGTCATTCAAATTAAAAATAAAACATAGTAACAAAAAAGTTTTCACTTGGTGTTATAAGTTTGACGTGTCTGTCTGTCTGTCTGTCTGTGGCACCATAGAGCCCAAACGAATGAAGCGATTTCAATTTAGTTTTTTTGAAGTGAAAACTTCTTTAGCGGCGTTGTACACTTTTTCTGTAATGGGTAAAAAATTTAAAACTCGCGTCAGGGTCACGTGACCGTCAGGGTCACGTGACCGTCAGGGTCACGTGACCCTGATCGAAAATGAGTAAGACGTCATTCAAATTAAAAATAAAACATAGTAACAAAAAAGTTTTCACTTCTACCGGCACTCCTGGAGTGCAACCTTTTTTTTTTATATTAAAGGTGACTTACGGGCGAGTGTTCTTAGATATGTTTGATGAAAATCGGTTGAGCCGTTTAAAAGTTGTGGGGGGTAAAAGTGGGGAAGTGTAACCGAGGTTTGCAAATAAACTCGAGTGGGGTCTTAAATGAAAGCGCACTGAAAGGGAATATTGATGACTTAATCGAGAGTGTTCTTAGCATCGTTTGATGTCGCGGGACTAACGAATATCGTGACCCTGGAACGTAAATGGCTATTAATGGACATCGTGGATTTTAGTCAGTACATTAAACCCCGACGGAAAAAGAGGTGTGTTATAAATTTGATGTGTCTGTCTGACTGTCTGTCTGTTTGTTTGTATGTATGTCTGTCTGTGTGTATGTCAGCGATTTCAATTTAGTTTTTGAAGTGAAAACTTCTTTAGCGGCGTTGTACACTTTTTCTGTAATGGGTAAAAAATTTAAAACTCGCGTCAGGGTCACGTGACCGTCAGGGTCACGTGACCGTCAGGGTCACGTGACCCTGATCGAAAATGAGTAAGACGTCATTCAAATTAAAAATAAAACATAGTAACAAAAAAGTTTTCACTTCTACCGGCACTCCTGGAGTGCAACCTTTTTTTTTTGTAATAATGGTGACTTACGTGTCGAGTGTTCTTAGTATAATAGATGTGTTTGATGAAAATCGGTTGAGCCGAGTTGTAGGGGTTAAAAGTGGGGAAAAATAACCGAATGTCTGCAAATATACACGAGTGGGGTCTCAAATGAACAGGGCTCCCGCTACCATATGTGCAAAGTGTGCAATGCACACGGCCGCCATCCTCTAAGGGCGCCAAGGCCAAGAGAGGGCCCAAAAAAATTTTGAAAAAAAGATATGAGAAAAAAAAAAATCTTAATAGGAGTTGAGAACTTATAATAATTATATATAGGATTAGGTTTAAGTACTAAAGACTTCAAATATTTGACCTCACTTTTAGATTAAAACTTGAAGTCCGGAAACGTTTTACTTTTACAGCTAACTGCGTTACCTAATTACCTTGTCCTATTCCAAAAACCTAAAAAATTTCGCACTCGCTTCGCTCGCGCTTCCAATAAGGTTGACATTCGCTGTTCTTGACCTCTCTTCTGATAGCTCATTTTTAACCCCTGACGGAAAAAGAGGGGTGTTATAAATTTGATGTGTCTGTCTGTTTGTATGTATGTCTGTCTGTCTGTGTGTATGTCAGCGATTTCAATTTAGTTTTTTTTGTAATAATGGTGATTTACGTGTCGAGTGTTCTAAGAATATAGATGTGTTTGATGAAAATCGGTTGAGCCGAGTTGTAGGAGTCAAAAGTGGGGAAAAATAACCGAATGTCTGCAAATATACACGAGTGAGGTCTCAAATGAACAGGGCTCCCGCTATCATTATGTGCAAAGTGTGCAATGCACACGGCCGCCATGCTCTAAGGGCGCCAAAGCCAAGAGATGGCCCAAAAAATTTTTGAAAAAAAGATTTATGAAAAAAATAATTTTGAAATAGGAGTTGAGAACTTATAATATATAAGATTAGGTTTAAGTACTAAAGACTTCAAATATTTGACCTCACTTTTAGATTAAACTTGAAGTCCGGAAACGTTTTACTTTTACAGCTAACTGCGTTACCTACTTACCTCGTCCTATTCCAAAAACCTAAAAAATTTCGCGCTCGCTTCGCTCGCGCTTCCAATAAGGTTGACATTCGCTTTTCTTGAGCTCTATTTTCATAGCTCATTTTTCAATTACATATGCTTCTTATGTAAGTTATTCTTCTTTAGGTCTACAAATTTTAAAATTTTGTTTGTCTTCTCTAAGGTGGTATGGCACTCTGGGTGTGAAGTTTGAGTAGCACTTGATTGTTTCTTTTGCGCTTAAGTTCCAAGGCGGCAAGCTTTACAGCCCATGGGCGCTGAATTTTAAAATACACGACTGACCTATCAACCATAAAAAAAAGATAATTCAAAATGTTTTAAGGGGCGCCAAAATCCTTTTTTGCACACAGGCGCCAGTAGACCTTACGGGGGCCCTGCAAATGAAAGCCACTGAAAGGGAATACTGATGACTTAATCGAGAGTGATCTCAGCTTTGTTTGATGAGAAAATTGGTGGAGAGAAAATTGGGACATGGAAATCCGATTGTCAAGTGAGAGTGTCAATTAATACATCTCAGTCTTTGCAATTCTGCTAAAGATGATTTATCACGTGGGTTATTAAATAATTTGTGCTGTAACCGCCCAACATAAAATGATATAATAATAAGTGTGTAGGTACCTATAAAAAGTATCAAATAAAATTAAATAAAAAATTTAAAAACCCCCCGACACAAAAACCAAGATCCCTTTAAAAAGTACTAAATAATAAAAAAAAACTCAATCTTAAAGTACCTAATTATGTATTAATAATTATAAAAAAAAATACGTCACGTTGGGGGACCGAAAAAAATCGTAGATAATAAATAATTTGGAGCGGTCCCCCAACGTGACGTATTTTTTTTATAATTATTAATACATAATTAGGTACTTTAAGATTGAGTTTTTTTTATTACACACATCAAAAGTGTCTAGGGATCAACATATATTTTTGCAATAACTTTTCTCCTGATTGATATTAATTAAAATGTTCTTTAAGGATTCATCAAATAAAGTGTTATCGTTTGTCACAGTAACGATAAACCAAGTCACCTTTGCATTCATAAAGAAATTTGCCATTTTCCTAATAAAGGGATTTTTGACATTTGAACCACTAACATTAAAGTTCGAAAAAAAGACTGAAATAACAGTTTTCTTTAAAATTTTATTGGGTAACTTAAACAATTAATAATCCGTGTTTCTACCGCGAACACTAACAACACAAGAACATCGGTTTGGCATACTCAAAATGAGTTCATCCAAATCACGCTGTGGAATGGCCGCCCATGTTCGTTGCAACAACAAAAAAAGGTCTTCTTGCGACTGGATACCCTCCATATTCGGCAGAGCTCTTCTCTGTAGCATATCCCATGCATGCTCAATCGGGTTCAAGTCTGGCGACTGAGCAGGCCAGGGCAGGACATTGATGTTAGCTGCGGCGAGAGTCTGTCTTACAACTCTTGCGGTGTGCGGTCGTGCATTATCATGCATTAACTGAAATAAGGGACCGATTTGCACTTGTAGAGGAACGATGACGTCTGATACAATCGTCTCAGCATAAATTTGAGCGTTGAGGTTGCCTCTGATCCAAATCAACTCAGTTCTTCCGCCGATCCAAATACCCGCCCATACCATGATGGTTCCACCACTATAAGGATGGACTTCCTGGCAGGATTTTAATCGCTGTTGGCGTCCAGGGGTTCTCCAGTGTCGTATACGTCTTGTATCCGGTCTCATACCAAAACGAGACTCATCAGAAAAGCACACGAAACGCCATTGTTCTTCTGCCCAATTTCTGTGTTCAAGAGCCAATTGATATCGAATCCTACGATTGTGCATTGCTATAGGTGGTACCCGTAGCGGTCTTCGGGAATGAAGGTTCACTTCATGCAAGCGGCTTCTGACTGTTTGGTCGCTAATTAAGTTCCCTGAAGAGTGATGAAGCCTCACGGCTAACATCATGGCGGTTATTGTTGGAGCTCTTCGAGTTAAGATTTGAATGTATCGGTCTTGTCTCCGTGTGGTGCAGCGATACCGTCCTCCATGGCGCTCAGCCACGGTACCAGTGCTTCGGTAACGTGTCCAAAGTCGACTGATAACACTCTGACTTGTATTCAGAGCTAAAGCCACAGTACGTTGCCGGGAACCAGCTTCTATCATTCCCACGGCTCTGAGCATTTCTTCCCTGCTTAAATGACGTCGCCGCTCCATAATAACGTTGGTTTTAATCAGTAGTAGGGAAACAGTAGCACTAATAATGTCTTCAATGCGTTGTATGTTTTTATAGGGAAAATATTGACAGCTGATATTCATCTTTTACTCGAATTTGATTTACAGTTCCTGATTCAAATTATGAAATGCACCAAAAAGGATCCATAAATTTATAAAATCATAAATTTATTACAAAGCCACATCTCAATCTCAAGAAATCCGCATAAAAATGCTTGATCCCTAGACACTTTTGATGTGTGTATTTAGTACTTTTTAAAGGGATCTTGGTTTTTGTGTCGGGGGGTTTTTAAATTTTTAATTTAATTTTTTTACACTAACCAGCCCACTGTAATATGCGTGGAAGTGGTAATAATGTAGGTAATTAATGAACATATGTAATGATTGTCTTGAACTATACAAAAGTAAAAGCGTGTCTTTACTCAGCCCATAAAAATGAAAAAATAAGTTATTTTGAGACCGTCAGAAAATCACAAAAACATAGTTTTACAAACAAATCGGTTAAAACCGATGATATTTGTTATTTTTCGGAAGTTGTAAAGCGAAAGCTGTTCAATTTGATTAGAGCGTTAACCCATGACAGGTTTTGCTCCAAGTATTACGCTACCAACAGAGCGTTTAGGTATGTAGCCACCTACTTACATTACTATAGTAAGGGAAAGTATTCCTTGAACGCTCAGAATTGTAAGCCGCAGATCCATAGCACCAGCAGTGTCACTTCATCAAGCGGTAGCGAATCCTGGTGACGTACAGACCCCTGCACATCACCCTAACTCAATCTGTCAATTTCTTTTATAGATTTTCAACCTTAAGGTGAATGCTCCAACCAGCCCGCGAAATTCAAATTTTCCTACGTTTTTTTTTTGCAATTTGCAGGCCAGTGACATGTTGTAACTTTATCAAAATATGAATTGCGGCAATAACAAGTATAATTTTAAATATAAAAATGACCAAAACATTCGCTCCATCAGCTCTCACATAGAAAAGGTGCATGTAAGTTAGATTTCGGAGATTTTGACAATTTACACCTTTTCTATGTGAGAGCGAATGTTTTGGAAATTTTTATATTTAAAATTATACTTGTTATTGCCGCAATTCATGTTTTGATAAAGTTACAACATGACTGTCACTGGCCTGCAAATTACAGATTTGAATTTCGCGGGCTGGTTGGAGCATTCACCTTAACACGATATTGCAAGATTAACACTTTCACTGTCCTAAGACAATTTTATCAATACAAATTACAATTACTGCACGTCCAATAGTGCGTTATATACAATGCATGGAGGTATGAACTTCAACCGCCGACCAATAGTGTTGTACAAGTACGTCGAAACACGATGGCAACCTAGGGAGCCAGATTACGTACTTGCCAGGTTAAAAGAATTTTCTGTTTTTTTTTATTTGATTGATTTTTCAAGTTTCTCGTGAACAACACTATTCTTGGTGGTCAATAGTGTATTGTATGTCATGCACGGACGTACGGAGCTAACTCATTAGTGCATTACATGTAATGCATGGACAGTGAAATGTTCGATTAATATGTTAATATTCGATTGGTAATTGTGACAGATAGGTTCAGGTTGACCTGCTGGCGTCTGTACTTCAAGTAATATTACATGTCACGTCAGATACAAAGACGTCAGTCATCTTTGTAAGAAAAAAAAATTCAAAATAAATATAATAGTCCGATCTCCTGCCAGCTTGCCACCGTATTGAACGGCATACGCAGAGTCTCCAGCCTCAGTTCGAGGAGGACGTGGTGAGCGCCCTGTTCCCATCGCGAGGGGAGCATACTCCCCCGCCCATGGCAGCTCCGCCTCGGACGGAGTCTGACAGTGAGGGCGAAGCTGACGCCAACGCGGACCACAGCGACGACGACGACGACGAAGCTCCAGAGGTGACCGATGTAGACATGAGAGTGGCGGTACAACGGCTCAAGGCCAAGAATACCGCCCCAGGACCCGACGGCCTGTCAGGGAAAGCCTGGGTCCTGTCCTCGGGGACTCTCGGGCCTCGACTGGGGGGGCTCTTTAGCCCGTGCTTGGCGAGGGGCCAGTTCCCGCTTCGTTAGAAGACGGGGAAACTAGTCCTCATCCAGAAGCCTGGGCGTCCTGCGGACTCTCCGTCCGCATTCCGGCCCATCGTTCTGCTCGACGAGGTGGGCAAGCTCTTTGAGAGAGTAATTGCAGACCGCCTCGTCGGGCACCTAAATCGGGTGGGCCCGAACCTGTCAGAGAGCCAGTTTGGCTTCCGCAGGGGGCGCTCTACGGTGGACGCCATCATGCGCGTTAGAGCCCTCACGACGGGGGATGCAGTGGCCCGGGGCAGGGTCGTCGTAGCGATGTCCTTGGACATCTCCAACGCCTTCAACACCCTGCCCTGGAGTTGCATCGGGGAGGCACTCCGGTATCACCGGGTGCCGACCTACCTCCGTCGCACAGTCGAGGACTCCCTGACGGACAGAGCCGTCATCTACCCCGGTCACCGGGGAGAGTGGAACCGGCGAGAGACGTCGTGCGGTGTCCCACAGGGATCGGTCTTGGGACCGCACCTGTGGGACATCGGTTTCGACTGGGTGCTGCGCGGCGACCTCCCTCTAGACGTCAGCGTAATATGTTACGCTGACGACACGCTCGTCCTGGCGGAGGGAGTGTCGCACCAGGCGGCGGCCGACTTGGCGACGCGGGCGGTTGCGACAGTCGTCGAAAGGATCCGGCAGTTGGGACTCGAAGTGGCGCTGCACAAGACAGAGGCCATGTGTTTTCATGGCCATCATACAGATGGCCATGAAAACACATGGCTCCACTGACAGAGTCCCACATAACGGTGGGGGGGGGTTCGCATCAGCGTCGGGGGAACGATGAAGTACCTGGGACTCGTCCTCGACAGCCGATGGAACTTCGGGGACAATTTCTCGCGTTTGGCCCCAAGGCTGAACCGGGCATTAGCCGCCCTCAGGCGGCTCCTGCCCAATATCGGCGGGCCAAACGCCCCCCTGCCGGAGGTTGCACGCCGGCGTCGTGCGGTGCATGGCCCTCTACGGGGCCCCCGTGTGGGCCCTGAGCATTCGAACGCGGCCGGCAAAGCTGGTCGCATGCCAGAGGGTCATGGCAATCCAAATGATCCGAGGATACCGCACGATCGCCGGCGAATCGGTCAACCTTCTTGCCTGATCACTGCCCTGGGATCTGGAGGCGACTGCCCTCCTGCGCGTCTATGAGTGGCGCGTGGAGGCGCAGCGTCGGGGTATATCCCCGCTGCCTCGAGAAGTCGAGGCGCAGCGGGAAGAGCTCCGGCGCGATCTCAGGGCAGTTTGGAGAGAACGACTGTCGCAACCGAGGTACGGGCTAGCGGCAATCGCGGCTGTAAGACCCCTCTTTGAGGAGTAGCTGGATAGGTCCCACGGCGTCCTCACCTACCGCATGACACAGGTCCTCACCGGACATGGCAGCTTCGGGAGGTACCTGTGCATGATAAAAAAGGAGGAAACGCCCGGGTGTCACCACTGCGAGGATCGCCCGGAGGACACGGTGGAGCATACGGTGCAGGACTGCCCAGCTTGGGCGGAGCACCGCCGTGTCCTCACGGCGGCGATAGGCGGAGACCTCTCGCGCCCGGCATTGGTTGCGGCCATACTGCGGGGCGAGACGGATTGGGAGGCGGTCGCCTCCTTCTGCGAAGCAGTCATGCTCGCGAAGGAGGAGGCGGGCCGCTTGAGGGAGAGGATACCGTCCTCCCTCCGCCCGAGACGCAGTGGTAGACGCCCACGGCGACGGATGTCGCGGGACGATCTCCGGCCACCGTATAGGCGCGGGCATGCGGGGAGCACCGCCGTGTCCTCACGGCGGCGATAGGCGGAGACCTCTCGCGCCCGGCATTGGTTGCGGCCATACTGCGGGGCGAGACGGAGTGGGAGGCGGTCGCCTCCTTCTGCGAAGCAGTCATGCTCGCGAAGGAGGAGGCGGGCCGCTTGAGGGAGAGGATACCGTCCTCCCACCGCCCGAGACGCAGTGGTAGACGCCCACGGCGACGGATGTCGCGGGACGATCTCCGGCCACTGTAGGCGCGGGCATGCGGGCGGCGAGTAAAGGGCAACTCGCTGTCCGGCCATGGACCATGCCCGGGTCGACGGCGCGATGTGTCCCACGCGCGCCTCAAGGAGCGTCAGCCTAATGACAGGGCCCCCGTATAGAGGGCCACAGTCCTGCCGGGGTTGCGGGACATACGTATACCGCGACTCCGGCACACAAAGGGCTACCGAAGGACACCGTGGATTTTAGTCAGTGCGAGTCTGACAGTGGGGGTGGGAGGACTCATTTGATGATTTCGACACGTAAAAAAAAAAAATGGTAAATTGCGGTTTACGATTAATGACGTATTAAAAAAACTCATTACTTGATCTTGTTCAAACCAATTTTCAATTGAAGTTTGCATGGTAATGTCTCAGATAAAAAAAATAGGGGTAATGTACATCATATAATATTTTTAGAGTCATCATTCTCTTACTCTTGAGACCAGATCTGGGCAACGACCGGGTCTGGGACTGGAAACAGGATTGGACTGCGACTCGATCTACTGGGACTGGGTCTGCGACTGGGACGGGGATTAGGACCGGGAATAATAGGACTGGGACCGGGTCTGAGACTGGGATTGGGTTCAGGACTTCTCTCTGTGCCATAAGACTGGGACGAGACTGTGACACGTACTGGGATCGGAACTGGAACATTACTCAGACCGGGTTTGGACGGGGACTGATCCTAAGACTGGGATCGGGTCTTCTCCTGGAATGGGTCCAAACCGTAGTACTGAATCCGGGACAGGGACCGGTACTTGACCTGAGACTCAGACTGGGAATGGGATTGGGACTGTAACAGGGACTGGGTTTGGGAATCTGTACTGGGACTAAGACTTAGACTGAAAATGGGCTTGTGTTTGGAACTGGGACTGTAATAATAACCAGGATTGTGACTGGGTCCGGACTGGGTCTGGACTTGGTTTGAAACCAGGATTTTGACACAGTCTAGGACCAGGACCGGGACATTTAATGGGACTGGAACTGGTACCATGTCTGCTACTGGGACAGGGACCTGGTCTGGGACCAGGACCGTTACTATAACAGGGACTAGGTCTGGGACTCCGTACTAGGACTAGGACTAAGAATGAAACTGGGCTGGTGTTGAGATTGGGACTGGTTCTGTGACGGACCGGACAGGGATTGTTATTATGACCGGGATTGAAACGGATTGTGTCTGGGACTGAAACAGGGACTGTGTCTGGGATTGTGTCCCAAGACTGGGACTGGGATTAGGACTGGTTCTGTGACTGACTGGGACCGGGACTGGATACAGGAAAGTGACATGGATTGGTACTGGGACTGCTTCTTAAACTGGGACTAGGTCAGGGATGGGGACTAAAACTGGGATTGGGTCTCACACTAAGGCTGGAACCGGGACTTTCACTGACTGGTACTGGAATTGTGAGTCACCGAGTCAGTGATTCTATTTGGATCTGTTACTGGGTTTGGGACTGGTACCGAGAGTGCAACTGTGTCCGCGACAGTGAAACAGATTGGGACCAGGAATGTGACTGGCACTGAAATTAGGAATGTGACTGTATCAGGGACTGGGTCTGGGACTAGGAACTGGGACTGTGACTTCGAGACCGGAAAAGGGGCTGGGTACTGTGATTGGGACCGGGATTGAAACAGGGTTTGTGTCTGGGGCTGAAACAGGGACTGGGACTGGGACTAGGACTGGCACAGGGATTGTGTCTGAGACTAGAACTTAGAACTGGAACGAGAAGACCGCTACTGTGACTGTGACCGGGACTAGATAAGGGAAAGTGATACGCACTCGAGCTGGGAATGCTCCTTGAAGTGGGACTAAGTTTGGGACCGGGACCAGGACTGGGGTTGCTCCTAAAACTAGGACTAGGGCTGGGACTAGGGCTAAAACAAACTGGGATTGAAAGTGGGAGTGGGACTGGGACTGCGACTAAGGCAGTTACTGGGCCTGCGACTAAGGCAGTTACTGGGACTGGGACTTGAACCGGTGCTGCGAATGGGACAGGGACTAGAACTGGAAATTGGGCTGGGACCTAGCTAGGGAGGTACCGGGACGCGTGAGAGATATGTAGTATGTACATCCTCCACCTCACGCGACTCAGCCGCTTACTTAATAAGCTGATAATAAGACTAGCATCGGGTTTCTTGCTTAGTAACAACGAACAGGACCGGTCTTTGTATTAATTTACCATGCAGCTATCACCGGTCAATAAAAGTAAGTCAAACCCTGATCTACATACGATGAACGAACCTGGTACTAACGTAACCCAGAGAAAACGGAAACAACCGGACTGTGAATTAACACATGCGATTAACTCATTATCTTCGGAGTTAAAGAAGTCTATTTTAGATCTTCAAACGGGTATGGCTGACGAGTTTCTCATCGTGAAAGCTAGTATTAACAAGCTGAGAGAAGAATTTAATACATTATCGATAACTTCTATCCAAATTCAAAAAGATGTTCAGGAATTACGCACAGAATATACAGGTATAAAGAATGAGATGTCCAACCTAAACAAAAAACATGACGAGCTTGTCGAGGATGTGACTCATCTGAAATCGACGGTTGATTTTAATTCCAACAACTATGTGGACTGCACGAAGCGCCTGAAAGAGCTGGAATCGAAGTTGAGTTGTTCAGCGGTTTCGACAGTTGACTTGCTGGAAAGAAAAATCGACGCACTGGAGCAGCAGGCAAGGCAGTGCAATATTGAAATTGCGAATATCCCTGAAAAGCGTAATGAAAATTTGATTTCCATATTGGAGTTAATTGTGTCAAAAGTTAATATCTCAATAACGTCTAGAGATATTATATCCATCCACCGTGTTCCCCACGCTCACGCGCAAAATAACCGACCTAAGAATATTATAGTTAAATTTGCATCGCGGATAATGCGTGATAATATTCTAACCGCATACCGGCTTTCTAAAGGATTAACATCTGACCGTGTCGGCCTCCCAGGTACTCCGTACAAGATCTATATGAACGAGCACTTAACACTACGAAATAAGCAGTTATTTCGAAAATGTCGCGAGGCAGCGACATCCAATAAGTATAAGTTCGTCTGGGTCAGGAACGCAACTATCCTTGTTAAGGAATCTGAAGACTCTGCTACTTTCGCCATACGTACGGAGGACGAAATACTTAGTAAGATTAAGCCCAATTCTCAGTCAACTACATCTCACGGGGCTTCCCCCCCCAACATCAGTTAATTGTGTCTTGAACGATTGTGGGCTTATTATAATTGAGCTCTTAGTGATTTTTGCGATCTTATATTCTTGCTTCATATTAAGTTTTGTTTGTTTTGCATGTCTGTGTTGCATAGCCTCACAACTGTTGATCCTTGTACTATTTATTTTCACCTGTATATTTTACATCCGGGTCTTTGTGCTTGTTTTATTACATATTTTAGCATTTCCTCATTCACTTCAAAATTTTAGTGCTGTACCTTCAACTTTTATACATATATTTAAATACTTATATATAAATACTATTGTAATCTCGCATTTTGATAATGGCTAAAAACATTTGTATATATTACCAAAACTGCCGAGGGATCAGGACCAAACTGAACGCATTATATATTAACATCTTGTGTCACGCCTACGACATTATTATTTTGACAGAAACTTGGCTAACGCCTGATATTTCGGAGAACGAATTTATTGATCATCGCTATTCTGTTTTCAGATGCGATCGCAATCGCTCTATTACTAATAAAAAAGACGGAGGAGGTGTACTTATAGCCATTTCCAAAGACCTGCATCCCTCTTGTCTTACACTTTTGCCTCCATTAATTTTACCTGAGCACACTATTATTAAAATCCCGTGTCATAATGACAAATTTCTGCTTATTTGCGCCACTTATATTCCTCCTAGTACTAAAGAAGATGTTTATATAAATTTCATCAACTCGTTCGCAACTTTTGTAGATAATCCCTCTATGGAATGTGTAATTTTGGCTGGAGATTTTAACCTGCCTGAGCTTGATTGGACTAACTCTTCATTCTACATGACCTGTTCAACTAATAGTACCTACTCTAATGCTAGCCGTCATTTATTAAATATCTGCTCGCAACTGAACTTGAATCAATACAATAGTGCAATTAACTGCAACAGCCGTATCCTGGACCTATTTTTCTGCAATTCTCATGTAGAAGCCTTTATTCCTAATGTATCCCTTTTACCTATTGACCATTATCATCCCGCCTTCTGCATAGGGTTGCCATTTAGAGAACCATCTAAGATATTAAAACAGAAAAAAGAAAACAAATTTAATTATCACAAAGCTGATTATGGTAAGATTAATACTGAAATAAAAAGCACGGATCGGGATGATTTGCTTGGGAATTCATCCCCCGATGAAGCTGTCTTAATATTCTATGAAAAAATTTACAAGCTCATTAAATTGTATACCCCACTATCTAAACCTAAAAATTGTAATTTCCCTCAATGGTTCTCTAAACCTCTATTGCACCTATATAGAAATAAAACTCGTGCGTGGGTTAAGTGGAAAAAATACGGGAATACTGGTGACTACGAAATATTTTCCATTTATAGAGCAAAGTTTAAAAAAGAAGCAGACATTTGCTATAAAAAATACTTGGATACAATTGAAAATAGCGTAGCCTCAAACGTTAAAGCATTTTGGTCTTACATCTCTAAGCGTAAATCCAGTAATAGTATCCCCTCTACAGTATCTTTTCAACAACATTCCTCAGATGATCCTACTAGTACTTGTAACCTTTTCACAATTTTTTTTCAATCAGTTTATGAACCTTCCACGTTTGATTCCACCTCTTGGGAACCACCACCCCCAAATCCGGACAGTGATATTTTACTCTGCAATTTATTTTTCTCCGAACATAAAATACGAAAAGAATTAATGTCAGTGGATGCAACCAAAGGTCCGGGACCAGACGGCATTCCCCCGAGCTTCTTAAAAAGTACGTGTAATACACTGTGCTATCCTCTTTTCATTTTATTCAATAAATGTTTATCTAACGGTGTATTCCCTGAGATCTGGAAACGCGCAATTATTATCCCGATCCACAAGGGTGGATCTAAGAGCGATGTAACAAATTATCGACCTATCTCCTTAATATCGGCTGTCCCCAAAATTTTTGAAAGGCTTGTCCACAATGCAGTTTACCCAATCATGCGTCGTGTGATATTAAAAGAACAACACGGTTTCGTAAAGGATAGATCCTGCATTAGCAATCTTCTCAGCTTCTCATCGCAGCTTTTTGAGTCCATAGACAAGAGACAGCAAATTGATGCAGTATACACTGATTTCCAAAAAGCATTTGACAAAGTGGATCACGAGCTGTTACTAAATAAAATTGCATTTAACGGCATCAGAGGAGACTTGCTTCGTTGGTTTGCATCTTATATTACTAACAGGACTCAAAAAGTTGTGATCAATGGGTATGAGTCGCACTATATCCAAGTCACGTCAGGGGTCCCGCAAGGATCTATTTTAGGGCCATTCTTATTTATTCTTTTCATTAACGATATTGCAAATTGCTTTCAACATTGCAATTTCTTGCTTTACGCAGATGATTTAAAGATATATAAAAACATTACTTCTCAATCGGATTGTGTTAATTTCCAAAAAGATCTGGACTGCTTTTCAGTCTATTGTTCGTCCAATAAACTCTATCTCAACTTGTCCAAGTGTCATAGTATAACGTTTACAAAAAAACAAAATATTATAAAGCACAACTACCACCTTGGCAATACTATGTTGAGTAAGGTTACATGCCTGCGTGACTTGGGTGTTTTATTGGACTCCAAACTCCATCTGGATGCACACGTGGATAGCATAGTCAATAAAGCTTACCAAATGTTTGGGTTTGTAATGCGATCATCAAGAGAATTTCGACGGCCTTCAACTTACTTAAATTTATACAAATCTATAATCCGCCCACAGCTAGAGTACGCTGTACCTATTTGGAACCCCTTCTACAAAAAGTACTCCGAAATCATTGAATTGGTTCAAAGAAAATATCTCCGCGCTATGCACTACAGATGCTTCCGTAAAAAAATCTCATATCAATCCCTACTTAAAAAATTCGACCTTTTGACTTTACGATCCAGACGCACTCTTCTTGAGATGATGACACTTTTTAATATATGTCGTAACAAATTTGACTGTTCTACTCTGGTAAATAGTTTGTGCTACCTGGTCCCTCGTACAGTGCACGGGCGTGAGTCCCGCTCTAAGCGGTTATTCGCTGCTCCATTCTGTCGATCTAATTCGGGAGCTCGCTCACCGCTGCATCGCTTAGTTGATACTTATAATAATCACTTTTCTTCAGTAGACATAATTTTCCTTAGCAAGGTATCATTTAAAAAGGAAATCTATAATATCTTAAAAGACCAACATTAGTCAATGAAGATGTGCATGTTGGCTCTTGGGTCGCTTAATCCTTACAAGTCACTAAATAATCATTAATCTTTCAAATACACAAACATAGTTGGGCGACATATGGCACTAACAGTACATCTTATTAATAGTACAGTATCGGCCACAGAATTCTTGAATTTGTATCTTTTCTTTCTTTTTCAATATTATAAAAATCATGTATAATTTACATTAGGTTAAGTTAATTGGTATTGTCTTCACTAACAGCTAGCTATTTTGTAAAATAATTTGTGGATATCGTCGTTAATAGTGTATATGCTACTACTGTTTACAAAATATTGTGATTTAATTATTATACGCTACTGTTTGTTATCTCTAATGAAATAAAATAAAATAAAAATAAAATAATGTCGACGACACGAGAAATTCCTAGTGTGGGGCAATGTTAAAAAAAAAATAACATAAAAGAAAAAAAAACAAAAATGTATTTTGTATGGAGATTCAAATAACTATGCACATGGCTATGCATTGTTTCATGTTTCTCTGAAACACAAAATAATGCATAAGATGCACGAGGGTTATTTTTAGAAGTAAGGTTCATGAAAAATAAATAAGTTTCTGATACAACTTACTTTTGCATGTTCCAGACGCCGAATTTGGTTAAAAGCTTTGGATAGAGAAGACTTATTACATAAAGAAAAGTATACAAGTTGGACGGTGTGCTCGTTACATTTCGATGAATCCTCAATCAAACTAATAAGACATCTTAAAGATGATGCTGTACCAAGATTGTTATTACCTAACGAAACTCAAGAGGATTCATCCTTGCCCGAAAACACACCAAGAAAACGAAAACTTGTAGATGATCTAAAGGAATCTAAACGCAAGCGTCAAAGGTTAGACCTTGAAATTGGAAAAATTTTGGAGGAATTGGAAGCAAATAATACTCCTATAGCATGCACAGATCCTGATGACGTTTGTCGGAGATTTCAAAAATTGATGGATTGGCAGAAGAAAATAAAAGACAAATACAAAGGGAAAAGATATCCCGCAGAATACAAAATGTTTGCCTTAAACTTACATTACTCCAGCCCACACGCATACAGATGCTTACAAACAGTATTGAAACTTCCACGTGAAACCACCTTGAAAAGATTCAAAATAAATGTTCCTCCCAAATTAGACGAGCGGGTTATAGATATTTTGGCATCAAAAATTAAATCACTTCCAGATTCTGGGAAATATTGCTCAATTTGTGTTGATGAGATGACGTTGAAAAGAAACTTGTACTATAATATAAAAACTGATGAAGTTATTGGATTTCACAATATCGATGGAAAAATAACGCCTGAAATTGCCAGCAATGCATTTGTAATAATGCTTCAAGGCATTTACTGTAAGTGGAATCAACCAATTGCATACGCATTACTCGCAACTGCAAAACAGTATGAAGAAGTGGATGCGTGGATGAATAAAGTTATTTCTGAACTTTCCTCCATAGGAATCAAAGTAAAAGCAATTGTGTCACAACAAGGCTCAAACTTTGATGAATTTTCAAAGGAAGTAAAGAAAGTTTCAATAGAGAAACCATATTTTATACACGATAATAACAAAATATATTATATACATGATGTACCTCATTTAATTAAAAGCCTACGAAATAACTTTCTAGTGTGCGACTACATCTATGTTGGGAAAAGAATTTCATGGGATTACATCGAAGAGTTATATAAAGATCAGAAAGAGAGAAATTTAAGGCTAATTCCAAAAATAACGGAGGCTCATATACAGCCAAATAACTTTCAGCAGACGCGAGTTGAGTTGGCTGTACAAACACTGAGTAGAACAGTATCTGCAGCACTTCACACGTACATTGACTTGGGCAAAATCTCAGAAAATGCCAGACCGACAGCTAATTTTATAGAGCTAATCAATGACTTATTTGACGTGCTAAACTCAAGCAAAAGCAGTAAATGTAGCAATCAGTTTCAAACAGCTTTCAGACTAAGTAAGGATCAAGAAAAAGTACTGAATGATGCCAAAGAATTATTTGCAACTACCAAGGCTGTAAATCGAAAAACCAGAAAATACATTACAGATCACATTAAAACGTTTGTTAATTTTCAAATGACTATACAGTCCATTAAAATGTTATACGACGATTTAAAAACCGATGGATTTAAATTCTTGTTAACGAGGCGGTTAAACCAGGATAACCTAGAAAACTTTTTTGGCTCCATTCGGCAACAAGAAGAGTCGTGGTCTGATCCGACCCCCATACAATTTCAAAGAGCCTTCTCCAAGCTATTCATATGCAATATGATTAAGAAATCGCCAGATGCACAATGTGAGCTGGATATATGCAAGGCTCTTCTTAAAGCTGAAGATTTGACCAAGAAACATACATTCGACAATTTACCGGCATCGCAGACCTCCGCTGTGTTCTTGAGTGGTGAGACTGACTACCGTATAGATGTACCTCATGAAAATACACTAACTTATGTCTGTGGATATCTCTTCTACAAATGCGTCAAGCAACACACTTGTCCAGTCCTTAATAAAGTTTTGGAATCGGTTCCAGACTTAAATGCAACAAATTTGTTTACCAGTTACAAGGAATATAACAAGAAATCCAGTTTCTATGGCAGCTTAAAAATGCCACCAAAAGAATTTATTCAGTATATCACACATCTAGAAACATTATTTTCCCAAAATTTCGATAAAGCTTGTCAAAGCAATCCAGGTGATGAACTGTTAAAGATATTTAATGCTGTACCTCCAAAAACTCCATGTGCTTGTTTCCCTGTAAAATACTTATTAAAGTTGTATGTTAGATTTCTCATTTTTGCCACATTAAAATTCAATAATCGTAATTTTAAAGACTGAAAAAAGGTTTAAAAGAGTTCATAAAAGTTAGCCTTTGTTAAGAGTATGGACGCCTACGCTACATGAATAGCAAACCTTTTTATCTACCGAGCTTGTACTTGACAAGTCTCTAGGCTCTTTCTCTCGTCTGCATACATTGTGTACTGTCATACCGTTATATTTAGTTACGCGATAAATACATAGTCTAAATTATATAATCGCCTTTGTTCTTATTTCATCAGGTTATGGGCCCAGCCCAGCCTGTCGTTTAGCGTTATTTCCAAGTTTTAATCAGTACTTACAAAGATAGAGTAAAAGTAAAATCTGACGGGTATAACCTCACTTTTAGTTACCGGCTCGCAAGTGATTTTTCTTTTCAGTTATTTTCAGATGTAAGTAAAATAAAATTAAAAAATATGGCTGGAACTAACTCTATGATGTCGATTGAGAAGTTAAAGGGTCGCGACAATTGGGCAAATTGGAGTTTTGCAGTCAAGGCATACTTACAACATGAAGAGTTGTATAGCTGCATTTTGAAAGCACCAGATGCTTCCGACCCCAACGCAGTTAAACAAGACACCAAAGCAAAATCAAAGTTGATATTGTTGGTCGACCCAATTTTATATGTGCACATACAGGATGCACAGAATGCAAAACAGGTGTGGGACAATTTGACAAAGGCATTTGAAGACCAAGGACTGACACGGAAAGTTGGCTTATTAAAAGAATTAATTAACACTAGTTTAGAAAGCAGTTCGTCAGTGGAAGACTATGTAAATAAAATTATGACAGCCGCGCACAAATTGAGAAATATAAAATTTCATGTGGACGATGAGTGGTTGGGCACATTAATGCTGGCAGGGCTGCCAGATATGTATAAGCCCATGATTATGGGCCTGGAAAGTTCCGGTATGAAGATTAGTGCTGACTTAGTAAAAAATAAGTTACTACAGGAAGTAAAAATGTCAGACACTACCGCACTTTATACAAACACAAGAAAAAATGAGCCCAAAAGTGACAAAAAAGGTCCTAGATGTTTTAATTGCAATAAGTACGGACATCTCAGCAAAAATTGTTGGCATAAGAAGACAAACAATAATAAAAAAACAGATAAAGACACAGGTTATGTTGCAGCTTTTTCAGCATCCACAGCAAATGACTCCAATTCTTGGCATGTTGACTCAGGAGCATCCATGCACATGACGATGCACCGGGACTGGCTCACTGATATCACCGCTTCACCTGTACCGAGCATAAGGATTGCTAACAACAAAGAATTAAAAGTTGAATGCTGCGGCAATGTATGCATTAAGGTAAAGGCACGTGATGGCAGCATTGATTCAATACAGGTGAGGAATGTTTTACTTGTACCAGAATTGAAGACAAATTTATTATCAGTCAGCAAAATAATTCAAAATGGATGCAAAGTAATATTTAATGAATCTGGCTGTAAAATTTACAATCCTAGTAACAAATTAGTAGCACAGGCCAGATTAATGAATGCAACATATCTGTTAAATACTTACCAAGAAATGCAAGTCATGATGGCCAAGGCTGATGATGATACTTATCTGTGGCACCAGAGAATGGGCCATTTAAATTTTTTAACTCTTAATAAAATACCTAACTGTACAGAAGGCGTAAAGTTGTCAACAGGAATGGAAAATTCCATCTGTGTTACCTGTCTCGAAGGCAAGCAAACGAGAAAACCGTTTCCTGCTGAAGGTTCCCGAGCAACCAGTTTGCTAGAACTTATCCACAGTGATGTGTGTGGACCGATGCAGCAGATATCAATAGGAGGAGCAAGGTATTTTGTAACCTTTACTGATGATTTTTCTCGCCGAGTATACGTTTATCCTATAAAAAACAAAAGTGAAGTCTTTGAAAAGTTTGTTGAATTTAAGAATAGAGTGGAGAACGAATTAAATAAAAAAATAAAAATTCTTAGATCTGACAACGGAACAGAGTATACAAATAATAATTTTGAGACTTACCTGAAAAAGCATGGAATTTTGCACCAGACATCAAATCCGTATACACCTGAACAGAATGGGTTGAGCGAACGTATGAACCGTACCCTTATTGAGCGTGCTAAATGTATGTTGTTAAACTCTGGTTTACAAAAAGATTTTTGGGCTGAAGCCGTTACTACAGCAGCTTACATAGTGAACCGTTCTCCCATCCGCAGCTTATCAGATGTAACGCCGTATGAAGTATGGACTGGAAAAAAACCAGATTTGAGCCATATGAGAATATTCGGATGTCCTGCGATGGTGCATATTCCTAAAGAAAACAGAAGTAAGTTGGATGTAAAGTCGCGAAAATTAATATTTGTTGGCTACAGCGACGGTACAAAAGGCTACAAATTCATAGATCCTGAAACAAAGAAAGGAATTGTTAGTAGAGATGTAGTGTTCCTCGAAGCTGCGATTAAAAGAAATAAAGTGGATGATGTACCTGAAAAAGAAAAAGAAATTATTAAAAATAACATGGATATAAAGGAAAATAAAACTGAGAACACACATAAAGATATTAAAATGAATAATGTAGACAAAGAAAAGAAAACTGTATACTTACCTCTGTGTGATGAACCCGAGGAACCTGTGGAAAGAAACATTGATGATGAGACACATGAGAGAGACGAAATACAGGATGTATCTCAAAGTATTTCAGATGAATCTGATCAATTTGAGGATGTTAATGATGAAACATACGTACCTGATGATACGATAGACTCTCTACCGATATTCAATATGACTTTGAGACCGCTGCATCAGAACCCATCTTCACTAATGTGTCAGAATGTTGAATCAACAATGAATTTTCTGAACAGTGATCCACAAAGCCTTGAAGAAGCTTTGAACAGTGATAAGGCTAATGAATGGAAGAAAGCTATGGAAGAGGAATATCAGTCATTGATACAGAATAACACGTGGACCACAGTAAACTTACCAGAAGGAAAGAAAGTAATTCCTTGCCGCTGGGTTTTTAAAACTAAGTTAGATGTTAATGGTTCTGTCACACGATATAAAGCTAGATTGGTAATTAAAGGATACAAACAGGTCAAAGGCATTGATTACCATGAGGTATACGCTCCGGTGGTCCGCTATACATCCATAAGATACCTTATTGGTCACACTGCCAAGTATAGACTCAAAATACACCAAATGGATACAGTCTATCATGCGCGCAGCAAGCACAAAGACGTCCGGTACCACTTTATGCGAGAGAAGATTGCCGCCAAAGAAATTTTAGTTAAATACAGATGCACTGGAGAGATGGTCGCCGACATTTTGACGAAAGGACTCCCTCGACCGAAGCATGAAAACTTCACCGCATCTATGGGTCTACATTTAAAGCGTCTGCGTCCAGGAGAGGATGTTAAGAGTATGGACGCCTACGCTACATGAATAGCAAACCTTTTTATCTACCGAGCTTGTACTTGACAAGTCTCTAGGCTCTTTCTCTCGTCTGCATACATTGTGTACTGTCATACCGTTATATTTAGTTACGCGATAAATACATAGTCTAAATTATATAATCGCCTTTGTTCTTATTTCATCAGCCTTAAACTAATTCTATGTTTAATCTTTTCAAATAATTCTGGAAACCGTTAATAAACACATTATTCATGAGTGCTATAGACTAAAAATTCTAAAGATATTATCATGTATAATTTACCGCCCAACGAAGTGCGCACGGGTCAGCTAGTTACTAGTATGATTAGAGTTTAGTGTACTTATTACTTTGTCCACATCTATTTTTGTTATATGTTATTTTTGTTATCTTTATCTTTTCTTTACATATAATAAAATCGTAGAGCTGTCATTCCTGTACATTGAATATTTTTTTCTTTTTGTATTTTTTTCGAGATAAGGGATCGATTCTGATGCCAAATCAACTTTTTTTTTTTCGATTTTTTTTAGGTTTTTTTGATTTGATCTATCTCCTAAACTACTGTAAAGTTGTCGATCAAATTTTCCTCAAATATTTCTAATAATATGCTTCTGTTAATAGGCTATGTATTATTACGCTATTTTCCCTGGGAGATAAGCAATTTTGAATTTTGTTGTTTTTAAATGTTTGTTTGGAGTTGGAAGCTAAACCACTGGATATTATTTATTCAATTTTTTCTCAAATATTCCTTAAACTGCTCTTCAATTAAGGGGGATGCTCCAACAAGCCCGCGAAATTCACGTTTTTTGCAATTTGCAGGCCAGTGACATGTTGTAGCTTTATAAATATATAAGTTGCGGTAATAACAAGTATAATTTTAAATATAAAAATTATCAAGAAACTCGCTCCATCAGCTCTCACATAGAAAAGGTGCATCATGTTAAGAGCCAGTTCACAAAATTCGAACCCTCGAGTTTAGGTAAAAGACGGGAGCAATGTTCATGTGTGCGTAGTTATTCACACATACACAACGCAACCAGTGTAGCGCTAGTGTTGAGACGGACTAAACAATCTTGAGCCGATATAATCGTAATGCACTTTGGTTACATTTCTGAAAAAGTTTTTGGAACGAAGTTCCTTATCACGCGTTGTGAAAGGGGGCTAGACGGAAAAAAATTCTTGCGAAAAGTTGTCACGACACTTTTTGCTATAGTAAGAGACAGACAGATATGTTTCTCTGTCTGTCTCTCTCTCTCTTATAGAAAGCAAGCCAGATATTTTTTCATTTCTATTTCGCATTGAACAGTGTGGTGTCGCGACGATTATTTTTGTTGAGTGTATACAGGTTTTTTGTAAATAATAAAAAATAATAATAATAATGAATCCTTAATGAAAAAATATCGAGGTTTTCGTTATCGGTGTCGTTTTCATGGTTTTCCAGGGTGTATAAACCGATGATGCAGTCAAAATATAAATCCAAGATGGCGGCAGCATAAACTATCGAAGTTCTCGTCATGGGTGTCGTTTTCATGGTTTTCGAGGGTGTTGAAACCGATGTTGCAGTCAAAATGTAAATCCAAGATGGCGGGTGCAAAAAATATCGTGGTTTTCGTCATGGGTGTCGTTTTCATGGTTTTCGAAGGTGTTGAAACCGATGGTGCAGTCAAAATGTAAATCCAAGATGGCGGCAGCATAAATTATCGAAGTTTTCGTCATGAGTGTCGTTTTCATGGTTTTCGAGGTTGTTGAAACCGATGTTGCAGGCAAAATGTAAATCCAAAATGGCGGCTGCAAAAAATATCGAGGTTTTCGTCATGGGTGTCGTTTCACGGTTTTCGAGGTTGTTGAAACCGATGGTGCAGTCAAAATGTAAATCCAAGATGGTGGCAGCATAAATTATCGAGGTTTCCGTCATGGGTGTCGTTTTCATGGTTTTCGAGGGTGTTGAAACCGATGGTGCAGTCAAAATGTAAATCCAAGATGGAGGCTGCAAAAAATATCGAGGTTTTCGTGGATTAGGCGCACAATGCCACATTCGCAAAATGACATATTGA
This sequence comes from Agrotis clavis, assembly GCA_954870645.1. Classification (NCBI taxonomy): domain Eukaryota; kingdom Metazoa; phylum Arthropoda; class Insecta; order Lepidoptera; family Noctuidae; genus Agrotis; species Agrotis clavis. Next base: position 23,285,009 of record OX940935.1, on the reverse strand, counting down.
CGCAAAACGACACATTCGCAAAATGTCATTTCTCAATATGCCACATTAGCAAAATGCCACATTAGCAAAGTGACACATTCGCAAAATGTCATTTCTCAAAATGACACATATTTAAAAGTAAGGCCGATGATTTATGAATAAAAATAAAACTAATTTAATTACGTATTTAATCTCATTATTTATTCATTTTCATTTATTTTAACATAAAATAAATTAAAAATGTAAACTGAAATACTATTTACGTATGTCGATAATAGGATAACAAATAGTCTTATTGTCATTACACTAATTTTATTTTCCTTCGCTCATTCTTAATTTTTCTTTAACAATTTAAACATTATAATGATTAGATGCAACTGTAATACAATGATATATCATACAGTATACAGGGTGGTCCAGGTCAAATGGATATAATTTTTTTTGAAGGTAGTCCCTTTAGGGACATATTTAATTTTGTACCCCGCCAGGAAAATTAAAAAAAAGTGTTATTTTTAAAAGTTTTTTATTTTATTTTAGTTGGAGTTTACGAAAAATCTGTCGATTTCAAGGAAAGTAATTATTCTTGCATTGATATGAAATTAAATGCACTTCAAATTTGCAGATCAGTCTGATTTTTTTTCTTTCTGAGAGAGTGCAATGTCTAAGCACCTAAAATAAAAATACTATATGATTTTTCACTTAAAAAGTAAATAAAAATCATGAAAACATTAAAAAGGGTTGAGATTTCTAATATATTATTACAAAAAAATCATAATAATATTGTATAACGGGCGACTAGCGATTTTTTTTCCAGTCGGGGTACAAACGGGTCCCTAGGCCGACTATATAAAAAAAAAATATATCCATCTGGCCTGGATCAGCCTGTATAATTAATGTCAGAAGAACAATTAGAATCATGACTCATTCAAAGTATTTTTCCGCATGCACCATGGTACCTTTGGGGTAAATTAATTTGCAACATTGATTATAGGATTTGCTTAATCAAGTCTAAAATCTAAGATCAAACAAATCTCGGAGTGGAATATCTAAATGTCTAATGTTTGATTATTTGACATTGTGCGAAAATGGTATTTTGCGTGGCATTTTGCGAATATGACATTTTGCGAAAATGTCATTTTGCTAATGTGACGTTTTGCGATGTGGCGTTTTCGGAATATGACAATTTGAGAATGTGGCATTTTGCGAAATTTGAAAATGTCATTTTGCGAATGTGGCATTGTGCGCCTAATCCGTTTTCGTCATGGGTGTCGTTTTCGTGGTTTTCGAGGGTGTTGAAACCGATGGTGCAGTCAAAATGTAAATCCAAGATGGCAGCTGCATAAATTTATCGAGGTTTTCGTCATGGTTGTCGTTTTCATGGTTTTCGAGGGTGTTGAAACCGATGGTGCAGTTTAAATGTAAATCCAAGATGGCGGCTGAAAAAAATATCGAGGTTTTCGTCATAGGTGTCGTTTTCATTGTTTTTGAGGGTGTTGAATCCAATATTGCAGTCAAAATGTAAATCCAAGGTGGCGGCTGCCAAAATTATCGAGGTTTTCATCATGGATGTCGTTTTCGTTGTTTCTGAGGGTGTTTTCATCATGGATGTCGTTTTCGTTGTTTTTGAGGGTGTTGAAACCGATATTACTATCAAAATAGAAATCCCAGATGTCAAATAACAAAAATCAAAAAATATTATTATAACTTAAAAAAAATAAAATTTTATTACAATTCCTTCACTAGTTATTAATCGAAAGGAACTTCGTTCCATCCGGGTGTCCCTTGACACCTCTCAAGTTTTTTTTGTTTATTCAGTCTATTAGACTGTTAAATGGTATAGAACGGAAAGCATCTCGCGCGCTGATTGGTTGAACGTCATGTGCCCGGCGGCGGCGCCGCCATAATTATTTGTTAGATAATTCGTTTGATGTCGAATGTTAACAAACTGTTCTGGTGATTTTAATTAAATTTTGTGTTAAAAATAACCTGTGAGTTAAAGTTAGTTATATTTTATTGTTGTGGAAGTAAAACTGAATCTGCGATTAACCTAAGAAGTGAAGTTTGAACAATAGTCAGATATATCTGAGGAATAAAAATGGCGGTTCGACAGCTTATCTATAGAAAATATGTCAAACCGCTATTTTAATTCCTCAGATAAACGCGTGACCGTTTAATAAATTCTTAAATAATTTGTAAAAAAAACCAACTTGGTTTCTGCTACAATTTCTCATAATAGGCGTCTTTTAATAGTTTTCGTCTTCGAGGGTTTTGAATCCGATAGTCATGCTGTCAAAATGTAAATCCAAGATGGCGGCTGCAAAAAATATCGAGGTTTTCGTCATGGGTGTCGTTTTCATGGTTTTCGAGGGTGTTGAAACCGATGGTGAAGTCAAAATGTAAATCCAAGATGGTGGCTACATAAATTATCGAGGTTTTCGTCATGGGTGTCGTTTTCATGGTTATCTAGGGCGGTGAAACCGATGGTGCAGTCAAAATGAAAATCCAAGATGGCGGCTGCATAAATTATCGAGGTTTTCGTCATGGGTGTCGTTTTCATGGTTGGAGAATGGAACATAATTATGTGGCGCTGATGCTTGATGAACCCGGTGGCTGCGCTCCTTACTATGCGTTTCAACTAAGTATAAGATGACCTTGGCACCATATTGTAACTGCAATTGTGTTTAACGAAAAATACTTTGCGCAAATTACTTTTCAATACTTAATATTTATCTTATTCATGTTATTTTCATGTGATTTTCGTTATTTGACATCTGGGATTTCTATTTTGATAGCAATATCGGTTTCAACACCCTCGAAAACTATGAAAACGACACCCATGACGAAAACCTCGATAATTTATGCAGCCGCCATCTTGGATTTACATTTTGACTGCACCATCGGTTTCAACACCCTCGAAAACCATGAAAACGACACCCGTGACGAAAACCTCGATATTTTTTGCAGCCACCATCTTGGATTTACATTTTGACAGCACCATCGGTTTCAACACCCTCGAAAACCATGAAAACGACACCCATGACGAAAACCTCGATAATTTATGCAGCCGCCATCTTGGATTTACATTTTGACTGCACCATCGGTTTCAACACCCTCGAAAACCATGAAAACGACACCCGTGACGAAAACCTCGATATTTTTTGCAGCCACCATCTTGGATTTACATTTTGACTGCACCATCGGTTTCAACACCCTCGAAAACCATGAAAACGACACCCATGACGAAAACCTCGATAATTTATGCAGCCGCCATCTTGGATTTGCATTTTGACTACAACATCGGTTTCAACACCCTCGAAAACCATGAAAACGACACCCATGACGAAAACCTCGATAATTTATGCAGCCGCCATCTTGGATTTACATTTTGACTGCACCATCGGTTTCAACACCCTCGAAAACCATGAAAACGACACCCATGACGAAAACCTCGATAATTTATGCAGCCGCCATCTTGGATTTGCATTTTGACTACAACATCGGTTTCAACACCCTCGAAAACCATGAAAACGACACCCATGACGAAAACTTCGATAATTTATGCAGCCGCCATCTTGGATATACATTTTGACTGCACCATCGGTTTCAACACCCTCGAAAACTATGAAAACGACATCCATTACGAAAACCTCGATAATTTATGCAGCCGCCATCTTGGATTTGCATTTTGACTGCAACATCGGTTTCAACACCCTCGAAAACCATGAAAACGACACCCATGACGAAAACCTCGATAATTTATGCAGCCGCCATCTTGGATTTACATTTTGACTGCACCATCGGTTTCAACACCCTCGAAAACCATGAAAACGACACCCGTGACGAAAACCTCGATATTTTTTGCAGCCACCATCTTGGATTTACATTTTGACTGCACCATCGGTTTCAACACCCTCGAAAACCATGAAAACGACACCCATGACGAAAACCTCGATAATTTATGCAGCCGCCATCTTGGATTTGCATTTTGACTGCAACATCGGTTTCAACACCCTCGAAAACCATGAAAATGACACCCATGACGAAAACCTCGATATTTTTTGCAGCCGCCATCTTGGATTTACATTTTGACAGCACTATCGGATTCAAAACCCTCGAAGACGAAAACTATAAAAAGACGCCTATTATGAGAAATTGTAGCAGAAACCATGTTGGTTTTTTTTACAAATTATTTATTTACGAATTTATTAAACGGTCACGCGGATATAGAATTCGATATTGATAAAAATCATTCTTACCTTCAAAATAAGCAGGGAGTTTCAAAACAAAATCTCCGGATAAGATGAAGCCGAGTTCAAACAGCCATATACGTAACATAAATAAACGCAACTCGTCTTTACGCGGTACTCAGAACTGACAGCACTGCGATATCCGCTTAGAAGCCTCGTAGATGCGCGTGTTTGTGTGAGTGCACCGTTTCGAACGTTAGTACGTAATTTCCTGACCATCCATGTTTTTACTGTGCTACGGGGCAGACAAGAGCCACTCAAAGCATTGGAGCGTATCTTTGCAAGTTACAACCACGATCTATACACATCATGTAAATATATCCCAGGCCCCTCTCTCAGCCCCGTAGGGTTATTTTCTTTTTTTTTAAAGAAAATTAAAAACGTGGGTTTTTCATATTTCTGACAGCAAACCCTTTCATTTGATACCCATATCATGGGGGTGCATTTCAAACAGCTAATCCGCCATCTTGGATGTCCGCCATATTGGATTTAAGATACGTGACTATTTTTTTCGTATTCCTGACAGCAAACCCTTTCATTTAATACCCATATCATGGGGTACCTTTCAAATAGCCAATCCGCCATCTTGGATGTCCGCCATGTTGGATTTAAGACACGTGACTATTTTTTTCATATTACTGACAGCAACCCTTTCATTTGATACCCATATCATGGGGATGCATTTCAAATAGGCAATCCGCCATCTTGGATGTCCGCCATGTTGGATTTAAGACACGTGACTATTTTTTTCATATTCCTGACAGCAAACCCTTTCATTTGATACCCATATCATGGGGGTGGATTTCAAACAGCCCGACCGCGATCTTGGGGAGGCCGCCATATTGGATTTCTCACCACTCTTGCGCCCCATTGCAAAAACTAATAAAACGAAAACGGATGGCTAATTAATGCACAAATTCTACAAACTACTATTATAATTATAATAATACTTTAGTTTGATAAAGTAACGAAAATCTTACCTTATGAAAAAAAATATGGACAGAATCAAAATGTGGCAGTCGCAGTATAATATTCCGTTCACGATACGTACGCTCTATAATCAGGACGAGGAAAAAAGTGATACAGGTCCTACGTCGACGGGCGCTGGAGCCGTACTGATTGCAGCCCGGTTATGTTTCGTAATTCATACTAGTTTAGAGTGATTTTAAAAACGATAGTATGTTTAATTACATGAAGGGATTTTAATGAAATTTAGAAATTAGTTTAGTCTGTAAACATAGTTTATATTTACATAGTTTTTTTTAAATGTAATTACGCTTTGTTCGAACCAAAAATGGCGATAAAACAGCGATATAAAACGTAAAAATTGACCTCAGAATTTATTTTTTTACTAATTTGTGTTATTAAAAATATAAATTCTACTACGTAGTTTTACGACAAAAACGTATGTCTGATGATTTGTGTATTTTTTTTGGTTAAAATTACGAATGTTAATGGTAGATGTAGGAGTCGCAAATCGACTCTGCGTTGATTTTTCAGTAAACTACTTGTCGGAGATTAATTACCACAAAGTTAATAAAAGAGTTTTTTGAAATATGTTACGTATAATTACAACACGAAAGACTGGTCTTTCTTTTGCAGGTATTCAAAAATGTTGGAGTATTACTTAATATGGTAAATTAGACGATCATAATTTTAGTTCTACGCGCAAATGGGTAAAAGGCCTCTTAAAATCTCCGAAATCTAACTACGATGCACCTTTTCTATGTGAGAGCTGATGGAGCGAATTTTTTGATAAATTTTATATTTAAAATTATACTTGTTATTACCGCAACACATATATTTATAAAGTTACAACATGTCACTGGCCTGCAAATTGCAAAAAACGTAAAAAAAATTGAATTTCGCGGGCTAAATCGAAGCAATCACCTTAATAGGATATGTATAATTACGCTATTCTCCTTGGGAGACTAGCAATGTTATAATATGTTGATTTTCAGTAATTGTTGACATTTGTATAAGAACCGCTATTTGAAAACTACTGTCAGCGTACTAGCAAGTCTGGTTGGTAACCTGCTTGACTTTCGTGCAAGGGTCTCAGGATCAAATCTTGCAATTTTCTTTTTCACTTTTTGTGTTTAATTTTTTTGTTTTAATTTGTCCTAAGAGCTTCAAATAATAAAAAAAAATTGTGCATACTTTTACTTCAATATTATTCGCAATTTTAATTCATTACTATTTTTTTCAATAGTTCTCTAGGATATAAATCTACACTGATTGTAAATTGTAGATAGTAAGTTGGTTTTTTTTTTAACTGTAATTGCGAAACAATTATGGTGTAGGAATTTGAAAGATTCGAAAACAAACAGTGTTTCTATTATTTTGTGTTTATTTATGTTTTGAATTGGTGCTCAAACCAGTGCATAGATTCTGTTTGAAACGACGACAAGTTGTACACATCGAGTCAAATAATTAGTTATTTTTTAGGTATCACGCGGTATGCTAAAGGGAGAAGAGCAATGCTATCGTACGTTCAATTTGCGGCGATACTGTAAATCGACCAAAAAATTATGGTCTAATGTTTAAGATAAACACGGATCTTTGAAATTAATGTCGCTCAAATAAGGATGTTTCATGCAAGCTATGTACCTAGGTATAACATTATTGATCTAAACTAATAATAAAAATGCAAGTATGTTTGTTTTTTTACCTTTTCACGCATTACTACCTACTGAATCGATCGTCCCAAAATTTAGCATATACGTTGTCAGGAGTATAGACACGGATATAGGGTATCTTTCATCCCGAAAAAGAGAAGAGAGCTGTTGCCGAGAAAACAATTACGTTCATATTCCAAATGGCGCCACTTACACGATCCGTATTGTTTCTCAAATTCTAAATTAACGCAAGCGAAGCCGCGGGCAAACACTAGTGTTAAATAAAACATGATTAGTATAACCTATAAAACCCCTTCTACACGGTCAGACCTTACCGCCTGACAGAGGTGACCTTGGTCCGGTGTGCGACCAAATATGGGCGGAGTCAGTCGGGAGCGCAGCCGTCCCGACAGGCTGCGTCCGCGGTGGGACCCGACCGTCAGCCGACAGCGTTCCAGACGGTGGGGTGCTGTTGACACGACCAAGTTCACCTCTGTCAGGCGGTCAGGTCTGACCGTGTAGAAGGGGTTTAAATGCTTTTATTTCATTTTTTAACCGACTTCAAAAAAAAAAGTAGGTTCTCAGTTCGACCTGTATGTATGTATGTATGTATGTATGTATGTATGTATGTATGTATGTATGTATGTTTGTCCGCGATTATCTCGCGTTTGGCTGAACGGATTTTGATGCAGTTTTCAGGAAAGTGTGCATTACATTCTGGAGAAGGTTTTAGTATATAACACTAATAGATATCCCGTGACGTTGCCCGCGTGGATCCGTTTTGCTTACTTGGATCGTAGATTTTCAGGGACGATTGCATGTTTGTCCGCAATTATCTCGCGTTTGGCTGATCCGATTTTGATGCAGTTTTCAGGAGTGTTCATTACATTCTGGAAAAGGTTTTAGTATATAACACTAATAGATATCCCGTGACGTTGCCCGCGTGGATCCGTTTTGGTTACTTGGATCGTAGATTTTCAGGGACGATTGCATGTTTGTCCGCAATTATCTCGCGTTTGGCTGAACCGATTTTGATGCAGTTTTCAGAAAAGTGTTTGTTATATTCTGAGGAAGGTTTCAGTATATAACAATAATGGATATCTCGTGAAGTTGCTTACATAGATCCGTTTTGCTTAATAGGATTGTAGATTTTCAAAGACGCCGATTTTATGAAGATTTTTGTTGTTGATTATCTCAACTAAAAAGGGAAAAATAAAAAACTTTTTGAAAAAAAGGGAACCGACTTCAAAACCAAACACAAAAAAACTATAAAATAACTTTTCTTTCGGAAGTCGGTGGCCATTTATGTCAATGAAATAAAAAAAACAAAGCCACCGACTTCCGAAAGAAAAGTTATTTTATAGTTTTTTTGTGTTTGGTTTTGAAGTCGGTTCCCTTTTTTTCAAAAAGTTTTTTATTACACTAACCAGCCCACTGTAATGCGTGGAAGTGGTAATAATGTAGGTAATGAATGAACGTACCTATGATTGAACGTATGTAATGATTGTAATGAACTATAAAAAAGTAAAAGCGTGCCTTTACTCAGCCCATAAAATTGAAAAAATAAGTTATTTTGAAACCCTCAGAAAATCACAAAAACATAGGTAGTCTTACAAACAAATTTAATCGGTTAAAGCCGATGATATTTGTTATTTTTCGGAAGTTGTAAAGCAAAAGCTGTTCAATTTGATTATTTGCGTGAGTATTAAGTATTACGCTACCAACAGAGCGTTTAGGTATGTAGCCACCTACTTACATTACTATAGTAAGGGAAAGTATTCCTTGAACGGTCAGATTTGTAAGCCGCAGATCCATAGCACCAGCAGTGTCACTTCATCAAGCGGTAGCGAATCCTGGTGACGTACAGACCCCTGCACATTACCCTAACTCAATCTGTCTTCTTTTATAGATTTTCAACCTTAAGGTGAAACAACTCAACATTTTTTCCATAGAAACTTCGTTGGGGTTTTACTCCACTATTTGACAAGGTACATCCAAAGTTAAACATGGTATCGTTTTGTCTCATTATTAATTTTGACTGTACGGAAGCAGAATTTTGAAATAACAACAACAAAGTTACGAGTTTCCAAAGATTTGTTTTTATTGCCAATTTTAACACAACTTTGGGCGTAAATAAGAAGCATCAAATTTTCAAAACAAAGTCCGTACCGACACAGCACATTTATCGAAGAATTCCATAAATTTTATTTGAAATTGATTGATGCAGTGGTTTTTTCGTAAAACCCCTTTCTTCCAAAGGCCGTTTCGTATTTTCTTTCGCGCGCCTTTTACTCTGTTGTGATCGTACATCTCACTGAATAATGTTTTCCCCTGTTTTCTCCACGGGGGGATGACGCTCGCGGACACATGAACAATATGGCTCGATTTCAGGTGAAATATCATGGTTTTTGACCATGCCTGCCAGTGAGTTCGAGCTCGCGAGAAGCGCCGCCTTAAGGTGAATGCTCCAAGGCTCCAACCAGTCCGCGAAATTCAAATTTTCTTACGTGTTTTGCAATTTGCAGGCCAGTGACATGTAACTTTATCAAAATATAAATTGCGGCAATAACAAGTATAATTTTAAATATAAAAATGACCAAAACATTCGCTCCATCAGCTCTCGCATAGAAGAGGTGCATGTAAGTTAGATTTCGGAGATTTTAACAAATTACACCTATTCTATGTGAAAATTTGAATTTCGCGGGCTGGTTGGAGCATTCACCTTAACACGATATTGCAAGATTAATATTCGATTGGTAATTTTGACAGATCGGTTTAGGTTGACCTGCTGGCGTCTGTACCTACTTCATGTAATATTACATGTCACGTCAGATACAAAGACGTCATTCATCAGTCATCTGAGAAAGAAAAAAAATACGAAAAAAATAATTGCTCCTGCCAGCTTGCCACCGTGTTGAACGAGCATACATACATACGTTTACATTAAGCCGATATTACACTGTTCAATTAAATTGACAGCAATTCCGTTGAAAAGCATTGAACATTGAACATTGCACCTCAGATCAAAAAAACAGGCAGATAGAGCGCTCAGAACACGCGAGTGGGTCCACCAAAGTTAATACAAAATCAAAAGTTACTACAAACTCGCGATAGTACCAAGCTACGCATCGTCTCGCTCACACGTCACTAGTGATTTGCCATTTTATGTCAAAACATGCCGTCTTGTGTGTTTAAACACTGCAAAAGTTGTTCACAAAAACAAAGAAAACAAGATGGAATATCTTTCCACAGGTAACTCTTGTTATTTTTATTGTTTTGGTATTTATTTTCCATAAAATATTTTCGGCTCACTTGAAACACAAAACCTTAACAGTAAATCGTCTGTGTTGCTAGTTTATGACGGGTAAATTACCCTGAATTAGGGGAATGTGTACTGTGCATAAAAATATCGATCAAATTCGTCAAAACAACTGCACAGTCGTAATCTATAGTACCTATACAACATTAGTCTTAACTTCTTAAATAATTTTGGGACAAAATATAACATGGTGTAAAAATTATTGGAATCGATTCAGATATTGATTCTGAACAAACTATATTCAGGTTTCGCATACACTAAAAATAATGTTGTATGGTCTATGGTCGTAATGACACAAGGTCACTAGTTAGTTCCGTCCGGGTCGTAAAGACTTCGGGTCTCGGGAGGGGTCCCCCCGCGCGCGGGGCTGTATTTGTATTTTTGCATGAGAAAGTGGGACGGAGAGCATGCCTTTGAGCTATTCGGTACTTGTAAGGATGTGCCGCCCTCGCGCCGCTGGATTTTTTTTATTATTTTAGTCGTTTACTTTTCGTTCCGCGTACTGCGCTTTAAAATTTTTATATTTCAAGACTTATTGGGGTTTATGAAGTATTTTATTATTACTTTTAGTATTTAATTGCAACAATTAGGCTTTGCCATGTGACATTATAGAGGTTTCCATACTTTCATTAGTGATATTTTTCATTTTCGAATTATTAGTTGCAATGCAATCAGTATCGTTAGTAGTGCTGGTAGGGCCTTTTCAATTGGCCGATAAATCGTTTTAATTTTGCAAAAAAAAAGCAAAATCGCGTTTCCAATTTTGAACATTAATAGTACATAAATGTTTGTTTGCACAATGTAATTGGTGCAGATTGTGTGTAAAATAATTATGATTTTAATAAAAATGTGATTGTGTGTAAAATAATTATTATTTTAATAAATATGTTGATTGTTATAACAAATACTTCATCTTTTTAAACTAAAAAAAAACCTATCCTTAAATAGTTTATTAAACAAAAAACAAAAAGCGTTATGAAGTGTTATCTGGTCTGATATAAATTAATGAAATAAGTAGTAAGTAATTACGCATAGGTATTAACTTTTATTCCTTATTATTATTCTGTTAAATAATATATACTACATGCTTATGCTCTCTGGGTATAACCATAAAGCAAAATCGCGTTTCTAATTGAAAAAAAATATTAGTAAGTACAATATTTGGGAACAATTTAACTGAACAAAAATATGGGAGTATTTCTCAATATCTGGCAACCGTAAACGCACACAGATGCACGTGTCCGTACACGGCGCCACTTATCTGCCGCGCACACATAAATAACCACTGGCACCACGTTGTTGTTCGCGCAAGTTCTATCTGCCTATTTCTTTGATCTGAGCATTGCACATATTTCCTATTTACACACAAAACATTCAACGAGACATTCAATGTTCATTTGCCTAGCGATGTCGCGCGCGTCGTCAAGTCGTGCGTGCGGGTGTTTCATTAATTTGTGAGCTATAATTTTCAGTGCGAATACTTTTTATCTTTAACTTTATATCTTCTTCGGTGACCCCGTCAATATTTAAGTCTTCCTTTAGTGATCTTATAGCATTAACACGCTGGTTTCTATCTTTGTAAGAGTTGGATTTTGTATTCCACAAACACTCATATTTTTGAAAAAGTTCCAGAAAATGCGGAACATGATGGTCACGCCATTTAAAAACCATTTTTAAAATAATAAACAGGCGCGCACGCTAGTAACTACACAATCCTATACGTCCGATTCCTTCGCTGCCGTTCGCGGACTGGTCAATTGGTCATTGTTCAATGTTCGTGTTTACATGTTTCAACCGTCAATTCGATTGATCAATATTGGTTCCATTGCATTGAAAGTTAATTAAAAATCTTAACTTTCAATGATATTAGACAATCAAATTGAAATGTGTTTAGATGCGTCAATGCCATTGAAGCAATGGAATTGAAAGCAATATTGAACCGAAATTGCCCTGTGTAATATCGGCTTTAGGAGCGAACAAAAAATATGGCGATGTTTTATTTAGCGATGATGTCATGCTACTGTCTTCTATGGCCGCGGCTGGTGGCTGCTCGCTCGGCTACTAATGTCTCAACCATTACGTGTACACACGTCTACACATCAAGCTATCAAGACCAGTTTATTGTGGTCTCGATTTGTATGATATTTCCGCGCATTCAATGGTCAGCTTATACTGGTTTTTCATATAGCTTGATGTGTAGCCGTGTGTACATTACTGAACAACTCACATTTTTTTTATGATTTCTTTCTTCTCGCGACTCTTAATGAAATGTTTCCTGAAAATTCGAGAGCATTTTATTAAAACTTCGTATCATCTTATGATGCCATCATTTCTCGATTAGCATTAAGTATTTAGGACTGGCTTTGGATGGGAGGACTCACTTTGATGTTTTTACAAACCGAAATAACATCAACTGTGTTAGAATAGATACCTTTATTGTTACGATAATTATCAAAGGATTTTTCTTCTTAGGAAATTAACACTGAATCCTGCTGGATATTTAACATTATGTTATAGGTAATTTATACCAATTGCCATCTTCATTAATAACTAACTTTTATCAGGTCTTCGTCAAGGGTTTTTCTCCAAGCTCCTCACACCGCATCTTGTACGACCATTGCCAGAATAATTTTCTCACGTAGTCATGGATCTGTAAAAACAGTTTTATTTCAGCGCATTTATCTCGCTAGTGAAGTACGGGCGGCAACAGTGTTGCGGTGGGCGCAGTGGCGGCCCCATGCGGAGACTGCGTGGCGCGCCGGACCTGCGCGAGCGCAGCGGTGGTAAACAGAGCGCCTGACGCAAACACACGCCACATGTAAACTGATAGGATACGAGGCGGCCGGTCTTGTACTGACTGACTGGTGGTTACCAAGACCTATAGTTACCTATAGCGAAGGTACCTAAACAGTACTAAACACAATAAAATTAAATTAAGATTGATAACACTATCAATTGTCATATTCACAATAAGTTTTGTTCAAAACATGTTTTTTTATAAGTACTTAGTATTTCGGAGACTCACTGACGCCCGACTAAGTCAATATTATTCTCAAGCAAATCAGCGTGCTGATGATAACAGCTATCACGAGCGCGCCAGGTGATTGCAGACGTCATACGTTATCACAGGACTGAATCTGATAATTATATGATTAAGATTTTTCATTTATTTTTCGTTCAAGTTAATTCTACAACCCGATACCTAGGTGTCAGATAGCGTGACGTCTCAGGACTGTAGCTAGCTACTTACTAATGTGTGCGTCCACAGGTCGGCATCGCACGTATCGGACGTATCGTACGTAACGGATTTTAGTTTGCCTTGTATGAAAACTCACACAACTGCGTCCACTGATCCGCATCGTACGGACGGCTCATCGGCAATGCCTTAATGCGATGCGTACCGGTGACGTCATACGGAATGCCGATCAGTGGAAGCCATGAAGGTGGCATCGGCAATCCGATCATGCCGACACAGAAATCCGTTTGATGCGATGCGTCCGATACGTAAGATGCGGACCTGTGGACGCTTACCACTATGTGTACCAAAATCACAACAAAGTAAGTAAACATTTTCAATTTTCCAGGCGAAGAATCTTCAAATCGGAAATCTGTATTCCGCTACAAAATTGAGAATCGCAATTTTATTAAAATCAAGGGGAGAAGAGAATATTCTTATTTTTTGACACCGACTTTTTAAATTGCATCGCTCGCTGGGGCCCCGGGGGCCGGGCGGGGTGTGGCCACACTCTGAAGGAATTTGCATTTTTATACTATAATTAAGGGGTACATAGGGTGGAGGTCGGTCCGGAGCTACAATACACGAAAAGTGGATTAATTTTATATTTTTTCACGCTATTAATTTGACGAATTCGTTAATTGCGGTATATTCTTATATATAGTGACCTTAATTAATAATAATAGCGCGCAATTTCAGCTCGTTAGACACATTTCATGATGATCATTTTGATTGTGTTTTATTAAAGATAATTTATAGTCATTATTTAGATCGTTTGAAGTTTCGTTTTTCCCGATAATTGGGAGAAATGAGAATATTAATGTTGCTAATTTTAATTCGATTCGAAATGAGTTATATTAGACGATACGATTTGCAACAATTTTAACCCGACAACATGGGGTCCGTCCGAACTGGCTGGTTTTGGAGATATCGAACTTTAAAGAATTTTCGGAAAAATTTCCACCTCTCTCTCATTAATCCCCTTATTAATAAACGTGGACTAAAGTTATAACCAGGATAATCCTCGGATTAACCATACATTTTTTCAAGACTAACCTTGGCGTAACTTCGGTCCACGTTTATTAATAAGGGGGTAAGTGCTTATTGTTAGAAAGTAACGATGGTCACTATCACTACTCAGAATTTATACTTTTCTGAAAGAATATGAACGAATGAATCTAGTGAATACAGGTTTGTTATAAAACTAATCATATCTTGGAATGTCATAAAGTTTCTGTTTGAAGTCTTCTGAAAAAATCCCTTGTCTTTCAAAGCATATTTTTCAAAATAAATGTACTTATAGTATGACACTTGGTTTACAAATTCCAGAAAAAAAATATTTTGTCTCATTAACTTTCTAAAATAGTGCCACAGTACCAACTTTTGGGGTGCTAAGACAGGAAACCTCCACGTGCGCCCGTGGACTGGAGTTCCCTCTCGGATACGTCCGGGGGGAAGACCAGTTTTTCGGGCCGGTGCACCCTGGGATGCGGGCAAAAACTCTTCCTTAGGCACTGTGTGTCTAAGGGGTCTCTTTGCCCGTATGCGAATAGCCTGTCGTGTGGAAGCTCCAACGCGTGTCCCTCTGATCAGCAGAGGGCACAGCGGCGGAGCGGGCTTGCGGACGGTGAGTGATGGGTAGCTCGCCGTCCGACCAAGGACCAAGCCCGGGTCGGTGGCGCGTCGTGTTTCGCGCCAAATGCCTTCTGGGGTCGCGGGTTTTTTCTTAACCCAGGATACCGTGGCCCCGGAACGTAAAGGGCATCCGAAGGAACACGGGTGGATTTTAGTCAGTAAGAGTCTGACAGTCCCTTCCGCCCCACCCAGGGCGGGAGGACTCATTTGATGATTTTACCACCTAAAAAAAAAAAAAACAGTACCAACTTTTAGTTAGGGCCTTACCAGAAAATTTGGGATATATTTTGCTGCTAAATCTAGAATTTGTGCTGCAAAATCAGCTACATTGCTGCTAAATAATAGTGAAATCAGATTTAAAAAACCGGCCAAGTGCGTGTCGGGCGTCGGGCCACGCACAGAGTAGGGTTCCGTAGTTGCCCATCAAAATACTTATGCGAACTAACTAAACTGATCCGCTGAATTTAATTTTGAAAAGAAGAATTTTCAAAATCGGTCCAGGAGTCTTTGAGAAATCGGGGAAATTTAGAACCTCCTCCTTTTTTTGAAGTTAGTTTAAAATAGTTGACGATAAAAACCTACCTATTCCCAAAAAACATACCGTAAAAACATACCTATTAAGGCGCATAGTACCCTCAATGACCTTGAGCATCAGGGCGGAGCTTTCAGCACACTTTCATATCTGCACCACATAAACTAATATGTCCCGAGCATACTGCGATACCTCAAAACGATATCATAGACTATGCAGCGAGGCAGGAACGACTGCCGCGGGCCGCCTTCGCCCGGTTTTTATATATGGAAACCTCAATATTGAACATATTCTTTGTAAAATATTGACTGATTTACATGAGCGTTGCTCACTTTGTAGTAAATTTTAACACCGATTGATCTATTCAAAAATATTTTAAATAAACGAAACCGTTTAGAAGTTCTGAGCATTTATTTGAACAAAATAGCGTGTTGTTAAATATTTTTTTACAGCTCAACTATTTGTCTTAAGAAAATAAAATTTGCTCACATTGTTGTACATGAATCTACAGTAAACATATTTTTTTTTTCAATCTTTACACCCAGCCGTTAATGAGGAGCATGCTTTAGAATGTAACGTTTTTACGGCTTAAAAGGCGCGAAGGCCCTTAAAGCTGTAAAAATAAAGTTGACAAACTTACATTTGCAGTTCAAGAACATGTTCTCCGATACATTTTATTTAAGAAAATATATTATCCAAGTACATTTTATAAGTTGGTCGACTATTACTCGTAAAGTTGTAAAGCCTACTTAGTCATGATAATTTTCTTTTAAACTTCGTTATATATACTACTATTGTGAATTTTTTCACACCCCCAAACATAACCGTTTAGCTGGTAGAGGGGGGGGGGACACTCGAGTCGAGCAAAATTTAGCACTTTAAAGCTTAATATTTCACAAACGAATCTTTTTATCAAAAAATTGTTAATGGAAACTATCAATATTTTTTAAACACCTATTTAATGATACCCCACACTAACGGATACGCGAGAAAAATAAAAAACATTCCCACTTTACGTGTACAGGAGGTACCCAAAAAAAAAATATTTTACGAGATTTTATTTTACCACTTTTTCGGCACAACAAATCCGTAAATTTACACCAAATTACAGCTCTCTAGTACTGTGCGTCTCTGAGCTAAACTGCGGACAGACGGACGGACGGACGGACGGACGGACATGGCGAAACTATAACGGTTCCTTGTTGACTACGAAACCCTAAAAATCGGATGTGGCTCCTCAATCCTGACGTACTTTAACGTCTTTATAAACTCGTTTTGAGTTTTGTATTTCGAATTAAAAGATATGAGACTCAGATCAAAGAAATAGGCAGATAGAGCGCTCAGAACACGCGAGTGTGTCCACCAAAGTTAATACAAAATCAAAATCGAATACAAAGTCGCGACAGTACCAAGCTACGCGTCGTACCAAGCTGCGCGTCGTTGTTGTTGTTTGCCAAAATATGCCGTCTCGTGTCTTTAAACATTGTAAAAGTTGTTCTCAAAAACAAAGAAAACAATATGGAATGTAATTCGATTTGATTTTGTATTTACTTTGGTGGACACACTCGCGTGTTCTGAGCGTGCCAACGACGATATAGACTAGACTCCTAATAACAGGCGACCGATGTCTGTCAACACATTAGGCAAAAAAGTCTTATATTCGTCTCATTTCGACCAATCCTGTGAGCCGTAAACAAACGTTGAGACAGAACAGACCATGAGTTAGCCAATCACAATGCAGTACCCGTCCCCCTCGCTTACGTAGTACCTCAGCGAGTTGACAGAATAATTTTTGTTCCTTAGATCGTGCATGCGGAGTCTAGTATTATATCGTCGTTGGAGCGTGCTATCTGCCTATTTCTTTGATCTGAGATATGAGAGTAGATAAAAGCCTTTATGTTATTCCAGATTATAATGCATAGGTACCGCTTTGCCAATTTTTATCTAGATCCATTCAGCCGTTTCTGAAATGATTGCGTTAGAAACATCCAATAGGTACAATGATAAGTACCTAATATGATTTTGATACCTATGTGGTACGCATGAGAGCTTTAGGTAGGTAC
This sequence comes from Agrotis clavis, assembly GCA_954870645.1. Lineage (NCBI taxonomy): Eukaryota > Metazoa > Arthropoda > Insecta > Lepidoptera > Noctuidae > Agrotis > Agrotis clavis. The sequence continues at coordinate 23,267,381 of OX940935.1, read as the reverse complement.
ATAGTGGATCTTCTCTAGTAAATAATGTGTTAGCTCGTGGTACACTGGCATAGTAACAGATGTTAGGTAATTACAACTTTTACGATGCATGCGGCCATAACCCGGCGTGCCTCACACTCGTGAATTATATTAAACAGCTGTAAAATATATGTCATCATATACGGTTTTATGGATCAAAAAGGTTTTTGGTACCACATGTGTTTGCAGTTCATTATTTTTGTTAGACGGTTTTTAACCTTATCATGAAAGGACAAGGTTGCAGGTTGTTTATGGTTTTCGTTATAAAAGTAAGTCAAAGGTTTCTGAAATCGTCACCTTTCCTTTGTAAAGTTGGTTTTATTGCACTTTTTGTGTAAAGTACGGGAACCGTTTTATTATATTAGTCGATTGTTAGTTTTACGACATTTATGTTGTAGTAAATTATATCAGTTAATGTGATTTCGCAATAAAATGTACATACCTATCTCGCCGCAATCAGGGGCCAAGTTCCTATCGGCTAATTGTTCGCCTAAAAACGGTTGAAATCCAATCCATTGCCAAGTTTAGATGCACTTTAAAATCGATCACAATCATCATCATCAACAGCCTGATGATAAACATTAACCATTCCCAAGACTCTCTACCATACCCAGTCCTCCGCCGTCCGCATCCAACCACTACCCGCCACCTTATTCATCAAATGTCCATCTGGCCGAAAATCGAAAAACATCGGAGGTGGTTATATAATAGAACATTTCTTGAAACGTTTTGAAATCCCACCAAAAACATACCTGTTAGGGCGCATACAGACCAACGTCATCGCCTAGCGGCGGCGGCGCGGCGGCGTCGTCGCCCAGTTTTGTCGTTACAGTAAGTCCGTGCAGTCGGCAACAAAATAGTCTAGAATACGCACGTAAATTATGAGTAAAATGAGTGACGACGAAATTAGTGTCGATTTATTAATCTCTTCAATTAAAAAACAACGAATGTATTTGGAATTACAAATCCAAAGAACATAGTAACAACTACTACGTGACTACTACACACGCCACAACTAGGCGACTACGTCGCCACCGCTAGGCGACGACGTCGACGGTGCGGCGACGACGTCGTCGTACACGGTCGTCAGCAAGGCGACTACGCCGCAGCGCTCGTCGTCGATCGATTGTCGTTGGTCTGTAAGCGCCCTTAATGAGCTGACTAAAATCCATATTGTTCCCTTCAATAGCCCTTTATGTTCTAGGGTCGCAGTTATCTGTTTAGATAACCCGTGACCCGGGCAGGTATACAGCATCACTTTAACAGGCTCATCTCGAGGGAGTCACCGAGACTAGTTAGCTCACCCCAGTCAACTGGTTGCCATGGCAACGTCTCCGGAGACCACACCACTTCGTTAGGTTTTTACGAGTACCTCCTTTTCTCCTAGTGGAACCTGATGCTTGTTAGGCAGGCCACTAACCGGCTGGCTTAAAGTATTTTCATAGACGGTTTACAGTTTCTGTTTCGATTTGTTAGGACGGCTCTTATGGGTTTCTATTTTTACAGATATTCGACACCTATATTTTGGATGTAAAAATCATCCTGCCCAGGTTGGAAAGGAAGGAACTGGTCAGGGGTCACCCGGGTCGCGGGACCTCGCTTGGACAATCCCACGAGATTGGCTTGCCTTGGGGTCTTGAAGTTTCTGAGAAGCATCTTTTTCTGTACTAGAGATGTCTAATAACGTTTGAAAAGAAAAAAGTGCATGTTGTTCCTGTAATAATGGCATGTCCTGAAACACTGAATGTCATGGCCTACGTGACTCCTGCGCCGCAGCCGGCAGCCGAGCTTTTGATAACAATATCAGTGTGAACGAGGTCACCGCTCGCAATCACTTTTATCTTATTTAACATAGCGCCGGTGTCGTGTAGCAACTTACTCATTTTCACAGAAATACGATGAACTCTGTCGTTATTTGAGAAACATTTCCTCTACGTTATCGTTTTCATTGAATTTGTAGATTTTTAGGGAAAATCTTTGAAAAAAAGTGGTGTTATCAGTTCTTAGTAAGATGCATAAAGCTGCGTACACACCATGATATCCTTACTCAAGTCTGGTGTTCACTGTTTGACACAAGATATTTCACATAATTATTTGCTTAAATTGAATGTTGCACAAATGACTGTGTGTAGGTACCTACCTAATACTACCTATCATTTAAACTTACCTATCGAAAAATTGAGTTTTATTTCGCTTTTAATAGACGGATTTATTTATAACTAGCTTCTGCCAGCGACTTCGTACGCGGATCCTGTTGCTTATGCCAGCGACAATGGGGTCGTCAAAATCGAAGATCTGAAACGTCTGATGTCGAATTCTTAGAGCCTGGGGACGGGAAAACAACGGGACGCGCATGACGATTCCAGACGTTCCAGATCTTTCATTTTTGAAAGTCATCAGACTAAGCAACTCTTGCTAAGATGTTATTCATATACTTATAATTATGTTATAGAGTAACTGGGCTCTTGGAATTCTACATCATTTGTTCCAGATCTCAATTTTCATACGTCAACAGAGAGTGCTCATTAGGCTGAACAACTCTTGCTAAGACGTCATTCCTATATATGTTATAGTGTAGCTGGGCTCTTGGAGTTCCACATCAGGTGCTCCAGATCTTCAGTTTTTATACGACAACAGGGAGTGCTCATCAGGCTGAACAACTCTTGCTAAGACGTCATTACTGTATATGTAATAGTGTAGCTGGGCTCTTGGAGTTCCACATCAGGTGTTCGATATCTTCAAATTTATTTTCTTAGTAGAAAATGCTCATCACGTGGAACAATTTTTGCTATGGCGCTATTTTTGTATCTCTTATAGTTTAGCTGATCTATTGCAGTTCTGCATCAGGTGTTAAAGTTTCCAAGATAAATTATAGCCTATATGTTGCCCAGACTTAATAGCTATACAACAAAAAAAAAACAATCAAATCCGTCCAGTAGTTCCGAAGATTAGCGTGTATGGAGTAACTTCTCCCGTTTTCCTAACATTTCCCTTCACTGCTCTGCTCCTATTGATTGTAGCGTGATGAAAAGTATACTATAACCAGCGCAGGAGTATGAAAAATAATTGTACCAAGTTTCGTCAAAATCCGTCGAGTAGTTTTTGTTTCTATAACGGTTATACAGACAGACAGACAGACAGACAGACAGACAGACAGACAATAATTTTATTAATTGCATTTTTGGCATCAGTATCGATCCCTAATCACCCCCTGATAGTTATTTTGGAAATATATTTCATGTACAGAATTGACCTCTCTACAGATTTATTATAAGTATAGATAGAAGATAGATAAAACTAACTTTTTCTCTCGGCAAAATCTAATTTCTAACGCTTACTCCATTAATGTCCTTTGTTAAAAAATCACAATATAAATAACACACTTTGACTGGCCTGTTGGTCTAGTGGTTAGTGAACCTGACTGCTATGCCGGAGGTCGTGGGTTCGATTCCCACCCAGGACAAATGTTTGTGTGATGAGCACGATCATTTTTTCGGTGTCTGGGTGTAATTTATCTATAATATGTATTTCGAAATATATAAGTATGTTTATCAGTTGTATAATACCCATAACACAAGCTCTGCTTAGCTTGGGACTAGATGGCGTTGTGTGATAGTTGTGGAATATTATATATATTATATTATTATACACTTCTCATCAAAAAAATCGAAACACTTTCGTTTTTATTGTTTTTGTCCTAATTTTTTACAAAAGAGAATTAATTCCATGAAAAAAAAACATTACTGTGTAGCTGGCAGTTTGGTCATTACAGTAAGAAGAAAAAAATCAAAATTCGAAATAATTTCATTTGTTTATCCTATAAATGAAATTAATCACTGTTTTGAGACAAATGTGTATTTAGGGTTGGAGTACGTTTCTCGTTTAAAAACTAAAAATTAGCGCTTGTCTTTAAACTTTCTGTTTCTTATTTCATTTACTGTGACTTTGGGACGTCTGAAAAAACTTTTTTTTCTAAAACATATGGATACTTCGCCAGCAGAAGCCGCCCAAGTGGTGGCATTGCTGGATTCTGGACTTAGTCAGCGTGTTGTGGCTGCAAGATTGCATCTAAGCTTATCATCTGTTCATAGAGTCTACAAACGCTATCGGGAGACTGGTTCGTTCACGCGCCGTTCAGGATCTGCCAGGAATCGGGTCACTTCTGAGCGAGATGATCGATTTATTGTAACAACTTCTTTACGAAATCGACGCCTTAACGCTTTTCAACTGCAGCAGCAGCTTCGCGTTGTACGAAGAGTAGCTGTAAGTGACTCTACAATAAGAAGAAGGTTGAAGGAACGCGGATTGGCACCGCATAAGCCAGCGAATGGGCCGACATTAACTGCAGACCATCGAAGAGCGCGCCTTAACTTTGCACGCGAGCACCTAACTTGGTCATACCTTCAGTGGAGCAAAGTACTGTTTTCTGATGAGTGTAAAATTATGCTGTATGGTAACGACGGAAGGAACAAGGTCTACAGAAGAGATGGAGAACGCTTTGCACAATGCTGCATTGAAGAAAAGGTCAGCTATGGTGGCGGTTCGTGGACGGTTTGGGGAGGAATCAGCGCCGACGGTAAGACAGAACTTGCCTTTGTGTCTGGGCCACGGCTGCCTGCACTAAACTCTCATCGGTACATCGAACAGTGTCTTGAACCTCATGTGATGCCCTATGCACATTTTATTGGCAACGACTTCATATTCATGCACGACAATGCTAGAGCTCACACCGCGGGCGTCGTACGAGATTATCTTACCGAAGTCGGTATCTCCATTATGGTATGGCCAGCAAGAAGCCCGGACATGAATCCCATTGAACATCTATGGGATGAATTAAAGAGACGAATTCGAGCAAGAGATCCAGCCCCAGAAACACTTAGCCAGCTGCAAAATGCAATCCAAGAGGAATGGGATAATATACCACAACATGTGATCGTGACTCTCATCCGATCGATGAAGAACCGTATGGAAGCAGTAATAAGAGCTCGCGGAGGGAATACAAGTTATTAAATAAACGTTTCTTACATTTTTTTTTCATTTACGCGTGTTGTTTTACCCATTTCCTTCATATTCCATACAGGGTAAAAATTACTCATTATACAAAATACGAAACCTATGAAGACTTAATTTGAATTTAGAACATTAACATTAGGATTTAAAAACCTCATACTACTCACTATTAAATGACATTTTACATTTATTCCTAAATATACACATTTTTCTGATAATCCTTATCAAATCATAAACTGCGAGGTGTTTCGATTTTTTTGATGAGAAGTGTATTACTTTCTGTTAACAACTTGTAATAATTTTCACTTTATGCTGAAAGGTTATAAAGAAAACCACAAAATGAAAGGAAAATAAGGTGAGTTCGTTGACCCCGCGTAACTAGTTCAGAAGCCCTTCACGAGGAAAATGAATGAAAGCTTGAACGAAACCAATCTATTTCGTTCATTTCAATTTTAATAACTATTGGAAAAATCATGTGTATCTTGAATGTGAAAGGTTTCATTAGAAAGTGTACTTGTTATAATAATTCAGTTATACATATAAACTGTAAACGATATCTTTCAGTCAATTTTATAATTAAAAATAATTACTTAGTTTTAAAAGATACCCAACACCCATGACTTTATCTGATTAGAAATAAACTTACAGCTCTCTCTCAGTAAATCTTTGTTCATCTTTTACAAATATGCATTAGTATAGTTATTTGTTATGCAAGGCTGCAAAGTTGATTTATGGCGCGTGAGGTGAAAAATGTGATTCGTCAACTTGATCAGTTCCTAACTCTTATTAAGGTGATTGCTTCGATGTAGCCCGCGAAATTCAATTTTTTTACGTTTTTTGCAATTTGCAGGCCAGTGACATGTTGTAACTTTATAAATATATGTGTTGCGGTAATAACAAGTATAATTTTAAATATAAAAATTATCAAAAAAATCGCTCCATCAGCTCTCACATAGAAAAGGTGCATCGTCGTTAGGTTTCGGAGATTTTAACATGATGCACCTTTTCTATGTGAGAGCTGATGGAGCGAGTTTTTTGATAATTTTTATATTTGTTATTACCGCAACTCATATATTTATAAAGCTACAACATGTCACTGGCCTGCAAATTGCAAAAAACGTAAATAAATTTGAATTTCGCGGGCTGGTTGGAGCATCCCCCTTAACTAACTAGCCAACTGTACCACTTTAAAAACCCAATATAATAATGGGTTGGCTTAAATTATGATCTTATAATATGTTCGTCTAAAAATAATTCACTACAAAAAAAATATACATAGGTAGATACAGTAGTCAGTATAAGAATTGCGTAAAGCAATCTGTGAGAGATGATAACTCAGTTGTTGATAAAATCTAAATAGTTATCCTAAACAATGGCGACCCAAAACTAAGGTTAACCCTGTGACTGTGATATATTATCAGCGCGGTTATAATCCCACTGGATTGTACTGGGATCGTTTTGTACCCTGTCTCGGATCATGCTTATAACGGTACCGGAGCATCTGATGCTTGAATATGATCAAAATAGGCATACATGTTACCAGAGATAACTCTTTAAAGATCGACACCAGATCTCCTCATCGTCAATTTAATGACATCCACTGCTGGATTTAGGCATCCGCCAAGCACCATCACAATTCACATAGACCGTTCTTGTTGTTCCCGCAACCAGGGTGTCGAGTCTGCTAATTATTAGTCAGAATGGCGCCACAATGGCGTTTCAATTTTCGAACCATTTTTTACTCAGCAGTAAAAAATGGTTCGAATAAGCACTACAATTGAAACGCCATTGTGGCGCCATTCTGACTAATAATTAGCAGACTCGACACCCTGCACTTCACAGTTTACAGATACTGAAACCAGAATTTAAAATCCGGGCATCGACGACATTGTGAAAAGTCTTTTTTAGTCAATTCACCTGAATGCTGCTCCTACTTGTCCCCGGCCGCTACTTCAGAATATTATTAAATAAGTTTTCGTGTTTAAGATGATGCTACCCAATTTATTTTAGCTGGCTTGTAATATCTTTCTACTGGGCAATAAAGGCCTCCCTTTCGCGTCGTTCCAGTTCATAAGGAAGAAATACAGGAAGATAGCCAATCGACAGTTTTTACCAAGTAAACTAAAATAGTAAGCCAAGTCCAAAGTTTCCATGTTCGTTGACGCCGACCTTCAAGGGTGTGCGAGCCTTGCAGGGTGGCAGCAGAGGTGTTAGGAGCTTAGCGTTCAATTAGCAACTACATGTGTCAGCGGAGAGCTTCTTCTGTCGGATCAGAAGGCTTTAGACTCCGACATGCATATTAAACCATTGTGAGGGAATTAAATCTGTGCCTAGTATTGTATTAATGAACTCTAGTTTTAGAGTATAATGAAATCTTAACGTAATAATTACAAATGCAAAAGTCCATAACCGATCATCCTGAAAAACATGAATACCTAGTAAGGTGCTCAGATACGAATATAGGGATAACGAGAGATACGAATATTTTATCACGAAAAAAGAACTGTTCCTGAGAAAAGCAACAATAATGTACACCTGAACGGTCCGAATTGAGAGGCTAATCCAAAATAAACGCGAGAGAAGCCGCAGGCTCAGTATTGTATATTGGAGTCTACTTTTAGAGTTTGTTGAAATATAATATTATTGATTGTCGTTGAATATCATTTATTGTGACCAACATGCTACAGAGTTTTACGAGGTTTTCCTACAACAAAAATAAATAAGGTAACTGGAAATAAAGCAAACTCATAACTAGAATAAAAAAGGGTTTCATTTAAGTATAGTTTACCACAGATAACAAGAAATTACTAATTAATGAGACTGTTTACTACCTCAAAGCTGAGAGCTTGAATCATGAGCTCATAAAGTAATCGTGACATCTATTCTGATGAAGTAATGCCCAACTGTGCACATTGTCACACAATACCGTCCGAGCTCCATCATGAGGTACTGAACCCGATCAATCCTTTATTTTTTTTCATTCCACTACACACAATCAAAGTACAGTCATAAAACGACCACAGTAAGGTTTAAAATCCATTGGTATCGATCAATGAGCGATCTAATTTCATTTTAATTAATGCCTGCACTTTGATAAATAAGAGCATCCACTTGTCTCTTTGGACTAAAAATAGAACTTACGTGTGTTCAATTTTGATTCTTGTGTAAGCAGTTTAAGGTAATATTTAGTTTGCATGGAGTTGTTAAGGGAGGTCTTGCGGGCACACGTGTGCCTGATGTGTCGCTGAGTGCTCCACTTCAGCGCTGTAACGTTGAATGTTATCTCACAGTTATATCAACTTAGCGGTTATTATAACACTGATAGCTATGTATTTTCTGCTTAGTCGTTTCACGTTTTTTTTTTTCGTTTACCTAGAATGATGACAGGAATTAGTTTATCTAATAGTGGGATTTCTGTAAAAGTAACAGTCCCCACTGGTGGGGATTTTTAGAATAAATCAAAGGGAAAGGAATGGTTGTGAGTTGGGACGATAGGTTTCTAGTGGTCACCTGTTTTGTTAATATTTCCCAAACTCCAACGAGCTTTTGTCATTTTCAGTTCGGTAGTTTAACAAACTAAATATTTCAGGTACCTATTTGCGGAGAGGATTGAAGTGCTGCTTCTGACATTTCGCTATGTTTCCGTAGAGAAAAATTAAAAACAAAACCACTTGTTTTATCTGATACGTAGTCTGAAGCTGAAATTTAACTTTTTCGGGATTTAAAATTTATTATTACCTATTTAATTTTATGAGTTATTATAATTTTATACAACTAGAGGAAATTTAAATCACAAAAGATAGAAGCCGACAGTGAGAAAGGTTAGGATCATGTCTGTGCTTACTTTATAAATACTATGACCAGTGTGCCTGGTGAGAGCTGCACCAAGTTTAGTTTTCTTGAAGAAATTCTTGGCTGAGAAGTTCGCAACTGTCCGAACTTCTGTCCGAGCATTAAGCAAGTTTTTAATGAGAAGAATGAAGAGCACTCATAACGATAATATTATTAAACATGACGCCGCCGTCACTTCGCGTCCGTTCTACGGGAAAGTAGGTAGCAAAAACACATTAAACAAACTTGAGTGTTGAGAAGTTTCTTTATTAAATCTTGAAACCCTTCCTGATTAGCGTCAGTGGGAGTTAATGAGCGGCGTGCAGACGAGCGTCCTCGTCGGAGCCTCCTCCGGACTGACGGCGACAACTTGCCCTCTGCCCTCTTAATGCATCTACTCTGTCCTCCATCTCAGCTCTCCATTGTGAACGCTCGCAGATTAATGAAGTGTAAAAATTAACTTGTCTAATGATGATTAATTACAGACGCCATCTTTTGAGAGAGCTGTTTCCGTTTCTCTTGTATTCAATAATAGTTATTTATGATACTAGTGCGGTAAGTTGGTTTTTACAAACGAGTAGACGAATGTAAGCCCGAGCGAAGCCGAGGGCTTACCATAGTCACGAGTTTGTAAATACCAATTTCTGCACGTGTGTCATACAATGTTTTTCAACACATTTGCGAGAAAACAGTACAATATGTAAATAAACAAACTTTTTCATTTGACTATTTTTAACAAAATAACCGTTTTCTGCAATTTGCGCCTCATTCAAAATATCAGGAACCTAAACTAGATTGCATACTTATTAATATCAGATTCCTCGCTTGAACTCATATTATTATTTTGTTTATTTATCAGTGGGAAAGTCGCAACAATTTTTGAAGTTTCTAATATGAAAATGGCGCGAATTTGCAAATGGCGCCACATGCACAATGGGAACTACATCTTTCGTCTCATTTACTCTTTAGTATTAAAGTGAGACAACGTATTGAGCAAAAGCGCTTCCAAGGAGGTTCGATCAGTCAGGTTGTTTATTCTCATAATGTGAAACTCTTTGGTGGAATTCTTATTTTTTTTTAATGGAAATTAAAAGAAAACCGTAAAGAAAACGCACGGTGCTATACAACGGGGTGTGCCGTAAAATAGGCACTTAGGTGAGAGTACCTATTTTACCGCACGCTCCGTTGTATGGTGTGTAATTTTTAACTTTCGAACAATGTATACAGGCTTCGTAAATGCATTTTTCGAGCAAATGTGTTGAAATAGTAGATTACGCACCAAGGGAATAAAGCAGTGCCTTACGTGACGGGCGTATTGAATCCCGAAGCGACACTATTGATTCTGGGGGTGAACCTCCGGAGCGCAGCGAGGAGGTTCAAGTGTTAATTCCCGAGTGAAACGAGGGAATTAAGATAAGAATCCTTAGTGTAGCGAGGGATTTAAGTTAGCCCAAGACAAAGGCAGCTTTATTCCTGAGGTGAGTACTCTGCTTTTCACACCACCTGCGAGGAAATAAATTCGAATTTTGAAATTTGATGTGGTACGACAACCTTCGAACGTGAGCATGCTGTGGTGCCCACCTCAGCAAGCGATCAGCTGTTGCAGTGGGGACTGCCGCCGCTGCTTCAATTCCTTCGTTCAAAGTTTTCATACTATGTTTTGTTTGAGGTTCCAAATTCAAATCACATTATTCCCACGGGAATAATGAAATTCAGTACATATATTATTCCCGGCTCGAGCGGGAGGGAACAATGCCTTGCTTTACGGCCAGTTAGCAGACATATAATTTGACATTTACGAGCAGGTGGTGTGAAAAGGTACTTTATGTGTTCTCACCTCGATGTTGTAAAGCCTTAACAGCGTAGCAAGTCGACTGCTGATCCATTTAATTAGATTACATTACAAATGCTGTTCAATAAGTCGAGTCCAATCGAACATGGCACCAGATGGTTTGTTTTCGAACATAACCGGTAGGTATATTTTTGGAAAGGCACAATACTAGCCAGTATTGTGCCTTTCCAAAAATATACTGGTTATGTTCACCAGCCAGCCGGCTAGCTACGATCTCCATGACACGGAGTCACTGACCACAAACATCGAAACAGACCAAAATAACACAATTTATGGAAATTTTATTATTTTTGTCTCTTTTTATTATATTTTTATGCATCCATTAATTTAACTTTGTGGCTGAAAACTGCAATGAACCGGTTTCTGAACATGTATTATGTGTGTCATGGGAATTTAAACTTTATCATATAAACCGCAGAATGGCTTTTGTCTTGTTAAGATAATTTGAGATAAAAGCTGATGGATCAAGTTGTTTTTGAAGATAAAACTGTAGTTTATTATGATTCACGTGCACATGTGGTCACATAACATTGTAACAGAAGTGTTACTCGGAGTACTATGTGCTCGGAGCCTCGGGACTGGCGCGCAGGATTTCTCCAGTCACAGACAACAGAATTACGTAGAGTTCTGCGTTAGTATCTCAGATTTGCAGTTCTCAGAGTAGTAGCATGAAGTCACTCTGAATGAGAAAATGTAGGAAGAAGAAAGGATTATTGAAGAAAACGTCTTATTTTAGGATGAAGTTCTTCTGGACAACACTCATTGGATGAAATCTAGGCAGCGGTTTATATATAAGCAGCAGTTCTTTAGTCTCTCTGCACGTCCAATACAAACACAATTCCACATAAGTACATAAATGTAGAAAGTTAAAAAATGTATGGGTACTGCAAGTAACCTGCGACAAAGACAGGCTGATAAATGATATTCTGACTTTTGCCTTACTCATTTTGTGTTATCTATCCCACATTGGGTCCGTCTAGTGGATTGCAAATTCCTATCACAGAGAGGAGGCCTGTATCTCAGCAGTAGTGGAAACAATAGGCTGATTATATTTCGCATAATTATTATAATATCTCATTCTTTAGTTACATTTCTGGGGTTGTTTATCATCATAATTAAGATCCCGAACCTTCTGTGTCCGCACATGATATGTGTTTGTCGCGGCGAGGTGAGTACCCGCCAATGTAAACACGGAACACTGTTGCTATGTGGCTATCTCTTATCTGTTATCACGTTATCAGCGCCTCGCTGTCGCACGGTCGGAGTGTACGTCCGCACTGCCCTTGCAGGAAACAGCTAATTACTAATTACGAATGTTTACGTGAACAATGTACTTACCTACATGGCAATAGAGATTTCTTCTTATCAGACAGATAAAAATAAGGTGTGGACTTGATAATTTTGTTTCAAAACATCGAAAAAAAAAATGGGCTTTGTACTGTAATGAAGCAAAACAGCCCATAGGATCGATAGACTTCAGACTGAGACAGACTGTTGTCCAACTACTGGCTTCTTAAAAAAGGTTGGTGAGACAGTCTACGCGGCCTAGCGCCTCGTCAGTCTAGCAATATTGATGTGAATGATTTTTATATTCATCAATCCAGCCAACTATGTAGTTCGGCGCTTTTGGTTGACTAGTCACCCACATGTACCTACATCTCCTATCTTAAACGTATTATTATCATGTATTCCTATTCCATGTTCATCCACCTGAACGTAATATTAGCATGATTGTCTGAATATCTGTTTAGCTGTTAATCCTGTAACTGCTCGCATGTTCACAGACTGAGTGTAACACAATCTTTGACAATTAACAGGATAATGTTATCATCATCGCATTAATCAAATGATGCGGAGTACCTCTCGAAGTGAGCAGATAGAACATCTCAATGCTCTTCAAACGAGTTACTTCAAACATTGAGTTCAGACTGACGCCAGTTCTTGCGCGAAATTGCGATCCGCGCTGAGTCGACACGACCAGCCGCGCCTGAGCCGCGCCACCCTCGGGGAACAGCGAGGACTTGGGGAAATGTGCGGGAGCGAGTGATTGGCAGGTGGCTGGGTAGGCTGGTCGGCTGCTCTCCAAGTTTGAGTATGATTGATGATAGGTGGCGCAGTAACTGTTTGAGCCTGTAACGTTTAGTAATTTGATAGGCGCTCGACACACGGCGCTCGCTGCTTGGGAATGCTTCTCGAAAATTGAGTAGGTATCTATGTTTTCTCATTCCGTTTTATTACTTACGGAGATTATTAAGTCAGTGATGAAGTCATTATTTTCAGGGCGATATTGCGAAGGCAAACTTTTAATATGTTGCTTGAATATTTTTTAATTAAGTTTACCTACTGTGTGTAGAATAGGTACGGTTTTATTATCTTGTGGACGTTGACAAGAACAACACACCGACATAATATAATGTAGGTAGGTATGTAGATATTATTGTATATCATTGAGTTTCCACTGAGATAAGGAACTTGTTTTCATTAGTGAAGTCATTTATCTCGACTTAATACGCTAATCATCGTGAATCATGAATTTATTATCGCACTTTCAAAATTACAGTCAACAACCTTTATAAGTTGTCTGATCCTGTGTTGACTGAGTCCAACTATCTCCTGAATTCTGGTGAATATCTAAGCGTGGTTAAAGACAGCTCTGCCCACGTCGTCACCGTTATAGTCGTGAAGTTATGGCATGTTCTGTTACTTGACACTATCTATGACACTAATGTTATTTGTATTTGCGGAGGAGTATAATTTGTAGTTGTTAAAAGCGTTCACTTTAAATTAAGTTGGGTTTATTTGTCCACTCTTCGAAACGGAATGGAGTTGCGGTAGCCTAATAGGTAAGAAGTATGGAGTAGTTATTCATAAGACGCGTGCGGGTTCGAATCCCACACGCATCTGAATTTTTCTTTTCTCAAAGATTTCTTTACGTTACATGCGTTAATGCGAATTAATACCTAAGTAGGTACTTCGAACTTGTACGTCGGATGTTGTTGCACAGGTTGTTGTTTCGCCAAACCACTCACATTCTTGTGCCAAACTGGGTAAACAGGAATCCATGTGGAAGAAATTATGTAAGCCTTGATAGAAGCCTCATTTAGTAAGGAGTTACATTAGTAATATGTTTCAGTCTAAACTATACAGTCCTAAGTTTGTAGGAAAATAGCCTCGATGTTGTAACTTGTTTCGACAGTAACCGGAGAGTTCAGTTTCAAACCTAAACTCTCCATAATTTGCATGCGTTTTGCATCAAGAGAAGTTATTTTATATGCAAAGCATGCCAGGTAAGTAGTATGTATGCCAGTAGATCGATGTAGCGGCGCTGAGCGGCAGCCGCGGGGTGCGCGGAGCGCGCCAGCATGCCAGTGGCTCGCGACACGCGGCGGCGAGCGCGTGTGCCAGTAACTGGCAGGTCGTTGTTTGATCGCAAAATGTCTCGCTGGGGCGATGAGAAGACGTTGCACTTCATCTCATGCTACAGGTACCACGAGTGTCTGTGGAACCCTGCCTCAGCATTCTATAAAAAAAGGGAAGCTCGCGCGAAGGCGTACGCATCAATGCTGGAACAGTTCGACGACGAGAACATGACAGTACAGCTGATCAAGGCGAAGATCAAGAACATCAGGACCACGTACCACCAGGAGCTCAACAAGATCAAGCACTCGAGGCTGGCGGGGGGAGCGGGGGGAGCGTCCGTCTACAAGCCGACCTTGACCTGGTTCGACGCGATGGATTCATTTTTGCGTAATATTATGAACAAAGAGCCAACACAAATAGTGAGTATTAAAAAAACACTGTCAATAATTTGTCAAGCTCGTGGATGGAAAACGAGGCGCATATGAACCGGGCATGGACATGATCGGTCGGCGGGTCGCCCATTATTCGCTGTCCCGCACGCTCGCGCCATCCGCATGCTCGTAACCTACTAAGAACCAAAGATGCTTTATAATTATTAAAGCTGGTAATGGTACTTACTTATCATATTTTTGTATTTCTTAATTTTCTTGTCACCCTCCTCACCTCATAGCACCGCTCCGGTCCTACTGCCAGTTGCCACAGTCTCAAGTGCCTGCGTCCATCATAAAGCCCGGTTTCCATTCCATTTTTACTCTTTTCACCCGCTGGGTCATTAATGTGTCCGCTCCGCTTGCAGTGGAAACCGGGCTTTAGGGTGCGGTTTCACTGAGACGGAGATGAGCGGAGCGGAGTCGAAATGAATGACAGACTGGTATATAGGGACATTTTTGTGCAAACGTCTCACTACAACAGTAGTAAAGAATAATTATGACGAATTTAAATGAACTCATTAATTTCATTTGTTTCAGACTGATCAACAAATATTACAGAAAGTTGAAAATTTTAAACGGAAACTAGATTCTTCAACTAGCGCATCATCAAAAACTTCAACAGTCATTAATTTAGACAATAGTGTAGTGATACAACCACCACAAGAACAAGTACAGGCAAAGAAACAAATAAGAGTCGTCGCTAATAAGCTGATGAGTCGTGGCGATAGCGAAATAGCTGGTCGATTGGAGAATACATCGACAGTCAGCACTCTTGGTGTGTCTGAGGATGAGTTCCACTTCTTTGGTATGAATGTAGCAGCTCAGCTGAGAAGACTCCCACTCCACGTAGCATTACAGTTGCAGACTGACTTCCAAAATACACTGTTCTTAGCAAGAATTGGTCAGGCCTCTCCTAGCGGTGCCGACACGGAAGACACCACCATGCAAATGAATGAAGACTTAAGTGATGGTGATTCTGTTGATGGTTCAATGGACCACGACGTGGAAGATAAAAAAGAGTTCTCGCAGCACGTTCAAAACGCGATTAAACTTTCGATAGAGAGTGAAGTGTCCAGTGATAATGATATTAAAAGAGATTGGGACGCATGTTAGACTCGATGTAAAGCAAACTTAATATTAATAACTTACGTACTTAGTTTAAATTCTAAATAATATGAAAGAGGTAAATAAAATACTGCGACCGATTGTTGAGAGAGGATCTCTCTTGTTCCGAGAATTATAATAACATGTACATGTAAGCAAGAGACATCGTTGGATGAATACATTAATAGAGGAATGATATGAAAGAAGAAGTAGTCTATGATGCTGTGACGTCTGACAGGAGAGAATGGAAGAAGAAAACTTGTTGCGACGATGACAAGTAAAATGGGATAAAAGGAGAAAGAGATGATGATGATGAATAACTACTAACTAACACCAGAACCTCATTGAAAAACATAGTTCGGAAAATGAGTAGGTCGATGACGATTGAAGGTAGATGATGATTAATTTGTAAGAAACTATACAATAAGCTGCAAAAAGTCGTGCCAACAGATGGTGTTCCATATAGGACTTAGGAGGAGTACATACCATTGTTGAATAGTAACAAAGCAATCAGGATGGGTGTGACGAGTTGTCAACTGAAATCATTGCGCTGTAATGAGTTTTTTATGACAGCAGAACAATTAGCTGATTGCGAGGGGACCGGCCGAGGTAGGCGCGCGTTTTTGTTGCTTTTTAATATGCGTTCACAAAATATGTGGGTGTAAGTAACTCCAACGAAGTATGTATCAACAGTAACTACAAATTATCTTTTTTGACTAATTATGATAGGACGTAAGACTCGGTTGGCGCAGCGGCCGAGCGATCGATTACTGCGCTATGTTGTGGGTTCAATTTCCAAAAATATTTATTTGGTCTACAAGAAGTTGTTTTGAGTCTGACTGTTTGTGTATGTCCATTTAAATGTTTGAAAAACGTACTCACGATACAGGAGTTTTAAGTATGGGGTTACGTTTTAAAAAAAACTCGCATAATATTTTAGGAACAATGAATCTAAAAAGTTAGGTAGGTCAAAAACAAAGTTGAAACAGAAAGGGTTGCTTTAAGCAAGCGAAAACTAAATAAATCTTGTAGAAAGTGGTTATACATGCCAATCAGTTTACAGGCGATAGTTACTCGTAAAAAGGTTCAAAAATAATTTTCTAACTAAACATCTTGGCATTCGTGAGCTACTCCCAATACTCAGCTACGCTACGTCCATTGCGATTGCGAGGTATTGGATTCGAAACTAAGTGATGCTATTAGGCCATAATGTATAGGGTTCTAATCTAAAGTGCATTCGAAGTGAAATTCCCATTCCCATATTTGAATATGTAGATTGTAAACAAAGAAACTGCACCCATGAGTGGACCAGGCGGGTTATTGTTAATTTGAATAAGTCCGAGTGCAGTGGGGAGCTTTGTCCACCGCTGGTAGCACCGGGCTGTGCCACAATAGCTGCATGCAATACAACACTATTAAAACAAAGAATGTAATGATGCATGCTGAGGTGATCACCTTACATTGAACATTGTACTTTTATAATTATTATAATTATGTGTATTTTTTTCTTTATAATTTGTTAAAGACACTTGTGTTGCAGTAGAATTTTTAGTTAATGGTCATTTGGTATTTTACGATAATTATAATCGATTATAAAGCAGTTATAATTATAATCGATCTTAAAATTAAGTATGTATATTTCATCACCACTGCTCTCAAAACGGTGAAGGAAAACATCGTGAGGAAACCGGCATGTCCTAGAACCAAAAATTCGAAGACATGTGACATCTGCCAACCCGCATTGGGCCCGCGTGGTGGATTATGGCCCACTCCCTCTCACAAGAGAGGAGGCCTGTGTCCCAGCAGTGGGAACATTATAGGCTGATGATGATGATGATGATGTATATTTGTAAATATTTAAATTTTATCAGACTTTTAACATTTAAATTTAAAGTCTGATGAAATTCACATAAATGTTTTTAAATTATACCATGTTAACGTTTTATTAGTTTACGACCCTGTCTGGAATAAAAATAAAATGTAGATATGTACAACTTGTTTGTAGTTGTGTAGTAGTTGTGTAGATTGACGAAAAAAATAATATAAAACCGGTTGCAGTAGAACAAGGTAGTTGTGATACTAGCGAGAACCCGACAGCGACGAGCATCGAGGATCACAACACTTGGATACGAATTACGACTACCTACTGTACAATCATTTGGTTCCATTTTCTGAGTCACAAAGTAGGACCTTTTAATAATCGACAAATAGCCGTGTAGTTATGTATGCCTTAACCTGTCTATGAATGTGACTCATTCAACTTTGTTTTTCTGCAATTTTATTGAGTAAGTATGGAAAATTTGCAGTTTCATGAAAACATAATGTGGTAATATGTCATTGGTCACGATCACTTTACGTCATTTTTTTTCGTTATCAATTTAATCTTGTCATAAGTATCGGCAGATTTCCACTTATCTGCTCCAAAATGCTGCAGTGCTGTAATCAGCACCAAATTGTTGACAATCAGCATGTGAATATCACGATTTCTACCTATATTTTCATGTTATTTTGTTCGGTTAATAAATAATCAATTTATATTATCAGATATTTTGTATGATGGATGAGGTTGTTAAGCATTAAAACATGGATAGGTCAGTGTATTTAATGATAAAGTGTTTCGAAAATAAAATATTTGTAAGGAACATCCAAATGTAACAAATCCTGGTTCGCCCATATAAAAAAGAGTTAGATGATCCTAGTGGCCCATTCCACCCGGCGCTTTACGCCGAGCGGCAGTTACTATAAATTTACGCGCACTAAAAATACTCCATTTTGTTCACTTATGTGCGTAACTACATTGCCGTACTGTTATGTTATGAATACACGCATTGTGCGTAACTAAACAGTACATAGTGCGTAACGTAAACAATATGGAGATCTCGTGTTTTGTTTTTATTAGATTGAGGTTAACATGGAATCAGAACTTTTATCTTAATCTTGTTAAATTCATATTACATAAGTAGGTCTGCATCTCTGTCAGTATGAAGCGACAATACACGAAGGCTTGCGACGGATCAACAAAACAGAAATCGACAATCAGAAGACGTGCACAAAATAAAGTTATCTCATTACCAATTTAGGGCTTCAACCAGATTGATATCCGCAAATCGGTATAAATAACCCTATAAAAACTAACCGTAACATATTGCCCAATCCGCGGTCGATTCGACCCAAACGTAACACGATCTTAACGACCACTGACAAAAGGAGCCATGCGTTTATGTTTTATTCTTTTTACTTCACTGCCATACGGGCTCTTTCAAAATGTCCTGCTATAAGGGTCTTTACGACCCCTTGTGGTGTGAGTTTTGATTGTTACATGTACACGCTCGCCACTCAAAGGGTTATGGAATAAAAACTATAGAATGTGATGGTATTCTGATGGTATAGCTGTATAATTATTTATAGTGTGGCAGGGTTTAATTTGTGAAACTGAAAGCACTTTTAGAAATGAGGCGTAGGAATCATTGTCAATCTGATTTGTTTGGTGAATAGGATTATGTTCAGCAGGTGGACGTCCTACGCTGCGCTTGCCGGTGCGTGGTCTCCATTCGAGAACCTTACGGCCCCATCGGCCATCAGTTCTGCGTGCTATATGGCGTATAAATATGGCCTGCCCACTCACATTTCAACTTGATTCATTATTTATTCAATTCATTGGTTATTTTTATCTTAATTTTATGTTCCCGTGTTTTGTGTTCCATCTAGTACTGTAATAAATAATACTGAGATATTTCTTTGATATAATAAGATGTATCCTTTGTGCAGAAGCCCGTGCGATTCAGATCCGGTGCTCAGCTGCTGCCGGAAGGTTATCAGGGAACCGAGGGTCATTAGGCACTTTACATCCGAAGGCTGAATCTGGGACTTACTCATTTGCAAGAGTTTAGCCAACTTTTATGAATTGGAAGGAAGTAGTGATGTATAAAATAATGGCGATCACAAATAATTGCTAAAATTGATAGAGTAGGATTCAAAGTGATTTCTTTCGAATAAGAGCGAACTCAAAAAGTACACACAGCCGAGGCTTGAGTTCCAGGTCCCAGGAACATTAGAACGTACCTACGTATCAATAGTGAGAACGACTCTGGAACGTAAAGGACTATTGAATGAAGGAACACCGTGGATTTTTTCAGTACGAGTTTGACACACAGGGCGGACTCATAAACACACGAAGAAAAAAAGGTACTAAAAAGGTAAACTAAAAGTTATTAATTGGCACTTAGTTCCATTTCATCTTATTGCACGGAACACCAGTTTTGTTGAACATCCTACAATAATATTCACGTCTGATGGTTTTAAAACGATTTACTAATTTTTCGTCACGCTCGATGGGATCAAATCAAATCAAATCAAATAAATTTATTTGTGCACACAGGTCTTAGTATGTTGTTCATAAATATTTACATGTATCTCTGCGTCCTGCCACACAATTAGTGGCATACAAATTTTGCATTAAACTGGTATTTTAAAAGAACATGCATATTACGAAGTTTTATAAATTGTCAAGAAACATAAATAATAATAAAAAGAATAATAACAGTTTTTAACAATAATAATTTAGTAAAATAGCCATTAATAATACCCAAACAGTCAAACACAATAGTCAAATGATAAAAAAAAATCATTATAAAAACAAACATTCAACAATAATAATAAATTCCATTCAAAATAATTCATAATAATACAATTTATTCACATTAATCCTATATCATATCTATAAATCCATAATAATAAAAACCAAAATCATAATTTACTATTTTATCCTCTAAAAATTCTGTCACACTATAATAAGCTTTTTGGGCTAGAAATTTCTTTAATTGATTTTTTAAAGCGTTCTTATTCAAATCCTTCCACTTTTTCGGCAACTTGTTAAAGATAATCGGAGCCATACATATGATACTCTTACGCATAAGTGCAGTTTTAGCTCTGTGTGAGCTAAGTTTGCTGTTATCTCGTCGGTTACGCGAGACTATGTCTTCCAAACGAGGAAACAGCAATGGATTTGATAGCACAAACATTGTGACCTCTAAAATGTACATACAGGGCAGTGTTAGTAGTTGGTACTTTTGGAAATATGGTTTGCAACTATCTGTTGTCTGTAGTTTAAACATAGACCTAACACATCTTTTTTGGGCCTTAAATGCTAAATCCTTATCTGTGGAGTTTCCCCAAAAGATAATGCCGTATCTTAGTTGTGATGCCGCCAAACCGTGATAGGCCGTTATCAATACTTCTGTATTAACAATCGACGACAGAGAAAATAATGCATAGGCAGATTTACATATTTTCATGCACAAAATCTCAATATGTGCTTTCCAGTTAAGTCTAGCGTCAATCGTCAGTCCAAGAAACTTTGTCGTGTTAACGTTTTCAATTATTTTATTATTATATATCAAATTAAAATTTTGTTTTGTTGGACGTTGTTTAAAATCCATAATCTTAGTTTTGTCTTAATTTATCTTTAAATTATTGCATTCTAACCATTGTATTATTTTATTTAAGGAGTTATTAATGTCAAGGTAATATTGATTTATGTCATTATTGTCACAGGAAATTGTTACTGTACTGTCATCAGCGAAAAGTGTCATGGGATATGGTATAGCCCCTGGCAAATCGTTTATGTATAAATTAAAGAGTGGGGGTCCAAGTACACTTCCTTGTGGTACACCATAAACAATATTGCGTTCCTCTGAAAGGTAGATTTCTTCCCGTTTAGTAACTGTATTCACTCTCGAAGTTTCTGTTCTTTGTTTTCTGTTACTCAGGTATGATTTAAATAAACTCAGAACATTGCCCCTAATTCCATACGCGTCCAGCTTCTTTAATAATATATCGTGTTGGACATAATCAAACGCCTGCGTCATGTCACAGAAGATGGCACACACAGGCGTTCTGGTGTCTACATTTATCATAACCGTATGAAGAAAGTCGTAAATTGCCATATTTATGGATTTATTTTTACGAAATCTCACTACTTATACGTTACTCCTGCTGTACCCTAGCAAGCGTAACGTTACGCATTTCATTACTGAGTTAGTTTGGCAGTTGGCAGCAGTCTTTTGTTTTTCAGGCTGTCACCGGACATCTTTCCTGTGTGGCAGGGCGTGGTGTAAGTATGGCGAATGGCCACAAAGGGATGTATCCTTAGTTTTCTGGTGGCGAGCTGTTAGGGCTGTGGGGTCTGCGGGGTCTGCGGGGTGTGCGGGGCAGTCCAGCTATTTGTGTCGCTTGCCGTTCTGCTCACTACTACCGAATGCGTTGCGGTAAACTTGGGTGTTTAAAAATGTCTTGGGGCTTTCAAAAGTAGGTGTCAAATGTGTCTGTTTAGATGTCTGAAAGCATAGTATCCATTCAGTTATAGAGTGCGCGCCACTAATGAAGGTCTGCTTATAATTCGAGATAGTAGTAATACATTTTGATTTCGTTGGCGATGTGCGATGCGTCACATCAAAAATACTTTAGTGGTGGCGTGGACTCCAAATAAAACTAGTACCTAGTTTGACATTATTTTTTTATTGTTGATTTTATGTGTGCCAAATTGCCAACAGATCAGAAAGCAAAAATATGTACAGTACAAATCCTGACTTCGTAAGTTTTGTAAATCTGAACAAGTAGCATCTGTAGAGTTCTTTTCTCCAGTTAGACATCTATGATACATAGAGTTCAGGGTGTCGAGTCTGCTAATTATTAGTCAGAATGGCGCCACAATGGCGTTTCAATTTTCGAACCATTTTTACTCAGCAGTAAAAAATGGTTCGAATAAGCACTACAATTGAAACGCCATTGTGGCGCCATTCTGACTAATAATTAGCAGACTCGACACCCAGTTGTTTAGTTTACGTCTATGAGTGATGTTCATCGCTGAACTAGTCAGCATCGTCGGCCTATTGCAGTCCACTGCTGGACTGGGCTGGATGTGGACATAGTACTACCTCTCTAATCGCATGCTATAACCCTCGATCACCGGTTACTCTCACACAGATGTAGAGCTGTAGATACAAAATAAAAATGTGCGAAGAGGCAAACAAAGAAAAACGAGGCAAGAGTGCAGTGGCTTTTGCTCAAGTTAATAACATACAACATCCCCGTGTATATTTATTACAAGGGATGAGCCAATTTTTTGACCCAGTAACTTTGGCGCAAGATAAACAACGTACAAGATAAAATTCTAAAATAACTCCGAGTCCATAAGGCGAGGGGGTGGCGTAGCGGGGGGCGGGGGTGGACAAATTCACTGACTTCAACACAAAATATTCTTGTATCTTGGCTGACTTCATGAATTTCATCAAGATTCAGCGTCTCGCTCTTTCGTAGTACTGCGTCTCGCTCGCACTCAATCTCCATTATAACGATAAAGCGACATTGAGCGTGAGATTGCCTGTGCAAGGATCTCTTCATATTTTCAGTAGTCAGAAATTTTCCGCTGCTCAATTTTGAACTTTGTGGTTAGGGTGTTAGGGAAAATTTCGGGTGTAGTTATTCGCAGAAGGAAGTTGGCGGTTGAATAAGGAAGTGTTTTCCTGTGAGAGTAAGTCGGTATCAGTGCGGCTGTCAGCTGAGGCATCAACTTGTACGGCGGGGGGCGGGGGGGTCACGGATCACCCCCTACATCCACTACATCCCACTTCAAGGGGAGGGTGTCAGTAAATCACGGCGTAATTGTGAATATGTTTTTAAATGTAGCGTCAGATAAGGTTTATGTGGAACGCATCGTGCGGGCGGGGGTTAGCTTCCTGTTTACCTTAAAATGTTTTATATTTTGTGGCTTTTTTCGTAGGATTTTACATATAAGAACTCATCATCTACGTAGCCACTTGCACCAGCTCGATAATACAAGTTTTAAAACATCCATAAGCTCCAAAGAGCGGATTCAGGAGCATATTTATTTTCTCTGAAGAACCACTGAATCTTTTGACATACTGAATAAACCTAATACATTAGCATCGCCTTGTTTCCCACGACGTACAAGTCAATCCCTCATATCACACACTCTCCTCTGGGATCCCCTCGCCCTCAAAGGACACATCTGCATGAGAAGGCTCGAGAGCTCTTCAGCTACGATCCATGTTTGTGAGGCTGAAGGAATTGTGGTCCATTTTGTGAATGAAATATAATTATGGAATACAGAGAAAATGGTATCTATGGTAAGTACTTCTATGACCTTAGATGGACGTGAACGAAGCAAAAGGTGTTCTTTTGAAGGTGCAGGTGATGTTTGATGGGGTTTTTGGTATGCCCCACCCGGGCTAACCCCAATAGAGGGCCAAACGTCCAATAAGTTTTAACTAAAATGGTTTAATAAGTTAGTTTAACATAGGTTCGCATCCACAGAAAAGTCCCGTTTTTTCCCTTACCTCCTATATTGAAGGAACAAAAGTAGATCCTAGCATACGTTCTTGAGAAACTCAAACAGGAAAACGCTACTCCTGACATAAGCCTGACTAAGCATTATGTATATACAGATAGGTAATGTACTCGTATGAAT
This sequence comes from Agrotis clavis, assembly GCA_954870645.1. Lineage (NCBI taxonomy): Eukaryota > Metazoa > Arthropoda > Insecta > Lepidoptera > Noctuidae > Agrotis > Agrotis clavis. The sequence continues at coordinate 23,243,287 of OX940935.1, read as the reverse complement.
GAGACCGTCCGAAATCGTTGTCTATTCACGATAGTCGTGTGTGGAGGAGGTCTGCTCGCCCCTCGTGGGCTGTCCGTGAAGGAATGCCGTCACACTGTGTGTGTTTGAAGGACGGCATTTTTTGTTACAATATTTTTACATTTATCTAATGTTACAGACTTACAGTGAAGGGATGGTGAGCTTCATAATTCACGTTCCGAATACAGCTTGTTTTCTGTTGTGTTTGTGACATTGTTCTTTTGATGGGGTTCTACATACTTGATATTAATAACTACGTGTAGTTCTGTGATGTTCTTTAAATATGGCTTTAATTCGGGTGTCATTAAATAAAGGGTTTTTCACTTTTCTCTTAAAAGAGCATCGCTTTAGTTAAACAACAATTGAACAGATCGAATGCTTAGCTGCATAAGCTTTACCCCTTTAACAAAACCACACAAAACTCTTCGCCAATACCAACTATGTACTTATAAAGGGACCTAAGTGTGACCCACACAAAGTATATCTCGGAGTCCCTTCTTCAGAAAACCCGACTTCTTTATGAAACTCTTAAAACCATCGATAAGCTCGTCGGATCATCAATCTCCTCAACCCAATTTCTCCTAAAAACTTAACGATTTCGTCCGAATCCTGCCGATTGCGCGCGTTTCCGCGGCATTATAAATGTCTTTACGCACATATTCAACCCCCTTGAGTCTCCGAGCCACTCCAAATGTCAATTAATGTCACGGGGTACCCATGTCCCACTAAATATTCCACATAAAGTCGAGGGTCTCATTCCGTCTCATACTCGCAGATTTAGAACGTTAATATCCTATTTATAAAACGTCAAACCTATATTTGGATTACCGAAGGTAGTTAATATAAAGCTCAAGTAATTTGTGGCTTTAGCGAACGTTCCAAAGGGCTGGGATTAGGAGTGGCTGTGAATTATCTTGTTATTTTGCAGAGAATATTCTTCTGTGGCCGTTGTAATTTACTGAAAAAATAAGGTATAATAAAAATCTGTACTCTACTAACTACAAAATCCAGATATCCAGAAGGCATCTTTATTTTAACTTGCAATTATAATACAAGATTCTAGTAAATAGTGCGGAAGCTGCTTGCAAAATCTAGTGTAGAAACTTTTCGAAGCATGAGGTTAGTAACAAAACAGCACGAAATGAAACATAAGTAACAAATGGCGAGTGATGATCGAGAACAGACGTGGATGTGGACAACATGGGGGTATGGAGTCCTACTGTGAGATTGGTTGACGATATTAAGACGAGCGTGAGTTATCGCGCCTATTAGCAGCGCCAGGGCTTCGCCACGAGACTGATGACTGTACTCAGTTGGAGACAAGGTGGAACATGGTGCCAATAACAAAATATTCATAGTTTCTGCTGTTGCTACGTTGTATCTTCAAGTAGGTACAGTAACTTGTAGTAAATACAGAAGGTCAATAATTATGTGCATAAAGCTCTGTCAGTCACAAACTTACACCACGAATTGGCATTTCTGAGTCTCCAATGACATTTGCCTCCCTCATGCAACAAAAAAATATAATATCTAATTCTTAATATTCTCTCTCAATAATTCTTGATGTATGTATTCCCTTATCTTATTCGTTTAATAAACAAAAGAAAGTAGAATACTTACAATTATAATTATAACACAAAAGAACATTTTTCAGAAACACTTAATTAGTTTGTACTTAGTTGAAATGAACAAGTTATTACAAGCATGGTTCCGCTCCACGGTGCGCCCACCGCGCAACGTTCCCTAGACAAAATTATTAATTCAAATGATTGTTGAACGACTGAACGAGACCGAACTTACTAAAAGGTATTCGAAATTCGGCCATTAAATTATTGAGCTATTCAAAACTTTTGTCTGCCGCGAGTTCCGCGTACCTTAACGAATTTTCGTTTCTAATAACATCTGAGCGATGCAGTCAGCTGACTTCCTGCCACCCTATCATTACACCTATCCAAGCAAAATTGGATCATATTGTATAGACTCTAGAGCTCGTTTTCGGATAGTGAGGGTCCCAACTCAAGGGTGTAGCCGAAACAAAGGAGGAATCAGCTGTTTGCCACGCAATTTCGGCGTTCGGGGGGTGAGAGTGGATTTTTAAATAATTAATTACGTACATAATTTGTTTTCAACGACAAAAGCAATTGGGCGATAAGATTTCAATTTATACTAACATGTTATTGTTTATTATAAGAGAGAACGAATTCACAGTGGTGCGAAACCGCAGCAGGGGGAACCAATTCAGAATTGATCGAGGACACCCGATACGGTTTTGGATTTTTACTCATTTTTTATGAGCTTCAGGACGGTTATCGACGTGGTAAGTAAAAAATGAACGTAAATCTCTCCAAATCGCATTCAAACCCAAATAAAAATATTGCGAAATGGCGGAAAATTCAAATAATCCCGTATAATATTTATATAAAAGGGTTAAATTACGCATTCTCGCACGGATAAGCACCGAAAAAATCCTCCTTGAAGACGATGAACCGCGCACGTCTCCGGCATTTCAAATGTATGCTGATAAAACAATAAAGAGAGCGACCATAAAAAGGAAGCCTTTTTACGTCGAAGCGTTAACATACAACACTAGTGTATACGAGTAGCTAGTAGGTACGGAGCCTATATTTTATGACACTAACACAGTCTTAATATCGAGGACGATAAAGCGACGCCCTTCGTTATTTCGTCTTCCCCCGCTCCCCGCGTGAACCCCCGCCTCCACCCGCAGAAGGTCGTAAACGAACAATTTTTATGTAGCGCGCATAAAAGTTGCCAGTTGAAGTGCGGGGTTAAAAAATTGCAGCTGTCAACCGTCACAGTGCTGCGACTGCCAAATGTTATTTATTGGCAGTTCCCGAGCTGCGGGTTCCGCACACTCATGTTTGTGACACATACTATCTGGGATTATGGGATCAAATCTGTTTCTAAAGTAAACTATTTTGGCGAAATATGTATGGCGTTGGTCTAGCCTTGTGATTGGTATAGGTATAATCGTTTGTTAGGTACTTCATAAATGTTCAGTTTTTGACACATAAATTCTATTGTATTCTCTAGAAAAAATAATATGAGTGTAAAAAAAGAATCTCTTTTATAAATGAAGTTTTATGATTCAGTTATAAAACTAAAGTTTTTATCGTGAATAAATTCATATTAAAAACTTGTAAAAGGTTAATAGTCCATTTTGACAATTTATGCTCATAATGACGATAAAATAAAACACTGTCTCCCTATTAGCAGCGGAGCAGCGCACTATGGGACCAAACAGTATTTTCCGTCTCAAAAATGGTTGAGACAAAAGCCGTGTTACTGAAACTGTTTTGATTGTTTTACATTCATACATAATAGAACTATCCGAAACCAAAGGAAAAAAAAAAAATGTTTTACTTGCATAAAATTACATTCAAACTTCATACTTTGAAAATTTCATATTAACTAGACTACTCGTTATAGAAGTTCAACTTAAGATACTTTCTATGTCCTTCAAGGGAATTTATTAGTATTATACATTTTTGAATTGCTCAAGATCTCTAGTTTACGACTACGTTATGTTTTTGTGACATATATTTTTTCCTGTTTTTTTATTTAATATTTAAACGTCATAAGGAAATTTTACGTCTTTCTAATTTTCAAGTGGAGGTTTTGTTGTTATCGGTGGCTCCCGGTGTTGAGTTAATGACATTTTAAGATACCTTACTTATTCAGTGTTAAAGGGAAATAAAAAAAAACCTGCGTCATTACTGCGCCATTTCGAGCTAGAAGCCGAAATATCGACCAAATCATTATTTTTTTCTCATGATATTTTTTTTGCGGTGAACATGCGTGGATAAGATGTATGGAAATGATTCTGCATATATCTTATAATCTAGGATTTCAAAAGTGGTCTGCATCGACTCCAGAGAACAAGAAGATTAAAGAAGAAAAAAAAGAAGTACGTTCAAACTCGTTTCCGGGCATTGCTTGTTTTACACATTGATAAACCTCGTCAAGGTTTAGGACTTATCTCATTACCGTGACCCCGGAACATAAAGGGCTATTGAAGGACACCGTGGATTTTAGTCAGTATGAGTCTGACAGTTCCTCCCACCCTGCCCGGGGTGGGAGTCCTCCCACCCCGGGCAGGGTCTCAAAAGCGATTGCTATTTCCAGGATCTAAAAAGCGTGGTAAAATCATCAAATAAGTCCTTATTTGATGATTTTACCACGCTTTTTAGATTCTGGAAATAGCAATGACGGAAATACGGCAAGGAGATTTTTCCAAAACTATCAATGTTCTGCAGAAATTACAGGTATCGGCGATGAAGAGTTGATCAAGAGATTATAATATCATTCTGCAAACCATGTCATCGGGATTTTCTGTAAACGCAGTCAAGTTTGGTGACTATGCGCTGGGGACTGCACAGTTATACGTGAGTAAATATAACTGGTACTATATGCCATCTTCAGTCCACAAAATTCTTATACATTGGTGCCAAAATAATAGAACATTTTGCAGTTTTACCAATAGACCAATCATCGGAAGATGCTCAAGAAGCTCGTAATAAAGACTATAAGAAATATCGGTTAAATCACGATAGAAAGTGTTCCAGGTCAGCCACAATGGAAGACGTTCTGCTGTTTTATACTTCTGGGGCCTTACCCCAAGCTCTTAACGCGATCCAGTTCATGACCTAAACTGAACTGTTCTTCTAATTCGTACCCTGACAACAGCTTAACGTACAATCTAGTAGCCCATGCCATCTGACAGCGATTGTGCCAAACTGAATCGCAAGTATTGGTTTCATTCATTCAATTTTTGTACTGGTTTGGTACATTGATGTCATAAAACAGCTCAACTGAAACGCTCAAACTGTCACTGTTACTATTTTTCTAACACATTAACTGAAACGTTTGGTGGATTCTTGACGAATACAAGGTTATTTGGTGCTATTTTAGTGAATTTCTATCAAAACCAAAGTAAGCGTACTTTAATCTTGCTGTGATAGTCTGAAATACATAACATAGGTGCCTTTTTTACCGTATGTGTTTTTCTCCAACAGATGTGTGATGATCTACTGTTGTTTGAGTTTTTGGAGGAAGATTCTGCCTCACACTACGCACAAAAACTTAAGAGGCTTCGGATACGCGGCCGTTGGACCCTTTCAGTATCTTTGACGATGCCGAGTTCATGGCGCTACAGGCTATCTAAAGAATTACCTAGTGCTCAATTTGTGCGCAGAGTTGAGCCCGCTGATCAATGAGCCTGTCAAGCCAACGGATTTAACCGTATAGAGAACAAGATAGATAAATAACTTCTTGTCTCTTTAGTTTAATTTATTCATAAACCTAACCTATGTTTTTGTGAGAAAAGATTTGAGAAACTGCATACCTAAGTACATCCAATTTTTACAACTATTAAATGTTTACTATTAGGGTGTTTATTTATTGTTGTAATTTGTTCAAGGTTTTGATTTTACTGGCATTCTATGCCACAGGGTCTTATCAAAAACTAGTTGGAGACGTAGCTAGTAATTCAGTGGCACAACAAACGGTGTCATCAGTATTGCATGAAATAAACAATGCTTTAAATTCTCCTCAAATGAGAAATAAATACATTGTTTTCCCAAGCACATTGGAGGAGAGGAATACCATAAGAAGAGAGAACGGGGCTGCGATACCTGCCCTGCTCCCGCGCCGCCACCGCCCGGCTGCCCGCAAGATTCAAGGCAGAGGATTCTTGGAAATGATTCATGATGAAATATAAATAATTGTTAAATAAAAGTTTCCTTTTCAATTACATTATTTAATAAAATAAAATCAAATACATATTGTTGTTGTATACAAATTGTTACTCTAATTGTTGTTGGCTACACCTAGTATAGGTGTAATTTGTTCTTAAACTAAAAAATATAATTTTACATTCGGGCTAAATTTTCAGTGCCAGAACTGACAGATGAAGAGGTTCACCAAGAAGCTCAAATGCAACATGACTATGTTGATGTTGTGGATAGCAGCCAACATAACCTACAGCAAGGCATGTCCACAAGAGCTAGACTTGTTCATCGGCTGTGGGCGGTCCGGGAAGCCTGAAAAACAAAGTTATTATACCTAATGTATTAGGCTGTTGTTTCATTTTGTACCTATATATTGTAGACGTTGAGGGTTGGGTTTTAAATAAACCACTCTTTTTTTTATTGCGGTTAAATCATCAAATGAGTGCTCCCAGCCAGGCCAGAGCGAGAGGGACTGTCACATCTGTACTGACAAAAATCCACGGTGTCCTTCAATAGCCCTTTACGTTCCAGGGTCACGGTAATTTGGTAAATCCCGCGACCCCGTAATTATGCTGACACTCTTTGAGGCGCGCGTGGAACAAAACGCGCCGTCCGACCATGGACCATGCCCGTGTCAGGTATGGTCCATGGTCGGACAGAGAGTCGCTCATTACTCACCGCCCGCTCCTACGGTGGCCGAAGATCGTCTTGCGACATCTGTCGCCGTGGGCGTCTACCACTGCGTCTGGGCTGTGCGGTGGACGCTTTTAAAATAGAAACTTATGATTCTTACCTATTATTTAAAATGCCTTTTATTTCTCCGAGTTCGAGGAATACATTTTCTAAAATTGTGTTTCTCCGGTCTTCAATCCTAAGTCTTTCTGTAGACATGTTAACCATTGTCTGCCTTGCTGTGGCTGAAGACATGGGTACAACTCGGCGCTGAGTAGACGAGGCGCGTGGCGCCGCTGCTGTGGCTGATGGAGGGGCTGGGGTCTGCGCTAGCGGAGGGGGCGGGGTAGCTGCATGTGCGTGCGCTGGCTAATTTAGATTTAAGCTTGCACTTATAGTCATTCCATTACTGAAAAGATGGCGCATGTTAGTACCTGAATGTATTTAACAATATTGTGAAGCAATTTCAGTAACATAAAATATATTTTACAAATTTATTTACCTTACACCAAACCTTCCAATCTTTCTCTGCACCATCACCCTGAGAATTTAAGCTGTCTGCTGCTATTATCTTTTTTGCACACATCCTTTTTGCATGCTCTCGAGCTTGGGATGTTTTATTGAAGCCCGTTGCGAGAGCTTGATTTCCGTTTAAAATCTCCCACAACGTCTCCAGCTGATTGAATGTTACTCTCCTTCTTCGACTAGAATGCAACAGAAAATAACTTAAATTTCTTGTCACAAAGACAGCTTCTTGAGGAAATTATTGTGCATCGATTCTTCTTGAGGAAATTATTATGTTTAATACTTACGACATTCTTTGAATTATGTTAAATAAAGTGTTATTTGAAATCAAAATCCACTTCACTTAAATTTTCCACTGAAATCACAGATTACATAAAGAATAACTAGACAAACTGACACAATAGGGTATTAAACCTTTTTTCAAAAAGTGTCTTAAAATATTAAATCTTAAAGTGATAATAAAGTACTAAAAAATTACAAAAAAATTCTTAAATCCGTTAGTGCCCTAAAAATATATACCTATTTTATTATTTTGTTTTTCATATTTCACGCTTAAGGGTCAGTTCAGACCGAGACGCGAAGCGACGCGACGATGCGCTGCGCCGCGATGCGCCGCGCTGCGCATCCAGACGCCGCGCGGTGCAGCGGAGTGTATACATTCGTCACGTGCTTCCCGCCCCACCCCCTTCCTCCCGCAGTCGTCCATTTGGTGTCAGTTACATAGTCCAGGGGCTAGAGGTAGTTGAGTATACAAAATCCGAATGAAAGCAACTATGATCGAATTCTTATACCTGAGACCCTAAATAGTGACAATACATTATCCTGTTGCATTAAGTATGTGTACTATCTTATCGCTTGGTGAAGTAGTCCACTCATTTAGTTCAGTACTTCATTTAATTCAGCAAAAAATATTTTTATACAATCAAGTATTATCTGTCCCGCAAAAAGCTGTGATCTGACTTTTCTATAAATTATTACGGAAATAATCATTAAAATGATTTTAAATCATGTACTCAATACATTCCGTTTACGAATAAGAGAAGAGGGCGTAAAAAATGGACCAGAAAATTGACCGGCAAGATAAACATTGTTATTCTTTGACCTTTTCGTCACTTCAATCGGTTGGCGACAATTCGACACTCACATTACGCATACTCAGACACCTCTAGCTCCCAGTCTAACATCTTGAATCGTCGAGCGGCCTCGTGCGGCGTAAGCGGCGCCGCGCTGCGCCGCGCGGCGTTGAGATGCGCAGCGACTCACCTCTACGTTGAGATGCGCCGCGCTGCGCCGCGCGGCGCCGCTGACGTCGCTTGTCGCCGCTTAAATTCTGACAACGAAATGTGTATCTTTTGGGGAAAATAAAGTCGTATTTTGAATGGCTCTTAAAAGAGTGCGCGCATCGTCGCGTCGCTTCGCGTCGCGGTCTGAACTGACCCTAAGTTGACGCAAATGCTTTGACGCCATTTTGATAACGTCAGAATCAGTTTGATGTGGTATTCGCAATGACGGTATTCGATTATCCAACATACAATGACGCAATATTTTTTGTTTGATTTTTTTAATTCACCCGCCATAGTCTTTCGAGCTTACCGCCTTGTCTTCCGTCAACAATGGCGCAATATCATCATGGAGGTTACCGTTTTTTTTCTGGAAAGTTTTTGGAATGGCTTCGAGGCCTTTGTGTCAAAGGCTACCGTTTCATTTAGTAACTGCACAAATTAAGAAAATGAAAACTTTGAAATTGAATTTAAAATAAATTTCATATTTTTTGTACTGAATCTGTCACTTTCTTGCCTAAACTATCGCATTTATAAAGATTTTTTTCTTAAACAGTAAAATACCTTCTTTTTTTTTCCCGTTTTTTTCTACTCTGGCAAAATCCTAATATGTAAGGTTTTATTATTGCACGTAGATTTTTTTTTCGTATTTAATAGCAAAAGGTAAATAAATAATTATGTACTGTGGCAACTAATTAAAACGATTAAAAAGGAAGACGTTTCAGTTTGAGTTCATAAACTGCATCGCTGAAAGTCGTACCCTGACGTCCAATACGCTCAGCGATATTTCGATTGTTTTAAGTGAATGAAAGATCGCAATTTTGAGCTGAAACGTTTTTAGTGAGAAAGCGACAACGCTATTATTAAATAGCGTTGTCTCTTTTTCACCGAAAACGTTTCAAAACGACTTTCACAAACTTTGTTTCTTTGGATAGACTAGGTAATGCCTAATGAATTCGGCATCATCGTTATTGAAGGGGTCCAACTGACCGCGAAACTGGAGCCTCTTACGTTCAAAAACACAAAAAAATAAATCATTAGACTATTACAGAAAACCAAATGTGGTTGAAAAAATGTATGTAGGATAGGTATTATAACTTTAAAAGAAAGATTAAAGTACACTCACGTCGGTTTTTGTAAAAAATCCTCTAAAAACTTGCTATTCATCAATAACGTTTCAGTTTATCTTAAGAAATAGTAACTTTTATTGGATTGCTTATTTTGACAGCTTGAGCGTTTCAGTTGAGCTGCTTTAAGACATCAAGGTACCAAAACGGTACAAAATTGAATGAATGAAACCAAAACTTGCGACTCAGTTTGGCACAATTGCTGTCAGATGGCATGGCCAATTAGATATTAGCGTTGAAAGAGACTACGCTATTATTATATAGCGTTGTCTCTTTTTCCCCGAAAACGTTTCAGCTACAAATTGCGTCATCTTTCATTCATTTATAACAATCGAAATATCGCTGAGCTTATTGGACGTCAGGGTACGACTTTCAGCGATGCAGTTTATGAACTCAAACTGAAATGTCTTGCTTTTTAATCGTTTTTAATTAGTTCAGGGTAGGCCTGCTGATCCCTATATATCTAGCTTAAATAAAACCAGTACTATGATACCAAAAGAACTACTTGACGAAGCTAAAGACCTTTAATTATTGACTGGTGATGAGTAGATTATTGTTTTTTTTTTAGTTTAAAATAATCTTACAATCTTTTTATTAACTTCTTAATAATTTTATTTTAATGTAACATAAGCAAATAATTCATTATAAGAATTTAATTTAATTTTTGTATGAAAAATTTCAAAATTTTGTTTTTGTTGTTTTTTTCCTTAGTAAATATATTTTCTAAAGTAGCAGTGTTTTATTTATCCAATAGCATAACTATTCAGGCATACGTACACAAAATTTTAATGCAAAATATCAAGAAACTAAAAAGTTACAGATTTTTGAGATGAAACGCACAGGTTCGTCCCATAGTGCGCCGCGTACCAGTTATATTTACTCACGTATAACTGTGCAGTCCCCAGCGCATAGTCAAATATCAAGAAACTAAAAAGTTACAGATTTTTGAGATGAAACGCACAGGTTCGTCCCATAGTGCAGCGCCCAGCCGCCATGCGACCAATAACTCTCAATTTATAGGTTAGCACCGATTATTACTATCGAAGGAAACACTCTAAATGCTATAATTCTCTAACAAAAGTGATAAAATCAAGAAGTTTCGAAAAGTAAAAAAAGTTGTTTATATTTTACGACGTTATTCTAAATGGCGAGGAAGTGAGAGCTTCATAACAGTAAATTATGACTACAATTCGATTTGTGGATGACAGGAGCAGTGTGCATCAGCTGGGAGCTGAATGACACCCGCGGTGCTCGGCGGAGGGAGACGGAGGGACGGCGAGGGAGGTCGGAGGGTGTGCCACTATGATATGTGCGAAATTGCGATATTTAAATTCAACACATTAGGACTGTATAAGGTGGTCGTAACTTATGCAAATCAAGTATTGTTGATCTCACCCCAGTGCGTGCCATCCCAGTGCCCTGTCAACATAATATTGAAGATAACAATGAGAACATGAAAGTAATTTCAATACGAGAAATAAACAAGCTGACTAATTACAATTAGCACTGCACCGTAAAGACCATTAACAGTACCAATTAAAACGTAGTACAATTATTATTGAAGCTCTCATACATAGTTTAGCTGTGGTTTAGCTTACAGCTATAACTCAAGATACCTACGTGTCCGGCGTCCGGTTTATCTGCGGACACCGGACGACCGGTCAGCGGACGGCGCCGGACGGTAATGGCACTGTAGGTATCTCTACAATACAACAGATGGACAAACGGACGAAACGCGAGAAAAGCGCCTTAAGCGCCTTATTCACGGTCTATCTTGCTGTACGTCCCGCCAAGGTCATGCACGATGCACGACGCAAAAACACCGTGAATAGGCTTGACGTACGTCAATAATTATTATTATTTGTTTGCTGGATGTGCACGACGAATTTTTCATCCAGCGAGCGCCCACACCACCGCGAACGTCGTGCAGATGGATAGTGAATAACGCGGACGTACGTCAGAGCAGTCCAGCGTCGTGCACGCTAGATGATGTATTAGGCTTGCTGACTTGCTGTACAGCAGATTTCAGGTGAATGCTCCAACCAGCCCGCGACATTCAAATTTTCCTTTTTTTTCCTCATTTCTGTTGCTCCTGACAACATCAGAAGTCCCATTTTTTGGCGTTTTGTTAAGTCAGCTGGCATTTTAAATTAATTAAAACACGTCTTCTCATTTAATTCGTCCGATTTATTCTGCTCGCTGGATGCGCGCACGATAGTGTGTATGCTACATCCAGCACCGCGACCTTGAGCTGACGTACAGCCGGCCGTGACAGATCGTGAATAATATGCGGCCTACTACGCGCCTCGTTGCGGAGCCGCGGGGTGCCGCGGGGTGCGCTCGGGGCGCGGACAGTCACGGCTGTGCCGCAGTGAGTGACGAACGTACGGCGTGCTGTTTTTTTTCCGCGCGATTCTATCACTAAAAATCAGTTCCAGTACATATTTAATATGACGAAGACGAATAGGAAATATTGTGCTGTTTTTGGTTGTATGAATTCGACAATATCGCATCCAGACCTAAGTTTTTTTAAATTACCTGGGAAATCTGAAAGGTAAGATTATAAAATAATTTTACTTACTTGTAGGTAGGTACAGCCGCCAGCAGGTCAACCTATCCGAATCTTTCAGATTTTACCCAATTTTACCAATCAAACATTAACCTTCTACTCTTGTGATAAGGTTGAAATTCTATTTAAAAATCTGTTATATTGTGGTAGTTTGATGTGCTGGCGTCACATCTGTACATAATGTGTGTCTTTTTAATTTAAAGATAGAAAACATAAATTTGACAGTGTGCTGTGTCAGCTGTGTGTCATTAGATAGTTGAAATTTTTACAAAGTAGGTACCTATTTCTGCTGCTGCTATAACAACTGCCACTAAGGGCTGATTTTTAGGGTTCCGTAGTCAACAACAGTCCCTTATAGTTTCGCCATGCCCGTCCGTCCGTCCGTCCGTCCGTCTGTCCGCAGCTTAGCTCAGAGACGCCCAGTACTAGAAAGCTGTAATTTGGTGTAAATATACAGATTGGTTACGCCAAAAAAGTGGTAAAATAAAATCTCGTAAAATATTTTTTTTTAGGGTACCTCCTGTACACGTAAAGAGGGGATGTTTTTTTTTTCTCGCGTACCCCTTCATGTGGGGGGTATCATTAAATAGGCCTTTAAAAAATATTGATAGTTAGTATAGTAGCTATTGATAGTCAGATAACTTTTATCTATATCTTCTATTCTATCTTCTATATCTATATCTATTCTTCTATATCTATCTATATACTTATAATAAATCTGTAGAGAGATCAATTCTGTACATGAAATATATTTCCAAAATAAAATAACTATCAGGGGGTGATTAGGGATCGATACTGATGCCAAAAATGCAATTAAAAAAAATATTGTCTGTCTGTCTGTCTGTCTGTCTGTCTGTCTGTCTGTCTGTCTGTATAACCGTTATAGAAACAAAAACTACTCGACGGATTTTGACGAAACTTGGTACAATTATTTTTCATACTCCTGGGCAGGTTATAGAATACTTTTCATCACGCTACAATCAATAGGAGCAGAGCAGTGAAGGGAAATGTTAGGAAAACGGGAGAAGTTACTCCATGCACGCTAATCTTCGGAACTACTGGACGGATTTGATTGTTTTTTTTTTATGTATAGCTATTAAGTCTGGGCAACATATAGGCAAAAATTTATCTTGGAAACTTGAACACCTGATGCAGAACTGCAATAGATCAGCTAAACTATAAGAGATACATAAATAGCGCAACAGCAAAAAATGTTCCACGTGATGAGCACTTTCTGCTGAGAAAATATATTTGAAGATATGGAACACCTGATGTGGAACTCCAAGAGCCCAGCTAAACTATTACATATACAATAATGACGTCTTAGTAAGAGATGTTCAGCCTGATGAGCACTCCCTGTTGTCGTATAAAAACTGAAGATCTGGAACACCTGATGTGGAATGCTCACATGAATGAATGCTCACACACTTCTTATAATTTGTAAAATAGCTTTGATTGCAATATTTTGTTAAAATGTGAACACCATGTACCTTTTTGCTTTTTTTAATTCTTATTTTTATTAATTTTTTTTTTATAATATTTAGTCTATATTTTCAAGGTACATTGCTTCCACATTATATATTTCAAATGATGTTATAAAAAAATTGTAAAACATGTTTAAAAAGAGTAAGTATGGAGTTTCTTGCCCATTCTTCTCCATACAACCTACCTTAGCGAATGGGTGTAGAATCAATCCCATCCCATCCCTTTCCTTAATTTTAATATTCGACGTTTAAAAGTGCCTCACTGATGGCCTATTTGAAATAAATGATTTGACTTTGACTTTGACTTTGACTTTGAACTCCAAGAGCCCAGCTACACTATTACATATACAGTAATAACGTCTTAGCAAGAGTTGTTCAGCCTGATGAGCACTCCCTGTTGTCGTATAAAAACTGAAGATCTGGAACACCTGATGTAGAACTCCAAGAGCCCAGCTACACTATAACATATATAGGAATGACGTCTTAGCAAGAGTTGTTCAGCCTAATGAGCATTCTCTGTTGACGTATGAAAAGTGAGATCTGGAACAACTGATGTGGAATTCCAAGAGCCCAGCTACACTATAACATAAATATGAATAATATCTTAGCAAGAGTTGTTTAGTCTGATGGGCATTTCCTGATGACTTACAAAAATTAAGGATCTGGAAAGTCTGGAATCGGCATGCGCGTCCCGTTGTTTTCACGTCCCCAGGCTCTAAGAATTCGACATCAGTCGTTTCAGATCTTCGATTTTGACGACCCCATTGTCGCTGGCATAAGCAACAGGATCCGCGTACGAAGTCGCTGGCAGAAGCTAGTCTGAGGAATAAAAATGGCGGTTCGACAGCTTATCTATGGAAAATATGTCAAACCATTATTTTAATGCCTAAAAAAACTAGCCCTAAATATGTTTTTTTTTTATCTCGGTATTAATAACAACAATAACAACAGCTAGACTCATATAATATTTAGATGTTTGAAAGGGTTGTAATTTTAAAACATTCGTAGTCAGCTGTTCAGGTTGGCATTGATGACCTAAGAATTTTTGTTTTGAGTTGTTGCGAGTTGTAGGTACCTACCTACCTAATAATTTATAGAGAGACGTTAATAAGCTGAGATAAAATGTTACTAAAATTACTCGTCAGCTATTTCTTGCATTTTTGTTGAGTAGGTAGGTGTTGGAGTTGGTAAGGATTGGAGTTTTGTAACGCGGCAGTAAGGAGACAGCACTTTTTTGTACCTAAGTATAAAAGGATTTTTTTTTTCAGACGTCTTCAATGGTTGCAACTGATCCATCGAAATGATTTGGAAAACAAATCTAACTTTAGTTCCTACCAAGTTTGTGAAAAACATTTTAATTTGGAGGATATATTACATTCATCAAACAGAAAACTTTTAAAAAAGAATGCCCTACCGTTGTTGATGCTGCCAAACTTAGTTAGTACTGATCCAGTAGTCTCTCTAAAAGAAGATAAACAAACACAAACTGCTCCGTTGGTAGGAAATGAAAATAGTACACGGACTGAAAATGAAACAAATGAAATGTTTGCTCAAACCTCAACGAGTCTCTCTAGCAACACTCCAAGAAAAAGAAAAATGAATGTTGAACTCCTCCAAGACAGAAAGAAAATAAAATTACACGAAACGGAAAATGAAACACAAAAAGCTGAAGAAAATACTTTCCATCGACTTTGCGATAAATTTTTGACCGACAAACTAGCTCTCCTGATAAAAGCCCAAGGTAAACTAAAACAACATGGAAAAGGAAATCGATATGATAAAGACTACATCATTTACTGTTTAAATTTATACTACATCAGCCCACAAGCGTACCGGTTTTTGCAAAGTGCGTTATGTTTACCATGTCCTTCAAAATTGTACAATCATTCTTTCCCAATTACAACTGAAATCAATGAAAGAGCTATGTCTGTTCTTAAATTAAAAGTTGCACAAATGACGGAAACAGAAAAAATTTGTTCAGTTATGATTGGTGCTATGTCATTAAAAGCAAATCTATTCTTTAATATTAAAGAAGACAAAATTACCGGATTCCACGAAATTGAAGGATTGCAGTCTCCTGAACCCGCTAAAAATGCGTTAGTTATAACGGTTCGTGGTTTATTTGTAAACTGGAAACAGCCTATATCATATGCATTAATTTCAGAATGTCGAAGTTGTGAAGAAATAAATAAATGGATTGATAACGTACTGCGAAAGTTATTCGAAATTGATCTTAACGTCCGTATTTTTGTGTCCGATCAAGGTTCTGATTTATGGGAAGCTGCCAAACAAAGATCAGTTTCAATTGAAAGACCATATTTTGTTATGAATAATAGAAAAATTTATTATATTTTTGATGCACCGCATCTAATTAAAAACGTTCGAAATAACCTGATGCAATTTGATTTCCACTTCGGTGATTCTATAGCAAAATACGATCACATTGTCAAGTTTTATAATCAGGACATAAAAAAGAGTTTAAGGCTTGCACCTAAACTTAACAACAGTCATATCAAACCCACCAACTTCGAGAAAATGAAGGTTTGCTATGCGACACAACTTCTTAGCAAGTCCGTTGCAAATGGCATTCATAAGTGTGTAGATAACAATGAAATTGAAGAATCTGGCAGAGACACGGCTAACTTTTTAATGATGATGAATAATTTGTTCGATTCTTTGAATACATCTAATCTGAGGAATAGTAATGAATATAAAAGAGCGTATGAAGGCAATGAGTCACAAAAGGCATTTTTTAAACAGATGATAAGTTTTTTTAAAGATTTAAAATTAAAGAATCCAAAGAATGGCAATTACGTCACATCAAGTGTTAGATTCATTGATGGTTTCCAAATAACTATTACATCCATAATGCTCTTGTTCGATGACTTGCGGGTGGAAGGATTTAATTTTCTTATGACTAGACGATGCAATCAAGACGCTCTTGAAAATTTATTCCGACAAATACGAACGAAAAATGGCAGGGCTCTAAATCCGAATTGTAGACAGTTTGCATCGGCGTTCAAAAACTTATTTTTCTGCAACATCATGAAACCTCCAAAAGGCGGAAATTGTGCAGATGATGTCGGAACTCTTCTTGTTCAAACGGCGAACAATAAAGTTACCAGCGATGCATTACCGGTATCATCCAACGAAATATCAAATACAGATTACGAAGAATTTTCCAGCATCCAAATTACTAGTTCGGATTACAATCAGCTAGATATGCCAGAAAAAAATGCACTTTTTTATATTTGTGGGTACCTTCTTAAGCGTTGTTTGGAGAAACATGATGATTGTCATGCTTTGAAATCGTATGTGAAAACCGATCAAAAAAGCCACAATTCCAGCTCACAGAGTCGGTATTTAAGGTACCGGGACTACAATAAGATTAATTCGCAAACTTTTTTTATAGTACCCAGCGATGATTTTGTGGAATATATAGAAAAAATGGAGGAAACATTCCGAAATTCATTTAAAACCAAACATGTAAATTGTAAAGTAGCTGCAGGTATCTATAACCAAGTAAAAGATATTCCTTTTTCCCCACCTTGTCCTTGTTTCCCAAAACAATTTTTAATTAAGCTTTTTATTAGAATGCGGATTTATTTTACTTTAAAATTTAATAATAAAGCATTTCGTACGGCTCAGTCGATGCGCAAACATTTTTCGGTCGCTTTATAAACCCGATTTATTTAAACAAAAAAATGTTTTTTTTTTAAATAAATCTACTTATCAATAAACAACACGCATTTTTATTGAATACTTCCTATTCAATATACAAAGTATTTTACTTGTTTATAAGAAACGTATTTATAATTACAATCACAAAACTAAATAGAAACAGAAAGTAGGCAAATGTAATTAAAATGCTGGAGACTGGCAGCCCTAAGGTCCAGTATCCACCAAAACGGAGAGGAGAGGAGATGTGTTTGAATAACTCCTCTCCGCTTTGGTGGATACCGGGCCTAACGCATGTTTACGTACCGCGCGGCTGTAGGCATGTATTTCAATCATGCGGTCGAGTCACATTATCAATACTGTTTGTTTTTGTGTTGTCCCTATATGTGGATTATTATGTGTTTATGAATTACGATCGAGTACTAATTTATACTAGCCACTAGAATGTATTCTCGTTAACCTAGAAATAAATTTTTCAAAAATCTTCATCATTATTTTTTCTTATAACCCTATATTTTAAATAAAGATCAATGTCCCAAAGCGTAATAACCTATGTGTTTTGCGATCAACAATCTTCTCCTGATCCTTAAAATAAACCGATTTCGGAAGTGAACTCCCCCTGAACTAAAACAATCGTCCGACATACGCTTGCGACCACTCTACACTTCTACAGAGAAACATTCAGAAGTCTAACTGAGGCGTAAGGCGTAACTGTTTGTGGTACAATCATCAAATGAGTTCTTTTTGCTCTGAGACTAAAATCCAAGGTGTTCCTTCAATAGCACTTTATGTGTCACTGTAGACAAGCCAGCATCATCGTTGATCACATCATCTTTTGGTTATTAGAAAGAGGGATGTGTGATAATCTTAGTTTTACCAATGGTATCTAATTGTAATTTCATGAACTTTGTGCAGTAGTTATTCTGTGTTTCCTGCATGCAGCTCGCTCGCTCAGCTGTTTACGACGCAGCCCGGAGGAACACCCACGACTTACGACTTCCACTGATTCCAATTCCAACTAAAACTTTACGTTTCCGTTACTCTACAAGTGTACAGCCGCACAACCGATTGTTAATCGTGCTTTATTTATTGTTACAGTAGATGCAGTCTTAAGTTTGTGCGCATACTTAGACGCACTGTGAAGTATGGTTACTTAAAAAAATGTTTATTTCTCTGGGATACTATGAAGGCCCAGGAACTCAGGAGGAGTTGTTTTATTTCTGAAGATGATGAGATGCTAAATACTCGTATAAGTAGGGCCTCTGTCAGTTTGCACTATAAATAAGGGCTTAGTTAGACAATTAATGATAAATATTTCTTCAAAATCGAACATAATCAACAACATTGGCTCAAGTATTCCGGGAGCTCCAACACTTATTCATCTGACCTGACAGCTACCTCCAGGTAAGTGGGAAGCAGAGTCAAGAGAAACTACACGATTACCTGTATTATACGGTCAAAAGTCACTAGTAACAGTATTAAATCCCATAATTATTTTAAAGCTATTTCTCAAGATGAACGAGGCCTGACCTGTGATCCGGTTAATTTAAAGGAATTTAGCTTTAAAATACTCGATGCTCGAGTGCAAGCTTCAGATACCAGCTCATAAATTTGACTTAACTGCAGTTGACCTCCACCGGATTCCAATTACTTTATGATCTCCAATTATATTTAAATGCATTTCGGAGCTCATTTGTAAATTAATCTTAAGTTGTCACACTAGTTGTGATACAGTCATGGAGCAGGTTCTCTTATAATTGGAGACTAGTTTTTAATTTATTTTCTAATTATTCATTAACAGCTTTCATTTTAAACTCATTCTCGTGTAGCTGTTTTATTACCTTCTTCTAGTTTTGATAAAATATAATACCTACTTACCTAGGCACCAAATTCTATCCGTTGTTGGTCTCGGTGGGTACCTACTTAAAAAAATCGTAAAGTCGTATCGTATAAAATGGAGACCACGCACTGGCAAGCGTAGCGTGTGACGTTCACCTACAAGGTGGACAGACGATCTGAATGAGAACACATTAGGATCGGGTTGGATGCAAGCTGGTATGATGATTATCTTTAGATAATACGTATTACGATCACGATCATCCCAAATCTTAGATGGAAAAGTGTCAATCCACCTCAAGATGTCTCAAGAGAACCTTACTATCATTTGATTTTCAAGGAATAAATCATGATGTTTAATCAGATGTTTTATCTTAATCTCATTTGATCCTTTCAATAGGTACAAAACTATATTCAAGGAAAGTACCCGTGAAGTACCTACATAACTGGGGCTTATTTATACAACCGATATAACATGAGGTCACAGCCGTGACCCGCTTACTAAAACAAAAGTCGATGCGCTGATCTAATTACCTGCTGACGTCATCCTGGGGTAGGCAGAGAAGATTCTGGTGCTGTATTCCTTACCTACTTCACCATCATTTTCGCCCTGAAGTGTTATTCTCTATAAGCACAGCGTTGTGACAGCGCGGCGCCAAGCTGGAACTGAAGTTTGCTATTCACTAAGAAACTGGCAAAGACGCTAGTGCTCACGGTTCACGCTGCACGATCGATCGATCTCAAAGCCGCCTCGTCGTAGAGTCCAGCGATGAGATTTTTACAGAGAATAGCATAGTTGTTCATGTCATTTGTGAGAGGTCGGTACAATGTGTTGGTTCCATACATGCCATACATTTCTCTATTGGTCAGCATCTGCGTAGAACAGCACACCCTAAAGTTCTACAGCACTTAGCTAGTGATCATTACTTACCATACAGAAATAAGAGTGAGTTGTATTTGTCCGTGTACAGTAAGGCTACAAGCCATTGGTTAAAGTTTTTACTCAAAAATGCATGTAATGTGGTCATTATTTTGACAATCTTGTATGAGCAAAGTAGACTTTGCCGGTCTGTTTCAAGTAGCGGCCAGCAATGTTTTTGCTGGCCGCTCTACCAGGCCGGCAAAACATTGCCGGCCGCTATTTTGACGTTTCAACGTTTTAAAAAACAAATGCAAAAAGATTTGATTTAAAACACAGCTGTTTGTATACAAAGAGGTAGGCACAAAAAGATTGTATTCCATATTAAAAAAAAAAATACAAAGAAGGAACAAAAGCGCGGTTCAGCGAATTTCTTATTTTTATTTAGTGACTTTTTTGCTTAGGTAAATGAAGTAATAAATGAAGAAAATATAGCAGTCAAACATCGCATTAAAATTATCGCAAACTATTAGTAAGTAATATGAAACCATGAAAGTCGGTGTTGAATTTTAGTTACTGTATTTTTCATAATTGTTATTTAAATTAAATTTCTAGTTAATTAATATATATTTTATTTAAATCACTTGCTGGTTTTATGTAGGTTAGGTACTTGCATTTTTGAGTAAAGCACTATACAAGCCTTGGCCCACTATGTCTGCTTCGCTAGTCACGCTATGATTGCCTCGAGCTAGCCTAGCTACGCTCTAGGCCTTCCAGCTTGGCCATCATTGCAGCCCTTGCTGTCCTCGCTGTAAAGGCCTCGACCTACGGCCTCGACCTTTATCTCAGCTCGTCCATCAAGTGCTGCATGCTGACCGCGCTGTGTCGGCATGGAGCTGCGCTACGCTGCGCTGTCGGCCATCATCAGTGCGACCAGCAAAGTAGCCATTATAGGCCGCGGCAGTAATGTACTAGTTGATAAAGGTTTGGTTTCTGTCATTGGATAAACTATCCTTCATTGTGCACTCCTCAATGAAGTATTTTTATCTACGACAAGTCAGTTTTATATCGAGATAAAAGACTATGCATATCATTGGCCTTTACAATATGCACACATAATCCAAAAATAAAAAAGTTGTATACCTAGTCAAACCATACAAAATTACAAACAAACAATCTAGAATGAAATCTCCCAGCGAGCTCCACGGCCAATCAATTACGACGCGAATTGTTTAGATAAAAACGATAATACATAATTCAATGGTGAGCCACGCGTAATCCGTAATAAACGAGCCGGGAATCGAACCCCACACCCCACGCGAACCAATCAAATAAAAAAGCTTAAGTTCAAACTTGAATTTAGTTTAGGGACCCGTATTTGAGTTTTTATTTTTTGTTTCAAGATTGAAGGGTCACTCGCTAGTTAACTTTTATCTTTTTTTTTTGTTACTATGACGAGTTCTGGTTTAGTATCACTTGAGGAGATAAAAAAGTCTCTTGATTTCATGGCCTCTTACGATGTTTTTTATTTCTGTGTGGTGTTATGTATCAGCGAAATAATAAAAAGTTTATATAAGATAATAATATCCAATGTTTACTTTAACTGAGCAAATACACTTCGGGTTTTTTATCATGGATCTGAATTAAATTTATTGTGGTAAATTATGTAAGTATGTTTTTTATTTGCTTATTAACAGGCTAATAGCAGAGAATTTCATGAAACTACAGACGAGACGGTCTAAAATGGCCACTTAGCAATATTCCTAATGATTCACTTCGTGAACGAATTATAAAAGAATAGTAGGTAGGTAGGTAATAGTTAAATGCAGATTCATAGAACAAGATACGCTATGCATCTGACTTCTTTTACATTCTCAACACATCAACAAACAAAATAAAAAAGCAAAATCCAGTTTTGGACCTGCGGGCCCCTAAACTTCTCCCGTGTCAGTCCAACGCATTGAATCTATTCAATGATTTGGATGCTGTGGGTGGACCGACATAAAACCTTCTCTAAATCAAGCTCCCAACGACAATTAACGATAAAAAAAGCTTGACGTAACGACAAAAAAGTTGCCACGAGAAAAAAAACGAACAAAAAAAAAGATGCTTGCAAAAAATGCTAGCTAGCTTAGAGAAAAAAATAATGTAAGTAAGTATGAAATAATGTATGGGCGCGGTTGTCATGATAGCTCAGTTTTTGTATGAGGTAATCTGATTATGTGTGTATTCATGTGTAGTTTGAGCCGACTCTAATGTTATAATGTACTTAGAAATAATTGAAGGAATGATGACGTCAGCGACCTGCAAAAACTGGTTGAACGTCGAGTTCACAATCGCATATCAAGCCAATATCAAGCCCGTAGAATCACATATCAAGAGAAGAAGAAGAAAACGTTTATTCATAAACCTACGGACAAGGCTTATTAAAGTTCAGAAAAAATATAGGTAAGCGTCTCTTTAACTATTATTTTATACAACATGTTCTAGCTTAAACCAGAATTGAGTTTATTATTTTGTTACCCATAAAAAGAACGCACACGTACACGGATAAGACAGGAAACAAAAATCGATGAACGTTATTTCTGAATAATCCAAGAAAACTGATCATTTTTAAATGATTTAGTACTGAACAAGATCTTGTTTTGATAACCGATAATTTTGTGATCAAAATAACCTCGTTAACTTCAGGAAAACTGTCTGGAAACACGTCTGTCGCCCTCGCTATAATAACAGCAGCAGGCGCTATGGTCGGCACAATCATTAAGAAGATTATTTGCTCCAATAAATAAAGCGGGACAAAGCAACTCACACAAAGAACAGATTCGAGGGAAACTTGATTTCCGGGTTTAAGGAGCGGAAAACAAAAGAGATTCAATTTACTGCGGTCCTGTGGTGGGTAGGAGTGGGCCCAGTTGTGGGATCCGGGGGGCTCACTAAGTGGTAGAAAATAACTTACAATAAAAAAGAGGCATTTTCAGCACTTTCAACACTTCCCGGATTTGGACTTATTCTATCACAGACATGAAACATTATATAATTTTGACAAAGGTTGATAAATAAATATGAAGTATAAATAAGGTAGGTAAAGTATATATAAATAAGTAAAAAAATTAAGATGATAAATAAGTAATATTTCGTAATCTCAGAAAAAAAGGAATGATTGTTAAATCACAATACCATAAATCACAATCAGTATTCGATTGATCATAGACACAGATAATGTAATATATACTACTCATATACATTATGTTTTCAAACACATTGCCTACATTTTTTGTCATGACCTCCTCAAGCCCTGAACACTTGTTTGCCTAACTGGTTATGATCCTAGGAACAACACCTATGTTCATTGTTTTCGCTGTAAATCTTAATAATATTATAGTTGAACAAGGAGTTTAGTTTCCATGGACTGCACAACAACATTAGAAGCCCCTCAGCTCAGGGCCAGAGTAACCCTGTCAGGGCCCCTAGGCAATGCAATTCTCGGAGCCCGTTTTTTGACCATCTTTTTTTTCAGGGCCGCCACTTGATGTTTCATCGCACACGTACAATACCGATCATACCGTCATCCGATGGTTTACCAACCTGCCAAAGATCTAATTTAAAAGTGTGATTGAGAAAGGATACTAATTTTGATGAAACGTGTTTATCTTGCTGCGTGCACAGGGCCCTTAGTCCTAGTAAGGCCCCTAGGATGTTGCCTTCTTAGGGTAAATCCGGCCCTGTCTCAACTGACCCCTCCTTTCTATGGGAAGGTGGCCAGCTGATAACACAGCCCCATGCCAGTGGAAGTATTGTTTGACATGATAACATAAGTTTGACAGAGTTACGTCAACGATGTACACTCATTACGTTGGAAAGTAAACGAACACAAAATCAAACTGAATAATGAAAGCATGAATGTTTCAGTCGTACAATGAACCCTATAAGAATGATCGAAGAAACAAAAAAAGTGTCACAAACAAGAGGCACTCCCAAGAGCTAATAAATCGGAGGTTTTAATGTGGGTGAATACGTTTGGACATCAATTTAGTGTTTTATGAAATGTTTCTTTTTATGTGACCGAGAAAAATACATGAATTAAAGCTGCAGAGTTTGTGAGTTTGGTTGAACGCGCTAATCTCATGCATTACTGGTTTGAATTTTAAAAATGTGTTTTTTGTAGTCTGTAGACATAACATGGCGCTACGTACGACCTTTAGAAATCTTTAGAGAAATCCCAGACCCTACCATGAAATATAACTTTAGTCTGTGTCACTAAAGTCTGATGTCTTTACAAATTATTGTGAGCAATGTCCATTTGAATTGCTTATTCTGAATTTTAATTCAATAAAATACAAACTGTTATACTTACATGTAAAGTGCGTACAGATCGTAACTCGATACTGTCGCTATGTATAAGTATACAATATATTTTATTATAGCGATGATGTAATGCGGGGCAGGCAGCGGGTAGCGGGCAGCAGGTAACAGTCGGCACTGACCGTGAATTCAGTCAAGGCCATAGAGTGACAGCGAGCACTGAGATTTACAGGCGACACCTAATGTCGTAGGTAAGTGTTTTGTAATACATATTAGACACACTTCACAGATAAAGATATAATAGGTAGGTACTTAATCCTTTTTTTTTAGGGTAAAATCATCAAAGGAGTCAGTCCTTCTACCCAGGGCAGGGCGGGAGGGACTGTCAGACTTGTACTGACTAAAATCCACGGTGTCCTTCAATAACCCTTTACGTTCCGGGGTCACGGTAGCTCGTTATTCTCTCGACCAGATAAAGATATGAGTTAGCTAGATCACCTTTTTCCGAGTACTGATGTTGGAGCCGGCTTCCTGTCTAAATGGATGCAGCCATAGATATAATAATAATATTTCTGTGGATGCAGCTGAACATCAATATTTACGCTGGCGGCTACTTAGTTTCCTTCCTCAATCCTGACTAAACAAGTGAGTGAGAGAGCTAGAGAAGAGAAAAAGCTTTCATAATAAAAGCCAAAAAAGATGTAGAACAATTTCATGCACTGAAATCGTAACATCTGGAAATAATTTGGCAACGGTCCTGAGTGTGTGTCCCAGCCACCCAAACACGAATGAAGGGTGTATTCTGCACACTACACAAATTGAGGAGCGCACAAATAGTACCCTCCGTCAAACATGGCCGCCGGAGATGATGTCATGAGGCAGTAGGTAAGTGAGTATGATTTGTTCGTTACAGTCGCGGTGTAAGTTGTAAGCTCCGACTTAGAGGTGATGTCATCGAGAGCTTCGCTTGGTAACATTGGCGATCGATGGCTTGCAAGTAAATGTAATACTCGCAGATACTATTTGATTACTAGAGTTGAGGCCTGAGTTTGAAGAAATTAAACTACTAGGTACACTAAGAAAAACAGATATTATTTGACTGTATCAAGGAATATCTTTATAATTATGTATGCGTATGTATCTAGTCGCAGCACTTTCACAGTTTTTATGTCTTGTGACTGGGACTGTAGCACCATAACTTTTGTAGTGTTTAATAATATTCCTTGATTGTCTATGACAATTCAAAAGTGCCTGTAACTGGCCTACTTGAAATAAATACTTTGATCTTGATTTTTGATTTTGCACTAGTACGATCGGTAGGTGCCGTAAGTTAAATTAAATGCTAGATCATGAACTATTCCACATAATTATGGCAACTGCAAAAATAGTTATAGGTGCCGTATGTTCAGGTGCCATTTCAGCGGGTGCCCAATGTGGAATAGCTCATCATTTCAACAGAGCTCAAAAAGTCTGAATCGGCCTTATTTTTCGTTCCGCTTCTATTTTTTATACTTCATACAAAAAAACAGGTTATTGGGATTTCATGTCTACTTTTGATCCTCGGAGACTAAAATCATTATATTACAACCACACTTCACCATGCCACGCCAATCTTTTTTTGACAAGGCTGTCAAACTGCCAGGCATAACCAACTACACTCAAACAATGAAGCCACGCCCGGGAACCGAACCCCCGTCCTTCATCATTTTTTCCCTCGAACCTGTTGGGGGAGTATTATTACACTCACGTTAACAATGGAGGTATGTTTTTTTTTGGCTTTTGAAACACTTAGATGATTGATTTCCTGATATAATGAAGTTTTTGAAAGTTGATTTGATTGGATATCGATTGTGCGGCTAATGAACTACGATCTTTAGTGGAGATTGGAAACTAATCAATACTTTAAAAATAAATATGGATAGTGGTTATTAAGGACCTGTTTTGTTGCTACTGTGCATGATCTACCAGTGATGTAAGTAGCCTTTTATACTCCCAGCACGCATAGCATGGCACGGTAGAAACGGGAGAAGAAAAGACAAAATGACAGAATTTAGAAAGAATTTAACCATTTTAACCATGGCAATGTTTACAATATAGATAAGAAATCTTTCTATTTATCAATAGTCTACGAATTGTGCCATAATCGGGCAAAAAAACAGGAAAATTGGTATACTTGGCAAAATAGACATAAATTTGGTCATGCTAGTTGGTGACCATCAAATAGCTGTCAAAAGTTAAATTTCGTATTGGATTTTGCATTAGCAATGAAACTGATAAATGTAAATGTCTCCTCAAATCAACTATTCTAACGCTCTTGAGGCACTCCACTCCTCAACCTAGCCTCATAACAGGTATCAAGCCATCCAAGTTCAGTGGACAGCCGCTGGTCAGTGACTATCAAGTTAGCTAATAGCCCTGCTGGTGGCTTAGTGCTTGTCTTAAAGCGTGAGTATTTAGGCTGTGGGAAAGAGACAGAGTTATACAAGTCGTCTAGCGCCATCTCGTTCGCTGAGCGGAACCACTCGCGCTTTAAGGCCCTTCGTACACAAGGCGACTCAAGTTTCCGATACCTTACGACTTCGGTATCCAAGCGGCTATCGCAATACAAACCCATAGAGGTTCGAACACAAGCACGCGTCAATGAATACCAAAATCGTAAGGTATCGGAGACTTGCGTCGCCTAGTGTACGAAGGGGCTAAGACCTCATGGTAGGCCTGGTCCCGCCTGGTCTAGCCAACTGTGGTCCTGGTCTGGCCATATCTGCACATCTCCAAGGTCTGTGTGTTGTGCCTGAGCACCCAGGCGTCCCTGTGGTACACCCCTATTTTCGGCAGTGCGGGTCTACTAGGAATATAGGTACCTAGTATGTTGGTCAATAGGCAGGTTTTATGCTGAAAAATTAGGCAGGTTATCTAGCAATTTTGCTACCTACCTCATCACCACAGTTACACAAGCTAGTATTTTAAAAAAATAGGTATTACTTACCTACCTATATTAATAAAATCAAAAATAAATACCTATTGCTACTCTGAAACTGAAATAGCCTGTATAAGTTGCCCTTATACCTACAAAGTTTCAGGAAATAAGTTATACAAAAAGGCTGGTAAGTATACCTACCTATTTATCCTTTGGTTAAGTACATATTGACAATGCCAAGTTAAAAAAGTGAATTAAAAAATGTAGAGAAGTAGGTAAAACCTGTTTCACTAACATCAGTATCTATTTCTGTGTAGGTAAGGTAACTCTAGCTAGGTATTATGTCTAGGCTCACAAATCTTGTGTTATTAACACCTTAGTATTCATGTATAGGTACACCTAACTACCTGTATAATATAAGTAAATACGAGTATGATACTTACTTTACTTACATCATAATCATTATAATACATCACCCTTTTCTCAGTCGGTCGTAAAAAAACTCACAAAGAATCGTTCTCGACCAAAATAAGTCAGTTCTTTCAGAACATCTTTCTCATGTTTTCGTGCTCCGTTTGAGATGTAACAAAAAACACTAAACACATGCTCCTTACTAAGCTGTAATGGCCGTTCACACGTAATAACTGTCTTAACTAACTCTTTGTCCATCTATAAATCCTGTATGATTAATAATCTTCACAAAAACTAATCTAATGTACACAATTATAGACCTTATGTACACGCAGTAAGGACGGCTATCGATTAGTTATGTCACTTAGGCCAATTAATGAAATAGCACATGTATCGTTTGTATGGCGATAAGTACTAAAGTTTTTCGCGTAAGCTACGATCAATAACTTGTTCACATTGAAGAAAATTATACTTTAACGTCTACAAAATAAGATCGAAAGTTCGTTGTATGTAGTCCAGTGCTTTCATTCGCTTGTTGCCAAGCGCGTTGCGGGACGAGTAGCGAGGGATCGTCAACCTTTTTTTAGGCCAACCTGGTCTAGGACTTTCACCTTTTACCACTGCTCCCGGCGAATTTGTGTTTTTGTTGAAATACAGAAAAGTTAGGTAAGTTATTTAAAGTTATGAGATAGCTTTCCTCCGAATTCGGTAGGTAGTTGGAAATTCATAAATAAATTGGATCTTTATGCTTTCAGCTAGGTAGTATCATAATGATAATATTTTATCGCGTGTCCTTGTCTCCCTTCTTTCATGCATCAATAAAGCTATGATAAAACACTTACACAGACATCAGATAATAATATGCTAATTCATATTTATCAAACAAAATCAAATCGGCACAAAGATATCAGCTGGACTACATAACAATTGCATTTGTGTCATTTCAATCAACAAAGTATTATTAAACACAACATCGTAATAGTTATTCTAACATAAATAATGGAACAAATAAAGTAAAAAGGTTGGCAACTCGCGAACGCTGCCATAAATGCACTCGCTAGCGCAACGGGGCTATTACCTACACGAAGACTGGATCGCCATAACATCCTTTCAACATTGCTTTTTAAATTGGACCCTATTTCATGGGCGCTAAGGACGACGGATGTGTAAATTTCTTTGTGAAGGTCGACGGCGGTTGCGCTGTTTCGTCGCCGCGCACGAGGTCTTAACCGCACGTTCATCAGTGTGAGTGCGCGCTCGTGTCGGTGTGCCGGGCTCTGTGAGTGTGTGCGTCAGTACACTGCTTCGGTCACGTAGGCTCGTTTAGCGAACTGCCACTAAGGAGCTTGTAGGACATTTTCGGGTGTAATCTGCTTTTCTTTGTTTGGGAAATTGGTTTTCGGTGTTTTCCTTTGGTTTTGTTGCTGAATTGGAGAGTTTTGTACACATAGGGTTTAGGTTAAGTATTTGGAAGGGTGTAGGGTCTAAAATTTGCTAAAAGGTCGAAAAAAACTGTTTTTACTTAAAATCACTAAACAACTAGTGGAATTTCTAAATTCCGTCTTATTTACCAAGCCAAACAGTAATATCGGATCCAATCAAATATCAGCTAAAACCGGCTTCTACTGAACATGTCCGCTTTGCCCTCGTGGACGTGCACATAGCAACAGTTCGCGTCAGCTGTGGCGGAGTTAGCCGAGCGGCGGCGGAGATAGCCGAGCGCGTGCGATTGATTGGCCGACGATACCCTGTGAAAGTACTGTTTACTTCTGAACCTAGTACAGGACCAAATTCGATGATTTATTTACTTTGTACATGCATATTATTATCATCTACATACAGTTACATAGCCGCAAGAGGACAGAATGGAAAAGTTCTTTTCTATGGCCTTACAAAATGTTGGTTCGTGGGCGGTTACTTTCTTTGTTGGAAATGAGAAATAGAAAAGAGTTCATATTGTATGAGGTTTCTATCGTTACGGTTTGCCGGTGGACTATAATACCTTTATGAATAAGAAAGGTTTATGTTGTACTTACAAGTTAAGAAATTAAGTAGGTACCTACTTTCCTACTTACCTCTAGGTAAGTAGGTACCACTACCTGCTTTTCTTAGAACGTAGTGTTTCTAAGGACTTATTCATTTAGTTCATTCACTGACACAGACCTTATCCTTTGTTTCTAAAAACAATAAAACACAGAATGAACTACTTAGGTACTTACTTGGGTTTATGGCTATAATGACCAGATTAAAAAATACATACCCAAGAAACAAAATTCGCACCATGAATATGCCTCTTACAAAAACATTATAGTCAAGGAGACAGGTTTCCAATCTCTAACGTTACTTCAACCAATTGGATTAAATAATAGCTACCTATCACATCTGTACGATCTCGAGAATGATTGAGTCTTCCCGATGATCAGATGTCCCTCCGAGGCAACGAGAGGGATGCCAGAGGGAGGGTGCATTTGTATGCAAAGTCGATGAGGGACAGATTCACAGTAGAGATTCACTCTTTTCGGGAGGGCTGACGTCACGTTTTAGAAGGTTTTTTTACAGGCTGACTTTGTAACTTATTTCTGCTGTAATGTGGAAAATTGAATGAGAAACAATTTAATTAGGTGTTTGTATTTTAGTTCTAGTAGTAGTCTGATTTGCAAACCCTTTGTTTTATCCTGGTAGTAAATAAGGCCTCAAATAAGCGGTTTATTGGGTAAATTTAGAGTACGTTTTTGACAGACTTCTCAAATTCTCGTCAAAAACTGACAAATGATGTTGGTAATACTCACAAATTAGTGAAAATATGACCTAAGTTCATGCAATCATGCACAGGTTTCTGAATATAGTCACAATAGGAATTTTAACCTATGAATTGGGTATATTTCAGAGGATTAGTTTAGCAGAACTGTGTTCTTACATCCAATCACAGATCTAACAAAGTAATTAGACTTATCCTCAAGTTATAAACTCATGTGTCAATATTCAATAACATCATAATACAACCCAAGTATTCCCACACAATAATAATGACTGCAAAATGGGCAAGTGAATTATTAGTTATAGTTTCTCAGAAAGCCTGTTATAATAAACAGTAGGAAGGCAGCTTCCCCCGAAACAGGTTTCGACCTGGTGCCTGCACTTGCGCATGCGTCGGTAGCCTGCGGGACGACCGGACCTCGCTATAGGATGTAGTTAGCAAGTATGTATGGGTGTTTTGCTGCGGTTGATTCATCGTCATCATCGGCTGAGAGCTCTCCCAACTATTTTAGGGTCTTCTGATGATTGTTTGTTTAATGATTCTGATGCGGTTGTTTTGTTTTACGAAAAAAGTCAAAGAAATAACTCACGCTTTTCGTTTATGAATCAAAATGCAAACCGAACTAAGTACATAGACATACTTATACCGATGAATTTGACCCTCGTTTTTTTCTTTCCAAAATTCAACCGATTGAACATACGTACCTACTAGGCACATTTTTTATAAATGGGTCTTATTAATAGTGGTAGTAACCATAGAGCTATTTTTATCAACATCCCAGGAACTGAAGAATGTAGTGCTAGTGATGATATTTCTCTCTTCGTTTCTTAATGCTTAATGTTCTAAAGATCGAATCTCGAACGGTACAAGTCAGTAAAATTAAATTGGTCGTCTCTTAAAACCTTTTACGAACGATTTAATCTATAGGAGTAGCAAGCTGAAACCGGTTGCGTCTATACGATACACAACGCTACACGTATGCCCGGTAGCTACTGCGGACTGCCCGCCTGCCTGCCTCGCTGCTGTACCGACCTCGCAGGAACGACACAAACAAAAGAAATAATATTACGAAGACGAATCTTTATTTACAGCCTCCGGTTACACTTACAGCTTTGACGACTTTGTTGCTGCTGTTAACGTTGAGTAAAAAATACATCTCTGATGAACTTCAGTTTGCGTTTTTGGAAAATTTAATGATTGCAACCAACACAATGTCTATGTGCTCTAATTACTAGCTATTGCAGTGAAACTATTCAATAAAATAGAAACAACAGTAAATACATGTGTACGTGAACTCATAGACCATATCAAAACGCTATAAAACAAAGAGAGGAAGGTAATCTGAACAATTTTTCAGCAAATGATTCCAGCGTTAGATAAAGCTTTACAAATAAAAGTCCTAAATCATGGTGCATTGTTCTCAAAATTAACTGGAACAACTTTCACTCGCCATTAAAACAATAGGTAGCGAAACCGAATAGAAAACACCATAAACATGGAACCGACAGCCCACATTAACATAGCCATAGGTTCTACAACATACGCCCACTCATTTTTTCTAATGCTAGCTGCTCGTGTGCCTTCATCTATCTTTGTGGAGGTTGTTTCTTTTATTCGAGCGACCGAGATTGAAAGAAATAAAATTGTTATTTGGGGCTTTCTCGAGATCCATCGAATTTTTAAAAAATAAACCATCAAAAAGTCAGGGTGTCAGCTATACATCAGCTAATTTAATAGAAATTAATCCAAATGTTTATTCAAAGTGATCAAGTTGCAAGCAAAAGAAAACGTCAGATAAAGTTCCAGCTTCCTACACACGGGTAATAATAGCCCTAAAATGACATAAAATGAAAAAAATGTGCATAATAAACAAGTCAGCCGAATAATTTAATGCACTAGAGTGAAGATAATATATTACAAGGCACAGCTACGTTACCGTATAACCAAGTATAACTCTTTGGAACCACAAAAAAGTATGTAAGCACGACGCTGTTATCTGACTGGGCCCCATAAAATTTTATGGTGTATATTCAACCCACGTTCCGGCGGGACCGGCCAGAGAGCGATGGTAAATAAAATAAATCTCACATTCTATGCAGTAAAGGGTTCCACTATTGTCTTTGTGTTATTGCCTCGGAGACAGCATTATTATTACGTTACGACATGTTAGCAATAATGTTTAGGTTTCATTAAGAATTTAAGCCGGCTTTGCTTGGATTCAGTTTCAGCGAAACTGCCTTGAGCAGGTTATGTTCATAATAGCAGTAATACAAGTATTATTAAATCGCCATCGCACAAAGATAGTCATCTTTGTTAAATAATATTCACTTTTTATATGAGAGTGCAGAAAAAAATACATAAAAGGAAATTGTTTTATTTGCCGCATTTGAAATAAATTACGACATCCGTTTGGCGTTAACAAATTACTATAGAAATAAAACTATCTGTTTCGGTATTCGATATATAGTGTTATATGTTTAACTCCATGATAATAATGAACCGTTTTTTTTTGTACAATAGCAAAGCGAAGAAAACATTTTTATCCGTCCGTCTCCTATTTAACACTGGTATCTTATTTATCTCCTACTGAATTATATCCTTTATAATTATAATACAGATTTCACACACAAAAAATAAACAATTATACCTGAGACCAAGACAGCACTGACTTTCGCAGTATGTTAATAATTATGAAACCACTTCCCGTGGCCACTTACCATCTTTTGCTACAAAAAGTAATCCTTAGTGTTGAATTGTAAGCTTCCTGCGTTTTGAAGAGCTCGACAGAAATATATTTGTTGCTGCAAATGAACGTAGCTTTTCCTTTTGGCAACACATGTCGAAGTTTGGACAAAATCGGCTAAAATTAGGACAACCACAACAGTATTATTTTTTGCATCGAAAATGTGTTTTGTCTGCTCTTCTACGGAAAAGTATTTATCGAATGGCACCAGTTATTTTCAATAAAATTCCAAGAGAAATAAAGAATCTTAATAATAATATGTTCAAAAGGAACCTCAAAAAATTTTTAATTCACAAATGTTATTATTTCACAACTGAATTTATGGAGGACACAATTGACATTTAATGAATTACATTTAGAATATTATTGTTAGTACTTAAGAAAGTTGATGTGATTGACTTAATCTAATTGAATTACATTTAGAATATTATATTTAGCGACATTGTTAATTAATTGTGTGTTAGTACCTACTTATGAAAGTTGATGTGATTGACTTAGTCTAATTTCGTTGTTATTTCAAAACAGCGAACTATATTATTATTTGTATGCTCTCCGAGTAAAATGTAGCGAACTGACATTTTTATTATAACATCTTATTGTATTGATACCTGCATTTACGAATAAATTCGATTTGATTTGATTTGATCTGTACTTTTGATATTGTGTGTGTTCAAGTGTTTTGAGTCTACTTGGTATTGTACTTATATTTAATTTCATTGTCATAATATTTTGTTCATTCTCTTTTGCATCGAAGGTCTATTATCTAACTAATCGCACATTCGCACCAGAGATGAAAACGTATTATTACTGGGCAGTTGCCTGACTCCCATACTATAATCACCCTACGATTTCGTCATCCATCTCCGAAATGCAACGGTGATCAATTATGACCTTTATTTCGTTGGTTATAAAGTTCACGCCAGTAATTGCATCTCCTGCCCGGCAGGGGTGCTAGGGCTATGATTACGTCATAATTTGCCCCTTTTTTAGGGAAGAGAGAGGGATGTATTCGCAGATATGATTGTCTCGCTCTAAACGTGGAATGTAGGTACTGAAGTTCTTTGTTCGTGACGAGTTTGGAGTCAGGTTTGTTGAGTAATGGATTTAGTTGCGCGCGATTGCGTCACACATTTGATTTTTGATATTCCTTTGTTGAGATGCAAAACTTTCATCACGGAGAGTACCTACCTACTTTATTGTTATCAAGAACACCCTAAAAGTAAGCTGGTTTTATGGGTGACGGTGATATTCCAAGCATGGGTTCGTCGTAAAGTGTCCCATGAACATTGAACAAAGAAGATAATGTAATCAATATACCATTCTTGGACAAACCCTTGCGTCTTGATGTGTATAAAGTATGGGACAGATATTGACGCGCCCAGTTTTTATTGAATATGTCCGAGATATTTAAAGAGAAGTATCGAAGATGTAAGATGGCGATAAAGATGGGTGCAGTTCACAGCTGTTTGTGTGTGTGGGGCCGTCTGTAATAGAATGTGTGTGAGGTGGGCACACGGCGGAGTGGGCCGCGTGGGGGCCAGCCAGCGCTCACTATAGACTCTAGTTACCATGTTAACTGAATTCTGAAATACCTACCTACTGTATGTTTCATCAACATCTTCAGTCTCTAAGCCATGAACTCTAATGTTATTTAATGTTACAAAATTGCTCTTCCAGACACAAACAAGAACAATAGCTGAGGTCACAAGTTCGATACCCGACCGAATCAAAGTGGTTTTCAAACAATTCCAGCTAATCTTGGGTCGATCAGTAGGTAATTGTTTCTGCGGTTTGATTAATAGCATTGTGTTTCGGTCCGGAAGACCCCGGGTCTACGGGACCGGGTTCAGTAGGGTCTACGAGACCCATCGGAGGTGGTGTTTTGGAAAATCAAATTATCAAAGCGATTAGGAGTTGAGGACTAAAGCGTTACTGTGAAGAAACCGGTCATGCGAATAATGTATAACCTTTGCCAGTCGATTATGATCTGTGTGTGTAACTACAGTCGTACTAGTCGTAGTTATTGTAAATGTAGACAGGCTTGTTGGTCTAGTGGTTAGTGACCCTGACTGCCATGCGTTCGTCGTGGGTTCGATTCCCATCCAGGACAAATGTTTGTGTGATGAGCACGATCTTTTGTTGTGTCCGGGTGTAATTTATCTATAATATTTTACGTATTTAGAAATATATATATTATATAGGGTAAATACGCCTTACGTCGGCCCCCCCCCCAAACTTCGGCCCTCTGCACATTTTCAGCTTGCATTCATTTAAAACGTAATGAAGTGACATATTTGCTACTCGAAATACCACCTAGTTCATACTCTATATGTACAAACCGTTACTTTCCTATTACGACACTCACTCTTCGCACACTGAGCTTCAGCAGCGTTGCGCCGTCGAAGCGTCAAGTTCATATTGAAAGTACCTTACTTGCTGTGAATACCCACACTTCGGGGATTGATATTAGAACGGTAAAACATTCCTTTTTTATTGTTTTAAGGGGGATGCTCCAACCAGCCCGCGAAATTCAAATTTTTTTACGTTTTTTGCAATTTGCAGGCCAGTGACATGTTGTAACTTTATAAATATTTGTGTTGCGCAAATAACAAGTATAATTTTAAATATAAAAAATATCAAAAAACTCGCTCCATCAGCTCTCACATAGAAAAGGTGCATCATGTTAAAATCTCCGAAATCTAACTACGATGCACCTTTTCTATGTGAGAGCTGATGGAGCGAGTTTTTTGATATTTTTTATATTTAAAATTATACTTGTTATTTGCGCAACACAAATATTTATAAAGTTACAACATGTCACTGGCCTGCAAATTGCAAAAAACGTAAAAAAATTTGAATTTCGCGGGCTACATCGAAGCAATCACCTTAAGCTTTATTATCAGTAATTAGTAATTTTTACTATATTTTGAGACAGTTTTTTCAATGTTTAACGTATTGTTTTAAAAGAAAAATAGGAGGCCGCCAATAGACTACCAATTTTGAGTTAAAACCGGATTCTCGGCCATGGTCGACTTAAAGTAAATGCAGTCTGTTTTATAAATTCCAATTGTACTAATTCCATTGGCTTACTATGAGAATTTGCAACGCATATAGGCAAATAAATCTATTTTACGTTTAATCGCCAAATACCGGCCGGGGTGATATAAGTTGAATCTCGAGAAATAGTGTACATGAAATAGGGGCCGGCTTTAGAAATATTAAAGATCGTAATGTCGATCAGCCTCGAATTCGAGCCCAACTATACAGGCTGATTGCTTTTTATTATTTTCTCAAAATTAAATGTTCATTGTACAATTTAATTTATTAATAATATTAAGAGTTACGTTTAAATGGGACGATAAAATTGGAAACATTTATGATAGCTTATTACGGTTTGGGAATATAAGATAAAAATTGCTCTTTGGAACTTGCTACCTAATAAAGCCATGTTAATTAGCTTAAAAAATATAAATGGTTGGTCGTGAATCTTTCATTCATTAATTAACCTGCATGTCACAAAAAGCTGCATTTAGAATTAATGATTTTAATTTAAGGTACTACAATGACAGAGCAGGGAGATCAAGGGCCTTTACGGAAACAGAAAATTACCTATGTAGTTACGATCGCAACTTTACCTAACATTATTTAAGTGCTTTAAAAAAAAATACTTTACCTACTATTAAACAAAATTCGATTAATAATGTATACTTAGTGAGACTCCTGCCAAAATAAATCATATTAATAATATAATATGTCTGTCTTAATTTAAAACAACCTCTACCCGGCCGACATTTGGGAAAAACGCGACCGACCATGGGCCGACTGGCCGACTTTAGGGTTTTTTCGTTCTCGGCGCATCTAAACCTTAGTACTTTTTCCTTGTAGTAGAAATGTCAACCTTATGCCCATAAACATGAAATAGGTTTATTAAACTATCCAAAACCACACTGGAAGCTATCCTTCGTTGCAAATTGATGGTTCCAGACCGATCCCAAAACAGAAAAACCGTAAGGGGGCCGACATTTAGCGTATTTACCCTACCTACAGTTGTCTAGTACCCATACATAATACAAGCTCTGCTTAGCTTGGGACTAGATGGCGTTGTGTGATTTG
Source organism: Agrotis clavis (assembly GCA_954870645.1). Taxonomy (NCBI): domain Eukaryota; kingdom Metazoa; phylum Arthropoda; class Insecta; order Lepidoptera; family Noctuidae; genus Agrotis; species Agrotis clavis. Next base: position 23,206,242 of record OX940935.1, on the reverse strand, counting down.
TGGAATATTGTACCTCAGTTATATTTTGATATTGATAGTAAGTACTGTTAAATGTTTGTAACAGTAAGACGGTTTTCAGAGTAAATCAGTGTTAACAAAGACATGCGTACTACCTACGCTATCTTTACATAAACGATACATTTTTCAGTGTTGATGAACAAATTGTACCAATTATTTTCTACAATTATTGTTGAACTTCCCATCGTTAGTAAATGAGAATTTACAGTGACAAGCTGCCGTTTAGACCCAGTAACTCATATGACCATGTTAGAAACACACTAAAATGGCACAGTTTAGGAATATAAATAAAATTAAACAATCAATTGTAAGTAGAAGTAACATTTATTCAAAATAACAATTTTATTGTTTGTATGTCTAATTAAAGGAATGTTGTCATTAACATCATCAGATCACTTCTATGTTTAAGAGAGTTAGTAGGTAGGTCGTAAATGAACTCCGCATGCCCAATGTGGGTTTGTTCCTGTGTAATACCTATTTATTATGCGGTTCAAGTAGGTAAGAAGGAGAGTGTCTATGGTCTTCATTTGTCAACTAACACTTCAAAAGTACGGTTACCAAAATACCTAATTACTTAGTACAAATTTTTCACTAACATACATTTATGAATAAAGACGGTGAGTTTGCCAACCCCGATCGTATCAAAATAACTACAAAGTCATTTTAACTACTTTCATTAAACATACCTACCTAGATAATTACAGTCAACAATTATTGTCGAATTTTAAAATCAATTTTTATTTATAACAACTTAAATAATAAAAGTAAAAACACAATAATACAAACTGAACAACTTTTATTATCCTGGAAACTTTTTGCTGTCCTAGGTACAACTTTTACGATTTCACAGGGTTGCGTAATGCACTATGCCATCAACGTCCGTAGTGTAAGGCTCGCGGGTGCTGACGTGCGCCTCGCAGAAGCAGGTGGTGCAGAAGGCGGGCGAGCCCTCGCAGGCGCCGCACTCGTACTTCGTCACCGTGCGCCGCTTGTTCCTCCGACACATTCTACACTCCTTCCTCATCACCTCGTTCACGATCCTCACCGTCCCATCCTTCTCCTTCTTCTCCCGCCGCCTGGTCCGCGTCATCCTCGTTAGCCTGTGGCTGGACACCGACGACCCTACCAACTCGTCAACCTGCGGATGATGCATCGGCGGCGGCAACATCGCCTTCAATACAGCCAACCTATACTCGTAATATCGTATCTTCTTAGTACTACCAGAAAAGTTATTATACAAATGAAAAGCATTGTTCATGTATATCTGCAGCGCGTAAATGAATACCTTCTTGTACCAGCGCATCGTCTTCCTGGTGCACGGCATGTACAACATCAGCTGGTCCTGCAGCTCGCTGGCTGTCATGAACCGGCCGAAGTTCATCAGAGCCTTCGGCTTGTGACTTACTGTGCCATTCTTTTCTATAACTTGATGAAGCTGGTTCTTAAATTCCGTTGTTATGTAAACAGTGGATTTTCGTCCCCGCCATTTTCCAACATGCACACCTTTAGAGAAGAATGATGTTTGGGATACCCCACATGGCCCACAAATAAATGGATTATACCTGGTCTTCTTATTAAGAGTTCCAGTGCAGTATGTCTGACCCTTCAGAAGAGTTAGTGCCAGTCTGTAAGAGGTATAATATCTATCCATGTACAAAGAGTGGCCACTTCCCAGCTTATCTTCTATAAGCTCCTCGACTATTCGTCCCGTTGAAACTCTTGTGATGTTGTCGCTGCTCTTACCAGCATAAACTTGAAATTTGATTACTGTGCCGTCAGGTTCCGCAAGTTTAAATAAATTGACAGCATTTCTGTGCCGTCGGTGGTCGGTGTACTCCTGGCGCACCAGGTTGCCGTGCCAGAATACCATAGATTTGGCAATAAGAAGCTCCTTGCCTGGATAGTAGATTTCCTTCATTACATTATTAAAATGATTGATGACAGGTCTTATTTTTGCAACATTATCACGAGCGTAGGGATCAGGTGATGCAAAATTAAGACAATTTAGTATCAACATGAAGCGATTTCGGGTCATAAATCTAGAGAAACAATTCAAATTAAAAAGATAGTCCCCTTTCCAGTAGTCACCGAGTCTGTTCGTCCGGATGGTACCCGTGTGTAAGAGGAGCGCCAGGAACGTGATCATTTCCTCTCTCGTCACATCTTTCCAAGACCTAATTCTAGATGAAGGAGCAATTTTTTTCTTTTCAAAGATATTAGCGGCGTACTTGTTTGTTTCGTTTACTATCGTATCTAATAGTTGATCGTTAAGGAGCCAGCGAAAGGTCTCGTAAGGTGTCTTGGGCGTCAATTTAAACAGTTCTCTTTTCTTAGTAAACTCAATGTTCATCATTGACGAGTCGTCTGTGGTCCATTCCGGTCGATTCACCTCCCACCATAAGTCTTCAGATTTTCTATCAAACCGAGCACCGTCATACCTGCGCTCTCCCTGCTCCCCAGCTGGCGGCGGCTCGTTGTCGCTGATGTACTCACACTCGGACTCATTCTCACTGTCCTCTCCGTACTCCATGTCACTTTCTTCTGAAAACGCGTCGTCATCGCTACTCATGAGTTCCATGCTTTCATTATTTTCCAATCGTAAACGATGGCTTCTTGTGGTTACTTTTAGGTCCGTTTTCAAACGTTTATTTGGTGGAGGACTTGAGCTCTGAGGATCTGAGGCGAGTTGGTCGGCATTCGAGGGGCCTGGCTGGTTGAGCACCGCATCAGTAATCCATGCATTTGGAACTGGAACCTCCATCCGGTAAGTATTTGGTTCACCATTTTCATGCTTCTCTGTAACAAGTTTGAACGGTACTGGATCGCCAATTTCAGAAAATTCAAGTTTAATCTCATCACTAGTAATGGTGAAGTCCTCCGGATCTATTTCAAACGTGTCTGGGGTTTCTGTTTTGATCTCTGTTGTCTCCATTTTGCAAGTATTGTAAGGAACGTTTCGGTACTGATAACGCGAGTGTTGAAGGTCGCGCGAGTAGCGCGAGCGCGGACGTAAAGTGTAACGACACAACAGCGCGCAGTAGCGTCTGCGCCCGGACTGAGGCGCGGGGTACACGGCGCGGCGCGACAGCCGCCGACACACACACCTGGGTGTCGAGTCTGCTAATTATTAGTCAGAATGGCGCCACAATATGAAATAATAAATATAAGTACCTAGGTACTTAGGTACACAAAACATTTCTGTGAAGATAGAATTACAAACCAAGTAGGTATTGAAAATCAATTTTATTGTGATAGCACCTTCATTGATTGTAAATACGTGATGTGGTAATAGGGACTAATCCTGCTGATCTAACTACCCCAAACAGGTAAGTAGGTACAATGTTATGTTATGTGTATGTGAAAACAATAATTGATAGTCTAAAAGAAAAATGCGAAAGATTAGCTTTTAGCAAGTCGAAAATTAAACCCACGGGGTAAAAGATAATCTGTGTATGAAGTTATGAATCCAGATTATACAGGGTTACTGGTAACTCGACGTATTCCTTGCAGGACGTCATAGTATGGCTAAAATGCAACAAATTAAGCTACCAAATGTTCTACCGAAGTTCAGTAGTTTTTGAGTTACTTAGATTTTTAGTTTTTTATGAAAAATCCCAGATTAAATCGTTTGGAGTCAATTTAAAAATGATTTACGGCGCGACTGTACTGAAATTTAAGTTAATATCATAGCTGATGCCGTAGCCGTTTTTTTTTAATAATTAAAAGTTGAAAAATGTCTAAAACCTTTGCAAATATCACTAATCAAACATTCAATTTTTAGTAATTTTTGCTATTACTCCACGAAAAATGTTGTCTAGTGAAAAAAAAAAATACTACGCCTGATGTACAAATTACTAGGAAAATATCCTTGTCTTATCAGCTATTCAGAAAGGTATGATTGTCAATACTTTTGCATGTGTAACAGGGAAGGGAAGAATTTTATGAGGAGCAGATAAAATTGCAAGACGAGAAGATTTCCTAAGAACACCACTGCTCACGGATGTACCGGAAGACAGAAGAGCAAACATGCTTTATCAACATGACGGATGTCATCCCACTTCCGAATCACAATTCGACAATTGCTGGATGAAAACTATCCAAATCGATGGTTAGGGCGCGGTGGGCCTATTCCGTGGCCTGCACGAAGCCCTGATCTTACGCCACTAGACTATTACGTCTGGGGTCATATGAAAGACCTAGTTTATGTGACCCCAGTAAATTCAATTGAAGAACTAAGGGAGAGAATAACAGATGCAGCGGACCAGATGAGGGCAACAATCACATCAAGAATCACAAAATCTGAAGTGAGGAAGCGAATAAGAACATGTATTAGAAACCGAGGGCAGCACATCGAACAAGACGTGTGAAAGTGTAATTAAAGTTTTTAAACTGATATTGATTAAAAATAATACTAATATTCACGAAATTGTTTTATTGATTTTCCGAATAATCACCTTTTTGTGAGATGCACATAATGTAGTCCTTAACTTTGTATTAAATTTCATACCTTTTTGGGATAGCTGATAAGACAAGGATATTTTCCTAGTAATTTAATTTGTACATCAGGCGTAGTATTTTTTTTTCACTAGACAACATTTTGTATGAAGTAATAGCGAAAATCACAAAGAAATAAATGTTTCTTTAGTGATATTTGCCAAGGTTTTAGGCATTTTTGAACTTTTAATTATTAAAAAAGATCGGCTACGGCATCAGCTATGATATTAACTTAAAATTCAGTACAGTCGCGCCGTAAATCATTTTTAAATTGACTCCAAACGATTTAATCTGGGATTTTTCATAAAAAACTAAAAATCTAAGTAACTCAAAAACTTCTGAACTTCGGTAGAACATTTGGTAGCTTAATTTGTTGCATTTTAGCCATACTATGACGTCCTGCAAGGAATACGTCGAGTTACCAGTAACCCTGTATAATGATCTCTCTTAAATTTCATTGAGATCTGTTCAGCCGTTCTGCCGTAATTGAGTAGAAAACAGCCATCTATCCAATCTCTCACAATATTTATAATATTAGTAAAATAAGAAGACATACAAACCGGGGAAGGCTTAATACAAAGAATATTAATCAACTACGGCTTGTTTTTGACCCAGCAGTGGTACAAAATAGGTTACTAGATAAAGATAGTTATAATTATTTATCAACGTAGTTACATAAGTCGCCATGTTTAGCAATTACATGATTAATCGCAGGACGTTGCTATTCAATTACATCAGGATAATGAGCACGAGTACACGTCCTAGTGCATGGTATCCATTTTAATGCACTACCTAGTAGGTATAAGCTGATATTTTTTATTAATTTTATGCAAAAGCAATTGAACTGTGTTATCGTTTTATATTCTAAATCTATGTTTTTAAAATAATAATGAATCTAAAAACTAGACGAAATAATAATAATTATAATCTAGGTACCGCAACAAAAAATATTTCGGTTTTTCAAAGTGATCGCAAACTTTTTATGATGTGTGTGTATGACATCCTGTGTAAAAAAGGATCATCATTGTAGTGACAGGTTTTATGATGACAAGTCCAAAAGGAGAGGAGAGAACATAGACAAACCAGGCTTGTTCCAGTGACTGAACGAGATGGCGCAAGACGACTTGTATAGCTCTGTCACTTCCACTCACCGGAACAAGCCTGGTTTTAAGACGTTGTAATACCCCCCTGGTGGCCTACCATGCAGTCTTTAGGCTGTGGGAAAGAGACAGAGCTATACAAGTCGTCTAGCGCCATCTCGTTCCCTGAACGTGACTATTCACGGTTTAGGACGTCATGGTAGTCCACCAGTACGTGATGTAGAATACACTACAAACCAATACAACTTCACAAGTTCACATAATAACGTGTTCCTTGCCAAGTTATCATGTGAAGTTTAGTGAGAATTCTAGCATTTTATCTCCTATTTCGAAAATAGTCCCATAGATCTTATTCCAGTCTTTTTTGGTGTGATGATATTGTGGTCATTTTCTGGTAGTATAGTTCGCCTCTGGGAACACCACAGGTCTTTAAGTAAGCTAGGTAAGTACAAATCAATTGAAAAAGACACATTGAGTGAATTTGGGTGCCTGAGTTTGAACTCGCACTTCATGCACGAAAAGCGAGGACTATCACGTCTTATTCGTGTGAAGAATGATGCTTACTGCTCAAAGATTATGAAATCTGGTTTAAATGACTATAAAACCAGCTGATCACCCCCCAACCTCCCCTTCGACCCCCTCGTAACGCCGGTAGCTGCACAACTGCACAAAAACAACCAGCTCGTCTCATGTTACACGTGTTATCTGTCCACAAATAGAAACGAGTAAACACTTAACCCATTTTTTCCCTCAAGTTGGTTAAACATAAATCTTCACGTTTTTTCTCGACGTTTTTGCCAGAAGTATACCTGCACATCAGTGCCCTCATGCATTTCAAATGATTGGTAACGTAAATAAAACCTTACTCTGTAACGTTTAAATTCTATTTTAAACTGTAAATGGGCTTCATGAAATTGACATTGAATTTGATGCATTGAAATGCTGCTACAAACAAAACTCAACCTTATGTCCTGCAGCTTCAGTCCAAACTTGTCTGCGTTAGTAATTTCTTTATACTTCAAACAAAAATACACGCTGGAGCAATGCGATAAAGTTTATATTGCAACGCTTTCAGTTCGTCAAAGTAGGGCTAACTCGCAAGGGCGAAACAGGGGCTCGGGTTGCTATGCAAACGCTTGGTTTGTTCCACTTGCGACTGACATTGCGACCTTATTTTACTTTCAATATAAAATATTATTACCAAGAATGGTGGATGGATTGTTTATTTTTATTTGCTTTATATTCACAAGAATGTTTTACAAAAAATCTCGTCGCTAAAATCTTGTTTTAAATATTAAAAGTTATAAATACTTTATTTATTTATTTAGATACTGTTTTGTTTTGATAACAGGTACCTATTTGTTATTCTCGTCCAGAACAGGTTTTGCTGCATCTTGAATAAAACTTCGAAGGTCATCCACTTTGCAATGATTTTGAGCAAGCGAACAAAAGAGGAAAGAGAACAACGATTTAGCAGTAAAGGTCATCAAGATGGTTGCGTTTGATATAAACTAATTTAGTTCAGAATTGTTTTCGGTTGTAATCATTTATGTTAAAAACAAAGTAAATATTTTTTTATATTGAAGGATGTCAATATAAAATGACAAAATGTAAGATTATAAATTAGAGAAGTGGCCCAAACTAGGGGAGATTGGTAAAGATGCTAATCAAGTGGCCGCCTGAAGACAACGCCTGTTTTTTTTTTTTTTAGCGTGGTAAAATCATCAAATGAGTCCTCCAACCCCGGGCAGGGCGGGAGGGACTGTCAGACTTTTACTGACTAAAATCCACGGTGTCCTTCAATAGCCCTTTCTGTTCCAGGGTCACGGTAAGGAAATAATCCCGCGACCCCGGCAGGCTTTGGCCCTCTGAGAGGGGGGCCCCGTCATTATGCTGACGCTCTTTGAGGCGCGCGTGGGACACAACGCGCCGTCGACCCGGGCATGGTCCTTGGTCGGGCAGCGAGTTGCCCTTTACTCGCTGCCCGCATGCCCGCGCCTACGGTGGCCGGAGATCATCTAGCGACGTCCGTCGCCGTGGGCGTCTACTACCGCGGATGGGGCGGAGGGAGGACTCTGTCCTCTCTCGCTCGCGGCCCGCCTCCTCCTTCACGAGCATTACTGCTTCGCAGAAGGAGGCGAAAGACAACGCCTGTAGTCTAATTTTGTTATATTTATTAAATTAGTTACATTGACGGAAAATCAGAGGTGGTGTGACAACATGACCATAACCATCATCATGCATGATGTATGGAAGGCAAAAATTGAGACCCTTGCCCAGCTTTCAGCAATATAACATAATCCAGACGTATTCAAGTGGCAAGCGGAACCTACTGTTGTTGAATCTGTGAGCGCCGAGCGACGAGCGATGAGCGACGGGGCAAATGAGATGACAGCCGCGGGCGCAGCGCTGATTAAAAACTGACAACAAGCACACATTGTCGCACTTGTTATGTAATGAGCCGGTGACGTCATAAATGACTAGTTAGTAAAACAACTATGTAGGCATCCAATTTAACCATGTAGGTAAGTATACAAAAAACGAGCAATCGTAACTTCGTAAGTACCTAATCGTAATTAAGTGATGATGTTGTGGTGATGATAATTGTGGTAATGATGATGATGGTCTATGATAGTGACATAATAATAATCACCTGTGCGAAACTATATTAAAGACATCCATATTTTTAGGTAGGTATTTAAATTCCATTGTGTCAATATTACAAATCTTATTATAGGCTAATAGCTAGGTACAATTATGGTGGAAACCTGTAGGGCACAACAAAAAGTATAAAAACTAAAATTAAAATCAGGTAACCGTGGTCCTGCAACGCAAAGAGCTGTTGAAAGAACACAGTCGAGTCGTTCTGGGGCTGTACGACTCCGCTTCACCCAATAGCGGGAGGAATCATTGGATGATTTTACCACGTAAAACAACTATTGTGCGTATTTTCTTTTAATTTCTCATAGCGAGGACGAAAAACAACGCATTATGTTTTATAGCTAGCAAGAGTAGGCAGTAGTGGGGCCTTGTCGATCAATGTCATCGTCTGTAGATAGACAAATAGGCCAGCAGGTAAACATTACTAGTGCTGCTGACAATAACAAACACTTTTGTTTCATACTAGCGGTTATTTTCCACCCTTTTTTCAAGTTTTTCACTGAAATTGACTAAGTTGTTTTAAAATATAATCTAAAGGACTTATACTTCAAAATAGGAGGAGGTAATGAGTTCGCCGGCATCGTTTTTTAAGTGAGAACATAATTATTTTATTTTCATTTTCTAAAGGTACAAGTTTTTCTTTCATGTTCGCTTCATTTAAAAGGTTTTATCTGTCAACGCATTCCTTTCATCATTCCCTCTTGCGTCGCTGAACTCCTTACAAAATACATAACTTTCTGCTTCGCCCCTGCTTCCGTTCCTCCCTTTTTCCCTCTGATCCTCTCGATAGAATGCCTCCTAACTGCTCTTGTTTGCGTCTTAAGCGGCAACTTAACGAAAACTTTGAACCAATAACATTTGCATAAAAACAGCTTAAAACTGTTCAACATCAACAATGGACTCTCGGAGACTTGGTAGTCACCGGATTTGTATCCTCAAGACTTTTCCTTAGGGAGCTTCTCGGGTCTCTGTGTCAATTAAAAATACTTGGTGTAATCAATGTTTTCAAATAATTATCATTCCATATTGGCATTTTGAATTAAATCTTGTCAAGTTACGAAAATAACCATAGCTTAGAAAAATACACATCAGCTTTGGGAAGATAGCCATAGTTTTCATTTGAAACACTAAAAAAATCTAAAATAGAACATGTCCCATTCCCACAACCGCAGCAATAAAAACATTGTTGTTTAGCTGGTACAGTGATTACGTAATGACCTCCCCTGATCCGCTAATGTGTCTCAAAGTAACGAGGGACTTAGCGAGGATTATTCAAAATGAGTTCAGGCTCACCCTTCAGATGAGGAGCGTAGCGTTATTTTAGTTCTCAAAGACATCCCCGAGAATTAAACATCCCTTTGTAAACTGTCCTGAATCCCAGAGGGAGTGTTCTCCGAGAATTTTAAACTAAATTTCTTATGAGTAAAGCCATTATATTTCTCTTGTACCAGTTACAAGGCTTAACAAGGCATAGGGAACTGAAAGCCTGAAAAAGGGTCGTTGTATTCAATATCATGAACTACTGTTACTATGGAGTTACACGGACACAAAAAATTTCAGCTGACTAAATATTATACGGAGCAGCTGATTTATTTCTTCAATTTCAGTCTATTCCGGTTGTAGTTAGATCAATTACAGTTCGTATTTTATGTACTTACAAAAAATTTATCCTCGACATTACAATGTGAGTTGTAAAATCGATTCTCCTGTTGACGAGACAGAAAGATGTTTTCAAAAAAATGTGCTTTGAAAAGAATTTTCCTTTGTCACAAATTGGTTACGTGTAAAAGGCAGCCCTTTATTTCTAGTAGATATATTTCGGCGTGGTGTTACCTTGGGGTCTCCTCTGCGCGAGTGGGCGGACGATCGATACCGCAGCCCGCAGTACATACTGGTACTGTAGGTCTGTAGCTCAGCCCGCGGGTAGCAACTAGCTGCCAGTGAGCTGCTTGGAAACTATCGAGCTGTGCGACTCTGCAGTGTTTCTAACTTCTACTTAACATTGCAGATACTTGACTCTATTTTATCATAATGAAGTATCTATGCGTAAAACAAAGGAATGACGTCAATAGTCTTCAGTGAGGGACGAAAGATCCTGCAGCACAGGAATTGATTGTTTAGCTAACAGCGGATTTAATGCATTAATGGAGAGGAAAGGACTGCCATACTCGCACTGACCAAAATATTTCGATTGCCCTTTACGTTCTAGGTTCTTTACGTAACCGGAAGGTGTTTGGCCCTCTATGGTGGCCCCATCAGATTACTCAAAGCTCTCAAAAGCGCACATGGAACACGACGTGCTGTCAACTCAGGCATGGTCCCTGATCGGACGGCAAGCTACCCGACACCCTCCGCATGCCCACGACGATGGAGTTTCTGAAACATCTGTTGGATATCTTATTGCATCTCTATATGAGATGCCTTTGAGTTGCAGTGGAACAAAAAACAAATCGTGCTGGTTAATCTCGATGTCTGTATTCTGCTTACTCCAACGAACCGTGAAGGTGCCCTTGTAAATATAATAATAAATAAACGCGATATCTGTTGCTAAATTATCTAAAAGTAGATTGATAAGTAGATTTTTGTAAATGTATGGAAAGTTTCGCCCAATTAATAAATATTGAGCGTTATCGATTGAATAACATATTGATACCTGATAGCGGTATCTAAAATAGAAATAGAGTGTAATAAAAATATCTGTTTATGTAGGTCAGGTTATGTGTTACTCATGTATATAACATTAAAGTGTATAGTCTGTCTGTCTAGGATAGCAATGTTTTTATTTGGGTCGCAGATGACAACCTTTCTCAGCAAGAATAAAAGTAAGTAGACATAGAGGATGGAGGTCTAGATGGAATCTAGAATACTTTTATCTGTACTTAAGTAGTGCTGACTTTGGAAAAACTTTAGCGGAGACGTTGTAGGTACTTGAGGGACTGTCAGACTCGTACAGACTAAAATCCACATTGTTCTTTCAATTTCCCTTTGTGTTTCAGGGTCACGGTGACCCTCTCTCTTAACATCGGTGCTCTAAAATCGTTGCTCAAACGGGAACACCTCTTGAGTAATCTACTTCAATTTTTTTCACCAACTTCTGTTGGTATATTATGATGAAATCTATATGATGATTTTTGTCCCAGTTTATTTTAAGAAGAATCTCCTTTTATGTAGAGTACAAGTAAGTATACATTATGTACAAAGCCGATAGTCCACTCTAAAAGGTATAAAGTGCACACCTACGCCTCTAAGTAAAAACTTCAACAGATTTCTAAAGCTGGTGTACAACAAAGAACAGCGAGGTATAATATTGACTTTCGGCCTTCGTAAAATGTCAATGTAGCTACGTTTTAGCGCAAGTGATGAATCGGCAACCTTTTGCTTTCGGCCTGTTCAGGGGTGCAGTTACCGATACTCTTCACAAATATATTGCTACAAGATACTGGTCCTTACTGCTTTGTAGTTTTGGTGAAAAATCCCTTTCATTGTGGGTGGTGTTTTGGAGGCAGATATGGAATTGGTAGGATAGGCAGGAAAATCTGTTCTACTAATCACCCAATATGATGTTAAACTACTAGGTCTCAGATCAAAGAAAGGCATATATAGAGCGCTTAGAACACGCGAGTGTGTCCACAAAAGCAAATACAAAATCAAAGGCGAATATCACCTCGCGACAGTACCAAGTTACGCGTCGTTGTTGTTGTTTGCCAAAATGTGCCGTCTCGTGTTTTTAAACATTGTAAAAGTTGTTCTCATAAACAAAGAAAACAGGAATGTAATTCGATTTGATTTTGTATTTGCTATGGTGGACACAATCGCGTGTTCTGAGCGTTCTATCTGCCTATTTGTTTGATCTGAGTACTAGGTATTGTCACCTCTGCCTAACAAAAATAGTTAGGTAGGTAGGGTATGTTACCACAACTCACCAAAACATTTGCAAAAACATAAATCCAAGCAATGAATGTAAAAAAAAATGTTGAGTATTCTCGCTGTATAACGATGTAATTTCCTGTAAATACATCCATTATGAACCCATTTCAAAATTAAACCCCATCATCTTCAACACATTTAAACCCCTGAAGATTACAACGAAACAAAGGACTTACAAAAGCTTACAAACATTGCATAATCTTATTAAAATAAAAAGGAAAAAATACTCATACATCTTCATAACCCCATCACAAACATAATTATTAACCCTAAAATATCACGACGCCTTTTTCTGTTACGTAAAATTTAGCGGTCCCTTCGACCGGGAGGTCAGCAGCACGCGTAGCATGGCGATTCTATCTCTATTCTACCAAGAAAAGACAAAGCTCTTTCTATCCCACTTGATATGTCTTCTGCCCGAGCATGGCGCGACCTGTAGACTCGCGATTCTACGAAGACAAGACATACGTTTTCTTTCCATAGCAACGGCGAATGACTGAACTGTGAATGAACTAAAACGTTTAGTTAACCAGAAAAACGTGTAAAATTCTCAAGTTTTCAATACAATTAAAGTGATTTATTGGAATCAGACAGAATTATCCATAATTCTAGTAATATTTGAATTCATTTGCAATTAAAAAAAACTTTTTGCACATAAATCAAAGAGACAACAAAACGCAAAAAGTATCCAAACCATAGACGCACAGTATGGACACGAGACTTTCCTAGCTAAATGTCAAATAAAATTAACAGACTTTCTAGAAAGAGAGAAAAACAAGTGTAGAACATTATCTATGTGATATAGGAGACAGATATATATTATTTTATGATAAATTGTGATTATGGCAATTTTAGGCAGATAATGTTGGGTCCATGCTACATATCTATGACAAATGACACGTAGAATTAAAATATTTTTGTCTAATGATAAAACATTGGGAAAATTACTGTCTGCATTATTACACTGAAAGTTTCTCATTTTATAATCTTTCATGGAACTCGTATTAAAAAAAGTTTGATGCGCTTTCCTAACAAGTTGCATTCAGCCTTTTTTATTCTATAAGCCTTGAAAACTAAAGCGATTGAGTTGGGAGGACCCTTACTTGTTTTTAAAACAAATAAAAGTCGATAAACACCAAGAATATTATAAAAAGAATCTTGTCTAGGTCTCATTTGATGTAGACAAGTTTCTCTTACAGAGAAGAAATGTGTCTTCCCCCAAATGTCAAAAGTAGAGAAAATATTGTCGCCATGCTCGACGTTGTAGACTTCTTTCTATCGTAGAGAAGAAACATTTCTTTTCTACGTGTCAAACATCGCCATGCTTGGAACGATAGAGATCTTTCTTCAATCTGTCAGTTTGTCGATTCTTCCGTCGATATAACTCGTTTCTACGGTGGTCATGCTACGCGTGCAGGGCCTTTTGTTACCCGGGGGCGATAAATTCGCCGGTCAATAGTACCCCCTACCTGCCACCGACGTTAATGTTGGAGATAGCCGCTTTGTACGGTTAGATGCTGTATTTCGGGATATATTTGGACACGGGAGCCTATTGATTATACCCGGGTTTGATTTCCGGCCTTGTTTGTTATGTGTACTTTATTTAGTGCTTTTTGTTGGCACAGAAAGTGTGCAGTTTTATAGTAAATTTGGTTAGTGTTTCAAATTTATGTTTACATCTGTCCCACACTGCTATAAAACTTTCAGCATGGCTATAAAGTGCTGTTTAATAAATAATAATAATCCTAAGTGACTAAAATAATATTACTAAAACTATGGGCTTACTAAAAAAAACTTTTTCAAAAAAAATGTAACCGCCTTCAAAAACAACCACAAAAAAGTGTAAAATAACCTTCAAAACTTTTCTTTCGGAAGTCGGTTACTTTTTAATTACTTAAATCGGACTTGTAGTTCCGGAGATATGCGAACACAAACATACTTCACCAAATCAGTCGATGCCAAGTCCTTACTAGAGGAACTCCTCTAGTAAGGACTTAAAGGAAGGATGGAAGGTACAACTGTACCTTCCATCATCAGCTCAGCTACATGAGATGATGATTACCATAGGTACGCAAATACTTAAATTACTTCATAAAATTTGCGAAAAACGATGTGTGGGCCTATAAAATTTGAGGGTTGCCCTCGATTTCTCCAGGATCCAAGCATCAGATCCTGACATGGTGACAATGGGACCACTCCTGAAGTATGATCTCCTTCCGAACAAAAAATTAATTTTGAAAATCGGTCCACAATTGGCCGAGTAATCAGGTAACAAACACACAAAAAAAAACATACCGTCGAATTGATAACCTCCTTCTTTTTGAAGTCGGTTAATAATGTTTGCTCGTGCAAATATAATATTCTATTTACATTAAACTAAAATATGTAATGAAAGGCAAATCTGTAAATAAACAAGAGCCGTAATACACAGTTCATGAATAATTTTAGTGTACGTAAATATTTAAATCATTTTCTCTTTTATTTTGCCCCTAAATCCCTTTTTATGAATTCAGAATTTGAACGAGTATTTTTGCTGAACTGAGAGATAAAATCTACATTCATTTAAGACTCCGGCGGTCAATGGGTTAACTGAATGAACGGAATGAGAACATAAATTGAATTTCTTGGAATCGTAAGTTTCCTAAGATATAATCTTTCTAGTGCACGCATGAGCAAGTTCTTAGTAAACCATTACTTATACTTTTCTACAGCTACGGAAAATTTCTGAAGGTATTTCCTTATTAAAGACAGATCGTAGATCTGAAAATATATTATGAGTAGAATGTTATACTTAATTCTCTTATTTATGGTTTGGTACCTATACCTATTATTTATCTTTTCAATACCTTAATTCATAAACAACATATCATCAGTATCGAAACACCTACCTATTGCTTCTTCTACTGTAATTGAGATTAAACTTGAAAGTATTTGTCAAGTATCAAAGCTTCAAATGATTGTATCACTCAAGAATAGAACCTCTAACACTGGGACAGCTGACAATCCCTCGCAAATTGCGTACTCGACCGTATATTTTATTATACCTATCTAAAGTTTATATCAAAATAAATTAAATTGCCTTTGTTGGCATGCGATCCTTTGAGATTGTCGAAAATCATTACCTTTCCACGGCCCGACGGACAATTTGAATTTTCAAAAGAGTGTCCCCCAACAATTGCGACGCAAAGTGCACTAATTCGGGGTCGGTGTGGAAATGGGGGGATTGGGGTCAGTCAGTGGAAAGGGAGACGAACCACGTTGACATGAATTACTGGACAATGTGTATCAGTTGCAGGTGTACCTGAAATATACTCAAATGACTACCTACTCAATTGTACTGTTTTCATTGTTTTGATTGAGATAAAAAAATGCTAGAATCCTGTGCATTATTGATAAGATATGGATTTAATCCTGTGACTTTGTGAGCGGTCCTTCCGTTTTCTGATAAAAAACTATGATAATTGCATGATAAATAATTTACCATGATGTTTTTTTATGTATATTGTATTGTATTGTTAAATACAGTGGAACCAATCAATTAATGGTTCAATCGAAAAAGAGGCACGGCATGGTTATAAAATTACCAATTTTTGAAATTATTTTGAAGCACAGACTGTCACAGACACCATAGTGTTGGTTAAGCAAAAATTTCTTCTTCGTTTGACATGACTGACGGACTTACATTTCTGTGTGCCCTGCACTGTGGCCGTGGTGTGGCTACTCGAAATAAGTGGCTACATTGAAGTCAGAGCTCCGCCATTATTGTGTTTTATCAACAAAAGGGCGCAGTTGTCCCATCCACACATAGGTAATTATATAAATTAAACCATTTTCGTAGTCCGCTGCGCAAGGTAACGAGACGAGCACACCTATTTCCTTTAATTAATTTATTACAATTGAGATGTCTGTGTTTTTAAAATTAATGTCCTTATACATGTATTTTTTGTAAGAATTTCTCAGTCGTTGAGTTCCGTTGCACGTAGCTCCAAGCTATTATGCAATCGTGGCGTGTGCAAGCCACAGAGAGTTCTTTATAATATTTGATTCTTAGTCTTTCTATGGGTTATGATTTCATATGGTTGCTGGTCAGCAAAAGCTCGCTACCCCATCGCTAAGCAACCTTTTTGTTCGTTTCATCATCATCATCAATTTATCATACATCTGTTCCATAACAGCCTACTATGCGCCCAGTACAAAGCTTCTTTGACTGCGCCCTGGTCTGACCATTTCTGCGACCCTTTAGGGTCTGAGCCCTGTAATTGGGCACTGTTGGCACACCCCTATTTTTGGCCATGATGAAATAATAATGAAGGTGTATTTTTATTCCTTAATAACAGCTACATCATTTCTTAGGTCTAATAATACTTTTACCTATTCTTTTTTATTTTCTCGACTGAGTATCAACATGGCCACGTACTGTTATAGGCACATCTATCGACTTGTATCTACTCTAGCTGCTCGTTCATCGACCCCCCGCGGCTCTCTGTGCTGAAGCCGCCGAATACATCCTCATTTAGCAACACTTGCTACACGTTACCGCTCTAGAACTTGGCCAGAGACAATATTGTCTTATGAAACGGAGTCAGAGAAAATATGATAATTAAGAAATACCAGGAGATGTAAGTTTTATTACCTTTAATTTAAGAGGATCTTCTACCGAGCGCTCGTCCATACTAAAAGAGAAAACGTTTTCCTACCCCTAAATGTTATCCTATCTCAATGATTTTTAGAATGCTTCTGACACAGTAAAAAACTAGGTTTATAGGTTTTCTTTTTTTCAAAAGTAACTCTTAGGCGCCTGTAACTTTCAAACTATTATACATTTTGAAAAAAAATAAAACCTATAAACCTAGTTTTTTACGGTGTAGTAAGCATTCTGAAAAATCATTGAGATAGGATAACATTTAGGGGTAGGAAAACGTTTTCTCTTTTAGTATGGACGAGCGCTCGGTAGACGATCCTCTTTAATTTTAATTAATTTTATTAATTTAATTCATCTTAAATCATTTGCAAAACAAATGAACGATTTTAGCATCGGTGAAAAACAAGTGCGATTCTTTCAATTCATAAATTAGCAGCTTGTAACTAGCTCATCAGGTTGTTAACCTGTGCATGTTTGTATGTATGCTCGTATGTTTGTACAATATCGTGTTTGTCTATTCATCATCATTAAGTAGGTATCATCACAATAAACAACTACTTAATTAATGGTCATACTAAACCATAGGTACATAAGCCTTAACCATTTAAGTCATTGCCTATGTATGGAGACGCAAACATAAGACCACTTTGCATCAAACAAAAATTCAAAAACACCTCTCTATAAGTATCTTAGGTACAGCCAAGCACACACGGCTTCAGGAACAAAACAGTTTTATATTCGTCGCTATCATGGTATGAAACGCAAACAACATGTTTATCGGGGCGATAACACGCGGAGTAAACAAGCGAAACATAACGAAAACATCAGCTGCCACTAACTCACTGAAAGTACCAGCAGTACCCGCTGGTACCACTGTACAGGGAGGTACAGTAACACCACTCGACAACAAGTAACATTATGTATAATGGTAGGTACTGAAATAGTTTGAACTGAATTGGGTTTCGTATTACCTAGTTACTAGGTTGTGGAGGTCCGATAGGCAGTCGCTCCATGTAAAATACTGATATTCAGCTGCATCTGGTTCGACTGGAAGCCGACTCCAATATAGTTGGGAAGCTAGGCGGATGATGGTACTGAAATGGTTTGACAAACACTATTTAACTTACGTCCATTTTCACTCGCTATTTTGGACATTTAGGAACTACAGACGCCAGCACATTAAGCTACCAGATCTGTTTTTCTGTATTAGATTTTCAACTTTATCACGAAACAAGGAGATTCACGTTCGATTTGCATTTGACAGTTTGGTAGGCTGATGTACCATTATCTACAGTGTTATAACTATACTTCTGGAGGTCAGATATTCAGTAAGTAACGCCATTCAAAATGTTGGTACCAAAAATAAAAACCGAACCCAAAATGTTAAGAAGGTTATGCAGACGATAAAGATTCCTAATAAATAAACTAGAATTAACAGTCACCTTCTATGCATTGAATCTAAAAACAACTACTTAACTGAAGTCAAAAGTCTGATTACCTTACCGAGCATAATTATTACAAAAAAAAAGACGCAGGCAACGTATAGAGATCATGTTTGTTTCACCAATCTAAACTTTACTTCATAACGGCCGTCTGGACCCTTCCCTGATGCGATGGCGCCAGGGGGTGCCATTTGTAGGCCCTTCTGTATCTCCCTACACACTGACGGCCCTAAGTGATCAGGCGACACATAGTCGCTTCACTCGCGACAATCCCTAATGCCCTATACATCGCCGCCATTGTTTCGAACCAGCTCATACACGAGGTGTATTAGCGGATAATGGATGCCTTGACAACAATGAGGAGGTCTTAACTGTTAAAAATCAATCAATAAGGATATGGTACAGTTAGCTTCTTTTTTTTTGTGTGGTAAAATCATCAAATGAGTCCTGCCGACCATGGTGGAGCAGAAGAGACTCTAACTACCGATTAAAATCCACTACGGTGTTCCATCCTGCCAGGGTCGCGGGACTGTCTCATCAGGTAACCGTGACCCTGGAAAATAAAGGGCTATTGAAGGATCACCGTGGACTTTAGTCAGTACAAGTCTGACAGTCGCCCCCGCCACGCCCTCGACTGGATGATTTTACGAGACATGGAGTGCTGCAGCCCCGGGCGGAACGCAAATGGTTGTCAGACTCTCACTGGCTAAAAGTCCCACCTTGTTCCTTCGGTTGCCCTTTGCGTTCCAAGGTCACGGTAACCTGTTTAGACAGTTCCGCGAACATGTTAATGTTTATTTTACTAAAGATAAAATTATTATGAGTTATGGCATGTTAACTAAGAACAACCAAGTCAACACTGTGCTGTAGTTAACGCCTAAATTGTTTGTAACACCTTATGTAATATCACTTATTTTTCACGGTTCGCGTTTAAAAGACAATGACAGAGTACGTTAATTTAACAGCAATTTATTTCGCAATAAAACAAGAAAACCAGTTTTTGTTAAGTACCTATTGTGTCATAATTTATGACTTGATTTGTAACTCTAACTCTTGTTTAAATTGATAATAAAATAGAATTAAACATGTCCGGGACGGTTGACAATGTCGCCATGTTGCCAATCACGGGACGAATTCATAACATTGGCCCCAAATCATAACATTTGCCCCGGACAAATTAATTGCCCCATAACTACGTATATTTTTTAATTTTGCCATATCCCATGGCAACAGCGCCATTACACTGGACAGGGCACGGGTTTTATCTTTCCACTAGTGATGTGACTTCTTGTTGCTGATAAAAATATCCAAAAGTCCGACTTAAAAAAGTTGGTTGTTTTGCGGATATTGACTGTACCGTATCGCAGTAAAAAATAAACTACCGCTTGATTTTTTGTTTTCAGAATGAAACTGAAATTGAACTCTTTTTATCAGTACCTACCTAAGTTAATTAATTAATGCATAACGAGTTACGCTGCTGAATAAGAACAAAAGTATCAAGATTTTAATGAAGATTAAAATAGTGATAAAACTGCAGTTGCCCTATGCAATACTGTTAGTATACTACAACTTCACAACAGTCAGCCCCTGCAATTTATGGTTACGACCTGTGAGATTATAAGCAGCTGTTACGCTATGTTTTTATATTCCAGATCAGCACATTCTCGGGGACATGCATGGGGCGCATTTTAATATATTCGAAAGGATCTTAAGGGCTAGGGTGATAACTAGATATCTATAAAAATATATGGCTATACGTAATGCCAACTCATAAACGAACGCAAGAAGCGTAGTCACGATCCTTCGTAATGAGAGAGCGATCGGAGGATCAAGAATGACGTGATAAAAATTCATGTGTTTGGCGTTTTTGGGATAAATACTGAGATTATGACCGCAGATACGATATGAAATATGTAACCACATCTCTGTGAAAGAATTTAGTGTCATTTGCTTCATAAAACCGTTATTAGATGACAACGCTTTGACATTTGCGCGATATCCATAGATTTCGGACAGATCTGCGGATATCGGCGGATATTTTACAGTCGTATGCACATCACTATGCCCCGTAGTCATATTTTAATGTCCATAAATTGTAGTAATTGGGCCCGGAGTGGCGGGCGGCAGCTGACATGTCGTTTTATTTTACTATACTGTGGATACTCCGCGGCTAGCAGGCTATCGAGGGACGGGGAGGCGGGTATCTAGTTAAAAATTGACGCCTTTTGATGGTTAGCACTGATACGGAAAAAATATTTAAAAAATACTTTTTGTTTACCTAATTATAGAAGGTAATAATTTAAAGCTATTGTTTTACGTGTTTTATGGGTTCTGTGCAGGCGATTTGACTTTGGTAGGAAGTACGGTGTGTAAGTGTTTTGTTGAATTTTTGGTTATTTAGAAAAAAAGAGAAAAATTAAATGATTCAATTAATGAACATTAAATGGACCCCGAAACACAATTATTAAAAGGCTGTCGTGAAAATAAAAGTATTTTCCATTTTCATTTAACACGAAACGTTTCATGTTTTATTTTCAGGAAATGCGAATGTAGAAAGATTTTTTCTAAGCTTCATTTCTCTATACAAAGCAAAATAAACTGAAATTGTAATCATTTGAAATACCGCAAAATGTTGAAGACAAACATTTCTCTAAATATATTCAATCGAGAGTCGTTTGGTGCCATAGGGACTTCCCACTTCCTACTTGCCAGTCCCTATGGTGGGAACTAAAAGCTTCCGGCTGGTAACACCCGAGAGGATCTTGAGATACTGCTTCCACTTCCTATTGAACACAATGTTTAATTTATTTATTTTTTATTTAATATTTATTTTTATTGGCTCAGATTATAGATATTCGTTTAAATACGCGGAATAAACCATTCAGACTAAGACAATTTTTCCTTTGTTTATTATGCTGCAAGAATTTCTTTTATCATGATTAAAGAATTTGCCTGCTTCAGGAAGCATCTACTATAGACAAAGTACTTTCAAAGTTAATGAGGTGCTGAAGTAAGGAGGTAGTAGATGGGACACATACTAGTGGGTAGGAAAGTGTCGCGGGTTCGATCCCCGCGGAGCAACTATTTGTAGGACCTATGTGTAGTTGTTTTCTGGTGTTTGTGTATGTGAGTTTCTATGCTTGTAAACGCACCCACGATACAGGATAAAATTCCCAGTAACTATTTAAAACGAATTAAAGATTTATTATGTATCGACTTAGGTTTTTGCCTCGTCCATCATGGATACACTCATAAAATGACCCTAGTTTGTCCAGGGTTACTGCAGACTTCGTGTTTAAATTGTGCTTCTCTATTTTAAGAGCTGAAAATGTTTAAAGAAGAAAATGATTATGTAAAAACAAACATAACATTGCCTCGAGATGCTCACTCCCAACTGACCGATGCATCATTTACACCTAATTCTATCTAATTTGGTCCATAATAATGTTGCCGGAAATAATCCTCATAAGTAGTATCTATTTACCTATTACATAAGTTTATGTATAACATAAGTTAACACAATAGCATTTGCCGTATTTCCATTGAAGTTGCTCTATTATCCTGGCATTAAAGCCATTCTACGTGGCAATACCGCTATTCTTCCTGGCATTAGGCCACAATTAATGGCACAAAACTTTGTACTTATATAGAAATGTGAAAACTACGCCGTAATCGTAGGCCACGTGATCATACAAGATTAGGGGCACCGTGATTTAGGGAACGACTGGGATAAGAATCGTAAAGTTGAATATTTTGATTTATTTGGTTTTAGGAAGATGGTTTCCTAACGTGTTTTATTTGCAAATGATACCTATATTTTCTGGACATTATAGTTGCTAGACGTACTTCGTTATGGGTGCATGGATTCAAAGTCAACAAATATTTTTGTTTAAAAATTTGCGTCCTGACGGAAGCAAAAGACAGGCCCAAGATTTCATACAAAAAATATCTTAGCCTAGAAACTTACAATATTATAATAATACAACCCATGACCAATAAAAAAAATAGTAATGTAATCTATCACAGTTTGCCACGAACAGCCCCCAAGCTTAAACAAAGCCATATGCCAGTATTTGCATTCCACCGTTATATAACATGAGTCCTTCCTGTGGACGTGTCGTGTGTCCACCGTGATATTAGTAATAATAGGGCACGCACAGGCCGGGGTTGGCCAATAAAATACAAGAGTTATCGCCAGCGACACACCGTGCGAGCGAGCGGTGCAAGATATGAGAATTTCACGGAAATTTGTGTCACCCTATTTGAAAATAGATTTTCTTTTTTAATTTTCTTGCTAATTAACGGCTTGTATGACCAGATGTTAGATCACGTACTTTCTGATGACAGAAATACAGTTATAAAGTTTTTCCTCATTATTTCTTGTAATTTTCCAGAAACCTGGAAAATTACAAGAAATAATGAATTAAAAAATAAAGAAACTTACGCAGGTATGAGAGAAAACCTAAGGTCCTTCAGAGAAGATCTAAAAAAAGAAAACCCACAAAGGTTTTGTTACTAAGCCAGTAAGCCAGGTATTCAGTATCCATTTATTATTTTATTCTCCACACATTATTTTTTACAAGCCGCGCCATCAACATGTATTGTTCCGTTTTTTTCCCCTGTCATGGCGATGGTGTAAAAAATGTGAATAATTCCATGTAACGTTTTTTGTAGTACCAACAATAATAATCATCATGTTTATTTAAATCAAGTATTACACGTCAGAATAATTATACCTATGTAGTTATTTTTGAAGATGAAATAAATTGCTATGATATCAATTTCAAAAAGATTAAAAAATAATAAGTTATTTAGTTTTTCACATGCACAAAATTTTAATTTAGTCTGCTACTGCTTCTTCTCCATAAGCATCTCTCTATGTAAAAAATCACTTTCCTTTAGACCATACCTTAGAAAGTTGTGTGACGTCAGTTTCCCTAACAAAAAACATTGAATACTCTGAACCGCAGAAGTTGGCCACAAAGGAATGAATGGCCTTCTTTCTGCATTGTTCCTTAAGGCCACGGCGCTAATATATGGCTACAGCCACTAGTTATATATTGTGCCCTGATTTAGGGGGCTCGTGCCTGCTTTTATGGGAGTAAGAAGCTATAGGCTTTGTGTTTTCTACTAAACTTCTTTAATAAAACATGTTCTGATAGCTAGCTGGTAGCTGCTCATCTTTTATACTTCTTTGTGCTCACTTTCTTTAGTGCAGAAGCATATCTGAATCGATTGTTTTATCATTCAGTTTGGATTTAGAAAACATTAAATAAATAGTTGAAGGTTATGGGAAAGGCCCAGCAGTGGGATAGTGTAGGTTAATTAAAAAAAACAATAAATATTTTGTGTCCAATTCCGATTTTGAATTTTTATTCTGTCGTTTTTCAAATAAAATATCAATATTATGTTCGGTGTTTACTTCGTTACTAATTAGGTCAACTGAATAATTAGCAATAAACACACAGACATGCATAATAACATACGAGCACGTGGTTACGAGTCAGGAAAACCGCAATATTTACATCTAAATATGGTAATAAATGTATTAAATACACACATCAAAAAAGGTTTGCGATCACTTTAAAAAATCTAAATCTTTTTACGGTACATTACATTATGTTTTTTTAATTAAGTATTGCTTTTACTTAAATCAGGGATATCCGGTAAAAAAGCACCAGAACATGTTCAAAAATTACTTCTTCAAATCAAGTTTTAAAATATAATCTGTCAAGCAATGACTTATTTAATATCTACTTAATACTCGTAAATGTACTCATTTATTATTCTTCTTTCGGTTCACGTCAAGAAAAAAACCTTGCTTATAAAAAGCTTAGAGCCGCATGGCAACACTATCTAATAAAAAACATCATTACACGGCCTGCCACTTCGATTCCAACTTCAAGTGTGTGACATCATCAACTTATTTTTCTTCGAAGACATTCAAAAGTCAGACTTTTTTGTTATTAATCTTCATTATGTTATTCTGACGGACAAGTGTTGCTTTTTCCATGTTTTTTGTAGCTATACAGATCATGAACTGGATTATTAAATTATCCGTCAAAACTAAATTACTACTTATTCATCTGAAACCATGGTCAATCTACTCTTGCAAAACAATTATAAAAACCATATTCAATCATAAAATCTAAGAGTTAAGAGCGGTTTTTGCATAGCAAGTATTTTTTAAAGAGCATCGTCTATGTTGGTTTTAGTATTTTCACAGTATCCAAGCATTTCTTTTGTGTTAACATTAAAAGAGCTTCAAATAGCTTATTATAGTACCGTAGATCATTGTTGTGGATCAGACATTATGTTTCGTGTAAATAAAAATTTCAATTCTATGTTGTAAGTAATGAGGGGGAATTTACTGCGCAAAGTGGTAGTTTACCAGCAATTGAATCAAATGGAAAGTTTTGTGTAATCTGGGAAGCAAAGAAAGCAGAGTGGAGCGTACAGGCGAAGAAAGAATTCTTAGTAAAATTTAAAAGTCTTAAAAATAAATGATCCAGTACATAGGAATTACAACAGAATGAAGCAGAACAATAGTTTGATAACATCATAAACTGAAAGCTCAATAAACATTGAACTATTCCAGAAAGTAATAAGATTTTACTGTTAACTAAACTGGATGTCGCCCGAGCGAAACAGTGGGTAGTAAACCTTATTACTAAAACAATCCAATCCCGCAAACATTTATCAGCCGCTTCCCCTGAACTGTGCGCAGAACTAAACAAACTTTAGTGAAGTACTTCCTTTATTGCCGCGGCGTCAGATTGATCTGCCAGCCGCTGCCGTGCGCTGCAGCGCTGCCAGCAGACAACGACGACAATATAAACATGTTTACGAGCATGTTCACCTAAATCAAGGCGCACTTTATTCATCTCGACGATGAGATCTCGCTTTCTCTCCACGATGCGATTGGATCGTCTGATAGAAGCTTCATGGCTTCCGATTGATTGCTTCAGGCTTCATACTTTTCCATTTTATTGGCGCCGGTATCCTTGAATAAGCCAATCAACACTTCGGGTTCTTGCCCTATTTCCTTTGATTGTATTTTCGACGTTGAGGAAAAATCCAAATCATTTGTTGCTATGGACGGTGCACGTGTCACTCAATTGATTGAATGATGGCTGTCCTCCGGACGACGAAATGCTTTTTATCAAGATGTTGCAATTGAATGAATTCATATGTTGTACTGTAATTGATGATTGTTATTATTTGTTTGAATCAAAGATAAGATTAGAGCACAGATAGCGCTTACATTAATGGATGACAAACATTTATTTTTGTCAACGAACACGACTACAGTTCGTGATACTTCGAACACATTTGTTCTGATCTACTGCAGTGATCACGAGTCGCTCGTGTTCCCAGCTTGTAGGTACTTACAGCGGGTACATGCGGTAATTATGATTGATGATGTTGATGGTATCAATTTATTTAGCTACATTGTAATTTGGAAACATGTATGTGTGTCTGCGTGACAGTCAGAGTATACCTACGTTAAGTTTGCTACAAGGAGGTTTCCGCTCGTTGTCGTACAAAGAAACACGATGCACAAAAGAAATATAATAATGGACCCAAGATATTCGCTCAATTTTCGCCAGCCGTTTAAGTCGGATCGAATGCCATTCACTGCAAACGTTTTTACTTGCAAAAGTTCTTAATCTTTATCAAAGGGACACTTTGGCCTCGTCTCGGGAATCATCGCTTAAAGCCAGCCATAACGACAGATCCCTGTGGAGACAACGATCATTCCGTCGCCAATGTGACCCGAAACCTCCGGATTTCAAACATTTTACGGCGGATATTTTTATCAGAAACGTCGTAAAAATAACGCAATGAAACCTGACATTTGTGTTTTGTTTATTCCTTTCATTAATATAATAAAAAGTAAATATAAACAAGTCCGGTAAACAAATATCTAATCTACATAAAGTGGTGTGGGGAGTCTGTTCATTTGACAACAAGGATTGTGCGTGAGCCGGCCTGCTAAGCTGATACTAAAAGAAAAGGGAAAATGTCGTAAAAACAGCTTCGTAAACAAAACGTCAGTGGAAGTCTCCTAAGTTGTTTGTGTTGATGGACTCCAAAGTTTGGAAGTCGCAAAGATACGCACTGAAGAATTGTTAGGGAACAGCTTGAATACTTTGAAGTCTCATTAATGTTGCAAAATTGTCTGTTTTGAAAAGAAGGGCTCCGAATATACGCGAAGTTTAAGTGGAGTTCTGAATTAAGATGTTACTTACTTAGATACCGATTGTGGACAAAGGACAGGGAGCTTCATGTGGAATAATTTTCCCGAGAATTGAAGCATTCCTTTGAATATTATTGTCGATTCAATTGTTCTTGCTTAAACTGTCAGCATAATACAGTAATTGAATTTGCAATAAACTGTAGGTGCATGTAAGTACTAAACGTTGAGGATTCGTAATAGTTGCAGTAAAAAAAGTTAATATTAGTAATATGCGTAAAAGTGCCGATAAACATAACTATTTGATAATCTATAAGTTATCTAGAGCTTTAATAACATGTATCTCAGTCTTTTGGTATTTTAACTAGTAAATCGGTCAGGGATATGAAGTGATTGTGTAGGTAGGTACACAGTTTTTGGCTTTAATATGCAATTATTCGATACCATTAGCTGTGCCCGCTGTGGGGTCATAACCTCGCAGTTATTTAGACTGACTTTATCATAAATCAACTTAGCCTTTAGATCGAGTTTAATCTCCAGATTGTAAGTGAGGACTAGAGTCTTAGAACTGTGTCCTAAAGAAGAATGCCCAAAAAAAACCCAGAGTCGATTAAAATAATTTATGAACAACAAAATAGACCTTTAGTCAGAGGACATAAATACGCTATTAGTTTCGCATAAAACCATAACCAAACAGGCCAGCAGCATATACAGGGTGAAAATTTTTCAACTGGGCGTGGATGGCTATATCCGAAACTATGAGCAATATCAAAAAACGTTGAAAGGAATCTCGAGCCCAATTTTAAAGAAAACTAGAACTGCATCATTGGATTTAGAAAAATCAATAATCCTGGCCAGGAATCGAACCCGCTAATTTTGGAAAAAAACACACCCTGTATTATTACACCATTCGATTCCAATAGTGTTACTAATAAAGATAAAATTCTGGGAAGTAATCATATACGGCAAACTTAAGGAAATAGCTGATTTGAAACATTATTTATATAGTTGACTTGAAACATTATAAAAAAATCGTAACTTATCACTTACAATTTGTTTTACTTGGTGATGGTTTAATCGAAAACTATTATTGGATTTGGGTTACAGTATGTATACTCTACCTTGCCACACATAAGTCGTTTTAATCGATTCTGGGTTTTTGCTCCATATATTTTTGGGCATTCCTCTTTCTTTCTATATTATTGGCATAACACCATACCACTCTTGTTTTAAACAGAGATACTGAGGAATTCCTAGTGAAAATCTAAGGACTGTGAAGACTTGGAAACTAAACCAAAAACCTCATTCTTAGCAGTAGCGTTGCGGCTACTTCAGTAAAGAGGAAGTTCACTTTATTATTTGCTAATTTAGATAACCAGCATTTGTTATTCCGCAATTCTGATGAGTATCATTCATTAGATAGTGAGGTGATAAAGTATACTGGTTGCAAAGTAATCCTCTTATAAATTAATCGTAATCAATAACAGTTCAACGACCGACGGCACATCTATTAGTCCTTGTTGTCCAATAGTTGCAAATACAAATGTAGTTAAAACCGCACATGGTTATAAACTCACTTTTCACAATCAGCTCGGTAACCACAAAGACCCAATAATTATCGACACAAACAGGCGATTCATCATGAGTACATTATGGCATTATCGTCAGGAAGGTAGTAATAACACAATACTCCATAATACTCTGTATTGTCGGTTAACCGCAGCGCGCGCGCAAGGACAATGGCGACACTCGCTAGATCATTGGCTAACACCACACAACAGAACTACAGAAGAACTACTTTACAATGACCAAACAAAACACATCAGTGTTCTTTTTAAAATGGCAATATTGGATGAGGCCAGCACAGTAACATGAAAATTTAGGGGCAAAGAAAGGCCTATACCTAAAAGTGAGTGAGATCAGGTTGGACAAAAGGCCTGAGATAAGACTTGGATGAAACTTTTCGGACAAGAAAACACAATTTATAAGGAAGGATACACATACTTTTTTTTTTTTTTTTTAGTTGGTAAAATCGTCAAATGAGTCCTCCCGCCCTGGGTGGGGCGGAAGGGACTGTCAGACTCTTACTGACTAAAATCCACCCGTGTTCCTTCGGATGCCCTTTACGTTCCGGGGCTACGGTATCCTGGGTTAAGAAAAAACCCGCGACCCCAGCAGGCATTTGGCGCGAAACACGACGCGCCACCGACCCGGGCTTGGTCCTTGGTCGGACGGCGAGCTACCCATTACTCACCGTCCGCAAGCCCGCTCCGCCGCTGTGCCCTCTGCTATTCAGAGGGACACGCGTTGGAGCGTCCACCCGACAGGCTATTCGCATACGGGCAAAGAGACCCCTTAGGCACACAGTGCCTAAGGAAGAGTTTTTGCCCGCATCCCAGGGTGCACCGGCCCGAAAAATTGGTCTTCCCCCCGGACGTATCCGAGAGGGAACTCCAGTCCACGGGCGCACGTGGAGGTTTCCTGTGATAGCACCCCAAGGATACACATACTTAGCAATGATGTGTGAAACAAGGCAGCCAATGAAGATGACAAAAGTATCCAAGGTTAAATATCATCATAGATACACGTTTGTCAAATAGTGTTGTTAGGAGAATCAGCATCGACTTCTCGCAAATAGCAACCTATGATCATAAATTAGCTAGCCTAGGTGTTTTAATTAACAGACATCCTTAAGGAGATGCAAATTTGAGATGCAGATGGAGATCCAAATTTTATCATGTATAATATTAGTATTAGTATTAGGATAGGAGGAAAGGAAGTAAGGATTACTTAGATTGATTGCTTCATAACATGTTGCTAAAGACGAATTCCAAGTAATCCTTCTGCATGTTATCTTCGTCACAAGCGGCCGACACAGACATTGTGGCTGCGGTGCGCTTGCGCACGCGATAAGGACAAGTGCTTCATTTTATTTATTTTTTACTAGACAATCATGTTAGATTTACTTTAATGGTCATTCATTTAATAGATAAAATCAAAATTATTTGTCTTAGTATCATGCAGTGCTTGCCATAAATGGTGATAGATTTTTGGTGCAACTTGCGTCCTCTTTTTAGATGGTACAATCATCAAATGAGTCCTCTCGCAATGGGCAGAGCGGAAGGGACGGACGGTTAAAATTCGTAATGACTAAAATCCACCTTGTTCCTTCATTTGCTCATAAGTTCTAGGGTCACAGTAACCTATTTGGACAGTCTCGGGATCCCGAAAGGTTCCGTTGCCTCCTGGGTATCTTTCTGGTTTATTCACTGTGGAGTTTAAGTCCAAATGCACTGAAGAGAAATTATTGTGACCGGGTTTCTGGCATGATTGGAGGACATGACCTTTCCAAATAGGGGGGGACTGAGTTGAACCGAAAGTAAGTAGGATCTGCCTCTGCAACCAATAGCTTGATTGTCTATGCGAAAGTATGACCCTCGGCTAAAAATAAAATTGCATGACTAGCTTCCTCTTAAATGTCGCTAGGCTTTATATGTGTGTGTTTGTTTGTTTTTGTGTGTGTCTGCATGCAAGTGTTCTGTCGGCGAGTCAGTTGCACTTCCTACCATCTCACATGGACGGGTGACGAGGAAGTCGATACCGGGACATTTATGTGCTGGTGCTTAGTACGTTTTATTGTTTCCTCTACCGTTTATCTTGTAACTAGGTAAATATTTAAATTCTTCTTTTGTTTTAGAAATAAACATTTTGTTTCAAATGCATTTTTATTTAGGTAGGATCCTGGTATTTCATGCAGATGTTATAAAGATTCAAGCACACAACACTACCACACAAATGTTTTATAAAAGTCCATTTTGCATCTTCTTACTTCGTCCATTTTGTATCGTCATCGAGTACTAAAAAACTGTTTTGACGTTTCTGCTTCAGTTTGATCGGCACAGCGATTACTGTGTAATTGGAGTCATGATGAGCCCGACGTAATTACCGAGGATATATATAATGTAAATAAAGTCTATATCATTATGTCCATCAATTGAAAGCCGCGTTCAGTACGGGTCAACGGCCACGCATTCTCACAGCATTGGCTAATTCTATTCATTGAATAGCTCTTTGTTTGGCTCGACGGTGTTGCTAGGCTGTTCTGTAGCCTCTGAACCTCCACAAGTGAGCAGGTATGGATTTTTTTGCGTCGAGTGTGTTGCCACGGGTTACCCCAAGTTTTTTGATGTAAAGGGTCTTCTGTTGCCTCATCGGGGAAAATACCACTTTTTGTACTTGTATTGACAAAGTTTTTGTATTGTGAGTTTATTTCTATGGTTTTAGAGTTCCCTACTAACCTAAATTTTGTTATAATAGGGTTGTTTTTTTTTAAGCAAATAAAGACTTATGATTATGTAGGTATGATTATAGTATCAAGTACATGGTTAACTTTTTCGTATGTGCCTGTAACTTACAGGCACTTTCTCACGAAGCAGCCAATGCTAGTGGCTTTGTCAGCATTTTTATTATACTTCATAGAACTTGCTTATATGAAGTATCAAAAATGCTTATGCAAGTCGTCGAAGAAAAGTGCTTTGTTTTTCCAAAATCGTACTAAGCAGTACTGACACTTACAGTTTTTTTCTATAAGTTATTGTTAAGGCAAGTTTATAAGTAGAAGCCAAAGTTATTTGACCACTTGTTGTGATGATTCAAGTGATATCAACGCTAAGATTTTTTACAAAAACATGTGTACTGACAAACATGGCTTTTCTCTATAATATTTATCCGATTACGTGAAGGAATTCAATTGCAGACCTTTTGTAAGACCTTCGATCGTTCTAGAAATGTAGACTGTAGTCTAGACCAGTGCTTCCCAACCTGTGGTCCACGATACAATGTATGGGGGTCCGCGAGATTGAATGATTGGTGTGAGTGAAATAAGTGCGTGCGTATACAGGTACAAAAAACAAATACAGAATCAGATTACAAGTCGAATCTGATTTAAGATTAAAATTAAATAATTATTTTATAACCCCCTGTCCGTGAAAACTGTGCTTGATTTCCTAGGGGTCCGTGGCCGAAAAAGGTTGGGAAACGCTGGTCTAGACTAGTCTTACAACTTATTATTTAGGTGTAAATCAATACCTGCTTGTCCTAGTTCTCGGTACCTGTTAGTTCAACTTGAGTTTGATTGAGACTTAAATTAGTTTTAACTTTAAAACCTCAAAATTTACCCGATGGGAAGTCATCATCATCAGACTATAATGTTCCCACTGGCTGGGACACAGGCCTCCTTTCTGTGAGAGGAAGTGGGCCATATTCCACCACGCGGGCCCAGTGCGGGTTGGTAGATGTCACGTCTTCGAATTTTTGGTTCTAGGACATGCCGGTTTCCTCACGATGTTTTCCTTCATCGTTTTGAGAGCAGTGGTGATGAAATAAATTACATAAAGTATTGCGCCTGGCGGGGTTCGAACCCACGACCTACAGCTCGGTAAGTCGGGACCGATAACACTGGGCCACCACTGCTCATGCTGATGGGGCAGTAAAGTTCTCCAATGGTGACCACGAACCGGAAGACGTAGGCAGGCCTCCCACTAGGTGGATGACATCGTGACAGGTAGGTAACCGAAAGATGGAAATGGCAGATTGCCGTTCAGCGTCGCGGTCTAATCAGGAGGCCTTGCGTGGCATGCTATGCTGATATTAAAAGAAAGAAGATTAGATCCTTTCTCCTAATAATTTCACTTAAAATTCTGTTACATAGCGTTAAAAAGCTTATGTTTGTATTGTTGCTATCAAGGCCGGTACCTATTTAAAGGATAGGTCAGTAACATCCTGCACACAACACTGTTATCAGTGCAATAAATATAAGTACGGAGCCTACTCCCATCCATTCTACTACATCCATCTCCACATAGTAACTTATCAGTCGCCGGCCGCAGAGAAACGAACCCAGTCCACTTATCACGACCGATTGTGGGACGAACTGGATGGAACCGGTTCAGGCCGGCTCGGAGCGGTCCGGACCGGTTGCTCGCGTGCCGCTGCGCCCGACACGCCTAGCTAATGACTAGTAATATTACGTGAAATTGTAGTTTCTTTGGAGAAATTGTGTATTTTGTTGTAGATTTGAGTGTGAAATGTGTAATGAATGGATATTAGTTTGTTGGGCTAATGGAGCGAGCTGCTGGAAAATAACTAGGAACTGGTAGCTTGGAAACAAAATGATGAACATAATCCTATTTACTTAGTAGAAAGGTCCATGGTTCATCATCATCATCATATAAGCCAATTGCCATCCACTGTTGAATGTAAGCCTCCTTAGATAAGTACTGTAAGTAATTTGATACTTCTGCAATAGATGGCGCAACGTTTCTGAAAAACGTTTGACAATGAATTATAAGACACCTCGCCCGGCAGGACTGCGATATTCTAAAAGTAAATCGTCTGGAGTGGTTATCCAGAAAGGCAAAGGTCGCTCGTAGTCGAATTTTTCTTTTTAAATAAAAGAAAAGGGTACCACAATACTCAAAATATTTCGTATTCTTTGAGACAATTTTGCAATGTCTACATCACTGATCACAAATGTCTAATTGATCAAGCTGAGAACTTTTTTATTTACTTTTAAATCATAACAAACTAACGACTCGTTAATTAAACGGTCGTCAATTGATCGGCGTTATGTAACAGACAATAGCCAATTAACACGACACACACAAATCTGCCACACTTAGCAGACCATTACACTGATCACTCTTAATTATTATTACTGCTATATCAGAACATTGTAAGTAGCATCTACAGATACTTTGTCATGTCATGTCAGTTTTTCAGTTCTTTCATTATCTTCATGAGGAAAACATTTTGCTATTGTTTGCACTTTACGTCCCTAATCTTTCGAAGTCTGCAAAACATTATATCCGTAAACCTCTAAGGCTTATGGCTACTTGTTTGATTGATAGTTATCTAACCATAGTTAAAATTCCCTTTTTTTAAGTGGTTTAAAAATGTATCGGATTTAACATAACTAATGATGTAGCAACGCGGCCTTAGTTAACTAAAGAATTTTTCCGGCCTTGTTTATTGAAACTTATCCATCGAGTACCTATAGAGTGGAAAAACTCATGCTGTAACAGATTACCCGAGGTTGAAAAACATAGTAAGAAATAATTACTTAATAGATTAAAAAAAATCTAAAAACCCACGTTTTTAAATGTCCTAAAAATAAGAAAATAACACTACGGGGCTGAGAGAGGGGCCACTCAAAACGTGGGGGCCAGGGTTTCAAACAGTCAGTCCGCCATCTTGGGGAGGCCGCCATATTGGATTTGTTATGATGTTTGTTAGCTAGTCATGTATTGTCATCAGAACTCAGAGCGTGTGCAAAATTTCAGCCTGCTAGCTTATCGGAAAGTGCCTCAAAATTGAGTTGCAAAAGTCCAACCGGAACGACAAACAAACAAACAAACAAACAAGAAAAGTGAGTTTATAAAAACGTGGGAAAACGTGGGAAAATAAACATGTTCTACACTGTTTACAGTGGACAGTACGTATTGTGATTTGTATAGTTTCGTCTCAGTACCTCACGTGAAGCCGCCTATCTTCTATCTATACATATAATAAAACTGTAGAAAAATCGTTTTTGTACATCAAAATAAAATCCAAAAAAAATAGCTAGGGTGTTGAAGGACAACCAACAGAACCAATTTCCAGCATTTTTAGAATTTTTGTCTGTTTGTCGGTTTGTCGGTTTGTCGGTTTGTCTGTTTATTTGTGGCTCCATCACGTAAAATGTACGAAGGCAATGTATATAACCTTTATACACAACGATCGAGCGTAACTTGAGGACTAATTTAGTTTTTGTTTCATTGCAATCGGTTAAGTCTATCAAAAGATATTTGAATTTAAAGTGTTCCAGACCCAGAAGTAAAATTACGGTCAGTTTACACCGAGACGCGCAGTTCAGTAGCGCGATCTAGCTTGGAATAGAAAAACTACATACCTATTCAAAATGGTGTGGACTGGAGAGGAGTGGTTTGGAGTGGAGTAGAGTAGAGTAGAGTAGAGTAGAGTAGAGTAGAGTAGAGTAGAGTAGAGTAGAGTAGAGTAGAGTAGAGTAGAGTGTAATGGAATAGAATGGGATGGTTTGGGATGGAATGGAAAGAAAGAAAAGGTTTTTATTAGACTCACACTAGAATGGGAATGAGTGGGATGGAGTAGGATGGAGTGGGATGGAGTGGGAGGGAGTGGGATGGAGTGGGATGGAGTGGGATAGAATCTGATGGAGTGGGATGGATTAGAATGGAGTGCGATGTAGTGAGATGGAGTGGGATGGAGTGGGATGGAGTGGGATGGAGTGGGATGGAGTGGGATGGAGTGGGATGGAGTGGGATGGAGTGGGATGGAATGGGATGGAGTGGGATGGAGTAGGATGGAGTGGGATGGAATCGGATGGAGTGGGATGGAGTGGGATGGAGTGGGATGGATTAGGATAGAGTGGGATGTAGTGGGATGGAGTGGGCTGGAGTGGGATGGAGTGGGTTGGGGTGGGATGGAGTGGGATGGAGTGGGATGGAGTGGGATGGAGTGGGATGCAGTGGGATGGAGTGGGATGGAGAGGGATGGAGTGGGATGGAGTGGGATGGAGTGGGATGGAGTGGGATGTAGTGGGATGGAGTGGGATGGAGTGGGATGGAGTGGGATGGAGTGGGATGGAGTGGGATGAAGTGGGATGGAGTGGGTTGGAGTGGGTTGGAGTGGGATGGAATGGGTTGGAGTGGGATGTAGTGGGATGGAGTGGGACTGAGTGGGATGGATTAGGATGGAGTGGGACTGAGTGGGATGGAGTGAGATGGAGTGGGATGCAGTGGGATGGACAGGATGGATTAGGATGGAGTGGGATGGAGTAGGATGAAATGGGCTGGAGTGGGATGGAGTGGGATTGAGTGGGTTGGAGTGGGTTGGAGTGGGATGGAGTGGGTTGGAGTGGGTTGTAGTGGGATGGAGTGGGATGGAGTGGGACTGAGTGGGATGGAGTGGGATGGATTAGGATGGAGTGCGACTGAGTGGGATGGAGTGGGATGCAGTGGGATGGAGTGGGATGGAGTGGGATGGATTAGGATGGAGTGGGATGTAGTGGGATGGAGTAGGATGAAATGGGCTGGAGTGGGATGGAGTGGGATTGAGTGGGATGGAGTGGGACTGAATGGGATGGAGTGGGATGGAGTGGGATGGAGTAGGATGGAGTGGGATGGAGGGGGATGGAGTGGGATGGAATGAGATAGAATGGGTGCTCTAATCCAGTAGCAATTCTTCTGAATCTGAACGACAGAGGGCGTTTATTATAATCACCTCAAATATTCTTGAAAAATAAATTCTAAATACAGGGATTATATGAAAACGATATGATTTATAAAAAACCTGGCGAGAATTAAGCGCTTCGCACTAAAAAATACATTGTTAAATTCCGACATCCACGCGAACGAAGTCGCGGGCACAGCTAGTATATAATATGGATAGTAGTAAGTACTTTTGATGGTATATTGCATTAAAAGGCCGAATCTCGTACTTGTAAATTTTTAGACAAGTTGTGACTGAAATAAGAGCTCTTTAAATTACAGATACAGATTGAAAAGTTTCCTTTCAGTCGTAAATAGCCACTTTAATATAAAACAACACGTGAAATTATTCAACGATTTCCAGATTTCCTAACATTCCGATAAATCGATCAAAACAAGATTAAAATAACACCATTTTCAAGTTCATGGAAATAAAATAAAACCAACAATGTTTAGCAATATTTATCACCTCACTTCCGTAGTTTTCCTGGCGGGAAATATTCCACAGATTGTAGTCTGATGGGTGAGACTGCTAGGTTGCGTCAGCCATAGTTGGTGATGGTGGATGTCGGCCGATGTGGAGATCTTGCGTCATGTTTGACTACAAGAGACCACGCCTCTTGGCGATGTTATGTTTTTCAGGTAATTCTGAGGGTTTAACATGAATTCTACGTATTTGGTAGTAAGACTTTAACTGTATCTATAAATAAAACATCGCCTCTAGTTTTCGAACGAAGAATTAATTTTATACATCTAATTAAGAGCGTATATTCCGAAAGCTGGCAACGTCGCAAATGGTTGTCAAATATTAACAAGTTTTAATTAATTTAGCATTGTTACTGTATGAAAATAAGAAATATGGCTCTCTAGTGCACTAAAAAATTGATAAGGGAATGCAATCATTAATATCGTAACACCGAATATATAGTTTTAGATGTAGAAAAAGCATTTGGAAGCTTTCCAAATGCCTTTTATACACCGGAAACGGTTACAACATCAAATTCAGTTTTAATTGCATTCCTATATCATTTTTTTAGTGCACTACAGAGCGATATTTCTTGTTTTCATACAGAAAATTTGCCAAATTAATTAAAACTTGTAATTATTTGACAGCTATTTGCGACGTTGCCAACTTTCAGAATAAGCAGCCTTAACGTCAAAGTCCCAGTAAAGTATTTCGTACACTCGAGTCGCTTTTTAATTTTTCATACAATTAATGCCATAATCTTGTGCTACTTACTGCCTCTGGGTGTAAACTTACAGCAGTTTTTGCAAACACTGCATTGCCTGCTTTTTACGAATTTATACTGCTTTTAGACGAGACATACCTTGGTATTTTGATGATTTGACGACCCTGACGGCTGATGTATGCTTTATTATTTTTATCTTAATCCATTATCGCGTGTACTTAGTAAACTTACCTCACCTTTTATGGTGAAGACTAGACGAATGATGATTATTAATTCACTATCACAAACGAACATAATATTGTTTTCAATGGTATTGTAATCACATAAATATTCCGGATGGGTATTACAATAATTTATAATATTTAAATATTACAATAACAAGGTACAATCTGCATTGCAAATGAAAAACCTTTAAACATGGCTGATATTGTTTATTAGCTGTCAATTTAGATATAATCTATAGTTTTATTATTAATGTTTCCCTTTGTCAAGAAATACTTTGTGTTAAAGGGCAGATGCCGAACGAACGGAACAGAGGTTGATTCCCAGAAAAATAAAAAAAGAACATTTTCAGTTTGTGCTTAAATGGTAAAAATACAGTCAGGAAATGCTTAGTCATCTTATATTATAGCTGAGAGATACAGTACTTATATACAATTTCTGTTTATTAGCGTATGTCGAGGCCCACAGCTGGGCAAAGAAAAACATCATCCGAGACCCAGTGTTTTCAAAGAAAACATTGCTGAACAAATTTATACTACCTATGTTAATAAATTTTTGTCTAACAACTCGGAGAAAAGAGTTTTAGCGAAAACACTATTTTGTTTATGGTGTGTTAAAACTAAAACAAATATTTTGCACCTTAAACTCATTATCATAAAACAATAATTTGAGTCACCTCTGAGCTCTTCGTGTTAACATGAAAACATGTCCACACATTACAACATGAAAACATGTTGTTTTTAAAACACCAAATAAATATAATTACTATCCATCAGTGTCTGCCTCTGTATGTATACCTACCGAGTAGATAACCATTCATGACCTTCCACGTAGGTATTCTAATTTCAACCTTATCTTTTGTGAAACAAAATCTAAAATCTCTCTGTAAAATTATACATAATCTAGATACGGAATTAATTTAAACGATTTTCAACCTTATTCCTTTGACTGAAGACTGTTATGAGTTACATTTCGTGAATTAACT
Source organism: Agrotis clavis (assembly GCA_954870645.1). NCBI lineage: Eukaryota > Metazoa > Arthropoda > Insecta > Lepidoptera > Noctuidae > Agrotis > Agrotis clavis. The sequence goes on along the minus strand of OX940935.1, from coordinate 23,168,080 downwards.
AAATCAATATCAAGCGGGTTTAATAACACGTAATCTCAGTTGGCTAATAATTTCAGGTATTTTTAATTTAATAGTCTTCTTACAAAAACAAGGTGTTCGTAAGAATATGACTGTACCTATTGTACGAGTATTAGTACCCTTAGCACGAATTTTCACTCTTTTACTTTACAGCGTCTTTCCAGTATTTACAGCGTTTTTGTATGAAAAAATGGAACAGCGCCTCTGGTGTGCGAAGACAGAACTAATTTTTTCCTTGAAAATTGTCAATTTGAAATTGTCAATGTTCCAGTTTACTTTACGTCACAAATACTGAAAATTCGTGCTAAGGGTACAGAAAGAGCCTTTTCTATCTACTTTAATTTAACAATACATGATCCTAATAATACTTTATTAACAAAACAAAGACCAGACCCGTGTTATCTATTTTGGAATAGATGAAGGATAGCATAATTAAAAACCACATTGATATCAGTTTTTCGTATCACTAAGCAAATTTTAATTAGTACATAATTACGGCTTATTTGGAACTGAACTTATGGTATGGCCCTGTGTTAGAGCAAACGGAAATGAATTTGGATATAACACTGGACAACTAGAAGTATCTTCCCATATTTTGGATTTAATCCTCACCAGCCTATACTGTTTCTACTGGGACGCAGGGGACACAGGCCCCGTCTCTGTCTCTGGGAGTGGGCCATAACTCATCACGCGGGTCCAGTGCGAGTTAGTAGATGTCACATGTCTTCGTTTGTTTCTAGGACGCGCCCGTTTCTCACGATGTTTTCTTTCTCTGTTTTGAGAATTGAAACAAATCATTCCAAGTATTGCATCTGCCTGTGATCGAACTCACGACGAGCAACTCGTAAGTCGGGGCCGGCACCCTGGGCCACCACCTGATCTATGTAATTTTGGTTTTACGTCGCATAAATGTCCGGTCAAAGAGGACAAATTGTCGGCGTCGGGTGGCCCTAAACACCAACTCTATAGATAAAACTGAAGATTGTGCCCATTTCCAGTGTTCCAGCAAGTCCGCAATCTGTCCATATCGGTTTGTCCAAAATGAAAATTATCCCCCATTCCATTCCTCAATGCAGTTCAGCATAGTAACACCGCTTGTATTTGTGACGTCATGAGACACGTATTCCGTGAGAATGTCCCAGCGGACGCGCTAGCGTTGTTTTGTAAACCACGCTCATCGGCGCGGCGGCTCCCGCACAACATCCACAACAGCAAATAAGTAGCGGATATGCGGCGTTAGCGGTATGTGTGTGTTCATGTGGATAGAAATCAGCTGGCTTGTGTATACAAACAACAGATACATACATAAACTCACGCATGTTTTCGGGGTTGGCAAAAACTTTAAAAAGCCACGTGTTACGATCCCGACATATTCCTTTCCCGTCATACATGGCGGTAGAAAGTACTACGCACCTTCCCCTTATGAAAAAACCTCTCCAAAAGAACAATGTATAGTCTTTCTAGGCCCATTTTTATCGGTCGTTTAAACTAGTCCATAAAATTCATCATTCGACATAGAAGTTAGTCCAAAGCCAATCAATTCAGTTTATCGTCCCCTGCTTGGTTCATTACAGCCAGATATTTGGGTTCCACAACACCATGCTCACCGTGTTCTGTGTAATGGAACAACCTCCATAAATCGACGGCTGTCTATCTCGACCCTTGGTCATTTCACCTAGATGAGACTTCTTACACTGCATTTGCGATACCTTTATTTCAGGACCGCTCTGTCCGCCATTGGCAAAAAGAATAACCTACTTTATAAAAATATCTAATAAATAAACCGTATAATGAAGGATCGACCCATATACTTACCTCATTAATATTTACAATTAATTAACAAAACCCAAATTGGTACCAAGAGCTCCTGACAAAAAATAGGCCTCTCCTTGTCACGTCCCCATTTTACAATGGCTTCATTTGGGCCATACTGAATATCTCTCTGTTTTAAATATAATTGCCAAATATCGTCTTTAGGTGGACATGAAGAGAAGTAGTGGAAGTGCATAGTTGCTCTTAAAGTGATACAGCTCACGTTGCTGCCCCCTCTGTAAGCTAAATATAGCGTGAATGTGCATCCTGCACGTGGCCCGGCGATTATCCTCCATCACACATTCGTACTGGATGTTACGTAGCTCTGATGTAATGGACCGGTGGATCAAGATGACCTATTGATACACCAGTAAGTGTTAAAATGGCCCGGATTTGGGTGCAATACCGGAGACGGACTTTGCAGTTATAATACATCATCGGCTTCCTACTTGCTCAATTAGGATTGGCTTCCAGTCAAACCAGATGTAGCAGAATACCAGCATTTTACATGCATCAAATGCCTAGCTGAATACAAACGAGTTGCTAGGTAGTATGATCCCCTAGATAAGACTGCAATGATCAGACTTTCTGGCTTCTGATCGCAACTATCTCAGCTAGCCTGTTGTTCAAAACACACGGGACGGACTTTGTAGCATATAATCAAGAGCGATTATTATCTTATCCAAAAAGAATATCTTTTGAACCCACGCTCAAAACATCGTGAATACATTTACGTTTGTATTTCCGATCATAGGTATCAGATGTGGGTGTGTTATATAGCGGCTGATGCAATACAACCGGTTACAGGGTGAGCGAGATTCACACTAATCTGCTAAGGCGAGATGACCTATTGAATCATAATTATCTCTTATCAGAAACTTACTACTATCTTGTCAAGTTTCTGTTTTCATTGCTTACATTGTATTGGGGTCCAAAGGTTAGATAGGTTACTCTTATTTTTGTGTGGTATTCTTAAGACGGATTCCACTGACGTCATTTGAATTCCCAAAAAAAGAGATACACAAATAGTATTTTTTTTTTTAACATAAATAGTATGCAGAAAGTGTTGACGCATGCAGAACAGCCAACGGCAATGAGGCCGGCCCAAGAGCTGATGACGGGACGAATTATTAGATTGGTCCCGAATAGCATTAGTGAGTGGAAAGAGTAAAAATCAGGTTTTCTTGGAGTGAGACGTGAATGGCTCAGAATAAATAATACTCTTACTAGACTTAGAAGATTTCATTTCTAATTCCGATAGTACCGTTAAGTTGTTGCTATGCTAAGCTGACAGTTAGATGACATCATCCACCGAGGCTCACAAATCATCGAATACCACCTGCAGCCTGCTGTGTAATCACCAATAACTTATTTATTAAATAATCTCTTGATGATACGTCGGCACGTGGCGAATTTGTCTCTTGCGGATGTGTGACGCGGCTGATGCAATCAGACCGGTCCGTGTGACTGCGCTTGCGCCGCTTACCCCGGAACGACCCGTCCATCACATCTCATATCGATCAATATGTCGCCATTTCGTTTGCAGTTCATTCACACGTGTTTTCGTAAAAGTATAGTATTTTGTGTTTATGAGAACCAGTTTAGTAATTTAGGTGTCAAGAATTGAGCAAGGTAATTTTTTTGTTGTTTTGCTACTGTGCCAACTCTTATCATAAAGATTGGTCATTTTTGGCAAGTTCTAGGGTATGTTCTAACATGAGTGGTTTCGAATGTTTCTACCACTGCTTATTGTAAATTAATGATTATGATTAGAAGATGCGTTATTAAGTAGTGCGTTTGTTTTTCAAATAGATTTGAAGTAAGACAATGTGTATTTTAATCTGAAGAATGCTGTAAAGTCTCCATACTTATCACAAATGGCTATTGGTTTTTTATAGACTCTCCAGAAAAAAGATCCCAAACGCTTAGATACATTTTAATCATAAATTAGGTTTATGATTAAAATGTATCTAAGCGTGGACCTTACATACAGCCTTCTTTAAGTTCAACAATGGACTTAGTACCGTCTAGAATGATAAAGTTCTAAGAATGATTGCAGCATAATGTCCGAAGCGTGCCTCCTTATCAGCGTCTGGCGCGAGCTGGAGGTCACGGGTTTCTCATTATCATGTCTTACTACTGCATTTACTATTTACATAATGTATTAATGTGTGTAAATAGACTTTATTGACACACGTGTCGGCTAGTAACAGGAGCAAGCCGGTTCTTGAAGGCCAACCCATTTGTAAGTGAAGATGTTATTGAGGACTTAAATTGAGTTTCCTTTATTAATTTTGACCTTTTAGTGATGTCATCTCTATCTGATCGAAACTCAATTATACGGGCGGGAAACTTCGTAATCTTCTCTAAGTTTACTGGCTAAAAATATTTTTTATATTTAGACCGTGGACATTGATGTTTTTATTATAATCTACCTTTTGTTTGTCTTTAGAGAAGCTACACGTTATTAATAGCTTATCATTATTTAATGTCCATGCTGCTTTTTTTTTATATCATCAAATGCGCAGGGCGAGGAAGGCAAGGGAGGAGGTCCATTCTGCTGCCATTTTTTATAGGGCGGGGCGGAAGGGACTGTCAGACTCGTACTGACTAAAATCCATGGTGATCCTTTCCTCCAGTTGCCCTTTACGTTCCAGGGTCACGGTTGGGTACTTGTTTAGACAATCCCGCGACTTCTGCTGCCTGGGAGTTCCTGCGGAATATCTTATTAAGGATGCATCAGCCAGAGTGTCAGACAACTGACCAATATGTGAAATAAACAGCTGTCCCGTAAATTAGGGTTCATAAGCACCTAAATATTTTTTCTCTGATTATGATAACAGTGTCATACAATAATTTGTTCTCTTTGTTGCTCTGTACTACATCCATCAATGAGACCACACCTTTCTGATTCACGCTGTATTAAGCCGTCATTACCTCACCTCTCTTCAGTTTGGTCGTTGGGTTTCCTTGGTTTTCCCTACACTTACAACCGACCTTATTTGTCATTATTTCACTAACCACGACTGACGTCCATAACCATCGTCACTCATTGAAGTTCCGGAATTTAATTTATTTTTTGTTTTTACAACAACCTGTTCTTCTATTTAAATACTGAATACGTTAACACCTATCAAATGACGCAAATTAAAATGTTATTTCTCAAAAACCGGCCAAAAGACATTATTAGGCGATACACCCATTTATGCTGATTTTGACGTCAAGAAGCGGGTCTAAAACAGCCACTTAGCAATATTCCATTTACGACATTAGCAATTCTTCAAATATTTATTATTTTAAATATTCATTAATACGGCACAATCAGAATTGCATGTCATTTATCTGAACATACACTTCTAGTATGGACTGAACCACAGAAATATATCTATGGACTGAACCTTCTCAAGAAAAACGTCAAATATTTTTTCTAAGACGTTATATAAATCGTACAAGAAAGAGGTGGATAGATAAAATTGTTCTTCGCTCTTTCTAGAGTGTATGGTAATTTTAACCAGCTAATGTACTGAACATGATTGATATAAGTTTACATGTACTTAAATAAGACAAACAATTCTGTGCGGGGACGATTTTAATTATTTTAAATTACTCATAACATTACTGGAAACTCACGAGGTGAATTACTTTTAGCAATATTGCTTAAAGTGTCTGTTTTGGACCCGACGAAGTGTCGAAAAACAAGACGGTATACAAAAACATGTTCGAACGGGCATCTGCTCGCGATTGTTAGTAACAGACAAGACAGGGCTATTTCCAAGTTATTCTATGACGTATAACTATAGTATTTTGCTATAATGTTGCAAAATAACGGGAATTGTTTAGACAAGTGTAGGATGAGGAGTAAAGGCAGATGTGGTTCATGTTCAGCGGGTAGTTGGAGAGGTCATCAGGAAATGTTTATAGTTAGTGGGCTCAGTAAGTAGAAGAGCTTTTAGCTAAATAGCTGTTTCAGGGAATTGCAAGCGGCTGTGACGTCAGTTGTAACTATAGCAGGTTTTTTTTTTTTTTAGAATTTTTCACATTTTTTTAGGGTCTGGCCCCGTCTCTGGGTTATCAAAGCATCTTTTTAAAAGTCACGTAAAGTAAATACGTTGATTTCTTATCGAAAATACAAATACATACTTTAGCAATAAGCTAAATTTTTGGCAAAAAGCGATAGCAGTGTTCCTCTTAGATGTAAATAAATCTCGAGTAAGTGAGTAATCTAAATAAAAATCGAGTAAAATATTATAGGGAAACGATTATTTTGGATTATGAAATCGATGTATTAACTAGTAGTCAAGATATTGTGCATTCATGATAGCGTCTCTGATTTTCATAACCAGTGTTTAAATAAACGACTCTTGATATTATTCCAAGTCAGTAAATCTGTAAAACCACATTTCCTGCAACAAAAGAAGTTTAAAATTAGTTTCTTTCCAAGAAATTGTTCAAAAACATTTTACAATATACAATTATTATTCGGTAATGTCGGGAAAGTTCTGTCGTACTCGATGCCAAGAATCAAAGATTCAAGATTTTTTAAGATATCTTTTGACAGACAGACATATTTTATAAACAAGACGAGTCAAGAACAGAAATTCGTTGAAAATAGACAAAAAAAAAACCTTTTAAAACTACAACTATAACGGTGGCTGCAAGGTGTATCAGCAGATGTCCCCGGCGGCGGCGCGTCCCTTTTACCGCTTTTGGCAAAAACAGACGTCGACAGGAAATGACGGAATAAAAACGGACATTCTGGAAACTAATAGTTATCACTAATAATACTGTACTCTGGATAAACCTATTATTCTGATCTTAGTTCATAAATTTATAATCCAACGTTAGGTACAGTAGATATTAATCAAGGTATGTCCTTTTTTATTAACAGTGGTTATTTCATAGTAAGGAGCAAAAATAACTGAACGTAAAGGAATATAAGGTAAAACTGCAATGTCTACACGATTAGGGAATTTGGAAAAACCCAATTAATTTTCATTCATGAAGACCTTATAGTCAATACCTAATTAAAACCACTGATGCGGTTAATAAACCCATAATAATTTCAAACATAATATTATTTTCCTGTGAAATTAAAAATGGCCTTCAATATTACATTCAAGGGTAGCGGTTGCACATGCACATCACACTAACATTCCCAGAATAACGGAAATTTTTGCATGCAACTGAATATAATTGCACATGTAACATGACTCACCTCTTTGAAGTCGGTTAACATGGAAACCTACCATAATTAGCTGCTAGAACAAAGCCGCCGATCGCGTGTTACTATTGAACAAAGAGATAAATGACGGTATCACAGTTTTTATCTGGAGTCTCGTCTTAAGTGCCAGGTTGCAAACCTGCAAAGTACTGATCTTAGTTTTCCAATGTCATCCGAAAATAGATTTCTGAATTTGGATGCTGAATCATACAGAAAACCGTTGTGAGGAGGCCCTGAGATTTCTATCAGGTAAAAAACTTATCGGATTGAGTTATGGTTTTTTTTTTTTTTTTTTTTTTTTAAGGTGTTAAAATCATCAAATGAGTCCTCCCGCCCTGGGTGGGACGGAAGGGACTGTCAGACTCTTACTGACTAAAATCCACCCGTGTTCCTTCGTATGCCCTTTACGTTCCGGGGCCACGGTATCCTGGGTTAAGAAAGAAAAAGCCGCGACCCCAGCAGGCATTTGGCGCGAAACACGACGCGCCTCCGACCCGGGCTTGGTCCTTGGTCGGACGGCGAGCTACCCATCACTCACCGTCCGCAAGCCCGCTCCGCCGCTGTGCCCTCTGCTGATCAGAGGGACACGCGTTGGAGCGTCCACACGACAGGCTATTCGCATACGGGCAAAGAGACCCCTTTGGCACACAGTGCCTAAGGAAGAGTTTTTGCCCGCATCCCAGGGTGCACCGGCCCGAAAAACTGGTCTGCCCCCCGGACGTGTCCGAGAGGGAACTCCAGTCCACGGGCGCACGTGGAGGTTTCCTGTCTTAGCACCCCAGGATTGAGTTATGGTACCGAAAAATGTAACCTATTAAAAAAAAAAAAAAAAAAAAGTAGAAGTATACTCGTTATACCCAACGTCTTGTGCCTTCCGAACTTCATGGTCTGAAATCCCTTGTTCAGTGCACTGAAATTGGCAATAATTATTTTCTTTATAATTCGTCCAACAACTTACAATACATTTTGGCACGACTAGCTAGACATAAGTCAACGACTCTACTGAGCGGCTTGTTGTCCAGGGGAAGATGGAAGGCACGAGAGCACGCGGCAGGTCACCCAAGCGATGGACTGACCAGATCAAGTTTGCAGAGGTGGTGTGTGGTGGTGAGCTGTTACAGCCGATAGGGAAGGATGGCGTCGCATTGTGAGGCGAATTATGGCAGCACGGTGTTCGTGCGTTAAAGGTGAAAAGACGAAGAAGAAGAGACATATCTCTCGCTATCTAATTTGAACACATTATAGGTAGTCATCACCATTGGCTTGGCATAGCAATCATGTTACTAAGGTCGGTTTCAGTCTAGCGAATGAAAAATAAAACGAATATTTGACCAAACCCATGTTTGGCTAAAACCCAATGCAAATAGGTAACCATAAAAGTATGAATCAACTATTCTGTTTACTTGTTTTTTCCTTTACCGAGTCTGAAAACTGAATGTACAGCAATAAATGTATTTAATACATAATAAACGCTATCGACAGCTGTTTAGCAATACCCTTGAAAAGGTTAGTCATAGTCATAATAATATATGTGAGCGATAAAATATAGGTAACGGTAATATAGTAGCAAAATCGAACGATTTTGACTGTTGTAATTTTGTTACTATGCTGTGATAAAAACTGCATAGGTTGGGCAGTACTTGAGTCATTGGCTTCTATGCTATACCTACTTTCGTTTTTTTTTTTAAACTGATAACATCATCAAACGAGTCCCTCCACCCAGGGCAGGGCAGGAGGGACTGTCATACTTGTACAGATTAAAATCCAGGGTATTCTTCAATAGCCCTTTACGTTCTGGAGTTACAGTAGCTCATTAGTCCAGCGACCCTACTGTGTTACGCGACGTGAGTTTGATTCACTCATGGAACAAATATGTTTGGATTGAGGATAGTTTTTCTTGAGATGGAAGTCTTCCGTGGTTGTAACCGTCCTAGGGAGATCGGAAATTGGTGCTGACAACAATTGTCCCATTTCTTAGTCCAACTATTGTAAAAGAGTCACTCAATACTAGGCTAGGCCATCAAATCTCTCGCGGGTCTGAGACAAGCAGGATATCGTGGCCCTGGAAGGCATTGGGCAACCGAAAGAACAGGGTGAACTTTCAGCAAGTTTGATAGTCTCTTTCGCTCTACAGAGAACTAATTTTTTTTTTACGAGTCCTCCCATCCCGGGCAGGGCGGGAGGGACTGTCAGACTCGTACTGGCTAAAATCCACGGTGTCCTTCAATAGCCCTTGATGTTCCGGGATCACGGTAGGCTTTGGCCCTCTAGAGGGGAGCCCTGTCATCATGCTGACTCTCTTTGAGGCGCGCGGTCCCGGTCCTTGGTCGGACAGCTAATTGCCCTTTACTCATTTGATGATATTAGCACTGAAGGAAAAAATCACACAGCATAATATGACAACCACGGGCCCACGGCACTGACTTAGTGATCGTGTCAATGTGGTTATTACCGCTTATAGCTGTTGCTATCTTTTGATATAAACATAAATAGACAAATTAGATGTATTATCACTGTGATGCTAACATCGCTAATTGAAATACTCAAACGATTCCAAGAAATGTAATAAACTTGCTAAATTAAAACTGTAATAGTTTGCACGTGGTAATAAATGTGAACACTTTAAAGACCATTTTCCATTATGATTCCGTACCAGTCTGCCGGGGTCGCGGGGCTGCTTGCCGGGGTCTCGGGACTAACGAATTACCATGACCCCGGAACGTAAAGGGCTATTGAAGGACACCGTGGATTTAAGACAGTACAAGTCTGACAGTCCCTCCTGCCCTGGGTGGGAGGACTCATTTGAAGATATTACCATGCTAAATAAAAATTGTTCCGTATCAAAAGGATAAAATGGGATCTTATTTCTAAGACTCCGCTGTACATTGGTCTGTCTGTATGTCCATCTGTCACCAGGACGTATCTGATGAACCATGATAGTTAGACAGTGGAAATTTTCACAGCTGACGTATGTCTGTTGCCGCTATAACAACAAATACAAAAAAAAACAATAAGTATTTAAGAGTGCTGCCATTCAATAGACATGATTTTATACCGGTTTTATAAATAATGGAAAATCTTAGGTACGACTGTGAGAGAAAAAGTTAAGAGCGCTTATTCAGAAAGTTGGCAACGTCGCAAATGGCTGTCAAATATTTACAAGATTTAATTAATTTTACTTTACTGTATGGAAATAAGAAATAATGGCTCTGTAGTGCACTAAAAAATTGCAATAATTGATATCGTAACACCGAATATATAGTTTTAGACGTAAAAAAAGCATTTGGAAACTTTCCAAATGCCTTTTATACAACGTGTAACGTTAATAGTGCAAAACCTCTCGTGGGGTAACTCAGCCCATGTTACTGAACAATGTGTGTTCTAAAACTTTTAGAAAAAAAAAATGTGTTATCATACTGATGGGCTCGATCAATTTCTCATTTTGTATGAAAAATGTTTTTTTTTTTTTTTCCAAAAGTTTTAGAACAAACATTGTTCAGTAACAAGGGCTGAGTTACCCCACGAGAGGTTTTGCGCTATTAACGTTACACGTTGTATACCTGAAACGGTTACAACACCAAATACAGTGTTTTAATTGCATTCCTATATCAATTTTCTAGTGCAGAGCTATATTTCTTATTTTCATACAGTCACATTGCCAAATTAATTAAAACTTGTAAATATTTGACAGCTATTAGGACGTAGCCAACTTTCTGGTTATGCGCCCTTAACCACAGATGGTACAAGACTATTGTTGTATACACGGCTACACATGAAGCTATGCAAAACTAGTATATAGCTGGATCGTTCAATGTGCGGAAAGATCATGTAAAGCGAGTCCAAGACAAACTGGTTTGATGTGTAGTCGTGCGTACCTTACTACTTATATTGTCATCATTACAGCTGATGAGGTTTCTAGGCATCACCCACGCGTCTCTTCAACGAAAACCTAGTAACAACGACTTTTATTAATATACAAGGTTCTACACCATGACACTCCCATTTTTTCTAGCCCACAGAGCACGCTTGACCGGCTACCTACAGTGTACACCTCAATTATATATGGCTGTAGCAATTAATTCTTATTAATGTACAATATAATTGATATATGCCATGTTTTTAGGCCCAGTTCCTTGAAGGTCACCTTTGAAAGAAAAATATAACAACTTGTAACTTGTGTCAGTCCGGTTATGTATGGTGTGGAGCAAAAAGTTTATAATAATAGTAGTTAATGTAGGTTTGTGTGGCTGGAGGCTCAAGGTTAATTTAAAAATGTTGTGCTTACCAATAATTTATGTGAAAAAGAACTCTCATTCGTTAAAAAGTTGAAGAACGACTAGAACAGTTTTTTTTTTCTTGAAAAGATCTTAGAAAGAGCTATAAGCTCTTATTCCCTGTGACATATACATTAAAAGTTGAAAAAAAAAATATATATTATGCATCTACTGCTACTTTAATAAGTGGCCAATGTGTTAAAATAGTAACACATGTATCCAAAACAAACATACTTTAGCAGGAGCCTGTCAAAACTTTGCATCGTAACAGTGCGCTAAAGGATTGAGTAAATATTTTGCAGAGCTGCGCGAGCGCACTCCCTCCCCCTCCCCCCCCAGCACCACCGCGCCGCTATCTTCAGTTAACGACAGTAATGGCCAACAAAAAGTTGTTATTCAATCTAGTTTGGAGAAAAAACTGTTGTTACCAAGTCGTGCAGCCTGGAGAGTGAAGAGTGAGGCTGTAAAAAACGATGACCTCTCTTTCTGTTCGTTTTTGTTACACTTTTCAAGGTTAGGTTGGAGTTTTTCAGATGTAATTTTAATCAAAGTTTAGGCCTGACTAAGCTATTCTTCAAATATAATAATATCACGCTTCTATTTGCTTGAGGGTTAGGCAGATGTGTATAGCAAAACTACATTTATCAGACATCCATTTTTTCTTCTCATTTCGGTACCTGATACTGTTGCAATGTTTCGTTGTTTGGGGCATAGACCTTAATTACCTTTTTTTTGACTAACTATCAACCTTAAAATCACATGCCTATGTCACCACTTCAATACAAATCCGTTGAAAATTCAAATTCATAAAAGTCTATAGTTCTATTCTTAATGATTTATAAAAGACTTTGTGTTCTTCCTTATTTTCTTGTATTTTTTTGTGAAAACGCTGTGTGACTTCATCAACATCCTGTATTCGTCCACTGCTGGACATTGGCCTCTCTCAATGTGCGCCACTGAGCCCGATCTTGAGCTTTGTAGGTACCATTAGTGTAAATAAACGTATTTTCTTTCTATCTTTCAAGCCTTCGTTTCAGTTATAAAATGAAGACTTATGAAACCAAACTCCTAGCTAAACTAAAACTAAACTAAAACTATTTTAGTAGTCATACACCATGCTGCCTATTTGTCAAATCGGCATGATACTGCCAATTTGATCAGTTAGAATTGACCGTGTGTGGGCGTGGAATCCATCAAATTGGCATGACATGCCAATTTGATAGGTGATTCGATCGATTTGACACAACTTCAAATCGGCAGCAGTGATGCCAACTTAGCAACTTTATAGCTAGATCTAGCTATTATTCGGTGACCGATAGCTACAATTTTATAAAACTTAACGCATAAGACCTGTGTGTGAAACCGCGGGGTGCAGCGTGAGCCGGCGGGACGGTTGGTGACGGCGGGTGACAGCGCGGCGGCGGGCGGCGGGACGGCGACGGTTGACGGCAGCTGCGGACTTAACAGCTAAGTGGATTACCGCCTGTAAGCAGCACGTCTGCTCACGACCGTGTTTTATGTACAAACTTAGTGTAATACTTACGTTCAAGTCTTGTTAAGTTGTAATAGATAGATCTAGCTAAGATATAACATTATCTTCCTGCATCTTTGAGTCTTTCATTGCCATTTTCTGTGGTTTCAACCGTTTTAATTGCGGCCCGTTTACATAACAATTTATAAGAGCCTTTGCACACCCACCCGTGCCCGGTTGATGGCATTAGGTTCACCCCTTTATCATGGGACTTAAAATATTTGGCGATATGTGGGTGTACTATTAGATACATTTGATACTTCGAGGCTGATGTTGAGAAAAAACTTGCTATATTCTTGTTACCATCCCAACCAATATAAATTCACACAAAAATCTAATTAACAGTTTATAAAACGGCGTAATGTTTCTCTTATCTCTCCACACTACTTAACCGTGAGTTATGTGAGGCAAAAATAACAATAACACATACTACTGAGTATAATGCAGGTATATAGCGTACCTCGGCGGAACTGAATGCAAATACCGACGAAAATACACGAACATGCGAGTACTGATCTACTGGGGATACGATGTTGTGTGTTCATTCATTATGTGTTGCGGAGTGGTTCTGTATACGAAAATACAGGGTTTTAGTTCTGTAAAGAAGAGTACCACTTTTGAAATTGAACAACTTTTGCTTTTTTTTCTATCATGGTAAAAGTCCTCCCACTTGTTTACGATCAGCCTTGTACTGACTAAAATCCATGATGATCCTTCAATAGCCCTTTACGTTCCAGGGTCACTGTTACCTGATGAAACAGTCCCGCGACCTATAACTTTCACCTTGGAACCAAGTCTTAAATTGGACAAAAAATATCAACAGCTGCACATATTCGCATCGTATGAGAGCTTCTTGCCTACTATTTGCAGACTTGTAGCTGAACAGTCTAGCTTAACCGCCTAGTTAACGACTGGTCAGAAAAGTCCAAAAATAATTAAAAATGACTATTAACATTTTAGAGTTAGTCTTAAATTGTGTTGTTGAACTTCCTTATTAAGTTGTCCATCGTATCATCGGATATAATTTTTCAATTAAACAATTGTCAATGAAGACAATTAGGTACACATCAAAGTGATTGCGTATCTCAGAAGATCTATCAATCAATATAATCTAATCGGTTAAATAATCACCATTGATAACGATAACTCGGTCGTCGGTCATCACGTTTGCTAAAAACACATTTGATGTTATCTATTGCTTTTAATGACTGTTCCAGTCATTTTCATTCATTTGTAAATTTAATCGTGTTTTCTTGAAGAAATACCCAGTAAGTAGAAGAAGCAAGAAGTTACCAGTATCTGGTGATTCAGATCCAGCCTGTCCCTTGCTGTCCTCCCTCAGTGGGCCGAGGGCCGTACTCCTAGGGCACCCCGCCCTAGCGTGTGGTCACTTACCTTTTATTAGTAATTTAGTTGTAAGCCCCTGGCTAGAGGCCTTACAGTAATTTATGGCATCCAGGAAAAAGTCCAGTTAAGCAGCTCACAACCTCCTCTAGTTTGACCTGAGAGATTGTCTATAAAAACAAAATATCTGGTGAATCTTCCCAACCATTTTGAGGTCTTTTCCAGTAGCAGTATATTAGTACTTTACACAACCCATCAGCACTGGGAATAATAACATTAATCCCAATTCGGCAGCGATCGGATTGCCGACGCGGGTATCAGCAATCGGATTACCGATGCCAACTTCATATGGATTTTTTTTGTGATCGTACGTTCGTATTCAATTAAAACAATGATAATGGTTTATGGTGCAAGTGAACGCGGTACGAAGACAATGCTAAAAAAACTTTTTTCAAAAAAAATTTAACCGCCTTCAAAAACAACCACAAAAAAGGGTAAAATAACCTACAAAATAACTTTTCTTTGGGAAGTCGGTGGCTTTGTTTTTTTATTTCGTTGTCTTTTTTGCCAACTTGAATTAAGCTTGATTCGAACTTGAACTTGAATTGAACTTAACTTGAATTGAACTTTAACTTGAATTGAACTTGAATTGAACTTGAATTGAACTTTAACTTGATTTAGAATTGAACTTGAATTGAACTTGCACTTGAATTGAACTTTAACCTAAATTGAACTTGAACTTTAATTGAACGTTAACTTGAATTGAACTTGAACTGATCTTGAATTGACTTTAACTTGAATTGAACTTGCTCTTGAACGGATCTTGAACTTGAACTCTAACTTGAATTGAACCTTGAACTTTACATTGAATTAAACTTTAACTTGAATTGAACAATAAATTGAATTGATCTTAAACTTGAATTGAACTTTAACTTGAATTGATGTTGAACTTTAAATTGAATTAAACTTTAACTTGAATTGAACTTTAACTTGAATTGAACTTGCACTTGAATTGAACTTTAACTTGAACTGAACTGATATTGAAACGAACTTTAACTTGAATTGAACTTTAACTTGCACTTGAATTGAACTTTAACTTGAACTTGAATTGAACTTGCACTTGAAGTGAACTTGAATTGAACTTGCACTTGAATTTAAATTTTATTATTCATCTGATAGCAGGTCAGTGAACTTTTTATGGCGGTCTAGTATTACTGTCATTATTAAGATTTCGTATTATACTGATGCTTCGAATGAGTTAATATCAAACGAAATGACAATAATATGGGTGATTTTCGAAATAAAATTACGTAAAATTATTGCTAAGGGTCGCCAAGGTCAGTTCTCGGCGCACGATCTTCGCGAGTCTTTGAATTCACGCAAACAGCTGCTCATCGCTGTGTGCGTACTAGGGGTTGCAGAACCGGTACTTTTTAAAGCCCGGTACCGAAGTTTCGGTACTGGGACGTGGAACCGGGATTTCCCGGGAAATTCGGTACTTTCGGTACTCACTACTCACGTACAAATGTCGCTATTAACTTATCGTATGAAAGGCACGAGTGCGTGCACACTACATAAAATTGTCAAATCAGTTGAAAAATGAACTCATTAGAAATGTGGGTGGGATGGAGTAGTTCATAAAACTTTGTTTTATTCATAAATCTATAATTGACAATAATCATCAGAACATAATCTCAAGGCACCGAATTTAAATGCTTTTTTAAGCTATTGCATAGCTCTTATCGCGGGCTCTGATCGCGGCGCGGCGCGGCGACCAAATCAAGACAGTCCCAACAAAAACCTAACGAAAATACCCGACACCACGCATCGTCTAACGTCGTTTCAGTTCGGGAGACTTCGGTAATCAAAAAAATAACCGTCATAAAAACAATTTACTTTATCTTACTAATTCTAAACGGCTAGCTACAAGTTCTCACAATGAAACCTACTCATAAAATTCTCCTGCAACAAAGAAGTTCTACATTACATGCATCACAAACATTTTAATTTTCTTTTAAAATAAAATAGTTATGTGTTATGCAAGGCTGCAAAGTTGATATTTGGCGCAAAAATGACAATGGGCAAAAGCGGTCCAAGATCCTCCACTTATGACACTTATGGGAAATGAAAGAACATAGTTGTGACATCATTCTGGCAAAAGATTATCGAAATCTGTCCTGGGGTTCTTTTTTTATTTCCGTTTAAAAGTGACTTCCTAATCTAACCTAACTCAACTTTTTTCATGCAGCTGTAAATGATGCCCGACGCATACTGAACCATCTGGGAAGGCGGTTGGCTTATGTTTGACTTACACCGACTGAAAATACCAATGAGACCTTAAATAGCTAACCTAACCTAACTTTTTTTGTTCAGCTAAAAATGATGCCCGACGCACAGTGAACCATCTGGGAAGACGGTTGGCATATGTGTGACTTGGACCCACTAAAAATACCAACCAGACCTTAAATAGCTAACCTAACCCAACTTTTTTCATGCAGCTGTAAATGATGCCCGACGCATACTGAACCATCTGGGAAGACGGTTGGCTTATGTGTGACTTGGACCCACTAAAAATACCAACGAGACCTTAAATAGCTAACCTAACCTAACTTTTTTTGTTCAGCTGTAAATGATGCCCGACGCATACTGAACCATCTGGGAAGGCGGTTGGCTTATGTTTGACTTACACCGACAAAAAATACCGCAATGAGACCTTCAATAGCTAACCTAATCTAACTTTTTTTGTTCAGCTAAAAATGATGCCCGACGCATACTGAGCCATCTGGGAAGGCGGTTGGCTTATGTGTGACTTGGACCCACTAAAAATACCAACGAGACCTTAATTAGCTATTTAAAAAGCTAACCTAACCTCACTTTTTTTGTTCATCTTCAGCAGACCTTAAGGTCTCGTTGGTATTTTATTTTTAGTGGATCCAAGTCACACATAAGCCAACCCTCTTCCCAGATGGTTCACTGTGCGTCGGGCATCAATTTAGCTGAACAAAAAAAGTTAGGTTAGGCTAGCTATTTAAGGTCTCGTTGGTATTTTTAGTGGGTCCAAGTCACACATAAGCTAACCGTCTTCCCAGATGGTTCACTGTGCGTCGGGCATCAATTTAGCTGAACAAAAAAAGTTAGGTTAGGCTAGCTATTTAAGGTCTCGTTGGTATTTTTAGTGGGTCCAAGTCACACATAAGCTAACCGTCTTCCCAGATGGTTCAGTATACGTCGGGCATCATTTTTAGTTGAACAAAAAAGTTAGGTTAAGTTAGCTATTTAAGGTTTTGTTGGTATTTTTAGTGGGTCGAAATCGCACATAAGCCAACCGCCTTCCCAGATGGTTCAGTATACTTCGGGCATCATTTTTAT
Source organism: Agrotis clavis (assembly GCA_954870645.1). Lineage (NCBI taxonomy): Eukaryota > Metazoa > Arthropoda > Insecta > Lepidoptera > Noctuidae > Agrotis > Agrotis clavis. Next base: position 23,150,511 of record OX940935.1, on the reverse strand, counting down.
CTGTCAAAAAAAGTTAGGTTAGGTTAGCTATTTAAGGTTTTGTTGGTATTTTTAGTGGGTCGAAATCACACATAAGCCTACCGCCTTCCCAGATGGTTCAATATACGTCGGGCATCATTTTTAGCGGAACAGAAAAAGTTAGGTTAGATTAGGTAATTAAGGTCTGGTTGGTATTTTTAGTGGGTCCAAGTCACACATAAGCCAACCGTCTTCCCAGATGGTTCAATATACGTCGGGCATCATTTTTAGCTGAACAGAAAAAGTTAGGTTAGATTAGGTAATTAAGGTCTGGTTGGTATTTTTAGTGGGTCCAAGTCACACATATGCCAACCGTCTTCCCAGATGGTTCACTGTGCGTCGGGCATCATTTTTAGCTGAACAAAAAAAGTTAGGTTAGGTTAGCTATTTAAGGTCTTGTTGGTATTTTTAGTGGGTCTAAGGCACGCTTAAGCTAACCGCCTTCCCAGATGGTTCAATATGCGTCGGGCATCATTTACAGCTTAACAAAACAAGTTAGGTTAGGTTTGAATAGGTAAGGTTAGGTTAGGTTAGTAGTCACTTAAATGGACATAAAAAAAGAACTCCCGGACGGATTTTGATAATCTCTTGCCAGAACGATGTCCCAACCATATTCTTTCATTTCCCTTAAGTGTCATCAGCGGAGGATCTTGGACCAAGTTCCATACATTTTTGCCCATTGTCCTTTCGCTACGCTCAGTTTTCAATCCAAGTAAGATTGAAAACTCAGCGAGGCGAACTTTTCAAAAGTACGAGATGCAGAAAAGCTTTGCTTCCGAAGCAACACACAACTTTTCACCTCACTAAGCGAGGAAATGCAGTGGGGGCGGTTCTGCGCCTCGCCTGCCAGTGAAGAAAATAATTGACTACAAGATATTTTGTCCGAATTTTTAACAAATCTTTGCGCTCTAGCGCGCAAAATGGAGTTTAGCGCGTTTTGCGTGCAAAATGGAGTTATTAAACTCCATTTAGCACGCAAAACGCGCGAATGAATAGAATCTTTCCGAGCGAGTGAAGTGGAAAAAAAAGGTAGCTTCTCGTAATCTCCGAGTGCCACATGTATTTTTTTACTTTGATATAAAAATAACTTTTAAATATAATAATTAAAATATATCAGAACTATATTTTGAATATTGGAAATTCCTACTATATTTTGAATTAGAAATAAGCCTATCTTTGTCACGTAATTGCTTTCTTCTTTCCTCTATAGAATAAGACTTTAACATCACATACTTGGTCCCTTTTTTCCTTTTACTATAAATAAATATCATTAAACAAACTATAGAAAAACAAAACTAGTATAATGCTTTTTCGAGATGAAAAAAATATAAAACTCAAGAAAAGAACAACAAACGCTATTTTCTTTAAAATAAAGGTAGTATCATAAAAAATGTAAAAGTTTTTTAGAGATTAATAAACCAAATAATTATAAAATACACAAAATCTGAGCATAATTAAAGTTATTCTCTTCAAAATGAAAGTGATGCAATAAATGAATCATCATCATCATCATAACTGACCCCTTACTTACATTGCTGATTAGTTTTTGTTTATGAAATTCTCGTTATTTTCAAATAAAATGTTTTATACCAACAATATTGTAAAAGAATAGTTTATTGGATATGATTTGTAACTTTATATTAAAAAAAAAGAAGGAAAATAATAAAGTACCGAAAGTATCGAAAGTACCGGGACTACGGGACGAAGAACCGGTACAGGATTGCTTTAAAAATTCCCGGGATAACCCGGTTTTTCGGTACCGGGATTTCCCGGTTGCATGCCCTAGTGCGTACGCGCGTAAACTGCGGTCGGGTGATTCTCTTTCATTTGTATTGAATTAAGGGTTAAATTCTGAAATACTGTAAAACAACAACAAAAAAAAAAGCAGCCCTTATTAGTTTTGCCCGGTACTGTACTTTCAATTGATTATTTATGACTTTTGTGACAACCACCTGAAGTTTGACGAAAATGCAAAGAAACAGCGTGTATTTAGTTTAAAGAAACAATTCAATTTGATATTTGTGGATTACTAAACAAGTGTACACACTTGTGTACGGTGGGCGGTAATGGGTTAACTTGAATTGGACTTTAACTTGAATTGAACTTTAACTTGAATTGCCCTTTAAGTTGCTCCTGAATTGAACTTGCACTTGAATTGAACTTTAACTTGAATTGAATTGAACTTGCACTTGAATTGAGCTTTAACTTGAATTAAAATTGAACTTCAATTGAACTAGCACTTGAATTGAACTTGAATAGAAATTGAACTTCACATGAACTTTAACTAGCACTTGAATTGAACTTGAATAGAAATTGAACTTCACATGAACTTTAACTTGAACTTGAATTGAACTTGCACTTAACTTGAAGTGAACTTTAACTTGAACTGAACTTGAATTTAACTTGAATTGGACTTTAAATTGTATTGAGCTTGAATTGGACTTTAACTTGAATTGAACTTTAACTTGAATTGTACTTTAACTTGAATTGAACTTGAAATTAACTTGAATGGAACTTGAATTGTCCTTTAACTTGAATTGAACTTTAACTTGAATTGAACTTGAACTTGAATTGAACTACTTGAATTGAACTTCAACCTGCACCTGAACTGAACTTGCACTTGAATCGAACTTTAACTTGAATTGCACTTGAATTAACTTGCACCTGAATTGAACTTTAACTTGAATTGGTTTTTAATTTGAATTGAACTTTAACTTGAATTGAACTTTCACCTGAATTGAACTTGAATTGAACTTGCACTTGAATTGCACTCGCACCTGAATTGAACTTTAACCTGAATTGAACTTTAACTTGAATTGAACTTTAACTTGAATTGGTTTTTAATTTGAATTGAACTTTAACTTGAATTGAACTTTCACCTGAATTGAACTTGAATTGAACTTGCACTTGAATTGCACTCGCACCTGAATTGAAATTTAAACTGAATTGAACTTTAACTTGAATTGAACTTTAACTTGAATTGAACTTTACCTGAATTGAACCTGAATTGAACTTGCACTTGAATAGAACTTGCTCTTGAATTGAACTTGCAGTTGAATTGCACTCGCACCTGAATTTAACTTGAATTGAACTTTAACTTGATTTGAACTTGCACCTGAACTGAACTTGCTCTTGAATTGAACTTGCACTTGAATTGCACTCGCACCTGAATTTAACTTGAATTGAACTTTAACTTGATTTGAACTTGCACCTGAACTGAACTTTAACTTGAATTGAACTTTATTTTGAATTGAACTTCAACTTGAATTGAACTTTAACTTGAATTAAACTTTAAATTGAATTTTACTTTAACTTGACGTGAACTTAAACTTAAACTGAACTTGAATTGAACTTTAACTTGAATTGAACTTTCACCTGAATTGAACTGGAATTGAACTTGCACTTGAATTGCACTCGCACCTGAATTGAACTTGAATTGAACTTTATCTTGAATTGAAATTGAACTTGAATTGAACTTTAACTTGAATTGATCTTTCACCTGAATTGATCTTTCACCTGAATTGAACTTGCACTTGAATTGAACTTGCACTTGAATTGAACTTTAACTTGAATTGATCTTTCACCTGAATTGATCTTTCACCTGAATTGAACTTGCACTTGAATTGAACTTGCACTTGAATTGAACTTTAACTTCAAATTGAATAGAACTTGCACTTGAATTGAACTTTAACTTGAATTGAAATTGAACTTGAATTGAACCGTAACTTGAATTGATCTTTCACCTGAATTGAACTTGCACTTGAATTGAACTTGCACTTGAATTGAACTTTAACTTCAAGTTGAATAGAACTTGCACTTGAATTGAACTTTAACTTCAAGTTGAATAGAACTTGCACTTGAATTGAACTTTAACTTCAAGTTGAATTGAACTTGCACTTGAATTGAACTTTAACTTGAATTGAACTTTATTTTGAATTGAACTTCAACTTGAATTGAACTTTAACTTGAATTAAACTTTAAATTGAATTTTACTTTAACTTGACGTGAACTTAAACTTAAACTGAACTTGAATTGAACTTTAACTTGAATTGAACTTTCACCTGAATTGAACTGGAATTGAACTTGCACTTGAATTGCACTCGCACCTGAATTGAACTTGAATTGAACTTTATCTTGAATTGAAATTGAACTTGAATTGAACTTTAACTTGAATTGATCTTTCACCTGAATTGATCTTTCACCTGAATTGAACTTGCACTTGAATTGAACTTGCACTTGAATTGAACTTTAACTTCAAATTGAATAGAACTTGCACTTGAATTGAACTTTAACTTGAATTGAAATTGAACTTGAATTGAACCGTAACTTGAATTGATCTTTCACCTGAATTGAACTTGCACTTGAATTGAACTTGCACTTGAATTGAACTTTAACTTCAAGTTGAATAGAACTTGCACTTGAATTGAACTTTAACTTCAAGTTGAATAGAACTTGCACTTGAATTGAACTTTAACTTCAAGTTGAATTGAACTTGCACTTGAATTGAACTTTAACTTGAATTGAACTTTATTTTGAATTGAACTTCAACTTGAATTGAACTTTAACTTGAATTAAACTTTAAATTGAATTTTACTTTAACTTGACGTGAACTTAAACTTAAACTGAACTTGAATTGAACTTTAACTTGAATTGAACTTTCACCTGAATTGAACTGGAATTGAACTTGCACTTGAATTGCACTCGCACCTGAATTGAACTTGAATTGAACTTTATCTTGAATTGAAATTGAACTTGAATTGAACTTTAACTTGAATTGATCTTTCACCTGAATTGATCTTTCACCTGAATTGAACTTGCACTTGAATTGAACTTGCACTTGAATTGAACTTTAACTTCAAATTGAATAGAACTTGCACTTGAATTGAACTTTAACTTCAAGTTGAGTTGAACTTGCACTTGAATTGAACTTTAACTTGAATTGAACTTTATTTTGAATTGAACTTTAACTTGAATTGAACTTTAACTTGAATTAAACTTTAAATTGAATTTTACTTTAAATTGACGTGAACTTAAACTTAAACTGAACTTGAATTGAACTTTAACTTGAATTGAACTTTCACCTGAATTGAACTGGAATTGAACTTGCACTTGAATTGCACTCGCACCTGAATTGAACTTGAATTGAACTTTATCTTGAATTGAACTTTAACTTGAATTGAACTTGCACCCGAATTGAACTTTAACTTGAATTGAACTTTAACTTGAATTGAAATTAAACTTGAATTGAAATTGAACTTGAATTTAACTTGCACTTGAATTGAACTTGAATTTCTTTTAATTTCTTTTATTGAATTCTTTTTATTTTTCCTATTAATTTATCTTTATATTTTTTAGTCTTGATTTTCAAAGTACATTGATTTCACATTATTTGTTTCAAATGATGTTATAAAATTTAGTTAAACATTTTTAAAAAGAGTAAGTATGGAGTTTCTTGCCCATTCTTCTTCATACAACCTACCTTAGCGAATGGGTGTAGATTCAATCCCATCCCATCCCATTTCCTTAATTTTAAAAATCGACGTTTAAAAGTGCCTCTTTGATGGCCTAATTGAAATAAATGATTTGACTTTGACTTTGATTGAAATTGACCTTCAATTGAAATTTAACTTGAACTTGAATTGAACTTGCACTTGAATTGAACTTTAAATTTGACTTTGACTTTGATTGAAATTGACCTTCAATTGAAATTTAACTTGAACTTGAATTGAAATTGAACTTGAATTGAACTTTAACTTGAATTGAAATTGAACTTGAATTGATCTTTAACTTGAATTGAAATTGAACTTGAATTGAACTTTAACTTGAATTGAACTTGAATCGAACTTGCACTTGAATTGAACTTGCAGCTGAATTGAACTTGAATTGATCTTGCACCTGAATTGAACTTGAATTGAAATAGAACTTGAATTGATCTTTAACTTGAATTGAACTTTAACTTGAATTGAACTTTAACTTGAATTGAACTTTAACTTGAACTGAACATGAATTGAACTTGAATTGGACTTTAACTTACTTGAATTGAACTTGCACCTGAATTGAACTTGAATTGAAATTGAACTTGAATAGAAATTGAACTTGAATTGAAATTGAACTTGAATTTAACTTGCACTTGAATTGAACTTGAATTTCTTTTATTTTCTTTTATTGAATTCTTTTTATTTTTCCTATTAATTTATCTTTATATTTTTAGTCTTGATTTTCAAAGTACATTGATTTCACATTATTTGTTTCAAATGATGTTATAAAATTTAGTTAAACATTTTTAAAAAGAGTAAGTATGGAGTTTCTTGCCCATTCTTCTTCATACAACCTACCTTAGCGAATGGGTGTAGATCAGGGTTGGCATGATTATAACAAGTTGTCTTAAAACACCTGTTTAAAACAGTGTTTAAAACAGTTTGAAATTAAACAGTGTTTTTTATTACCCGTTTCAACTACTCTTCAAGGCAGATGAATGCATATAAAATGAAATAAATTAATATTCAGGAGTCTAAATAGTTTGACATAAAACCTTTTGAGTCCAATGCCATTGTTATGTCATATTTTTAACTTTTATTGGCATTGTAATGAAACAATGCATAACATTATTAGAAAAAAAAAACATCACATGTTTTTTTTCCATTGATCATTTTTCGTAAAAAGGAGAATGGGCAAATTTGTATGGAGCGTGGGCGGTCCGCGGCCAATAATGATTTTGTTATATTCTGGTGTAGTTTAGGCCTACAATTATTGTGGGCAAGTTTTATCACTGTGGTGTACTTCTAAAACGGAAAAAATACTTTTTTGTTTTTATTGGGTGAATATTGATTATAGGGGAGTTTCGGGGCTACTGGTTGTATGATATTGATTTAAGTTGAAAAAGTTTTATTATTTATTGCTTTTTGGTATGCTCGGAATTTTCAAAACTATAATTATTTTTTCAATAATTTCGTATGTCAGTCTGACCCTAACTGATTGAGGCATTAGTAGATCTGTTAACAGTAATGGTCGTTACTCAGCAAAATGACGGGGCCTCCCTCTAGACGGCCAAAGCCTGCCGGGGTCGCGGAACTTACGTTTAAACAATTAAACTTTTAAGTAATATAATTGACATCGTCGCCCCCTATCTTGCAATTACTTTTAATAAATGTGTAGATCTGGGTACTTTTCCTGACCTTATGAAGAGTAGTAAAGTCATACCATTATTTAAATCAGGCAATAAAAATGATATTGGTAATTTCAGACCAATTTCTATCTTACCTGCTTTTAGCAAAATATTTGAAAAATTGATACTCAAGCAGTTGCTTAGTCATTTTAATGTAAATAGCCTCCTTCATAGTGAACAATATGGTTTTACGAAAGGTCGTTCAACAACTGATGCAGGTGTTGCTCTGCTGAAGCATATATTTGAGGCGTGGGAGAGCTCTAAGAATGCTATTGGTGTGTTCTGTGATCTATCCAAAGCCTTTGATTGCGTACACCATGATACACTTTTGCGAAAATTACATCATTACGGAATCCAAAACGAAGCTCTTAATGTTATAGAATCGTACTTACGTAATAGATTTCAATGCGTAGATGTTAATGGCTCGAAATCTTCTGGACAACCTGTTCAGCTAGGTGTGCCTCAAGGATCAATTCTGGGTCCGTTTTTATTTTTGGTCTATATCAATGACTTGCCATATCTTTTAAAGGGCATTTGTGACATTGTACTGTTTGCAGATGATACATCTCTTATATTTAAAGTTGATAGAAACAGACAAGAATTTGACGAAGTTAACACCGCATTATCATTGGTCACGGATTGGTTTTCTGCTAACAACTTAGTCCTAAATGCCAAAAAAACGAAATGTATAAAGTTCGCCTTGCCAAATGTTACAAATCTAGGTCCTAACATTGTTCTAAATAATGAAGAACTTGAAACTGTTGACTCAGCCGTGTTTCTGGGTATTAAAGTAGATTCTAGAATTCAATGGGGCCCGCATATAACAAGTTTATCGGGAAGATTAAGCTCGGCTGCCTACGCTGTCAGAAAAGTAAGACAGTACACAGACGTTAATACAGCTCGACTAGTTTATTTTAGTTATTTTCACAGCGTTATGTCCTACGGCATTTTATTGTGGGGCAAAGCGGCTGATATTCAAAATATATTTGTCTTACAAAAACGAGCTGTTCGGGCAATTTACCAGCTGGGTACTAGAGTTTCTCTGAGGGATTTGTTTAAGGAGATCGGCATTCTGACGGTGGCATCTCAATTCATCTTTGCCAACATTATATATATTAGGCAGAATTTACACCTATATACCAAAAACAGTGATTTTCACACTATTAACACGAGAAATAAGCACCACCTACGTGTTCCTTTTCACCGACTTCATAAGGTTCATAACTCATTTGTAGGCCTTGGTATAAAATTCTACAATAAATTGCCTTCGTCATTGCTAGACTTGCCGTTTAATGAGTTTAAATCAAAGATTAAATCCATCCTTTGTTCTAAGGCATATTATTCCATAAACGATTACTTAGTGGATAATAACAGCTGGTCACTCTGTTGAAGTTAAGACGGCTTTCATGCTCTTTCCCAGATGTTTTTAGTTCTCTTTTTTTTTCTATTCTTTCTTCCAGACTAGTTATATGTGTTCATATAATTGTTTATATATTTTTTTTTATGACTTAGTTAAGTCATCTTGTTTTATTTTATGTGTTTGTATTTGTTTTATTATTTCATTTGATTTACGGACATTGTTGTCCTACTTTACATTTTATTGCTTGTCTTTTTGTGTGTATTTTATTTTATTTTTTTTTTTTTTTAAGTACGACAGTCGTAGGTTTTCTTGATTTTTAACCGACTTCAAAAAAAGGAGGAGGTTATCAATTCGACTGTATTTTTTTTTTTTTTTTTTTTTTTTATGTTTGTTACCTCATAACTTGCGACTGGGTGAACCGATTTTCATGATTCTTTTTTTATTCGAAAGCTGGTGCTTCCCGTGTGGTCCCATTGTCACCATTTCAGGATCTGATGATTGGATCTTGGAGAAATCGAGGGCAACCCTCAAATTTTATTGGCTGACACATAGTTTTTCGCAAATCTTATGAAGTAATTCAAGTATTTGCGTATGGAAATCATCATCTCATGTACCTGAGCTGATGATGGAAGGTACAACTCCTGAAGTAAGAAAACTATGTTTGTGTTTGCATATCTCCGGAACTACAAGTCCGATTCAAGTAATTATTTTTTTGTTGTACTAGGTATCGTTCAACTTAGGGAATACTGCAAATTTCATCAAAATCGGTTCAGTAGTTTTTGAGATAGGGAATGAATTAAAGAGATGTTAACGATGTTATTACCGGTGCTACGGATAACAAAATTCTAGTGCACATGTAAGAAAATGATGTATTTGACAAGAATTTTGGTTGAATATTTAAACTAAAAAGAGTAAAATAAAAACTTTTTCAAAAAAAAATGTGACCGCCTTCAAAAACAACCACAAAAAAGGGTAAAATAACCTACAAAACTTTTCTTTCGGAAGTCGGTGGCAAAAGAGACAATGAAATTAATAAAAAAAGTCACCGACTTCCGAAAGAAAAGTTTTGTAGGTTATTTTACCCTTTTTTGTGGTTGTTTTTGAAGGCGGTCACATTTTTTTTTGAAAAAGTTTTTAAAAAACATGTCGGAGCAGATGAAGAATGTAAAATTATCTTTTGCATTGTATAGAGTGTATTCATCTAGTATTATATAGCGTCATAGCCAGCATTGTGTGAGTACCATGTACTTCAGAGCTATCTTTGACTAGAAACCTACGTCTTTCATTGACTTGAATGACTCTGGCAGTTGAGAGTATGTCATGCTCACTCAAAGGTCTCGCTGATGGTGGCGTGTATGTCGGATCATTTAGTTCCCTTCAAAATGGTTGAGCTGAATGGTGCTGATATATGTGTCATGTTCGTGAACGGGCGCTGTCAGTTGGGACTGGTCATCTCTTAGCTGCCACGGCCTATTTTAATTATTAGTAACTTTATTTTGAATTGTCTTTTTATTTTACTATGGACACTATTAACTTGCCACATCGTTCTCACATAATGTACCATCTGATGATGAATGATGTAACAAAAGTTTTGTAATAATTTTGGCGATTGAAAAAGAGTGTCCATGGAGTTTCTTGCTCATTCTTCTCCATAGAGATCTACGCTTTGGAATGAGCACCTACGGTACTTTCACAGTTTTTATGTCTTGTGACTGGGACTGTAGCACCATAACTATTTTTGTTATTGTTTTATTTTATGTCTTTTGACAATTCATAAGTGCCTGTAATTGGCCTAGTTGAAATAAACGTTTTGATTTTGATTTTGATTTTTTACGCGTAACTGTGGGCCCGGAACGTAAAGGGCTATTGAAGGACACCGTGGATAGTGTATGTGCAAGTACTCGCCATTAGCAAGACGAAAACAACAGCAATATTGCATATGAACATAATTATTGTGCGATATTGTTCTGTGCAATTAGGTTATATTGACACTCAAATATTTAAATATTTTTTTTCCTAAATAAAATACAGAGTAACGCCCATAGTAAAAGTTATTCCTAAATAGCAGTACTTTCATTTGATACTAAATTAATTGATGGCCGCCGAACGCCCAAGTCCGCCCATTCTCCTTTCATTGCAAAGGGCGAATTTGAAAAGATGTAGTCTAGAAATGAAACATAATTGATTTATACGTATAATAATGATATTATATCCTTCTTTTTTTGGAAATTAAACCATAACGTGTTGCTCTGTAAACAAAGTTTTTATTTTATTATTAAAATGTAATAACCAAAAATCATACAGATTACAGTTTTACATATTATTTACTAATTTAAATCACCTGTAAACAAAGAAACGACATTAAAGATTATTTTTTCCAATTTCTGTTAATTTTCTCCAATACACTCACGACGTCTTCTATCTGTCAACCTTCACAAGCCTTCAGCTGTTAAAACGCAAAGCGCAGTAAAAAGTTTTTAAAATAAAGAGAGCCAGTCTCTTTACATCTCCCTCCCAAGGGAAGAAAATTTCATAAATTTTCTCTATTAAATATCCATCCTTAATTGTTTATACAGCTGTTTTGAAATACAGGTACTGGCATCAGTTTAGTGATATGATACAGGTTTGATTCCGTCTTTCTGTGGCCTGTATCTATCTTATAAATAGTATTAGAAACTTTCTCAATTATTTTATATGGTCCAACTTTTAGTTCATCTAATTTTTTTCTGTTCAGTTTGTTTCCATTTTCTATGTATACCATATCTCCTACGTTAAATTCCCATTTTTTTAGTTTCTTGTCATATAGTGTTTTGTTATAATTGTGTGATTTAATTGTATTCTGTAATGTTATCTGTCTGTCTCTGATCCAGTCATTGTGTGATTTTTCCAATTTAAATTCATTTGGTAATATTGAGATATCTGTACCAAACATAAGATATTTCGGTGAGAAACCCGTAATAGAGTGCTTAGTTTCATTGTATTTATTAACACATTCTCTTGCAATTGTCGTCCAAGCCTTTTTATTTTCTTTTTCATTGATTTTGCATCTAATTTTGTTAACTAATGTTTGATTTAATCTTTCGTTTAGACCATTTGAAAACGGTGCATTTACAGCTGTAAATATTATTGGTATCTGCTTGTCTTTTAAGAAATCCTTGAATTCTTTGGAATTAATTCCTGGGTATTGATCGGTAAGGAGCATGCCGACATTTTCAATCTCTGCTATATCCTTGATTAATTTTATAAAGTCATTTGCATTCTGGGTTTTTGATGTTGTAATAAATGCATATCTAGTAAAATGATCTACCAACAGATGAAGATATTTCTTGGTGGATCTGGAACCTCCAAAACCACCAATTGTGTCTATCGACATTATTTCATAAGGTTTTGTGGCTGGACCCAAATGTGACATGAAACCGAATTTGTTTTGTCCTCTTGATTTATTTTTTATGCATATTTCGCAGCTGCTACAAACATTCTTTATGTTTTTAATTAAATTTTTGGCTGTATAAAATGGACTAACTGTCTTTTGCATTTGCCCCATTCCAATATGACACAGATTTTCATGTACATTTCTTAATAGTTTGGCACTAAACTCTTCTGTAAGTATTATTTTTTCTTTTGTTCCAACCTTTTTTAAATATAATCTGTGTTTTTCAATTAATTTTTCTTTATTTCTCTGTATTTCTATGTTTTTATTTTGATCTGTTATAATATCATTTATTTGAATTAAATTCACAACTTTTAATTGTTCATCCAGGTTCTCACTCGATTCCAATACTGGATTCCTGCTAAGACAATCTGCTTCTAAATTTTGTTTACCTGGTGCATATTTGATTTTAAAATCGTATTGTGATAAATACAATGTTAAATCACCAAGCTCTTCATCAGTTCTAGATTTAAGGTTCATGTTTTCTAGAGGCTTATGGTCCGTATATACTGTGAATGATTTTCCTATCAACCAATATTGCCAGTATCTCACCGCTTCTGCTATAGCCAAACATTCCAAATATATTGCCTTCTTTTTCTTTTGGGCCGTATTTAGTTTTTTGGAGAAGTAAGCCACTGGTTTTTCTTTTCCGTTAGGTTGTCTCTGCTTCAGAATAGCTCCTACACCTTCCAAGGAAGCATCAGTGTAAATGTTAATTGGCAAATCTTGATCATATATTTGTAAAATTGGTTGGGAACATAATAGGTTTTTTATCAAATCAAACGCTTTTTGGCATTCCTCTGACCAAACAAATTTTTGATTTTTTCTAAGTAAATTGTGCAGTGGATCCAGAATTATTGTGCTTTTTGGAATGTATTCATGGTAAAAATTTATTTTTCCTAGGAACTGCCTTACGTTTTTCTGTGTTTTCGGTACTGGAAATTCCTTTATTGAAATCAGGTTATCCTTTACTGGTTTTATTGAATTATTTTGAATTATGTGTCCCAGGTATTTCACAGAGTCGGATGCAAATGTGCATTTTGAAAATTTTAATCTAAATCCTTCTTTTTTGATTGCTTCCAGCAATTGCGATAAATGTTGAATATGCTCATCAAATGTTTTTGAATATACAAGAATATCATCAATATAATTAACTGCACAATTTGTTAATTTATATTTCCTCAATATATTACTTAGGATTCTCTGGAAAATTGCTGAAGCGGTCTTTAATCCGAATGGGAGACAGGTCCATTGAAAATGTCCTTCCTGCGTTATAAATCCTGTCTTTTCTCTATCTTCTATTTTTAATGGTATTGACCAAAACGCAGAATTAATGTCTAAAGTTGAGAAATATTTGCAATTCCTGGTTTTTATAACCATATCTTCTATGAGCGGGAATGGTTGAGGTTGCGGTACCACTATTTTATTCAGGTCTCTAAAATCTATACATAGCCTACTTTTTCTATTTTCTTCCTTTTTGTGTGCCAAAGTTACAGGTGCAGCAAAAGGACTGTGAGATTCTTCTATTAACTTGTTATCTAATAACTTCGCAATTTGTTCTTCTATTTCTTTTTTGTCAGCTAGTGTACATCTGTAAGGACGCTTGCTACAATATTTGTCTATCACTAAGTCTATCCTCGCTTCATATCCACTAACTTTTCCGACATCATATTTATTTTTTGCGAATACTGTTTCATGTTTTTGTATTAGTTTATTTATTTCTGTCTTCTCATTATCATTAAGATGATTAATTTGTATTTGAAAATCTTCCACCTTAACATGTTCATTGAAATTTATTTCATATGACATTGACGTACAACATTTCTTTTCATTTTTAATATCTGTGTTTGATTCTTTATCTGAAGAAAATTTTGTTTTTTCTATGTTCAATTTTTGTGTTATTTTTAAATTCTCGTTTTGTACTAATTGGAATGACTCTATCAAGTCCAATCCTATTAAAAAATCATAAGCAAAGTTTTCTTCATCTATTATATACACATCAACATATTTTTCCAAATCCAATATCCTTATTTTCAAGTTTGTCAAACCACTTGTTTTTTTAACACCATTAATCGTAATTAAGTTTTTTTTATTTGAGCTAGTTTCCTGTCCTCTGAGTTTAAGTAACTTTGAATTTATCAGAGATACATTTGAACCTGAGTCATAAACTCCATATACTTCAAACTTATCATTTAGCAGTCCAACAGTAGTTTGACCTTTATTAATGGTGTTGCTATTCGTTTTTTTGATCGGATTCATTTAACTCCGCTTCAATTCTTGTATTATTGACATGTCTGATGTTATTTTTCTTTATCTTGTCATCTTCCTTGGATTTAAACCAGCATGTAGCTTCGGGGTGATAACGATTACCCTTATTCAATTTTTGACAAATGTTGCATGGCGTATGTTCTTCATTTATGTTATTTGTTTTAGAATTAATATAATATCTTTTCTTTGGAAAGTAATTTTTCTTATTAGTCATATGTTCGTATTTGCTCACCTCGTTAAATAAAGTTATTGTATCTTGTATTGCTTCTCTATCAATTTTATTGAGTATGAATTCTGGTAAACCCGCTGCAATAAGATCAATCATTGTACCTGAATCAATTGAATTTCTCATCTCTAGTAAAAGCTTTTCTTTCTTAATAGCATAATCTAACAATGAACCTTCTTTGTACTTGAACAGTAATGCATTTGTAACAGGACTCCACCCCTTGTTTGTAAATGATCCACAAAAATGTTGTTTCCATGTTGACCATTCAGAGTTCATTGTTAACTTTACAATCATGGAGCTATACCAGTCTAAACAGGTTTTATCCATAAATAATCTAAGTAATTCAATCATTTTCTCATCTGATTCTATATTAAAACGAATGCATTCCTTTTCAAAAATCTCAATCCACTGGTTGGCATTCGTATGTTTACTAGTGAATTTATCAATAACAAACCTTTCTGCAATATTCTTAAGGTTCTGCTGTTTGTTTTCCTGAGTATTTTCTAACATTCTCTCGAATAGTTTTTCCAAAGAGGAAATTTCTTTTAATTGTCCTGTAGCAGGTTCGTCATCATCTAATTCTTCCAAAAATTTACCATCAAACTGAACATTATTATCTTCATCCAGGTAGGTATCTCTAAGATCATCTGTTAAAGTGATCCAAACTCTTCTTTTTTGGTATCTTTTCACTAGACTTTTTTTTACTTTGGTAAAAGCATTTGTTTTCATTAGTCCCGCATGAAGACCCGCTGACTGAAGATTTTCCGGTATAAAATACGTTTTATTATTACTAGTTGTTATTGTGGTTATGCAAAGAATATTCGTTTTTCCATCACTTCCAGGTAGCAAATTAAATTCAAAACGCAGTTTTTCCATGTTTTATTAGAATCTTCTAATCAAAATGTCGTTTTATAATAATGATATTATATCCTTCTTTTTTTGGAAATTAAACCATAACGTGTTGCTCTGTAAACAAAGTTTTTATTTTATTATTAAAATGTAATAACCAAAAATCATACAGATTACAGTTTTACATATTATTTACTAATTTAAATCACCTGTAAACAAAGAAACGACATTAAAGATTATTTTTTCCAATTTCTGTTAATTTTCTCCAATACACTCACGACGTCTTCTATCTGTCAACCTTCACAAGCCTTCAGCTGTTAAAACGCAAAGCGCAGTAAAAAGTTTTTAAAATAAAGAGAGCCAGTCTCTTTACATACGTTTATACATCAACAAACAAGGTGGAATTAATTTGAAAAAAAAACCAGAAACTAAAAAAAAACAAAAAGAACACTTGTTTAAAACATTTTGAACTGTTTGTTTTATAAATTTGAAAAAAAACTGTTTTTTTTTCCAACCCTGGTGTAGATTCAATCCCATCCCATCCCATTTCCTTAATTTTAAAAATCGACGTTTAAAAGTGCCTCTTTTATGGCCTTATTGAAATAAATGATTTGACTTTGACTTTGATTGAAATTGACCTTCAATTGAAATTTAACTTGAACTTGAATTGAACTTGCACTTGAATTGAACTTTAAATTTGACTTTGACTTTGATTGAAATTGACCTTCAATTGAAATTTAACTTGAACTTGAATTGAACTTGCACTTGAATCGAACTTGCTCTTGAATTGAACTTGCACTTGAATTGAACTTGCACTTGAATTGCACTCGCACCTGAATTGAACTTGCACTTGAATTGCACTCGCACCTGAATTGCACTTGAGTTGAACTTTAACTTGAATTGAACTTGCACCTGAATTGAACTTTAACTTGAATTGATCTTTAACTTGAATTGAACTTTAACTTGAATTGAACTTGCACCTGAATTGAACTTTAACTTGAATTGATCTTTAACTTGAATTGAACTTTAACTTGAATTGATCTTCAACTTGAATTGAACTTTAACCTGAATTGAACTTGCACTTGAATTGGACTTGCTCTTGAATTGAACTTGCACTTGAATTGCACTCGCACAGGGTTGGAAAAAAAACAGTTTTTTTTAAATTTTATAAAACAAACAGTTCAAAATGTTTTAAACAAGTGTTTTTTTTGTTTTTTTTTAGTTTAGGGTATTATTTAAAATTGATTCGACTATGTTTCTTTTCTAGACTAGATCTTTATAAACTTGCCATAATAAATTAAATAATAACAAAAAAACGATCAATAGACAATAGATACCTAACATTTATTTGTACGTTGCGTAATCAAACGCTTCACATTCACCCGGTAGGTATGTTCTAATGTTGATTTTATATTGGGCGACGACCGACGTAGGGACTTTCCTAGCGGGTCAGGCGGCGCGCCACCTATTCGTAGAAATAGTTCATTGTTCATGAGGTGATTCCCCGCGTGCGGGGAATCACCTTATGAACAATGAACCACCGAAGAAACACCGACCTACTCTAAAAAATAGGGGAATAACCAATAATCCTTTAAATTACTTTCTTTCGTCAGCTGACATTAGGGATCGAAGTTTACGTTTTTTATATGACTAGGTACTTAATGTTGTTTTTTAATCAAAATTGTTACAATTTTAATTGTTTTGAAATTATTATGAATTATGATTTTCAAAAATAGGTGCTATCTTGTCCCCTAACTGAATGAAATACGCAACATAAAAATAATGTTGTCGGGGCTGGGAGTTTTTGCGTGTGAGTTTTTATGTTTGTAAACGCACCCACGACACAGTAAAAATTCCTAGTGTGGGGCAACGTTTTACTAAAAAAAATGATTAAGTTAATTACAATTCCAATGAAAGTTCAAAAATATAACAGCAATAGAGACTCGATTGGTTTTATGTTGAACTATTCAGACTCAAATATTATTTTATTTTCATTTTATATTCAGTTAAGCGCCATGAAAAGTAGTTTTTATACATGTTTTTTTTCGCATTGTTTTATACAATGTTTAAAACTTGTTTTAATCTTTGTTTTTAAACATGTAATAAAAAACACTGTTTAATTTAAAACTGTTTTAAACACTGTTTTAAACATGTGTTTTAAAACAACTTGTTTTAATCATGCCAACCCTGCACTCGCACCTGAATTGAACTTGAATTGAACTTTAACTTGAATTGAACTTGCACCTGAATTGAATTTTAACTTGAATTGATCTTTAACTTGAATTGAACTTGAATTGAACTTTAACTTGAATTGCACTTGCACCTGAATTGAACTTTAACTTGAATTGATCTTCAACTTGAATTGAACTTTAACCTGAATTGAACTTGCACTTGAAATGAACTTGCTCTTGAATTGAACTTGCACTTGAATTGCACTCGCACCTGAATTGAACTTGAATTGAACTTTAACTTGAATTGAACTTTAACTTGAATTGATCTTTAACTTGAATTGAACTTTAACTTGAATTGAACTTGCACCTGAATTGAACTTTAACTTGAATTGAACTTTAACTTGAATTGAACTTTAACTTGAATTGATCTTTAACTTGAATTGCACTTTAACTAGAATTTTTATGAACTTGAATTGAACTTTAACTTGAATTGAACTTGAATCGATCTTGCACCTGAATTGAACTTGAATTGAAATTGAACTTGAATTGATCTTTAACTTGAATTGATCTTTAACTTGAATTGAACTTTAACATGAATTGAACTTTCACCTGAATTGAACTTTAACTTGAATTGAACTTTAACTGGAATTGAACTTTAACTTGAATTGAACTTTAACTTGAATTGAACTTTAACTTGAATTGAACTTTTACTTGAATTGAACTTTAACTTGAATTGAACTTTACTTGAATTGAACGTTTACTTGAATTGAACTCTAACTTGAATTGAACTTTAACTTGGATATAACTTGAACTTGAAGTGAACTTGAATTGAACTTTCACTTGAATTAAACTTTAAATTGAATTTTTACTTAAACTTGTAGTGAACTTAAACTTGAACTGAACATGAATTGAACTTGAATTGAACTTGCACCTGAATTGAACTTGAATTGAAATTGAACTTGAATTGAAATTGAACTTGAATAGAAATTGAACTTGAATAGAAATTGAACTTGAATAGAAATAGAACTTGAATAGAAATTGTACTTGAATTGAACTTGCACCTGAATTGAACTTTTACTTGAATTGGTTTTTAATTTGAATTGAACTTTAACTTGAATTGAACTTTCACCTGAATTGAACTTGAATTGAACTTGCACTTGAATTGCACTCGCACCTGAATTGAACTTGAATTGAACTTTATCTTGTATTGAACTTTAACTTGAATTGAACTTGCAGCTGAATTGAACTTTAACTGGAATTGATCTTTAACTTGAATTGATCTTTAACTTGAATTGATCTTTAACTTGAATTGATCTTTAAATTGAATTTTACTTTAACTTGAAGTGAACTTAAACTTGAACTGAACTTGAACTTTAACTTGAATCGAACTTTCACCTGAATTGAACTTGAATTGAACTTGCACTTGAACTGAACTTGCACTTGAATTGCACTCGCACCTGAATTGAACTTGAATTGATCTTTAACTTGAATTGAACTTTAACTTGAATTGAACTTGCACCTGAATTGAACTTGAATTGAAATTGAACTTGAATTGAACTTTAACTTTAATTGAACTTTGACTTGAATTGAAATTGAACTTGAATAGAAATTGAACTTGAATTGAATTGAACTTTAACTTTGAACTTTAACTTGATTTGAACTTGCACAAGCATTGAACTTGAATTGAAATTGAACTTGAATTGAACTTTAACTTGAATTGAACTTTAACTTGAATTGAAATTGAACTTGAATTGAATAGAACTTTAAATTGAATTGAAATTGAACTTGAATAGAAATTGAACTTGAATTGAACTTGCACCTGAATTGAACTTTAACTTGAATTGGTTTTTAATTTGAATTAACTTTAACTTGAATTGAACTTTCACCTGAATTGAACCGGAATTGAACTTGCACTTGAATTGCACTCGCTCCTGAATTGAACTTGAATTGAACTTTATCTTGAATTGAACTTTAACTTGAATTGAACTTGCACCTGAATTGAACTTTAACTTGAATTGAACTTTAACTTGAATTGAACTTGAACTTGAAGTGAACTTGAACTGAACTTTAACTTGAATTAAACTTTATATTGAATTTTACTTTAACTTGAAGTGAACTTAAACTTGAACTGAACTTGAATTGGACTTTAACTTGAATTGAACTTGCACCTGAATTGAACTTGAATTGAAATTGAACTTGGATAGAAATTGAACTTGAATTGAAATTGAACTTGAATTTAACTTGCACTTGAATTGAACTTGAATTTCTTTTATTTTCTTTTATTGAATTCTTTTTATTTATCCTATTAATTTATCTTTATATTTTTAGTAGAGATGTTACGAATATTCGCATTCGCATTCGCATCATGCGGATATTCGCATATTTTTAGACATTCGCATTCGCATTCGCAAAATTCATGCAAATATTTTGCGAATACGAACGACTGAAAAAATACCAATATTTGCTACTTCTTCTTCTTCCACACACTCCATTAATTCTTATCTTTTGTCGTCCTCTCCATTCATTTTATGTTCAATCTGCCTTTATCTCGCCATTCATCAACATTAATTTTCATCAAATCAATCACAACAATTAATCATAAATATGACCATGCTAAGATAAACTTGTTTCTGTCTGTTTTTCTTTCACTGACGCCAGTCTTAGAGCTACTCTTATAAAGGGTGAATGTTTCAACGGGGTGTAGACGGCTATATCCGAAACTATGAGGAATATCGAAAAACATTGAAAGGAGTGTCGAGGCCGATTTTAAAACTGCATCATTGGATTTTAGAAGAATCAGTAATCCTGGCCAGGAATCGAACCAGCTGGAGCAAGGATCATATTCTGGTGAAGAAAAAATGCAGTCGTCAAAATCGGCCTCGAGACTCCTTTCATAGTTTTTCAACATTCCTCTTAGTTTCAGAAGGCTATCCACGCCCAGTTAAAAAAATCACCCTGCATACTTTTTCCATTTTCGTTACAGTCAGGAAGTCAAATAAATAAAAATAAGTTATAAAGTTACATTAAAAAGTGTTATTTTTTTGTATTTTCTAAATTATCAAACGTAATTGATTTAAAACTGAATATTCGCATTCGCATTCGCATTCGCGAATATTGGAATTGAATATTCGCATCCGCATTCGCATTCGCGAATGTCAAAAATCAGATATTCGCAACATCACTAATTTTTAGTCTAGATTTTCAAAGTACATTGATTTCACATTATTTGTTTCAAATGATGTTATAAAATTTAGTAAAACATTTTTAAAAAGAGTAAGTATGGAGTTTCTTGCCCATTCTTCTTCATACAACCTACCTTAGCGAATGGGTGTAGATTCAATCCCATCCCATCCCATTTCCTTAATTTTAAAAATCGACGTTAAAAAGTGCCTCTTTGATGGCCTAATTGAAATAAATGATTTGACTTTGATTGAAATTGACCTTCAATTGAAATTTAACTTGAACTTGAATTGAACTTGCACTTGAATTGAACTTTAAATTTGACTTTGACTTTGATTGAAATTGACCTTCAATTGAAATTTAACTTGAACTTGAATTGAACTTTAACTTGAATTGAACTTGCACTTTAATTGAACTTTAACCCATGAACGCCCACCATAAAAGTGCAATACATTTAATTGATTTTTTGTTATTATTATAACTAAATGGGGGCACAACTACGAGTAACCACTAAAACTGAAAAAAATAAAAATAAAATTTTAAACAATAAAAAAAATACCCTGTACACAGGTGTGTACAACGGGCTGATCCAGTGTGAAATTTTCCAAAGTAGGGTCGCTCTAAGAAAAGAGTTTTCTAACATGTAGCGCAACGCCGGTGGCTCTGCTTTGACAAAAAATATCGAAAGGGATTTACAATTCGTTCTGGGTTATATCCATCACTGCTTTATCATGAATTTAGTGGTGATGATGGACAATGGATGACTAGGTCTTTGATTTGTTTTAGGCAAACATAATCAGCCTTAGATCTCCTGAAAGCTTATTCAAGACATTATCTATTATTATTTATACCGCCTTATTCGCTACATTGGTGAGAGAAAGGTCCTTTTTCGTCTCATGCTCAAATGATTGAGGCTATACTGGTCCATTTAATACAAACCATCTATACCTATGTTTTTTCACACCAGAGATGAATAATTTCCAATAATACACTCTGAAAATTGTTGGGTTCATAGATGAAAACGTGATTTCATTGAATAAGAAGAAGAAATTGGTAACATGTAAGGTTGTAAAGAAGAAGTGCTAAAGAAGTCAGACCAATTTTATGCGTCTTCTTCTAACACATCACTCTCAACACTAACAACAGCTGCATCAAGTTCTAGCACTATGACGAAGATCACTGTGTCCAATCAGTTAGAAATTCGGCAGCCATTATGAACTCGAAAGCTTCTTCAAGCTTTAGGAATTCATTTAGAGCAGATAAACATCTTTTAGTCGACATCTTCAATGATCAACCAAGTCCTGCGAATATATTTTTTCAAGTACACATTCGCCCATTGTACACGAGCGTGTACACCAACATTTTCAAGCACTTTTTGTTATGTTATGTATAATATACTTAACCCATTAACGCCCACCATAAAAGTGCAATACATTTTATTGATTTTTTGTTATTAAGCGAGAAAACAAGTTGCGACTGGTCGTGGCGGCGCGCCGCGCGTTTCTTTCGGCGGCGGCGCGCCACATGAATTCACGGCGTCGGCGACGCGCCGGCGCGGCGCTCTTATCTAGTGTGTGTGGTGTGTGATTGATAATAATTGATGTACATGGTGTAATTTTTGGTATAATTGAGGTGAAAACTTCAGTTTCATGATGATTGAGTTTTTGTAGATATGATAAAAGTTAGTTAGAGTTAAAATTATATTCAAGTTCAATTCAAGTACAAATCAAGTTAAAGTTCAATTCAAGTTAAAGTTCAATTCAAGTTCAATCCAAGTGCAAGTTCAATTTAAGTTAAAGTTCAATTCAAGTTAAAGTTCAATTCAAGTTTAAGTTCCATTCAAGTTTAAGTTCCATTCAAGTTCTATTTCAATTCAAGTTCAATTCAGGTGCAAGTTCAATTCAGGTACAAGTTCAATTCAAGTGCAAGTTCAATTCAAGTGCAATTTCAATTCAAATGCAAGTTCAATTCAAGTGCAAGTTCAATTCAGGTGCAAGTTAAAGTACAATTCAAGTTCAAGCTTAAGTTCAATTCAAGTTAATGTCCAATACAAGTTTAAGTTTAATTCAAGTTCATTTCAAGTGCAAGTTCAATTAAAGTTAAAGTTCATTTCAAGTTAAAGTTCAATTCAAGTTCACTTCAAGTTACAGTTCAATTCAAGTTAAAGTTCTTTTCAAGTTCACTTCAAGAGCAAGTCAATTAAAGTTCAATTCAAGTGCAAGTTAAAGTTCAATTCAGTTAAAGTTCAATTCAATATCAGTTCAAGTACAATTCAAGTTAAAGTTCAATTCAAGTGCAAGTTCAATTCAAGTTAAAGTTCATTTCAGGTTAAAGTTTAATTCAATTTAAAGTTCAATTCAAGTTAAAGTTCAATTCAAGTTTAAGTTCAATTCAATTTAAAGTTCAATTCAATTTAATTTTTTTTTTTAATTTAAAGTTCCAAGTTCAATTCAAGTTAGAGTTCAAGTTCAAGATCAGTTCAAGTGCAAGTTCAATTCAAGTTAAAGTTCAATTCTAGATCAGCTCAAGTTCAATTCAAGTTCAATTCAAGTTCAATTCAAGTTCAATTCAAGTTCAATTCAAGTTCAATTCAAGTTCAATTCAAGTTCAATTCAAGTTAAAGTTCAATTCAAGTTCAGTTCAAGTTCAAGTTCAAATCAAGTTTAATTCAAGTTGGCAAAAAAGACAACGAAATAAAAAAACAAAGCCACCGACTTCCGAAAGAAAAGTTATTTTGTAGGTTATTTTACCCTTTTTTGTGGTTGTTTTTGAAGGCGGTTAATTTTTTTTTGAAAAAAGTACCGAAGACAATGCTAAAAAAACTTTTTTCACCCTCACCATAAACCATTATCATTGTTTTAATTGAATACGAACGTACGAACACAAAAAAAACCATAGTCGGCTTTACACAGTCAAGTGTATATATTACCGGCCAAACCCCATTTCAAGACAAACTAGTCTGGCCTAGGCAAAACTAGTTTTTCCTAGGCCAGACTAGTTTGTTTTGAAATCGGGTTTGGCCGCAGTATACTTGTACAAATCAAGACTTGCACAAACATAGGACAGTGACCATGTTAGGGACTTTAACCATGGCGTGATGTGACGCGATTTGATCCATTCCAACTACAAGTGAAAATGAACCTTGCCACTAAGAAATAATGATGCTACTTTTTCGAATGACTTGACGTCGTTGTGTCGTCCCTTAGAAATTTGTGCAAATATCTTCCACACACGTTTCAGTATACTTGCGCAAGTATACTGTAAGTGCCTTTTCATACGTTCCGGTTGGGTAGCCGGTGCCAGGTTGCTGGCGGCGCAGTGTATGGTAAATTACGCTGGTACGTGTGAAAACTATAGTACATGGCCATACATGCATACACATACATGGAATGTGTGAAAAGGCACTAGCGTGTGTAGCATAAGCTACGTAGTGAGTGTAGCAAAGAGGCTAGAGCAAAGTTCTGCCGAATGCCATCAGGACGCGCGTGCGAGTGAGAAAGCAAGTTGCGACTGGTCGTGGCGCGGGCGGCGCGCCGCGCGTTTCTTTCGGCGGCGGCGCGCCTCATGAATTCACGGCGTCGGCGGCGCGCCGGCGCGGCGCTCATATCTAATCCCAATACCTGCATACGTAGCGTACTACCTACGTACGCAACTTGGAACAAGTTATAGAAATATAGATTCAATTAATTTAAAATACACGAGCCCTGTACAGAGACTATTAAATGAAATTGGTTAATTAACACAGATAGATTGGCAACGCAAAATATCCTTTTAAATTGGTGAGTAAACCTCATTATCTCTTGGCCACAGAACTATAAAGCCATGTACACACACAAAGTATTCGAAGCGGAACACAACAGGGTTGCCAGTCGCCAACTCTTTGTGTTGCCACACCATATAATTAAATATTATTACCGTGAGGTATTGTGTTCGATCCCGGGCTGTGCATTGTTACTTCAATGCTAATGTACATTAGGAGCTTTTTGTACAGTTTTATGGTTGTCGTAAATAACTGGATTTGTGATTGATAAGTGACGTTGATGGCGAAGGATGGGGAATTGGGGACGCTACGATCAGCTGCTTATTATTTCATATTTTACGGCCAGCTTAGAGCTCCGTAGAAAATGACCCCTGTAGCTGAAGTTCACAGGTTCATTACGTGCGTACATTCTCTCCATTGTGAAAATAATAAAACGCATTGGGAATACTCGATGCTAATAAAATCATTGCATTATTGTGTATTTTATGTTTTACGAATTTCTTAAAAATCCTTCGGAATCCATTAAAAATGTGTGTGTTGCGCAGTTCGGATGCTGGCACATAATATGATGTTTGATCTATAGGTTGACACTTGCTAAATATGTGCTTGGTCCTCGCACAAATTAAATGGAGTTTATTGCTTGAAATACCACTGTCTTCCAATTTCAACATTTTGATCAAGCAAATGTTTCTTTCATTTATGATCGATATTTAAAACTTATTAAGTTGTTTGTCAACAATTTCTTCGTACCACATCTTTGATTGAACTACCATCATCATCAGTAAATAATCTTCCCACTGCTGGGACACAGGCCTCCTCTCTTGTGAAAGGAAGTGGGCCATAATCCACCACGCGGGCCCAGTGCGGGTTGGCAGATGTCATATTTCTTCGAATTTTTGGTTCTAGGACATGCCGGGTTTCCTCACGATGTTTTCGAGAGCAGTGGTGATGAAATAAATTACACAAAGTAATGCGCCTGGCGGGGTTCGAACCCACGACCTACAACTGGTAAGTCGGGACCGATACCACTGGGCACTGATTGAACTACCGCTGCCACCCAAATAATAAAACTGTGCTACATTCATCGTACTCATATAATTTCCCTCAGTAGCAATATCCTCAAAGATTCATCTCGTAACCATACAAATTCATCAGGCAATTGCCTCATAGCTGTAATAAAGGAATGCTCAAATGAGAGGCTCAACAATTGACGTAATAACCTCACTGCCGAGCCCCCATGCGCGCTGGCGATGTAATACTTGCTCTTATCGAATGCCTTCTATACTACGCTTACTATAATTTAGTTTTTTTACAGTATATGGTCAGTTCAGAAGCGAAAAGAAATGGATTAAAGGATTTTATAGTGTTACATTTGACATGGCAGCAGGATTGCCTCCTATTACATTGGTTTTAGATGATCATAAATAAGTGTGGGTGTACTCGAGCTCATATCTTTTAAGAGAAACAGCTAGACATGATTTTAAGTCAGTTTGCTTGGATGAAAGAGGCAGCCTTTGTCGGCCATAAAATTACATTGTTCAGTGAATTTACGATAGATAATTTTTATATTTACGGGCTTAATATTATTCAACAGCGTCTTTTCTAACCTCTTGGTTAGTAATGAGTCGACAGTTACTCTACACAAAGCAATCCCAAGCGACATACCGGAAAGAAACGAGGACAAAGAAGTGAATTCGTTATTTTGTATGCAGGCAGCGCTCACTAACTCACCAAAATGTAACCTGTGGGTGTGTCTGAACTGACGTGTATAGATAAAACTACAAGTTTATGACAATATTATTATCGTTTCTAATGCATTTGTAGATAATCCCTCTTAGAGATTCTCATCATAACTTAAAAACAAACAACAAAAGTTTTCGTCTATCTCAAAACGTTGCGTATACTACAGCGCTCCCTTATTATACAGGGTGGGTCGTAAAATGGTCCCACCTATTTTGCACTCGTAAAAGAGCCTCGTAAATTTTACGTCACAAATGCGTCTCATTGTTGGCTGGGAGCGGAGATAGGCAGGCAGGGATAGGCAGGGATCGAGCCCCATCGAATAATCTCTGGCTTCACGATAAGTCGTGCATCCTTGATCGTTCGGTTGTCGATATGTAGTGAGGGAGTTATCGATATCGTTGAAAGAATGGAAAGAGTGATGAGAAATTGGAGCAAGTAATTTACTTACTTTAATTATGTGTAGATTTTTCATTTTCAAGCTCAAAGCTTGAACATAATATGAAAATAGTTTGGTCCTTTGATAATGAAGACCCTAAGAATACCCATGCATATAATATTATAGAAATATAATGAAACAGAAGGCAACATCTAATCCTCGCACTAAAACCTTGTTTGTGTAGGCAAAGTTATACGTGTAACCATGTCAGTTACCAAAGCCTCGGAGCCGATGGTAAACTCGCCGTATCTCTTGAGAAATCCCTTGTAAAAAGCTTAGGACATAATCTGTACGATGTTACACCAAAATCAATATAGACCTACATGTCTTACGACAAACATGTACATACGTGCCTTGGGATGGTTACTGGGAGGTATTTCTTAGAACTGTTCTCTCATGTAACCAGGTTTGGATAAGTTTGTGAGTGCTTTGAGAATTCTAAGAATATTATATGGGTACTGAAAGGTCACACGGTATTGATTGAATACTACTCGAGGGTGATTTATTTCTGGGACAAGCCCGCCACATATTTTCCGTAAGCACTTTAACTCTTGAAAGTCAGAATCAACAGCACTGACCACCAGAAAGACGCCGACGGCTATAGCTTGATGATAAAGCCTGGAGGAATTACATTATCTCGGATCTCGCGATAAAACTTCAAAAGAAAATAGTGCAAATAGTAAAAACAAAAAAAAAAAACTTTCTTGCTTGGGGCTTTTTTTTTTTTAAGGTGGTAAAATCATCAAATGAGTCCTCCCGCCCTGGGTGGGGCGGAAGGGACTGTCAGATTCTTACTGACTAAAATCCACCCGTGTTCCTTCGGATGCCCTTTACGTTCCGGGGCCACGGTATCCTGGGTTAAGAAAAAAACCCGCGACCCCAGCAGGCATTTGGCGCGAAACACGGCGCGCCACCGACCCGGGCTTGGTCCCTGGTTGGACGGCGAGCTACCCATCACTCACCGTGCGAAAGCCCGCTCCACCGCTGTGCCCTCTGCTGATCAGAGGGACATGCGTTGGAGCGTCCACACGACAGTCTATTCGCATACGGGCACAGAGACTGTCAGAGACCTCGTAGGCACACAGTGCCTAAGGAAGAGTTTGTGCCCGCATCCCAGGGTGCACGAGCCCGAAAAACTGGTCTTCCCCCCGGACGTATCCGAGAGGGAACTCCAGTCCACGGGCGCACGTGGAGGTTTCCTGTCTTAGCACCCCTTTCCTGTGGCAGAAAAACAAAATCCAAAGTTATTTCTAACAATCACAAAAGTATTTTATAATCACACATTCCCATAAAATGGAGGAACAATGGCTCGTTCGTGTTGCGTGCCTATTAACTAAATTAGTTGGCTGTTGTATGGCAAATTATGCAAATATTTTATCCCCTTAGTTTGGGTGCACCTGCGCTATGTCACACCTGTGGACAATGTCCACAATGTCCACTGTACCCACGTAGTGACATATTGTCACGATATATATTTTCACGGGTATGTTTCTAGCTATACTTTCGATATTGAACATTCCCCTGTGGTCAGCAGAGCGACAAGGGACTTAATTAAATGTGTGCCTGTACAACAAACTGGGTGCAGGCTGTCCATATTTGATAACAGATGGTTTTTCTAACGGATACCACACAGGTATCAATGAGTCTACACCTTCATTTTATGCCTAGCCTTTTCCTAACAGTAGTGTTGCAACCGGATTACCGGATACAGATGAATATCAGTATTTTTTAAAAAAGCTATCGATACTTCCCCAAACAATCGTCACGGCGCCCCAGCACTACGTATTTGGCATAATCTTTCGTTTCTCTCCCATATTGTTTTTAAGTTACGACAGTTTTGGACAATGGTTCGGAAATCCGCAGCGCGCTGTTTCACTCCTCGCCCCGCCCCCCGCGCACCGCGCCCCGCTCCCCTCTCTCGTCCGTACGCGTCGCTTGTCAGTGCAGCCAAGTAAAATGAAAAGAAATTGATTTTTCAACACCCTGTATAGTAAAGATTGAGCTTGTGTCATAAATATTTTTCCGTGTGATTTTTGTTACATTAGGGTAATTTCTTTTATTATTTTTTGTCTACGCATCTAAAATAATGTTTTGGCAATTGTTTCTACGTTTTAATAATTAATTTATATACAAGAAAGAAAGTAAGCGAAAGTATCCCAAAGAAATTAGACATATTATTATGGACAGAAGAATAATAAAAAATCAGCTTTATTACCAAATGTTTTTTTTTTAAATAAGATTCTAACGTTCCCACAATGGCGAATGGTTCACAAACGATCTATAATATAATGAAGGACTTAATTTATTAAATTAGTATCCAGTATCTAATGGGCCCGCAACCGCTACCCCCGAGGATCTCTATTAAACCAGTAACCAGATAAGCGATGATCGAGCACTACTTGCATTTAATTACACACAAATAAACGGGATTTATGCGTAAACATAAATAACGATAAAATTAACAGTGTCCTCAGAGAAAATAGAATTTCATTAATTTAATCACGACCTGCCCTCCGACAACAGAACGAACCAACGAGGAGGACTCCGACCCTCCTCCCCCGCCCTCACCCTTACGGAGGCACCTCTCCTCTCAATGGAACTACACGACCAGCACTCTTGACCCTCCCAACAAGGAGCTCTCGTACACTCTCAACAACACCCGAGCATCACAAGAGCTCAAGTTACGCTGGCCATCAACAACCTACGTAATCAGAACTCGCAACTGAAAGATTTATCGCGCAGTAATAGGTCTCCGTAAATGGACCAAGTTTTATGGCCGTTTTCTTTGTTACGAAAGTACTGAGGGGTTTTATTTGGGAATTTTGTTTTAAATTGTATGAAAGGAGATCAAAACTATTGTAGTAAATTTTATGAGGGGTCGCCGGGGGCATACTGATCTGACTCCCGCTGTGGACGACGCCCGGCGTCGCTCGTAAACAGAACCAGGGCAAAGTACTATCAAAGTAGTGTAGCCTCAAAAGCTCAGTGATCTGATGGAAAGCATTCGGCGCTACGGTCACGGATTCAAAACACGCATAAAAATATGCAGTTGGTTATTTGATTCAATTTGATTGATATCGGTATGGTGGACTTAGTAACGTAAAAAGGAGTTATGTTACTTATTATTAGTGCGAGTTATTATTAGTGCGAGTATTGATAACATGATGGCCGCAGAATAGGTAAGTACTCGAGTTCCAAAAATCAAGTAATTCCTTCCTGATTTTTATGTTCTGTCTGATTTCAATTGATTTCAAAACCCAAAATTGCAATAATAATAATTATGTATTTGTAACGATCGGATTGGAATATTTCTAGCGAAGTAAGTATTTATTTTTGTTTAAAAGCGACCCCAAACTACGTCAGTACCGCTCCGTACGCGTTTCTGCCTGGCTAGCTGCCACCCTCCTATTGAGCAAATAATCACTTTTTATGGCAGGCCTTTGTTCGTAAGCCGGCCATCAAACGTGGGACCTCGAACTTAAATACACTAGCGATATTACTAATATGGCTAACGCAACAAACCTTATGCCTCATTTACATTCAGCCCCTGCCGCTGCCCCTCGCGCTGCCGGCAATAATTCCCTAAATACTGCTGCAGCAGGATCGAGAGGAGTGTGTGTTTACATACTGCCCTACCACTCACTTCGCTTTCAAGTTTCGGCAATGGCAGACGTCGAAATAATTACAGCGGCCCCGCTGTCTCGTTTTGCGATACATAATTATGTTCGTCGTAGATGATGGTGGATGATATCTATCCATCGAAATAGAACTTTTTTCATCGAACGAATCAATAGAACGGCATTTTCGATGATCTAAAGTTCTAAACGAACGTCTTTCTCCTCCAGGCGCTCGGCGAGTACTAAGCGTCGGAGCAGAATGTAAACACGCACTGCCGCTCGCGCTGCCCGGTCCTTTGACTTCCGCACAAAAAACCGCCTTTTTGGGGAGCACCGGGCAGCGCGAGTGGCAATGGCAGTGGCATGAGAAGTATCGCGTTTACACTCTCGTCCTGCCCACTTCCCTGCCCATTTCCCTGCTCACTACGGCTGAATGTAAATGAGGCTTTACTTTTAAAGTAAATAGAAAAGGTTAAAACGGTCATGGCGATAGGTGGGCGTACAGCGAGCGCTGTTTACATAGTTATGTACCGACGACGTGCCCCGAGCGCGGCCGAGCCCCGCTCGATGCGGCACGCGACGAAGCGAGCGACGAGCACGCCCGAGCGCGCCCGAGCGAGTCCGAATGAAGCCGAGCCGACGCCGAGCTCCCCGTACATTACATCCGCAGTCCCCGCTCGCTGCGCACACGAGCGAACGTCCGTGCCGAATTCATGTTCGCCGCTCGGTTAATTTATAAATAGATTACAAACATTTGACGAAGTCGCAGCGCTCGTTCTTCGGTGTGATCGCTTCGGTTTGCTTTATCGACCTTGACATTGTGTGCGAGTGAGACGGAACGATGACCGAAGTCGACTGGTCCGGGGACTTGTCGATACGCTTGGTAGAGGAGTATAGGCAGAGGCCTGAGCTATGGGACAGCTCGAACCCGCTGTACCGGGTGCAGACCGCCAAGTATGAGGCATGGTCGGACTTGGCGAGGGTGTTCGAGTGCGATGTCACGGACTTGCGCAAGAAACTGAACTCGATATTCGCGTCGCACCGCCGCGAGAAGGGCAAGATCCGGAACGGTGGCCGCTCCACCTGGTTTCTGTACCCGTACCTGCGCTTCCTGCCCAATCATTTAGACTCGAGCACGTCGGCGGACGGCACCACCGAGGTTATTATGGTAATACACCTTCCATGTTACTTTTCAGTAATTGTAATAGAAGCTGGACATTTACTTACCTATTTCTTTCGTGGTCCATTAGTAGGTAATAAGGATCGCAATATTTTCAAGTCTATGTTTGATGGCTACAAAAATGCCCTTACATATTTAAAGCGCTTTAATTCCGTCACTGGGAAACGGGGAAGGCAACTGTCAAAGTGACGCTGACGTGATGGTCCCAAAAGTCAAACTGTCATAACAAAAGAATTTTATGAAAAAAAAAAACGATTTATTGATGTAAAATGACTAGATGTTGTATAATAGACTGTCAAAACGATGGAACATACTTTCCGACAATTCACTCTATCAAGAAATAATGGGTAGCTGCTGTGACTGCTGTGAGAATGTGAGAACGAAAATTGTATTATCACCAATGATTATCACTAAGGAAAAGCTATTTAATAAACAAATATCCACCCTTGCGAAGCCAGGACAGGCCGTTAGTTGAATTTATATGATTTTTAACCGACTTCAAAAAAAAGGAGGAGGTTCTCAATTCGTCGGAATCTTTTTTTTTTTTTTTTTTTTTTTATATATGTTCCCCGATTTCTCGAAGGCGCCTGGACCGATTTGGAAAATTTTTCTTTTGTTTGAAAGGGTATACTTTCCAATTGGTCCCATGATCACCAGGTCAGGATCTGATGATGGGATCCTAGGGAAATCGAGGGCAACCTTCAAATTTTATAGGCACATAGTACCATTTTCATATATTTTCTAAAGCTGTCCAAGTATTTGCATCTGATAATCATCATCTCAGGTGGATGACCTGATGATGGAAGGTACAACTCCTTAACAGTAAGGAGTAGGCATCGATTGATTTACTTTGTGTTCGCATATCTCCGGAACTACAAGTCCGATTTAAGTAATTCTTCTTTTGTTTTACTAGGTATCACTTAACTTAGAGAATACTGCAAGTTTCATCAACATCGGTTCAGTAATTTTTGAGATATGGAATTTTATTAGCTTATTGTGTACATGAGTGATGTAAACGTACCGGTGCGAAGGATTACAAAATTCTAGTGCACATGTGAGAGAATAATGTTCTTGACAAGAATTCGGGTTGAATACCTATTTAAACTAAAAAGAGTAAAATAAAAAACTTTTTCAAATAAATGTAACCGCCTTCAAAAACAAGTTTTTTTTCTTTTCATTGTCTTTTTAGCCACCGACTTCCGAAAGAAAAGTTATTTTGTAGATTATTTTACACTTTTTTGTGGTTGTTTTTGAAGGCGGTTACATTTTTTTTGAAAAAGTTTTTTTGCTATAACTAAACAATCGAATACACTTTTCAAAATGGTATCTAATAAGTTCCTTTTCTATTGGAGGTTAAGTAGGTACCTATTGCATCCTATTGAATCGCTCTTTATATCATGAAATGTTTCGTCTGGTGGAAGAATTTACACACACATTCAGTTGACTGTCATCTTACTAAATGTTATTTTGAGAATCAATTTACTGTTTGCTGGTTAGCATGATAATTATGTAAGTAATCTTGGCTTGAATTTAAATCAGCCATAACTTTAACCCAACGGTTAAAGCGCGGAAAACCTCGCGGGAGATTATGACAACCCCATCACCCCACCCCTGCACTATTACCCCTCACAATTACCCGTGCAACTGGCAGGACCCCGGGTTATTAAAAGTACTAGTAAGTTATACTACACAACATGTGGGGTGGAGTTACGCAAAACACTCGCATTTCAAATGCCATTTATTTTGACAATTCAACAATATTCATTGCGCCATTTACGCGGTCGTGGTGACGAGTTTTCACACGAATGAAGCAATGGATTACGAATTACCAGATGTTGTTACGCAAATAGAGTGCAGGTTTTATGCCTCTCTTACGAATAGGTGTAGTAAGGAATTGATAAAAGTTACAGTTCTGTAAGTCTTCAAATATTTTCAAGATTTTTTAGACTGATACATTTTAAAGCCACTAACGGGAACTTACCAGTTTTGTAATTAGATTTTGACAGCTAAATACATAGTTTGTTATTGTTCCTGGCTACACATGAAACATCAAATAGAATAGACAGAATGTGATGATTGGTTTAAAACACCCACAAGGTTACGATCGATATAGAAGTAAGTAACCCATTTCATGAACAACACGGTTTCTTTTTTAGTCCCCATAATTTAGTATTTGATAAAAAGCTCTGACACTACGAACATTGCAAATTAAATCACTCTCGTCTTCAAGGCCACATGCTCCATCTGATATAGGCCATCAGCCATCAGGTAAATCATTATAAAGCGGTGGTCAGACAGGCTTTCGGCCATTTGTCTTAAAAAATCGGTCAGTGTGGCCATAACCTTGATCGAGTACATAACCGGTGCCAACTATTTACTGGCTTATTTATTTACATCTATTTAATTTGTGGATTGTTTTTGATATTATAATGAATTGCTTCTTTCTTTTATATTTTCGAATCTATAAATTCCAACAGAATTTATAGATTCGAAAATATAAAATAATGTGGAATCTGGACCAGAATCTTTTAAAACACACCAAATTCAAGGCTTAAGCAAAGATAACGTGAAAATCTAGGGTAATGGAGTAATTTCATGAGATTAAGACAAGTATTACCTACAATTATGTATCTATTCACGACTTCTCGTCTAATTCATGTGATGACCTTGGTGATCAAGAAACGGGAACTGATCTGGTAACAATGTGATCCAATGATTTAGGCAATTATTTTGATGAAAATCTCTCGTTAACTAGCATAAAAAGTAGCAAACAGAAAATTTCTCAGTATGTTTCACATCTCTGCCCGGAAATAGTTCGAGTTGTCAACAAAGTGTAATGACCATGTTGTTGCCACTTCTGGCTGCTGTAAACTTGCTGCCAAATTTCATCATCCTACAGGCTATTAGTACACACAGATTATTATATCATTCATTATCTTGTCTACCATAGATCATCTTTAATAATAACTGCTAAGTTGCTTGTGATCCTTCCTTCTAGATAAGATACTCGTACAATATTTGTATTATTTTTATAAAAGATAATAATGTTGCATCAGTAAATAACACTCTTCATATTATGTTTTTATTTCTTATCTGTCTACACGTGTCGACAGTGGAGTGCACTTCAAAGTTAAATTATACACATTTATGAAAAAAAAATTGTAATAAAATTGGCAGCAGCTGAGAGCTATTGGAAAGACTATAAATATTTGAAACGTCTTTAAATATCCGGCTCGAAGGACCAGAATGTTTGTGAGCTTGATATTATAAACCACTGAAAGTCTCGATTTCGTGCATGGCAGATTTTTTAAATAACATACTTAATTGTGAGCAAAAACATTACACAGCGTAAGGTGACATGACAGACATTCATATTGACACATTACAATAAAGTTAATAATTCTTCATAGTATTGCAAGACTAGTACTAGTCAGTACAGATTAATTGTATTTGACTATGGCAGAATATTAAACACTAAATCATAGAAGTACTTCATATTCTACAAGTTGATGATGGCGATTTTTCAAAAGAAATTAATTCTTCGTGTGTTCCCGAGCTCAGCAATGCTACACATAACGACAGCTTATCACCAAGGTCACTGCTTATCACCCAAATAAATTAATTATAGGAAACAATTTACTTGTTTTATTGCAAAACACAAGGGCATCACAGTTGAAAATATTATTTAATTATAATATAATATCGAAGAGGTTCAGCAAAACACTATTGACGATCTTTATTAAATTGTTGTGTAATTGATTTTTTTTTAATGAAAAATAGGAATCAGGAAATCAAGCAAACAAAGAGGTCATTTAGTGTTACATATATTTAATAAATATGTAATAATATGGAGATTATTCATTTAAACAATGATCCATTGAAATATATAATTTTAAAGCTGTCAGCCCGAAAATACCCAAAAGTCTAAAAAAAGTGCTGTAATAGTAGTTTATGTAACTGGTACATAATGAGGGGTATTATACACGAGTGTGAGTTTAAAAAACGAGCGAAGCGAGTTTTTTAATAGTATCACACGAGTGGTATAATACCTAGTTATGTACAGTTTCATACACTACTTTATCTACTCTCATTGAATGCGAACATATCAAATAAAAGATAAAAATTAATTAACACTAATATTCATCCACCGAAATACAAACGTCAAAATTCCAACATTCCTATTTAAAGCGCGCGCAGCCACAGATAAAAAATGAAATAGATGTATCTATGGTCAGTAATCTGTATCATAATGAAAAAAAATTAAATTATAACATTGTTTTGTTAGAGAAACAGTGTTATAATTTAATTTTTTAATTTCATTACGATACTCTATGGTATAAAGTATGTCATTATAAACTCGTTTTGAGTTTTGTATTTCGAATTTTACGATATGAGAGTAGATAAAACCTATAAAAGTTACTTTTTTCGCGTTATAATTGTTGTATATTTAGTCTATGGCACATTAGTTTTAAGAATAAAAAATGTATTGTCTATGGTCTTCCTGGATCACCTAAGCTACGATGTAACGGACGCCATCGTGTAAAGCTCTCAATAAATTATAATCCGAATTCATCTCAAGAAGTTGTCTTATTACAAGAACCCAGCCAGCCCCAAGCACAACATGGTGTCAGAATTGGTCTCAAAAGGTGAGAAATTTATAATTATTCAAAATGTCTGACAAAATCTTCATTGCGAACATAAGGCCGCTAAAGATAGAAAATGGCGACAATGCTGCCGAGAAATGGAGGCAATGGAAGCAACGTTTCGAAATATTCATGGATGCTAACGAAATCAGCAAATGTCCAAATGCTAAACAGACAGCAATTTTACTGAATACGATTGGTGATGACGCGCTTGAAATATTCAATAGTTTCAACATCGACAGGACACAAACGAGCGTAGAAATAATTTTGAAAAAATTTGATGACAAATTCAGTCCGCACACCAACTTAACAGTTGAAAGATATAATTTCTTCACGAGACTACAGAAGCAAGACGAAACTTTGGAAGAATACCTCACAGTTCTCACTAACCTATCGACCGCATGTGAATTTGCAGCACTAAAAGATTCTCTTATAAAGGATATGCTCGTCATTGGTATACAAAATACACATATAAAGGAAAGACTTCTTCAAGAAGAAAATTTGACAATTGAAAATGCCATGAAAATTGCAAAAAGTCTCGAACTGTCTCAAGAAAGGTCAACAAAACTCATGTGCAAAACTGAAAACAAAGAAACAGTGCAAGCAATCAAGTCAAGTAACAGAAGCCGTTCACAGACCAGGTACAACAAAAATAATCATCACTACAGGAATAGATCATCATCGTCAAGCAGAAATAACTTCAAACAAAGACTAAAAACACCAGACAACAATGTATGCAGGAGGTGTGGTCAAGTACACAAATACAAATGTCCAGCAGAAGGCAAGACTTGCAACAATTGTAGGAAGAAAAACCACTTTGCAAAATTTTGTTTCTTCAAAAATGCAGGAAATAATAATAATTCTGGTAATAATAATCATAGAGTAAGTACAATTCACTCATTATCACATCCACAAGATAATCAAATTGTCATACGTTCCATTAACAAAAATTTGAACAGTACAGGAGACTGGCAAATTAATGTTTATTTTCAAAATTTCAAAGTCAAATGTCAAATAGATACAGGAGCTGACACAAATGTCATATCAAAGCATACTCTTGAAAGAATTAGGTCTAATACTCAGGAAAATATTAATTTAATAAGAACAAATAATAAAATATATACTTTTTCAGGAGAAGTAGTGCCAAATTTAGGTACTTGCATCTTAAATTGCTCATTTGAAAATGGAGTTTCAGCAAGATTACACTTTACTGTGGTAGATTGTGAATGCATTCCAATAATTGGGTGGAAAACATGTGAAAAACTTGGTATTGTAAAAAGAATATTCAAGATTGAAGACAGACATAGCAACAGGTCAGTACAAAATATTGTGTCAAAGTACGCTAGTACATTTGAAGGTTTAGGTTGTTTACCTTACAAGGCTCATTTAGACATTGATCTCAGTGTTACACCAAAAGTTTGTCCGGTACGTAGAATTCCCTATTCTTTAGAAAATCGCCTGAAGCATGAACTAAAGAGTATGGAACAACAAAAAGTCATTGAAAAGGTTGAAAAGCCAACAAAATGGGTAAATTCTATAGTCCTAGTAGAAAAACCTAATGGTAAGTTGAGGATTTGCCTGGATCCAAGAAACTTAAATGAAGCTATAAAGAGACCCTACTATCCATATCCTACATTTGATGACCTTAGATCTAAAGTAGCCGGAGCTTCTATTTTTTCAAAACTGGATGCTAGTTCAGGATATTGGACTATTTGTTTAGATTCAGAAAGTAGTGACTTATGCACTTTTAATACACCCTACGGTAGATATAAATTCCTTAGATTACCGTATGGCATTAATTCCAGTGGAGAAATATTCCACAGAACCATGAATCAATTGTTTGGAGACTTACCAGGAATAATAATATTTGTCGATGACATTCTTGTCTATGGGTCGAATGAAAAAGAGCACAACGAAAGGCTTGAATTACTGTTCAAACGTGCATCTGAAGTAAATTTAAAATTTAATAAGTCTAAATGTCAATTTGGTATGGAGGAAATACGCTATGTTGGTCATATTTTTAACAAAAATGGAGTGTCACCCGACCAATCTAAAGTCGAAGCAATTTCTAATATGTCTAGTCCAACAAATGTTAAAGAACTCCAAAGATTTCTAGGAATGATTAATTATTTAGGTTCCTACATTCATAACTTAGCTGAAGAAACCACTATTTTGAGAGACTTGCTAAAAAAGCAAAATACTTGGAAATGGTTAGATCAACATGAACAACAATTTAAAAAATTAAAATCATTAATATGTCAGTCACCCATTCTTGTTCATTATGACATCAAGAAACCTATTAGATTGTCTGTTGATTCATCAAAAAATGCAGTAGGCGCTGTAATATTACATGGTAAAAATCCTATAGCATATGCCTCAAAATCACTAAATAAAAGTCAAATAAACTATGCACAAATAGAAAAAGAGCTTTATGCCATTGTATTTGGTTGCAATAAGTTTCACCAATACATATACGGTAAACCTGTTCAAGTCGAAACAGATCATAAACCTTTGGTCACTTTATTCAAAAAACCCTTGTCAGAAGTCCCTACAAGATTACAACGTATGATGATAGCCTTACAAGCTTATCACTTAATTGTTTCTTATACCAAAGGAACAGAAATGTACATTTCAGATACTTTGTCACGTGCTCCCATCAAGGACACTAACCAAAATCAAGAATTAGTTAGCCTAGACGATTTAGACAACGAAGTCGAAATTCATATTAACTTATTAACTTCTAACTTAGCTATCACAAAAGAAAAACTGGATAAAATTTTACATCACACAAATCATGATTTAATATCACAAAAACTTAAAGAATATTATAAAATAGGATGGCCTAAATGCAAAGAACATTGTGACAATTTAGTATCACCTTATTGGAATATTAAGGAAGAAATTCATATGATTAATAATTTACTTTTCAAAAACAACTCTGTCATAATACCTAAGTCTATGAGGTCTGAAATTTTGAATATCCTTCATGAAGGTCATTTAGGTATAGAAAAAACAAAAAGTTTAGCTAGAGGAGTAGTTTATTGGCCTAACATCAACCAGGACATAGAAAATAAAGTAAGACAATGTGAAACTTGCAGTATTTATTCTTCAAATAAAACTAAAGAGTCAATGTTATCTCATGAACAACCACTATTTCCTTGGCAAAAACTAGCCACTGATTTGTTTGAATATAAAGGCAAAAAATATTTACTTGTTGTAGATTTTTATTCCAATTACATAGAAATAGCAAATTTAAACAAAGACAGTAGAACTTTGAATGTCATAACACACTTAAAATCTATTTTTGCTAGACATGGTATCCCATTACAACTTCTAAGTGATGGAGGTCCCCCTTACAACTCGTTGGAATTTAAAAAATTTCTTCTTGATTGGAATGTTGAACATATTGTGTCAAGTCCACATTTATCTAGGTCAAACGGACTCGCTGAAGTTTCTGTAAAAATTGTGAAAAACATATTAAGAAAATGTGATGAATCAGGGTCTGATCCCTTCATAGGATTACTACATTATAGAAATAGTCCTAGAGGAAATATTGCTTCACCTGCTCAGTTACTAATGTCAAGAAATTTAAGACCTAAAATTGTAAAATTTTCAGAACACAAAGTAAAGAAACACAGTAATTTAAATAAAACAAAATTATATTATAACAAAAATTGTAAAACATATCCAGCATTTTATAATAACCAACAAATTTACTTTAAGAAAAATCCAAAAGATATCATATGGACTAAAGGTACTATTGTTTCAAAGACAGACTTTCCTAGATCATTTATTGTTAAAGATTGTTATGGTACAAATTACAGAAGAAATAGTCAACATATTCAGAAAGATTGTAAACAAGCTAAAAAAGAAATGTCGCAAGCTGAGTATAGCTCGAGAGGTAGATTGATAAAAAAGAGACAGAAATTAGATTTATAAATTTGAAATTGTGTATTAATATTGTATAATGTTAAAATATATTGTATTATTATAATTTTATTTATCTTAGCTTTATTCATCAGTTTAAGGTTATTGATAAGTGTCAAATTGTCAATGTCAT
The DNA here is from genome assembly GCA_954870645.1 of Agrotis clavis. Taxonomy (NCBI): domain Eukaryota; kingdom Metazoa; phylum Arthropoda; class Insecta; order Lepidoptera; family Noctuidae; genus Agrotis; species Agrotis clavis. Next base: position 23,110,405 of record OX940935.1, on the reverse strand, counting down.
AATTTTATAAATGTCAATGTCATAATAATTTTATAAATGTCACATCAAACCTTTTAAAAGAAAAAAGGGCATGTTGTATATTTAGTCTATGGCACATTAGTTTTAAGAATAAAAAATGTATTGTCTATGGTCTTCCTGGATCACCTAAGCTACGATGTAACGGACGCCATCGTGTAAAGCTCTCAATAAATTATAATCCGAATTCATCTCAAGAAGTTGTCTTATTACAAGAACCCAGCCAGCCCCAAGCACAACAATAATTACCTATGCCTTAAGTAATTAAACATGCTAAGGATATTAAATTACACCTTTACATTAAACCATTTTACATTCATATATTAGTACAGTTTAGACTATGAACCGTCAGTCAGCCATGTTTTATCAAAAAGGAAGCAAACACTATCTAAATATTATGATCCTAATATTATCAGTCGCCAAAATGGAATTTGCCGTAACAAATCTTATATAACTACTTGTACAGATTTTAGTCCAAACATGATATATCATCACCATATCATTACTGATTGCTGAAATATTTACAAATCCTAATCCTAACTGATGTCATAAAGTAGTGGTGTTTTATTTGTAACTACCTACTCCAAAACACTGAACCGATGATGATGACATCAAATCAAATGATGCGCAACTATCCTAGAGACGGTTATAGATTGAAATGGGGGAGATGGCGAAGCTACGAGCAGGAGGTTGTATATTACAAATAATGGTTCTTAAGTCAGTCAGTTAGGTTGATAGGTTACCAACAAGCATTTATTTAAACAGTTGTAATCCGACTGTTGATACGACAAAATAACATTACCATTACATCATTATTTACTAAGCTATTATAGAACTTAATTATTCCGACTTCTTGATCATTACTAAAACAACTAGGGCGTATATAACACTTTGTTCATTATTATTCAGTACCTACTAGCAAACAAGTAATAATTCACTATTATTTATCTTGTTTTTCTACATTAATTACCGCTGCCGATACGCGGCTAAACAAGTATTGAAACAATTCGCTTTGCCGATAGTGACCTCATCGCAAAATATAGGTCAATCAAACACGAGTTTGAGCAAATTAATGAATATTGCATCGATATTATAGCAAGTTGTTTTAACAAGCTAGTTTCCTGGTCGGAGTCAAGGTTGGGGGCTCTTCCTGTATTCAAATTAGGGAGTGACTTCATTGTTTGCGATTTGGACGGTCACATTGTCTCGAGCCACTGATACCTACTAATTATATCACGTCCTGTTGCTAACGACTACTTGCGACGCAATTGTAGTAATCATGCAAATCGAAATTGATCGTAACGAAACTCTAAAAGAACAAATAGAGTACCTAGCCAAAGCTATATATATATCCATGAAAATGGAAATATAATTTTATGAAGTAAATTAATCAGGTGTTTCCTTCCACAGGGAAGCAACGATGAACCATACTCACATCCACAAACAACAGACGGAAACTCAGACGAATCATCAGACAATGAAGATGAGGACAACAACCACAGGCAAGAAAGAGAAATCATGATCAAACAAGAACCGCTTGTGGAGACATATTGCATCGGAGAACCAGAGCCCGAGCCCAAGAGAAGACCAGAGCGACCCAAACTAAGGCAACCACTCAAGAAATACAAACTTTCCAAACAACCGTTAAAACGGAAACTGGTGCCGGTGAAAGAACCTGAATCCCTTGACAGCAGACTACTAGAAACATTGAAGCTATTGAGAAAGTCAGACTTGTCGAGAAAAAAAGACGAATGTGACAGCTTTGGAGACTACATAGCAGTTTCCCTGAGGAAGCATGATGAGAGGACACGGAGTATGATCAAGCAGGCCATCAACAATATACTGTTTGAGCAAGAAATGAAGAAATACAGCAGCAACCAGTACACTGTGGTGCTTTCAGGGGTCGATGAAAATCCTCTTGTGATAGGCGATGGTGATGACAAGTAGTTCCTCAATGATATTCCGCGTATAGCAATTAATAAATTTTTAAGTGAGACTGATTTAAATTTTGAGGATCATAATTTTTATAAAAACTGACTCCTTGGAGACGAACAATATTGTCTAATTATATTATAAGAAGTATTTAGAAGTGTGTCCGTCGTATTTAAGTAAGGAGATGCGTTATTGAAGAATAATGAATGTTTTTAGTTTCATGTAGGTTAATTAGTAATAAATTCGTATAACTGTAAACCCGTAACTTTATTTTACACCCACAAAAATCTATAATTACGATACGAATATTATGAGATACAACATTGAGAATAGACTACATAAACTATAAACTGCACGGATTTCTCATAGTGCAGTGAAGGTGAAGTTGATGTTGTTTTCGTCTAAAACTTCATGTATTTGCATTATTAACTTCGGGGTCATTGCAAAGTGACTGGCTGGAAGCGAGTTACGAGTAACACTATGATACAAAACGTTTTTGATTTAATTAATTTTCCATTCAAAGTAAACAATAAAGGAGTTGAATAACATCCTTCTTTTTTCTATCATAACATATTTCCATTACACATTTTATCACAGTTTCCTGTATGACTCTCATAAAACAGCCACTATCTAAATTAACTGAAACATTTCCATTTAACAGGAAAACCGCTGTGCAGTTCGTTGTACTACCTACCTATAATTATTTAGCAAAAAAATATGGAATCAATAAAAAGTGTACATTAAACACATGTATCGTCAACCGCTCTAAACCAACTGCATTGTGTTCGCCTTACGTTTTTTTCCATTATTTTTTACATCCATCAATCAATTATTTAGATCAAGCTGTCTACGTGCCTGCTCACACGACTGACTCAGGTCTCGTAGCGATATCACTTGCATCCATCACGATTGCAACTATTTGTTCTCTTTTATATCTATTGCTGCTTTACTTCCTCTTTCGTTGATGCACTTGCACAGCTAATGTGCAATGTAATTTGAAACTACCTTTATTTGCTTCTATAAATGTTTAAATTGGTAAATGTTGTCTGTTTTAAGTCTAGTAGTTTCTTTGGTGCAGTTTCTTGCTGCGTTGCTTTCATTGCATCTTTTACATTGCAGGTGTCTTTACTTTTGTTAGCAGGCAGTGCATTGTATGCTGTGATTATCGACGCTTTAGTAATAAGAGTATCATTCTTGGTGCGGAGCATAACGCCACCTACGTCACCAGTATGTGCATGTATGTTTGTTTTTTCGCGTGCAATCTAGCGATGCATTTGCATTTAATTGGCTTCGGTTACAAGAAATTTTTGCTCAAAGCAAACTAGTTGAATCATTTTTCAATTCAATTGCTTCAACGTGTCTTATTATTGTAGTGTATGTTGAATGGTGTAATTGGACGTTGCGAGCGTCCACAATTGTTCGTGAATGACATATGTGTTATGTATTAGCGAGCGACTTGAATATGTATGGCTCTTTATTCAGTACATTTTCAGAAGTAAATTGTTTGGAGCTTTATCAAACACGTGTTACATTATTACTATCATACATCAAAAATACTCCTATGTTCGTATCGTCAATACATCAGTGTCAAACGAAAAAAGAAATACATGTACTGAAAATACCAGCATTTACATTAGGGATTAACAATACGTTTTGACCTGAGTTGTTCTGTTTGACCCCTTTTAAATTCTGTTGGATGATTCATGCGAATATTTATGAAAAACACAATGAGCTCACGTATTTCGTTATTGAAGTATAAATTAGCTGAAAATAAGTAAGCAATACTAGTGAATACAATACGCATGGTAGGCGAGTGGGTGTGGCGGTGCTCATCACTCCGCGCATGCGTAGTGGACAGCCACCACTGTGGGTAACTAACTGCCTAGCTGGCAAATAGGCACTTATGTTACATTGTAGTTGTAGCTGTAAATCTGTCTTACTAAACCATCCTGTATAATATGTAAGACTTTCTGATTCTCGTCCCTGTATCGATCTTTCAGGACAATACAGGTGTTTTGTTTCCGCAATCTCTTAGCGGAAACAAAGTCCAAAATTACTTTACTTTTCAGTATGCTAGTACTCGAAGGACCAATTTAGCTGAACGGGTAAGTAATATATGATATAACTACAAAATCTCTAAAATTTACAAGAGATAACGACTAAATATATAATTTTATTTGATATAACGATCTGTTAATATAATAAACGATTGACATAATTTTATTATGACTAATTTCTTTAAGCATAACAATCAATGAATATAAATTCGTTTTGTATACCACTCAAAAGACATAAAACTTATTTGCTCTAATTTTTTTTCTTCCTGGAAAGTAATTTAACACTGATGTGCCTAGTAATAGTACCACCTGCCATGAATGTTGGACGGAGCCCCGCTTCGCGGGGCTCCTATTTCTGCGTACAGGGTTTAAAGTAACCTAACACGAAGGGGATGGCGGGGTCTTTCAGACCCCGCCATCCCCTTCGAACCTAACCTGTCCGTGTCGGGGTGCCTCAACTCCCGAGCTCGCTTCGCTCGCTCTTGCATCCTAGGTCAAATAACTGATTACTACCTGTCATGCTGGCTCGACGGAGCCCCGCTTCGCGGGGCTCCTATTTCTGGGTGCAAGGTTTAAAGTAACCTAACACGAAGGGGATGGCGGGGTCTTTCAGACCCCGCCATCCCCTTCGAACCTAACCTGTCCGTGTCGGGGTGTCCCAAGTCTCGAGCTCGCTTCGCTCGCTCTTGGATACTAAATTTTTCTAATAACAATAGCAATCGTGAAGACAAACAATCAAAGTTCAAGGGATAAGCCAAAGTCATCAAATAAAATGTTTAAACGTTAAATTATATGTTTCAAACGTTATATGTAATGATCTTCGCTTAAATAAACGTTATATCAAATAAAATTATATGAAATGAGTTTTAGAGTAACACAAACACTATGTGTAAAGAAATTATATCAACCGTTGGTATATCTCACGTTGATTATATCATGTGAACGTTATTGAAATGAAAATATATCAAATAAGTTTATAAGAAATGAGACGCACCCTAGCTGAACAAATAATTAATTTTCAATAGCATACGATTTCTATATTTCGTTTGTCACTCTTATCAAAGATCGTGGGTGACCTGTTCTGTTCCAATTAGTCTGGAAAACCCACAATCGCTTTCAATGAATTTAAATCCACCCAGCAACACAATTAGTAGGTACATGTGTAACCACACGTTCTCACAGAGTGATATGTCCTCTGAAAATTCGGGTAACCACTAGTCCAACAACTGCCACATTGCGTCAGCCATTGGACTCAGAACACGATGGAATTGCATCAGTAAATAAACACTTGGTCTAGCCAGTCGACCCCGATCATGTAGAGGAAAAACTCCAAAAAAACAATAGAATGAGGAAGTACGAAATCTATTGTTATTAGATTTTCTTTTCCTGCGCTTTTAGGATTCAGGTAAAATTTTCACAATCAGTTTTATTACTACGGCAGAGATAGTATAATTTAAGACTTACCTATGTCTGTTGTAACTTAGTAGCTTATTATACTTACCTATTGTTTTTTTTCAAAATAATTTACCGTCAAAATTGGCAAAAGGGAGTTTGTCTCAACCATCTCAACGCACTTTTTGGGGCCTATAACGTTTCCACCGTTGTTTTATTTTTTAATGTTATCTTGCATGTTAACCCTGGGGAGGTTGTTAGCTACTTAACCGGACTTTTGTGTGGATACCTTCAATGCTTCCACTGTTGAGACACAGGCCTTCTCTTTGTATGAAGGATTTTGTACGGACTTATGACTGCAAATCGATGTTTTTCTGTGAATGCTACAAACTGAACGAAATCAAGGAGATTTCACCTAACAATAGTTTTATTGATGAAGTAAAAATTCTCCAGGGAAATACTGTTGTAACGTTCTCTCTTCAAGATAATGAAAACGTGAATCATAAAATGAAATGACCCGTAATTTCAGATAACCTTCACGGTAACCGTCTCGAATGTTCGCTCGCAATAGTATTAGGTACCTATTTCATTACTTTAAAATTCTGAAATGAAACACGTTGCTACCCAGAAGAGGTAACTAAAGTTGGATAATATTTTGTTAACTAAGAATAAGAATAGCTATTGTAAGAAAGAATTTTCAAGAAGTCTTTGAGGTCGATTTTAAAATGTAATTGTGAATTTTCATGAATGTACCATCCACTTACTGATATATATTACATACCTAACTAGCGACCTATAGGTAACCTAGCAACTGTATGCAATCATTAAGTCAATGAAGCAGTATTATAATAATTGCCTGTAATTTAAGTTCTCCTGTAAAAAAACGGTCTGACATCAAATAAAAATTTTCCGTTCGATATTAAGCAAAGTTTCCTTAATTTATCCGTGGATACTGTTGGTAATTACTTCGTCCTACAAAATAACCACGAGTTAATTCGTAAAACCGAGTAGGTATACACATGCAATCGTAATGAACAGCTACACAACACAGAGCTCATTTCATAAGAGATTCATACGATCCCACATGACTTCAGTAACACCAGACATATTGTCGCCTGTATCTAAATATATATCTTACGTAAGTTTCAGTGCTACACATATCAATACATTGAAGTATCTTTCATCGTCTATCACAACAATCGACCTTGTTTCTTAAGGAATAGTGAAGGTTTTCCCATGAGGAGCACGCGCTAGATAAAGTTCGACCTCGAGTTATCGACGGTAGACGTCAACGCCTTTGTTTTTGTTATTCATTCGTATCAGGATAATGATAGTCTTAGGTAATGGGTAATCTCTGATAAGATGGCTGAAGGGTGACAAACAGCTGATGATAAGAGAAGGACACAATGACATCTTTTGTAATTGTGGGTTGTTCAGGACGTTGCTCTTAATCTTCTCACTGTCATAACATAGGTACCTAATCTTTGAGGTTCTTCAACCACAACAACTTATGGGTAGTGAATATTTTCTCAATGAATGTTCAGTCTAGATACCCATTGCCTTTCCAATTCTTATTCACATTTCAGCAGACAACTGATTTTGTATTATTAAAAAAGTATGTCGGATGAGCATTGGGCAAAAATAACTACCTACTCAGTGGATCCCAAATGGCGGTAAACGACCACGCGGCAGGCCCAGAAGGAGATGGCGGGATGAGCTGGACTCATTTTCAAGGGATTGGCCTACAATTGCACTAGATCGCGAAATGTGGAAGGAGGGAAGGGAGGCCTTTGTCCTGCAGTGGGACGACACGGGCTTATAATAATAATAAAAAGTAGACACTTTTATTCACCTGGGTGAATCAATTCCGAGGTGAACAAAGGCTCATGTCGAATTGTTTCACTTTTACATATGAAATTCTTCAGAGGTGAAATGTGGCCACCAAAGTCATGTATATCTATTTTGTGCAGCCAGGTGAACAAAGTGGAATCCATGCTAAGTACTTACTTAAGAAAATTTCCAGAACAAGAATTCAGGTTGGCTTTTAGGCATAGAATTTAAAACCGAGTTACATAGTACGCAGTTACCTACCCAATTTGCCATTTCTGAAGTCAAATGAATAAACTTCTAGAACATTGTTTAGCTATTAAAAGTATCGCATGCTCATAACACCGGAATCGTTCGCCGAGGTACCAGGCGAGCATAATTGCAAGCGGATTTAATTCCCGCGTACTCGGCAGAACTGGAAGCCGTAGCAACGCTGCGGATATACTAACTACAATTTGCGTAACTGTGCGGTTGTTACGATAAATTATATTAAATTATATACTTTTATATTAGCTGCTAGGTACTATTATAGTAATCCCACAATCTTTTTAGAGCTCTTACACACGAGCGGCATGCTCCCAACGGCAGAGGTAACTGCAGCCGTCGACGCGCGTCGGCGGCAACCGCTGACGCGTCGACGGCAGCCGTCGACATTTCAACTGCGCGGCAGAGGTAACTGCAGCCGTCGACGCGCGTCGGCGGCAACCGTCGACGCGTCGATGGCTTCCATTGACGCGTCGACGGCAGCAGTCGACCTATAGCGGCACTTGCAGTTGTAGTGTGCCGCGCAGTTGAAATGTCGACGGCTGCAGTTACCTCTGCCGTTGGGAACATGCCGCTCGTGTGTAAGAGCTCTTACTTTAATTGTATTTTGTTTGTTTTCAATTGACTCACATTCAAAAAGAAAAAAAAAGTTATTTAGTTTCTACTATTACAACTGGGCTAAGATTTTGGTTTTGGCTTTTTTTTCTTAGAGGATATAAAATACCGGCGTTATTTAGATTATATACATGCTTACAGAAAGTCACAGATTATAGAAACAAAAAATGTTGAACTTGTAAAAGTGATTTATTTTTGTTTGTTTAGAAACAAATTTAATTTATCTGTTATCAATTAAATCAATCAGAGACGACTTAAGTGTCGTCTGGATGATACATAACAGTTTCATCATCGCATAGGTACATACATTATGATGACAAGTGCCGCTTTGACTGACGCAATGACGAGTGATGATCATTGTGGAACTTCATAGAAAACCTAGATATTTCCATCTTGATAAAAGTCAACAAGGTAAACTGCAGACCATAGCTCCATGCCGCAGCAAGTGCTAAAGTGTGCAATTAACAATAACGTAATTATAGCAATCTTGATACCCCTGGTCAAGTGTGTCTGCGATCTGAGAGGCTGCACACTTGCACAGTCTTGACACTTGACGGCACTTCGTAAACATCAATGATCAAGCACTGTCTGCCTGTGTTAGTACTTGTGATTGTAGACAATATGGCTGCGAAGATCTATTGATAACACATTATTACATCATATCTAAATCTACTGCCACGTGTCGAAGTCTTTATCGTATATCTATGGAAAAATATGGAAATTGAAGATTGTCGGAGAGGAATTGTAATTTGGTCCTTCAGTTCGTGGAATATTTTATTTTGTTACGGGAAAACAAACAGTAGGAAAAAAATATTTGCTAAAAGTTTAGGTACCTAATCATTTAAAGTTTCTAGAGTTAATTGTATTTTGTGTGGGATTGTTTCATTTTTATAGCAATAAGTACATGTGTTTTTGTTGTATTTTTATCTAAGAAACACGTTAGAGTATCTATTTATAAACTAAAGACCAAATAAAAATAATATTCAAGATTGTTCGAGATCTAGCTATGTGATGTGATTAGGTGTATTAATGGAAACATTCTGTTGTCGTGACTTCTGTAAATTAAATAGATAAAATAATTGTCATCTCATGCCATTCATTATCGCGGTAAAGTAAGTAGACAGCGAAACTTCTAGATATTTCGCGAATGTTCTAGCAAGAGGACGTTGACTTCTATATGTACGAGGATCTTATGGGCACATCGTCATATTGATGCGATACATAAGAGAAAGGTTAAAAAGATCTGAAACTGAAGTAAACAACACATGTTTTCCGCTGATATTTCTGTACGGAGGCCGCGCTACGCGTCACGTACACCCCACCACAATAAATTACTCATACACGTCTTTTTTTCACACACAATTTTCACTCTTATATTGAATGGGTGATTTGTATTGGGCTACTCCAATAATATACTTCTTGGTTGATTACAAGTTTATTACCAGTTTTACAATAATTTTCGTTTTTATTAGAAAAAATATGTAGTTTTGCCATAAAGAGTAGCTGTCACCCAATGCCAAAGCGCGCGGAATCGCGCTGTCACATTGACATTTGGATGCGTTCAGAAACGGCTTGAACATCTTCCCCCCCCTCGAACTCTTCAGGGTCTCGAGGTTTGGAAGTTGCTTCGGGTAGAGAACAAAGGTTGTGGACAGCTCGACGAAAAGTACCCTTCGATGTGTAGACGTCTGCCACTCGAGCTGTTCCATCAGCTCCGCGATACAGCTTTGATATCCGTGCCATTCGCCATTTCAGTGGCGGAACGTTTGGTTCCTTGATAACGACCAAGTCGCCTTCCTGGAGTCCCCTTTGAGCGATCTGCCATTTGTATTTTTGCTGTAACTCGCTTAGATACTCCTTTCTCCACCCTTCCCAGAAATGTTGCCGCATTTGTTCTAAATTTCGGTATCGGTCCAGCTTGGTTATGTTCTGATCGGTTAAGTTTTCCGACGGAAGAGAGGTTAAAGGCCTGCCGATCAGGAAGTGCGCGGGAGTCAAGGGATTAAGGTCGTTAGGATCAGAGGATAGTGGGCTTAACGGACGTGAATTGAGGATTGCTTCAATCTGCGCGAACAACGTTGATAACTCCTCAAACGTAAGATGCTTATCACCTAGAATTCTAGTCGTGTGGTATTTAGCAGATTTAACACCTGCCTCCCAAAGCCCACCAAAATGGGGAGAGTAAGCTGGCGAAAATTTAAACGCAATGCCTTCGTCGGCAGCAAAACCCGTAACGCACTCATTGCTTGACTTTAAAAATCCTGCTAATTCGTTATTTGCACCAACAAAATTTGTTCCATTATCGCAGTACAATTCTAAGGGCTTTCCTCTACGAGATATAAAACGTCTTAGGCATAAAATGAATACATCAGAAGAAAGGTCGCTTGCTACCTCTAAGTGAACAGCCTTTGTGCTGAAACAGACGAATAGACACATGTAACATTTTGTAATTTTACACCCACGGCCCTTGCGATCCGCAATGTAGAACGGTCCGGCGAAATCAACACCACTTACTTGAAACGGTAGGTTAGGAGTCACTCTTGAAGAAGGTAAGTTACCCATAAGAGGATTTATACTTTTAGCTTTCATTACTCGACAAATTTTGCAATTGTTGACAGTTTTTCTAGCTAATATTCTACCTTTCAAGGGCCAAAACTTGTTTCTTAAATCATTGAGCAGCAACTGAGGTCCGCAATGTAAAAGCTTTTTGTGGTGATGACTGAATAACAATTTTGTAAAATTGTGTTTACTATCTAATAATACAGGATGTTTTTTATTATAGGTTTCATTGGAATTTTGGATGCGACCGCCTACACAAAGGATGCCATCTTCATTGAGAAATGGACTGAGGGACAACAATGGCGATGTCGAAGGTAAGTGACGTTTGATTTTAATTAATTTAATTTCATGAGAAAAACATTCGACTTGATGTTCTTTGATTAAAACATTTAATGCTGCATCCAATTCACCTGGTGTGAATGGACCAGTAGTAACCTTGGCCTGTTTATATCGTTTGTAATTTATGTAACGTAGGACATAGGCCATAGATCTTTGCATGGTAATGAGATTAGAACTTTTTTCAAAATCTACTAGCTTAGAACGAGTTACTGAAGACTGTAAAGTAATTGTTGTTATCTTTTTATTAGTTTTTGTTTCTGGTAACTCAGGAATATTTTTTTTTATACTAGCCTGAGGCCATTTACTTGGATCCTCAGATAAAAACAAGGGACCTTCCCACCACAATTTAGCTAACTGAATCGACTTAGGATTTAATCCCCTAGAGGCTAAATCCGCAGGATTTAACTCTCCAGGAACATGCCTCCAAGTGTCAGCTTTGGTCAAATCTTGGATTTCCCTGACACGGTTTGACACAAAGGTCTGCAACTGAAAAGCCTGGGTGGATAACCAACCCAACACTATCGTTGAATCTGTCCAATGAAGAACAGAGTCAATTTTGCAACGAAGCGCCTTTAAAACCTTATTACTCAGGCGTGCGGAAAGCAACGCACCACACAGCTCGAGTCTGGGTATGGTTGCTGGCTTTAATGGTGCAACCTTAGTTTTGGCACAGAGTAATCTCACTAGAGTATGTCCGGAACTGTCAACTGACCGGAGATAAATTGCAGAAGCATAGGCAGCTTCGGACGCATCTGAAAACGAGTGGAGCTCAGTTACAAGTGGTTCGCAAACCAGAACACATCTTGGTATTTCAATTTTAGAGAGAATGTCCAAATTATTTAGAAAACTGGTCCATTCTTTTTGCATATCCTTGTCTACCGGTTCATCCCAATTTAAATTCGACACCCATAGTTTTTGAAGTATTATTTTTGGAATGATAGTGCACAAACCAAGTAAACCCAATGGGTCGAATAACTTAGCTGAATTGGACAAAATGGAGCGTTTGGTTGCGACTTGCTCGCTTTGTATATCCACTGAAAAACGGAAGACATCTTGGGCCGGGTCCCACCTTAACCCTAACACACTTGAAGTTTGAGAACTTAAATTTAAGTTTTTTACTGATGGAGAGTTTGACTCGTCATGGATGGCGGATGGTAAGTTGGTACGCCATTTACGAAGAGGAAGACAAGCTGAATTGAGAATTGCAGTTACTGACTCTACAATGCCCTGTAACTCACTTTCAGTATCAGCTCCTGAAAGTAGATCATCGACATAGAAGTCATTTTTAATGATATTTGATATTTTATCATCCTCGCATTCATTGGCAAGTTGGACCAAACACCTCGTACTTAGAAATGGAGCTGAGGCCGTTCCGTATGTCACGGTATTTAATTGAAAGATCTTAATAGGATCTGACGGATCATCGCGCCATAAAATTTGTTGCAACATACGCTGACACGGATCCACTAATATTTGGCGGTACATTTTTTCCACATCTGCGGAGACCACATACTGATGTTGTCTGTACCTCAACAAAATTGAAAAGAGGTCGTCCTGCACTACAGGTCCGACATGTTGTATTTCATTAAACGATACTCCAGTAGATGTTTTCGCAGAAGCGTCGAAAACAACGCGTAATTTTGTAGTCTCGCTAGTTTCTCGGAGGACTGCATGATGCGGGAAATAGCAACCAAATACAGGTTTCCTGATTAATTGAGTCATGTGACCTAAATCTTCATACTCGCGAATAAATTCAGAATATTGTTGTTTCAAAGTTGGTTTGTTTTTAAATTTCTTTTCAAGTTGAAACAACCTTTTTTCAGCCATGCTGTACGAATCACCTAACATGTCTATGGAACCCTTAAGTGGGATTTTAACACAAAACCTACCGTCACTGAGACGATATGTTGTGTCGCTAAATATCTTCTCGCAATCGTTACTATTGTGGTCAACTTTCGTAGGAATCTCTTCGAGTTCCCAGAACTTAGCTAATTGATCTTTAATTTCTTGCGAAAAATGGCAATGTGATTTTTTACTATTGTAGTAGTTTCCCCCCGTGGGACCAGCAACTATCCACCCTAGATGAGTTTCTTGCAGTATTGGTTTTTGTGAACCCAAACTAACTCTTGCTGTTTGAATTAGCTCCCAAAAAACATCAGCGCCGAGCAATAAATCTATTTCGGCTGGTATATAAAACTTAGGGTCAGCTAGTTGGAATTTACTAGGAATGTTTAATTCCTGAACACAAAGTGCAGAATGGGGCAAACAATCAGTAATTTTGGGTAAAACAAAACATTTGACAGTTGTGTTGAATAATTTATGCATAGAATGTAGTTCTATAATGCAATGCTCTGTTACATTAAACACTGTATTACCCAAACCAGAAACACAATGATAATAATTTTTTTCTTTGCAGATGCCTATCATTTTCTGAGCTTTCTCAGTAATAAAAGATGTTTGACTACCGCAGTCCAGCAAAGCCCTCAAGATAAATAATTGGCCATTGACTGTCACCTGAACCAATGCTGTGGATAAAAGAGCTTGATTGGTAGAGACAGCAGACATTGAAGTGGATGTGGAGGGACCAGATGCTGCAGCAGAGGCAACTACAGGTAAGTTATTTTCAATTCTTTTTGAATTATTATTATTAGAATTGTTAGAACTAGATGTGGAAGTTGATAATGGCTGTTCATTATTTTGTGTATCCTGTAAGGAAGACTGTTTGTGTAGTAGAGTGTTGTGCTTTCTTTGGCATATTCTACAACCGCTTAATCTGCACTGAAATGCCTTATGACCTCCCCGTAAACAGTTAATGCATATCTTTAACAATGAAACTTGTGAGATCCGTTCCTCAACTGGGAGAGATTTAAGTTTTGTGCACTCATATAATTTGTGATCTTGCTTACAGAATACACACTGTTTTTTACTGGAACCGGAGTCAACAGCAGAAGAAATAAATGATTTTGTTTTAGTCAAATTGTGACGTTTTTCATTTTTACTAATCTTACCAACATTGATTGTCTCCATGACTGTGGCTCGCTTACGGAGAAAGGAATAAAATTGTTCTAATGTTGGGGAGTCCTTGTCACTCCTATATTCCTCCCATTTTCTAGCAGTTACAGGATCCAATTTTGTAGAGGCCAGGTAAATTAAGAGAGTATCCCAGTTACCAGTGGGTTCCCCCAGAGAATTTAATGCACTAAGATTCCTAGACATACAATCAATTAAGTTGTGAATGCCTGCATCAGATTCCTTCTGTAAAGGTTCAATTGAAAATAAACATTTAATGTGTTCATTAATTAAAATATGTTTGTTATTGTAACGCTGGCAAAGTAAGTCCCAAGCAATTACATAGTTGTTTGATGAAATTGGCACTGAGCTTATGACGGAGGAAGCAGCACCCTCCAGGTAAGATTTTAAGTAGTGGAATTTGCTTACGTCATCAACATGCTCATTATTATGAATTAGTGATGTGTATGTATCCCTAAAGGAAAGCCACTTAGTAGATTCGCCGTTAAATGTGGAAATTTTAATTGGTGGTAGTTTTAAACCGCTTGAGAATTTAATTGAATTGGACGAGGACTCGGCTATGCCATGGTCTTTCTCAAGATTGTCTAAGATGGACTGTGCTTTGGCAATCAACTTGTAGAAAATATCTTCTGTGATTTCCCGCTCATTCATTTGCCTTTCTGAGTCCTCATCCAACATTTCAATTTGTGATTGAACATCATCAAAGGTGCAAGACAGATCTCGTAGCTTACTTAGTCTTAAAGGTATCTCCTTCATATCTAACTTGCTTGATTCCAAATATTTTTCAAATAATGTGAGACGAGCTCTGATATTGCCTCTCTGTTTAATCAAATCCTTTAATTCCAACATGATGCCAGTGCAAATAACGTAACAGGTCTACTTCAATGTCACTGTTATTAAAATATAGTAGAAAAACAATGAATGGGTACGTTACGGTTCTCCTAGCGCAGATAACAAACCGGTTCCACACAGCGGACACATGCAGTCACACAGCCATCGACATGGCGGTAGTTGGCATGTACGATTCAACAGGCGTAATTTGTTGTTAAACTTTCGCAAGCTTACTCCCAGAGTGTATCTGAAAACATTGACAACTTTGTGAGAATGTGATACTATACAATAGTATCTAAAATACGTTGGGATATAAGAACAATGTGAGATTAACTCAATACAATGACCTCTTTAACATTTGTGTTCGAAATATAAGTAGTGGGTACACGTGAATTAATGAATTTTATGAACCACAAAGAAATGGGTTAAAAACTGAATGAAATCATTACGAACAGCAGAATAAACACTGTTTGTAGGAATGATGTTGTTAAAGCCGCAACTTTACAAAGTTTTAAACCTTGAAGATGCCTAATAAAGGTTGCGGTGTTGTACTTTTGACATAGTCATCGGAATTACCAACGATGTCCACACAAACTAAAGCACAGGATAGGTTTTAAGGATAGAAAATGGAAATAGGATGCACTTCCCTCGGAAATGATGGCTGCAGCTGCTGGCTGGCGAGTTTCTCGAGGTGCTCGTTCCTTTGAATCGAATGACCAACCCGTTGCGACGAAAACTTTTCTTGTACTTTTTCGTTGTTGGTTGAATCACGTCGGGGTCACCAAATGAATGGGTGATTTGTATTGGGCTACTCCAATAATATACTTCTTGGTTGATTACAAGTTTATTACCAGTTTTACAATAATTTTCGTTTTTATTAGAAAAAATATGTAGTTTTGCCATAAAGAGTAGCTGTCACCCAATGCCAAAGCGCGCGGAATCGCGCTGTCACATTGACATTTGGATGCGTTCAGAAACGGCTTGAACATATATCTTTCTGTATACAAAAGATAATCGCAAGAAAGTTTGGCATGACTTGTGACACTAACCGGGGGTCATTGGAACAGTTTTGATGGCAAAAAGTAATTACTTTAGTGTCACTTTGAAGTGAGATCTTCTAAGGGTGTTTACATAAACCGTCGCGGTGAACATCCTGACATCAATGGAAGCTGATAGAAGTGCCGATAGTTGAGGAAAAAGATTTTTTTCAAGACTTATTTGCGCTTGTATATTTGCAGAGTGACACATGTGGAATATTTACACGAGTTGGTAAGTATTCCGTACTTCAGAGACACGTGGTGGCATTTGACTAGCGTCAGAAAAAGTACGGCCTTGTCGAAAGACACTTGTCGACTTGAAGACACAATACGAGCTGAATTTTGACGGTTTGGATGATATCTCAGATCTGACCATTAGATACCAGGATAGCATAGCGGATGAGGAGAGGCTCAGCAATGATGATGATGTGGTTAAAGCAAAATCAACTCGTAAATGTATCATTACCGCGTATAAGTTCAATAAACTTTACTTGTGCATTAGTAATATGAGTGTGCCTATGACAATAGGTATTGGAACTAGGTTTCAAACCCACGACCTCCTAGATAAGCCAAGGCCTTTGGGCCTCAATAAAGACGACCGACTCACAACCGGAATGTATCATCTAGTTCATCAAATCATCACGTAGTATTGTGGCTCATTTTTTTATAATTTTTTGCTGCTTTTAATTATTCTTAGTTATTAATTATTCTTGCGAAACACTTAGCCGATCTCTTTACCGCTAGATCCTTGACATAAAGTTACTTTAACAAAAACTGTTTCAGAATTGGTTCAGTAATTCCGTCAATATCTAAAAAAATATGGACGAAAGATCATAAAAGTATTTTATGACTCACTAAAAATATAATTTGAAATATTCCGGTTTGTGATAAAAGAGGGAATTTCTAGAAATCATAAAATTACGTCATTCCTCTCGGTGTAAGATCCGTGGAAATAAAACATTGATAAGGGGATCAAGTAGATAAGTTGTATCAGTCGGTGTTGCACTTTTGTGTCATATTTATTAATAGGAATAGGTGTCATGTAATTTACATAACCATTTAGTTAACAATTTATATAACTAAGCATTCATTACCCCTCTCTACTTTTCAAAAGTTCAGTTGAAGATTTCAAGTATGTTGGAAAACTTAGACCTAGGAGAACTAGAAGAGCCCTAAAGAAGTAATTATAAGCACGACAAAGCATACACCTGTACCCTTAGCAATAGTTTTCACTCTTTTACTTTGCAGCGTCTTTCCAGTATTTACAGCGTTTCTTGTATGAAAAAATGGAACAGCGCCTCTGGTGTGCGAAGAAGGAACTAATTTTTTCCTTGAAAATTGTCAATTTGAATTTGTCAAAGTTCCAGTTTACTTTACGTAATTACGTCTTAAATACTGAAAACTCAGTTAAACTACAGTTTAAAATTCCTGTAACCTAGTCTTTTATCACCTCTTGGCTAGCTTTTCCCCTGAGTTCGACTTCGTCTAAATTGAATGTAGCTGGATAGCAGTATTCAACATGGTGCGACGAGCACCCACTAACCTCCACAACCCAATTAATACTGGGTGTATCTGTATATCTCTTGGTAAAACTGATTAGTAGACTTTGGAACCACTGTACAAAAATTACAGCTGGGAGTTGATCCCGACTGTTATTTGTCTGCGTTTCGCGACACGAAGGAAACACGGTGTGTCTTATGCATTCCGGATTTATTATTGTGTGAGTAGATGGAAAATTATTAAAATTGGGCCTTCTATCATTATTAAGTTAGTCGTTATGTTTAATAAACATATTATTACCTGATGTAGGTAATAATATGTTTATTTATTATATATATTTTAAATTTTACCCATTTATTCTCAAATTCGATAAGTGGTGTTCTAGTAAAGAACGTTCCATAAATTTTTCCTTAAACCACAAGCTTCTGTTATGCTCCGGTTCAAGGAATTGCAAAAATCTATCTATCTATCTATATACATATAATAAAACTGTAGAAAAGTAATTTTTGTACATTAAAAAAAAACTCAAAAAATAAAGTCAGGTTATTAAAGGACAACCAATAGAACCCATTTCTAGCATTTTTAGAATTTTTGTCTGTTTGTCTGTATGTCTGTTTGTATGTTTATTTGTTCGGGCATCACTTAAAATGTACGAAAGCTCTGTAGATAACTTTAATACACAACGACTGACCGTACCTTGAAGTAACGTTTAGTTTTTGTTTCATCGGAATCGGTTCAGTCTATCAAAAGATATTTGAATTTAAAGAAGAAGTAAAATTACGGTCAGTTCACACCGAGACGCGTAGGACGGTAGCGCGATCTAGCTTCGAATGGAAAAACTACTTATTCAATTAATAAACTTAAACATCATTATTTCAACGCACGGCAGATGGCGTTTTAAGAAAACCTGGAAACGAGGTGTTATTAAAGTAACATTTATGTACGGTATTTTGTTTCATCGTAATCAATTCAATTGAGAGCAGTGGTGGCCCAGTGGTATCGGTCCCGACTTACGAGTTGTAGGTCGTGGGTTCGAACCCCGCCAGGCGCATTACTTTGCATAATTTATTTCATCACCACTGCTCTCAAAACGGTGAAGGAAAACATCGTGAGGAAACCGGCATGTCCTAGAACCAAAAATTCGAAGACATGTGATATCTGCCAACCCGCACTGGGCCCGCGTGGTGGATTATGGCCCAGTCCCTTTCACAGAGAGGAGGCCTGTGTCCCAGCAGTGGGAACATTATAGGCTGATGATGATGATGAATTAAAGCGATTTAAAGGAATCGAACATAATGGAATGGAATGCACTGGACTGGACTGGAATGGAATGGACTGGACTGGAATGGAGTGGAGTGGAGGAATGGACCGGAATGGAATGGAATGGAATGGAATGGAATGGAGTGGAGTGGAGTAGAGTGGAGTGGAGTGGAGTGGAGTAGAGTGGAGTGGAGTGGAGTGGAGTGGAGTGGAGTGGAGGAATGGAATGGAATGGAGTGGAGTGGAGTGGAGTGGAGTGAAGTGGAGTGGAGTGGAGTGGAGTGGAGTGGAGTGGAGTGGAGTGGAGTGGAGTGGAGTGGAGTGGAGTGGAGTGGAGTGGAGTGGAGTGGAGTGGAGTGGAGTGGAGTGGAGTGGAGTGGAGTGGAGTGGAGTGGAGTGGAGTGGAGTGGAGTGGAGTGGAGTGGAGTGGAGTGGAGTGAACTGAAAAGGAGTGGAGTTGACTGGAGTGAACTGGACTGGAGTGGAGTGGAGTGGAGCGGGTGGAGTTGAGTGGAGAGGGTGAAGTGGTGTAGAGCGGGTGGAGTGGAGTGGAGCGGGTGGAGTGGTGTGGAGCGGGTAGAGTGGAGTGGAGCGGGTGGAGGGGAGTGGAGCGAGTGGAGTGGAGTGGAGCAGGTGGAGTGGAGTGGAGCGGGTGGAGTGGAGTGGAGCGGGTGGAGTGGAGTGGAGCGGGTGGAGTGGAGGGGAGCGGGTGGAGTGGAGTGGAGCTGGTGGATTGGAGTGGAGCGGTTGGAGTGGAGTGGAGCGGAGCGGGAGGAGTGGAGTGGAGTGGGAGGAGTGGAGTGGAGAGGGTAGAGTGGAGTGGAGCGGGTGGAGTGGAGTGGAGCGGGTGGAGTGGAGTGGAGCGGGTGGAGTGGAGTGGAGGGGGTGGAGTGGAGTGGAGCGGGTGGAGTGGAGTGGAGCGGGTGGAGTGGAGTGGAGCGGGTGGAGTGGAGTGGAGCGGGTGGAGTGGAGTGGAGCGGGTGGAGTGGAGTGGAGCGGGTGGAGTGGAGTGGAGCGGGTGGAGTGGAGTGGAGCGGGTGGAGTGGAGTGGAGCGGTTGGAGTGGAGTGGAGCGGGTGGATTGGTGGGGAGCGGGTGGAGTAGAGTGAAGTGGAGCGGGTGGAGTGGAGTGGACAAGTTTATAAAATTGTTCCAGCAACCTTTTCAAAATCTAAATCTTACCTACATAATATAAGCTGAGCCCAAATCCTTATTTTTTGTTAATCTTTTTGTATGTCCGTTGTAGGTAAGTAGCACTTACATGTTTCTTTGACAAAAAATCTAAGAATTTTATTTGTTTTGGAGTTTTAACTCTTTTTGTCGCTTTACGTTCACGCGCGCTGAAATAGGATTTAGAGTAGGTTCCATCAATTTTTTTTCCATACCAACATTAATTTAAGTCATTAGACAATATCGAATTCAAATCGATATACAAACTACTCTAATCCAATAGCAATTGAATGGTACTGCCTTTGAACAACAGAGGGCGTTTATTACAAACACGTTAAATATTCTTGAATTCGAAATACAGGGTTTATAAATGAAAAACGTGGCGAGAATTAAACGCTTCGCACTAAAAAATACATTGTTAAATTCCGACATCCACGCGAACGAAGTCGCGGGCACAGCTAGTAATAAATATAAACATGTGGTAAGAGTGCGCGTACGTGAGGACTGCCACGATACACTTACTGAAGATATAATTATCACAAAGTACTGAGTATTTTGGGAGATGACTGCCTCACACAAACAAAAGAAAAGTTGACAACTTTACCATTGTTGTTTAGTATAACGTAATCATCTGTTTTGGGTGCGACATATTTTTTTGTTCATGTTTTTCAGTTGAACTAAAACATGTGTGGTTTTTTGTTTGTGTTTTTGTAACCTACCGTATGTTCGATTATTTTTTCGTTTTGCAGTTCTGTTTTCGTCTTTTGTTTTTGGTCTTTATGGGGAATGCCCTACAGGGCTACAGCACTACTTTGTGAAATACAAACTAATATTATGTATGAACGGATTTAGATGTAATTTGTGACTCAGTTTAATGACCTGGGTTACAACTGGGAGATTGTACTTATACTAAGACTATTTATAATGATATTCAGATCCTGTAGAACAATTTCTAATACGGCGAGTAACGGCACGGGCAAGAGTTACGTAACTTCATCGTTTTTAAACGATTTCAGAAAAGGTTGTATTTCGTTTGTATTTTTTTAAATGTTTCCTCCTATCATAACTTTCTATTGGATGAACCGATTTTGATGATTTTTGTCATTTGGTCCCATAAACGTTTCATTAAGTTTTGTTCAGTAGTTTTTATTTTATGAGAATTTTTAGCTTGTTGTGTACTTGGACGATGTTATGACCGGTATCTACTACGGATTCATGTTCTCCTTTGTAAGGTGCTTTTCGAACGCATCAACTTATAAATCCTATATCAACTATTGATAGTCAATAAACAGTTATCTCTCAAGCAACATGTTGATATGGCCAACCGGTTGCAGCCACAGGACCAGTCCCAACAAGTCCGGACAGGTTGGCACACAAACCCGCCGGGACATCTTTATGACAACTCTCTTGGGGACGGACATGACACACAGGTAAATTTATTTAAATATTTAAACGTTTTGAATAAATATTGGAGTTTCATTCGATGCTAGGACCAGAGGGTCTACTCTCTTACTCCGTCAACGAAGATACGGAAAGCAACTCGAAACTTTTATGAATCCTATTCTGAATTCAAAGTTTTGATAACATAATTATTGAGAGTCGTGATAACTGTTCAATCATTTTGAAACCAATGGTTAGTTTGTATCACTAACTAATCCTAAGATAAACAGTTAGAAAAGCCCGAAACTTCGGCGGGTGATACGGGTTTCGTGCTTAAACAGTAGTACCCCAGGTTAGTAATACTAAGTCCTTTGCGTGTTGTCCTTGGAATCAGATCGTTGATAAAAATCCTTCGGTCGGATTGCGCTGATACAGATTGTTACCTTTTTGAAATGTTGTACTTGAAAGTACAACACCAACAATGATAGATGAGATTATCTATCTGTATAATGACTGCATGCTTATGTCAATAATTAAGTCAATTAAATAATAGGTATGTTACCTTTTTAATATTTGCGCCTTTGGCCTGATAATATCTTAAAGAAACTCGATTCTCTGTTTCAAAGGAAAACACTTTCCATTCTGATAAATTAAACAAATTATGCTAGTCAATTCAGTTCCGCTCTCCGCCATGATGGCGAAATTGTTCCAAAAATATACATAATTGTAGAATGTCCCCTAAATGTAGGCAAAAAGTCTCTCACTGAAATATTTGTGCTCTTCTTATAATTGAAAAAGCTGTGCCCGGGACGATGTCGGCGACAGCCGGTCATTATAACGAATCCGGGTAAAAAACAGACCCGGCAGAAGGCCGGAGGTAAGGATTTTTTCTAATTTTGCACGCTTCCTTGAATATTTGCACGCCTTGGTAGGATTATGTTATATGATATTTTTAGTAAGGGATATTGTTGTATAATTTTGGATGTGTATAATAAAACGTATCTAAAAGTAACTGCAAAAAATATTATTATTTGTTTTAATAAGCAAAAATACACAAATATTCATATTTAAAAACCAATTTCCAAATTATTCATCGCTTTAAAGTATGAAAATGCTAACAAATCATCTCAATCAATAGCAATAGGTACATAAAAATCCAATATGAATAATATTACAACCAAAAAAACATGGCTATCAAGGCTCAAGCGTTTATTTTTACAAAAAACTGCATAATTTTACATCTAGGCGAGCTATTTATGGATTATTTAAGGAAAAAGATTTAAATAAACATCGTTCCAATCACTACCCTGCAATGCAACAGTTGTTTTCTTAATACCTCAAGAAAATACGTCACTTTATAAATAAGAAAAAATAAAGATTCAATCAAGCTTAATAGGCCAATTACAATTAAATGATCGTTACACAAATGTAAACTAGGGAATCGAGAACCGGTCCTTGTTGGAAGTCCCGGGATTTTCGGGACAGGCGTCCAAGGAACCGGGAAATCCCGGGATTTTCGGGAATTTCGGGACAAAAATGCATTTTTTCCATGGCATTAGAAAACAATGAAAATAATAAGATAACTTTATGGTACAGTATTTATTCTGATTAAAATCATACAACCAACTTATTCGACGGCCTCATGGACATGGGTTTGCTCTAGCCTCTTTTCTATTCAGAGGTGGCAAATCTATTCACTCTAACTGTACTAACTATGGAAACTTGCAGTTCATCTAGATGTCCAATACTGGACATTAGATGTACCTAATGCAAGTAGGCCGGTGGAAAGAGGTTGTAGAATTCATGAGTTCGACCTATTTTAGGTCTCATCTTAGCACGAGCGAACCCAATAAAAAAAACGAAAAGAGGGAGGGCTTCACACACAGTAACTATAATGTATATTAATGTACATTACATCCCGGGATGTATAGCTTTAAATTATCTTGATGTACCACACACACAACAGGTAATGTAATGTATATTTCCCTACATTTCATAACATCCTTTTCGAAGAGAGATATACGGAAATGTATTGAGATGTATAGGTGTATCGAAATATAAATGTATATTTTCGTATCGCTCAGTACCTTAGAATCGAAGATGTAAAAATATACATTATTGCTGTAGTGTGTGGTCTCCTGACGATTTCTATGGAAAGATGTAATGAGATGTATCGTGCTATAATGTACATCTTTACATTATTATTATTCCTTAAGCTTGCGTCGATGAGATGAGCTAAGCTGTAGAGTAACCATCCACCAGTTTCACGTTGCCAATTAGTCTAAGGAGCTCTGCATTCCACTGGGTCTAGTGCAGTAAGTTGTATTTATCTGAGCCATCCCAATGATTAAGTTGAGTAAGGTTGCTGCAATACTCCGTTAGAAAAAACATAAGAAACTTTGAATTTCGCGGGCTACTACGACGCAATCAATGCAGAAATGGGCTTGCACATATCCAGGTGTAAGGTATCGCTTCACTCTATTTAGGATGCCCACGTCAAAGTTGACACTGGATGTCAGTTCCATGCCCAAAAGCTCAAGGTCATCAGTTACAGAAACAGGAAAAATAGGAGTTGGTCCAAATTACTCTATAAAAGATGTAGTTTTGATTTACTCCTACTTCACTAAGGAAATATACGCCTGTATGTTGGTGGCGTTAAAAGAGAGAAGTTTCTTGTGTGAGCGAACAATAAACTTTCCGTTTTTATGGGATACTAAGTATCAAATCTGTTTGCTCTACCATGGTCTCTCTGAAGCAATGAACTTCATCCCCACTGGATTTTGCAGTGGGCAAGTATGTCACTGAAACAGTACTGTTATCTACCTATCCAACAATACAGCTTGGCCAGAACGGATTGAAACGGAACTAAAATTTTTATTTCTGACAGCGTTTTAAAATCTTTGATATTTGATGTAAACAAAGACCGCAGGTTTGTTAGATTTATTATTGTGCCATAAAACTAACGTAATAAGTGAAAAAAATAAATATAAAATCATTCAAAGTGCTGGTAGCGCGAAGACAGTGGCGACTTCCGGTTTTCTACATTTTTATGTCAAGCTGTACCAGGCTGAAGTGGGTAAGAAATGTGCAGCAAAATAAGAGTTGCAAAGAAAACAGATAACTGTTGAACTTCAGAGTCAATAACCAAAAGCTCAAAGGATCGGTCATCAACGACAACTCTGATTGATCGTTCACTAAGAAAGTCTGATATCCAGCTACAAAAATTGAGATACCAAAAGCAAGGAAGCTTTTTGTCTCGAGACCCTGTCAAAGGCTTTCGAGATATTATAACCAGTACTACATTATCAACTTTTCTTCTCTGTCAACCACACTTGTATCTGAACATGTTATTCCGTATTTAACGGCGAAGTGAATAAATACCTTACATCCAATTTGATTCTTTTGTTCTATAAAAGAATTAACAAGTTTAAACATATTATTTATACTGTTTTTCTGAGTCCCGAAAATCCCGAAATTCCCGGTTCTCAGTCGCATGTCCCGGGTTTTAAAATATACTTCAAGAACCGGGAAATCCCGGGATTTTCGGGACCGGGATTTCCCGGTTCGATACCCTAATGTAAACACATTAACCTCTTTTTGACTTTTATTATCAGTCAAAATACCTATAAAAGGTTGAAGATACAACTAATTGTTTTTCAAATCAGCCTGAATTAATTTGTTTTTACAAAGCAAAGACTCAAATGACAAGGGATCTAAATGATAGAACTCAGAATCAACACGTTAGCAGCATGTTGTTATAATTCAATATAATCAAATATCCAATTTATAATCAGTCCGGTCAAAATAAACGATTTCCTAAACCCACATTTCGCACTTAAATTGAGGTCATCGGCCTCAAAAATAACCAAATGATATAATTTTTGCTTAATTATATCGTTAATTATATCGTAATTTCACCCTGAATAGTGAATTTTATTTAAAAAAACGAAGAAAGTAACGTTAAAAAAAAGAAGTGATAGCTACAATATTTCAATAAAATGTCTTACTGTTTAAAAATAATTACTATCAAAATAAGTGACACAAATACAGACTGACATCTCAAACCCCTTTATATGTCATAAATAATCTAGACAAACTATCTAGGTGAAAGTCTAGTCTAATTATATACAAGGAAAACTTGCCAAACAGGCCTACGTGACATTCGTCAGATCCGAGACAGAGATGCAAGGTGACGACTGCAGTAAGTGGGAGAAAGAGAGAAGATAAAAAATAAGGGTTGTTACCTGACCTTGTTCCCTTTTGTATACTTATTATTAATTGTTGATATTTTGACCATTGTGTGTGTTTGAATATTTTGGTTATTTGGCATCCCTCTCGGCAGGGAATGTTATAGTAATAAATATGTTAGCTCGGGATTATTTGTCATTGAAATCGAAACTGGTAGAATCTTTACAAAGCCAATAGTTTCTTTACAAAACCAACCATTTATTTTGTGCCACAATCGAACTCCAGTAGGTTATAATTATTCAACCTTTACGCTACGTTGATAATTAGAATGATTGTTGGCAAATATGTAATTAATGATTCAACACTATAATGAAATGTACTTACTTCACACATAAAAAAAAACAAATCATCACTAGCATAAGCTTTAATTTTTTTTTAATTTCATGGATAAGCAGTTAAAAATTGTTTATGGTTTTATATTCTAAATCTATATTTTTAAATAAAGAATGTAAAAAGAAGAAATCGTAAAAAGATTTAGATTTTTCGAAGCGATTGCAAACTTTTTTTATGTGTGTAGGACTGTTTAGATACATTATAATATTATTGAAGAAGAATAAAAAAAAATATTGACCTTTACATCATTTAAAAAAATGCTACCAGCAGGCATGAAACCTTCAAAGTTAAAAAAATGTTCTATTTTACTTTGTAAGGGAAGATAGAAAACACAAATTGCAAAAAATACTTTTATTGGGAATGTCAAGTAAAATAATTACTTACAATTAACATTTTAAATCTTAATCACTAATTAACTAACTTCAGTACTACACTAACAAGTGTTCTAGCGTCGCTAAGTTTGTTTATAAAAGTGAATTAAGCATGTTTACATTTTAATAAACTTTCAAAGAGACTGAAATTGGTCCAACAATAAGAACTTATCCTAAATTTTGACATATTTAATAGTTATAATGAAATGAACACGAAATTTTAAAGATAATAACATGAAGACAATACAAATTATGAATGTACTACAATCAATTTAGAAATAATACGAACAACGATATTCTTTTGAACTTTTAAAATAAAAATGGCGACTCGTGTCATTTTGTTTGACTTTCGCTTAGCTTCTCAATTTCCACCAGAATGTGGTTTTCTTCCTCGCCCACGCTGACTGATACAATCATGTCCACTATTTTTGGCTGCAACCTCAAGGCTTTAGCAGCCGGCAGGCTCCGCAACAAGGAAGCAATGTACTTGCCAAAGTTGTCATAAGTATCCTCTGTCCTTGGAGTGACAATGGGGGCAGCACTAGTTGTCGGACAAATGACGTCATTAGTCAGACAGATCTGACTCTGACTGATATTGTCACTCGGACCGCTAGAATTCGATCGTTTTCGTCGCTTCGCTCGAGAATCACTCGATACATCTTCGTTATCGCTCTGATCTTCAGACTGGCTGTAGTTGGCAACTGGTTCTGGGTCCAGCTGGGCCTGCAGCCCCCAGTCGTCCTGCTCAGAAATCTCGTAACATTCCATCTTCACGGTCGGCAATTCTTTCATACCTGGCTGTAAAAATAGTTATTTGTTATGCAAGGCTGCAAAGTTGATTTTTGTGCGCGAGTACTTGAATTGAAAACTGAGCGAGCGAAGGATTCTAAGATTGAACCGCGAGAGAAACGAGCGGTTCAAATATAGAATCCTGAGCGGTGCGAAGTTTTCAAAAGTACGAGACGCAGAAAAACTTTGCTGCCGAGTGCAACACACAACTTTTCACCTCACACAGCGAGGAAATGGTAGGAGTAAGAGAAACAGCTTAAACAATTTACTATATAAGTATTTATTTATTCATTTTAGAAATTAAAAGTAAAATTACTACAATTGTTAATATTGAAAGTTAAATGTTTTTTTTGGAAAATTAATACTTGTCTTGTGTTTGACACTTGTGTGTTATTATTACGTAAATTTGCGGAAAATTGCTCAAATTCATTGGATTCCATTGTGAATGTTGGAGACAGAGACAGATATAAGGCGGTACGAGACGATTTTCTCGAATTTTAAAAACTCAAACTTACCTACGTCATCTACTACTTAACACTTATGTTCAGAAAAAAAAAAATAGGTTGGTGCCATAGATATTTCTGTGGTTGGTGCACTGACATGCAGTGGGGGCGGCTCACCTGCCAGTGTAGAAAATAATTGAATACAAGACGTGTTCGATTTTTAAACAACACTTTGTGCTCTAGAGCACAAAATGGAGTTTTGCGCTCAGATTTTGAATGAGAAATAGAATCTTTCCGAGCGGGTGAGGTGAAAAATAGTTTGTTATAGTTGTTATGTAAACGAGACAAAGTTCATGCTTGAATATTTGAATAGCAATCAACTTACTTCGAGCAGCTTGGGTGTCTGGAGAAATGGTCGGATGAATGAGTCCATCAGCGGGAACCACGGCACCTTCGGTCGGTACATCTCGTGCGAGTCAGGCCCCACCTTGTCCAAACTCGCCCTGATCTTCTTCAACTCTTGAGAGTAAGAGTTACGTAGGTTCTTGAATTTTACCATAACATGTTTTCCTTCAAAGTTCGGTATATTGAGTATCCTGGCTATCTTGTCGGCGGCTCTCGCTCGTTTCATTTTGTTCGGGTAGTCATCTAGCGAGGAATTCCATAGACACGGCTCCTTCTTGTACTCGGTAATCAGTTGTAATGTTTTCTTATCGCTGATGCGCAGTATGGAGTTCTGCGTCAAGTCGTGCGAACTTATTTTGTCACGCATGACGATGGCTAGCTTGCGTGGCGGCGGCGACGGCGCGGCGGTGCAGCTGGGTGAGGTGAGGCGCGGGAGGGGGGCGGAGTGCGCGCGCGCGTGGACCCGACTACTCGCTCGACGTGATCACGCCTAACTGAAGCCGCCGTGGTGCCGCCGCGACGTCACGAGACGTGGGGCGCGGGCTTTCTACAAGGCGTGGTTTGTGTCGCGCTCGGCTATCATTGCGCTTTGTTCTAGAGGCGTGGACAGAATGCTAAGCGTACGTCCTAGTAATGCTGATATTACTTTTAAATACCACGTGTAACTGTTTAGTACTTTCCTGTTATGTACTGTGCACGATTAATACACAAGTAAATAAAATTAAATAACCACGAGTACACGAACGTAACCAAATCCGTCGAGTTGAGTCTCTCGCGTGCGATAAACAGCTGACGTCATTTTTTTATCCCTAGATCAGCTGTTGAGTGTTTCGTAAAGTAAGGGAACCATAACGGGCGTCCGTAATTCCCGGAATTTATGTCGGTCTTCCGTCCCGGGGTACTACTTAATACCATGAGAACTTTAGACTTTTTTTTTTTGCACAATTTAACTAACAATACTTACACGTTTTTAGAAAAAAAAACTTAATTTATATTTCTTAGAAGTTTCAGTAAAAAGTTACAACTAAATAATTAAGCAATACCTACTTAGGAAAAAGTATTACTACGTAGTTCATTAACAAAATGCAAATGAATTAACAGAATTCTTTTGATAATAATCAATCCATTCGATTGATAAGATTTCTGATAAGATTAAATAACAGACAATAGCTTTTCGGCTCATTAAGAATGTAGGTAATTTGCTGTTTAAAATGTATGAAAACGTAACTTCGTTATCGAGTCTACTAACTACTTCATTCCACTCGTGTGTCGAGTACATTATCGAATTATTTCAATGAATTACCCACATCACAATAAATATTCAAGCGTAATAAATGTTGCATATGGAAAGATTTTTTTTTTTAAACTGGAATAATCTGAAAATATAAACGTTTAGGTCCCTAATTAATTATAATTTTTTGGAATAGGTAGGTATGTACTATTTTGTGTTGTATGTAAATTCTTAGTAGGTACCTAAAAGTATTGTATATACAAAAAAAAAGCAAAGGTAAAGAAAAAAGATCCTACTAACATTATAAACGTGAAAGTTTGAGGGATGAATGGATGGACAGATGTTTGATACTCTTTCACGCAAAAACTACCAAACAGACTTAGATTAAATTTGGTACCTACACAGATAGTTTACAACCTGGATTAACACATAGGATAGTTTTTTATCCCAACTTTGTGTTGCCGTGGAATAATTTTCGAGGTTTAGCGGGCGAAGTCGCTGGCTACAGCTAGTTTAAGACATGGGTCCATTTCAACAAAACACTCGATTAATAAGACAAACCAATTTTATATAGCTAAGTATAATACTCGTATTTCCAGTATTAGTCACAAGTAGGTTATATTTTATACAAATAATTAAAGCACAGCGAATCACCTCGTTTATAAACTCATTAACTTCACCTTAATTAGGTACTTATTGAGTAGATATTTATGTGTGAAACTGTTATTATAGTTTAGTATATAATACAAGGTCCTATTTAATTAGCTAGCAAAACTCCAATAATGTGTTAGGTGTCGAAATGTTAGAGGGCCAAACGCCTGCCAGGGTTTATGGACTGTTTTAACAAGCTACCGTGATCCTGGAACGTGATGAACAATTGAAGGAACACCGTGGATTTTGACTACGAGTTTGACAGTTCTTCCACTACGCCTAGCGTTTTTGATGAATTTACCAGCTTAAAAAAATGGTGCCAAAAAAATACAAAGTGTAGGTACAGACGCCAGCACATCAAGCTAACCCAATCTGTCGATTTTTTCCAAATCAAACGTGATCCTCCTACTATTGAGATAAAGTTGAAAAGCTCTGTCTGTACAAAAATTATGTTTTTTTTGGGGTTGACAACCACAACTTTATTTAAAAACGAAATCAGTCGAGTCGATTGATTGATTTGTCATTATTCAATATTGTCATACTTTGATCTTAGTGATTTATAATTATTAACAGCCATTTCCAAATTAACAAGCAAAAATACAAAAGCCTCAAACCGGAGATATCTCACACAACATGTACTTTTTTTCCTGACCCAAGAACCAAACCAAAGTTCCATCTGCACTTTATGACCAATTATTTAATAAGACAGTTCAACATCTGTCTATTAGTTTTTTTTAATTAGGCCGTTATATTTATTGTAGGTACTTTTAAACTAAAATAAAACAGCTTTATTATCATATTCATCAACAATATAGTATCCATACTTCCATACTAAGCTTCCTTACTTATATTAGGTTCCATTTCGATCAAATTTGTCACACAGAAAGAATATTACCTGAGGCCTTCATCACAAGATTTCAGTACCCTTAGCACGAGTTTTCAGTATTTGAGACGTAAAGTACCTAAACTGAAACTTTGACAATTTCAAATTGACAATATTTTCAAGGAAAAAAATAGTTCCTTCTTCGCACACCAGAGGCGCTGTTCCATTTTTTCATACAAGAAACGCTGTAAATACTGGAAAGACGCTGTAAAGTAAAAGAGTGAAAACTCGTGCTAAGGGTAGGTACCTACTGTATTTCATTTACAGCGTACTTGAAGTATTTACTACGTTTATTGTATGGAAAATTGAAAAAGCGCCTCTAGTGTACGAACGGGGAATTATTAAAGTCAAAGTTCCCGTTTACGTCACAAAAAATTGAAAAGTCATACTAGATAGGGCCTTTGCTTAAAGACAGGATGGCTTTCTATTCCAAAACCACTGGCAAAAGTGAGTGCAATAATAAAACTACATAATTAACGAATAAAATAATAAAACCGACAGACGTCTGTTTTCGAACAAGCTCTGTTAATCAGTATCTGACCGATAACCAACCGGCTGATACCGGTTCTTATCACAACACTAATTATCTCCCCACAAGTTTGAGACTACCTACTTTTGACATAATTTGTATGGAACATTATTTTAATTAAAACACTAGCTACTCCCTGCGGTAACACCCGTTGCTTAGCTCCTACTGGTAATTTTTTTTTATCGTGGTAAGACATCAAATGAGTCCTCCCATCCAGGGCAGAGCGGGAGGGACTGTCAGACTTGTACTGACTAAAATCTACGGTATCCTACAATAAGCCCTTTACGTTCCGGGGTCAAGTAAGTCGTCAGTTCCCATTTACCCCCTTACATAAAAACATTGATTAGACGTTACTTATCATAAATAGCTCTTTAGTCACTTGCCCTCTTGCCACTTGCCATCTCTATTCATTGAAATAGAAACGACAAGGACAGGTGATATTTAATCGGTAGCTAAGCAACACAAGTTTTTATAAGTAAGGGGGATAGTCATTAGCCTTTTTTATCTTGTTAAAATCATCAAATAGTCCTCCCACCCAGGGAAGGGCAGGACGGGAGGGACCGTCAGACTCGTACTCACTAAAATCCACGGTGTTCCATCAATAGCCCTTTACGTTCCAGGGTCACGGTTATCTTATGAGACAGTCCTGCGACCTAGACTATAGTTTTTCTCGATGAATGCACTATCCGTCACAACAATGTTTTTTTCAATTTGAAACAGTAATTCCTAAGATTAGCGCGATCAAACAAACAAACTCTTGAATCACTGAAAAAAATATTGAAGACACTGTCATGATACTGGGGTTTTTTATTTATGTTATGGCTGTTCTCAACTCAAAGAAAACCTATCTTGAAAAACCCATCTGATTGAAAGTGGTTTCCTAACCCCTTGGATAACTAAACTATATGGGATTTTTTTGACCTTTCCTGTAGATAAAGAAATGTGTTATGTGGTTGTAAAGCGATACCATCGTAATGACTCCTCGCAGCGAATTACGGTAACGTCGCTTTCAATGTATCTATGGTGTTCTATGTGATAAGATGACATACGGAACCCTGTAGATTTGGAACATGCTATATTATTTATTAAAATTCATTGTATAGTAATGAACATCGTTCTCACATAATGTACGATCACAATATAATTAATGTAACAAAGACTCTGTATAATTTTTTTTATACATAATCTTTCTTACATTTGTGTCCATGGAGTTATTGCCCGTTTTTCTCCATAGAGATCTACGTATTGGAAAGGTCAGTTACAGTTCTTTCAGTTATTATGTCTTGCGATTGGGACGGACGGTACCACTATATTTTTGTAGTATTTTTTTGTGTTTTGACAATCAAAAGTGCCTGTAACTGGTATACATACTTGAAATAAATGATTTAATTGATTTTAGCCAAAACACTGCGTTAAATCTGTATTTAGTTTAGTAAAAAATATTAATAACATAAAACTCGTACTTAAGTTTTACTTCATTTAAATTAATTAATTTAGGTACTCGGAGGTTTTAGTACATTTTTCTGCCTTTGAAAACTCTTAAATTACTGAAGGTTGGCCATCAACTCTGACCATTTCTCTCTGTAGTTATCAAGGTGGGGAAGCTCAGGAGCTCAGGGGTTGTAAATCTGATACATTCACGTATACCACGTTTCCCCGCAAAATGGGTATCCCCATCATATTGTTAAAATGTTAGAAAAAATATTTAGTTTTAATTTCGAGAGACAAAAATCTAGGCTTGGATACAGGATGCAGTGTCACCCTCTCTCACACACACATGCAGGATGATGTTGCCCATTTAATGCCTCAAGCTTATTTATCATCTCAAGAAATCTAGTACATGAGGTTTAACGATGATGTTTTGATGTTAGGTCGTAAGCGCAACTCATAATGTTTGTAAATAAGCTATCGCGTTAGAAACATTTAGATAAAACCAGTTTCAGTGTTTTGTTGAAAACTAGGTCTCTAGTCGACAGATAAGGGCAGTATTGATGCTTGTCAATGACCTTTTTCTAGTGTAAAAGATAATATAATATATTTTAGTACCGTGGAGTTGTTTGTGTACTTGTGTACTTACGTGAAGCATGCACACAAAGAATTCATTCATAAAAAAAAATTAAGCCCGTGCTGTTCATTCAACTTTCTATTATGTATTTATTTATGTTATAATCTTCAAAATTTCCTTTATACATTTTTTTTCTTAAAGATTTCTTTTTCCTTTTTCCAAAAAAAAACTTTATGTATATTTGGATAAAAAATGTAATAAACATAAAGATTTTCTTTAATACATCTTTATGTGTGATACCGTATTCTTGCAACAACATTTCAGTCTTCTTTTTCAGGAGCTCGCACGGAATCTGGATTTGTGTTCCACTGATGTAAATGGTATCGCCACTTATCAGGCAATAATAAATGTGGGTGGGCATTCGATAGGAACACATTCTCTGCCTTACTATTCAGGGAATACCGGACACGTGAGCTTTCACCAGGTAAATTAATTTAAACCTTTAGTGTATTTTTGTCTTCAACGATGAGTAAAAAAGTTCAAATTTTATAGAAGTCAGATAGGCAGACGCCGACAATTATTCAGCTGCAATCAGTTGGATTGGAAGCCGACCACAACACAGTTGAGTATAGTGCTCAGCAGATATTGAGGAAAACTTTCAGGGTTTGATTTTCCCACTGTTAAAATTATGATTTAATTAATGTTTCACCTGCCTGATAAACATGACATATTCCCATTTATTGTAACGTTGCTCAGTAAATACTATCATAGTTATTCTTCAGTGTTTATTATCTAGACAACATAACATGCTGAACAAATATTATCTATTCAAATATGAGCGAATGTAGGTCGCAATAATAATAACATCTGGCTTTTTTATATCTCATACATTATCTACTGGTACATATACATTCATGAATTTCATACGAGTATTTACAGACGCAGTGCTTTACAAAAACTGTGCTGAAAAATGTTTAGGTATCTTTTTAACTGTTCTCTCGCCAAGTTTAAAAAAAGAAAAAAAGAAAATTGTACAGAAAGCGGTTTGAAAATGAATATAAGACAGTATTTTTGTATGTTCAAAACTATACTTTTATCACTTTAATACTAATGGACTGCTCAGTTCATCTATGAATGATTTTCTTGTCTAGTTCCATTTCCTTTCAAATAGATAATCCCTGCGGAGATCGGTACTTCACCTACCCTCTATATATCAAGTACTGTCTTGGCCGGTTCGTGGTCTATACTCAAAGCAGGTTGGAATGACGAACACTGATGGTTTATGAGTCTGCCTCCCTGGCTTCATCATCATCAGCCTATTAATGTTCCCACTGCTGGGACACAGGCCTCCTCTCTGTGAGAGGGAGTGGGCCATAATCCACCACGCGGGCCCAGTGCGGATTGGTGGATGTCACATGTCTTCGAATTTTTGGTTCTAGGACATGCCGGTTTCCTCACGATGTTTTCCTTCACCGTTTTGAGAGCAGTGGTGATGAAATAAATTACACAAAGTAATACGCCTGTCTGGATTCGAACCCACGACCTACAACTCGAAAGTCGGGGCCGATACCACTGGGCCACCACTGCGCTCTCCCTGGCTTAGCTGCCTGTTTATAGGAGCGGAGCTAGGCTGCGTAGTGAGTAAACGGGAGTTAAATTAATCAGTACAGTAGGATTTCACCACTGAAAAGCAGCGGAGATTTAATGCAAATTGCAATCCTAGTGGTTAATATTCCTCTGTTTCTCTGTTTGTCCATCATACCTTCACCTTCAAGATGTTTTTAATATTTTTTAGATTATTAAAATCATCAGATGAGTCCTCTCACCTCGGGCAGGGTAGGAGGGACTGTCAGATTCGTACAGACTAAAATAGCTCTTAACGTTCCGGGGTCACGGTAATTCGTGAGTCCCGCGACCCCGGCAGGCTTTGGCCCTCTAGAGGGGGGCCCCGTCATCATGCTGACGGTCTTTGAGGCGCGCGTGGAACACATAACGCGCCGTCGACCCGGGCATGGTCCATGGTCGGACAGCGAGTCGCCCATTACTTGCCGCCCGTTAGTACACTTACTACACTAGTATACTTAGCCTAAAGCTTTGTAGTAATCATATCACACAATAGACTAACGCTCCAGCGCTCTGCTTACCTACGTGACACAGGCGTGATGCTATACGTGAGCTGCTGGTTCTCGGCCCGGCTCCTCGTGAGTCTTATCACCGGCACACAATGTCGTTCGATGTTGTTTGTCTGATAACAGCTGATAACGTGGGCTAGTTTATATTCGAGCATGTATTACCGCTTTGTGTTCATATCCTGACACGCAAAGAAGTTATATTTAAACTTATGTCAATAGTGATAGCGGTCATTATGACGATTTTGTCCTGATTCCCGTTTGAATGTATATAATTGTATATCTTCTGTTGATAAGGTAAAATTACAGTGTAATTGCTCTAAAGCACGTAATAATATGTAACTTGCTAAAACGTACACTTATAAGAAAGCATAACACAATTATCCGAAAATATTAGTACTGCTGGGACACAGGCATACTCCCGGTCACAGGGATTGAGACAAAATCCTGTGTTGTTCCTTGGGTCTTGTTCACCAACACATCAGCTTCCTTCCGCCGGCTTCCTCACCATGTTTTCCTTCATGGTTTTGAGAGCAGTGGTGCGCCGTCTGGGTTCGAAACCACGACCTAAAACTCGTGCGACCTGTAACAATGCGCACTTGTATAAGTAATGTGGTCCATGTAAAAACTTTAAACAGTCGAACATCAGCCCTCCTGCCTTTATTATAATTCCCATAGCCAGTCATACTTTACAACATAAGCTGGAACAAGATAATCAAAATTCCTTCAATTTATAAAATAAACATGTTGTCACATTTTCGAAAACAGTCATTGAACAAGTAATCCTAGAAACGAGGTCTCAGCTACTGATAGCTTATCAACATTAGGTACAAGAATAAGTCATTGCCTACCGAGTGGTACGACTGTCTACCTGACCGCAGCAGACGGCGAGACTCCAACAATGTGTCATGTTTGACAAGTGACGTTAAATCACGCCATTTTGATGATGCAAGAAACTGCAAGAGTTAACGCAGGGTGACGGTCAGGGAAATAGGTTTTAACTGAGTCAGGTTTCCTTTAACGGTTATGGACGAAAACTTTCCTTGAATGATCTAGTTTAAGACCTTACTTTTAAATCAACTTTTTAAATAGTCTTTCTATTCAAAATGTTGAATTGTTTATGGGCCAACAGGCCATTGTTTTTAAACGTAGCCCTACGCTAGGAATTTCTCCTGAGTCGTGGGTGCGTTTATAAATATAGAAACTTATGGTAGCCATTCACCATCCTGCCTATCGAACGATCGATTTGACGCTTGCAATTGTTTCAAATTGGCAGTTCGTCCAAATACACCATACACCATACTGCCTATCGTACGATTGATTTGACACAACTTCAAATCTGCAGCAGCGATGCCAACTTAGCAACTTTATAGCTAGATCTAGCTATTATTCGGTGACCGATAGCTACAAATTTATAAAATTGTAGCTGTCGTCACCGAATAATAGCCAAAATAATGCATCACTGCTGCCGATTTGACGTTGTGTCAAATCGATTTGATGACCTATCAAATTGGCATGTCATGCCATCAAATTGGCATTTTTAGGGTTCCGTAGTCAACAAGGAACCCTTATAGTTTCGCCATGTCCGTCCGTCCGTCCGTCCGTCCGTCTGTCCGCAGCTTAGCTCAGAGACGCCCAGTACTAGAAAGCTGTAATTTGGTGTAAATATACGGATTTGTTGCGCCGAAAAAGTGATAAAATAAAATCTCTTAAAATATTTTTTTTTAGGGTACCTCCTGTACACGTAAAGTGGGGAAGTTTTTTTTATTTCTCGCGTACCCCTTAGTGTGGGGTATCATTAACAAGGTCTTTAAAAAATATTGATAGTTTCCATTAACAATTTTTTGATGAAAAGATTCGTTTGTGAAATATTAAGCTTTAAAGTGCTAATTTTTGCTCGACTCGAGTGTCCCCCCCCTCTACCAGCTAAACGGTTATGTTTGGGGGTGTGAAAAAATTCACAATAGTGGTAAATATAACGAAGTTTTAAGGAAAATTATCATGACTAAGTAGGCTTTACAAGTTTACGAGTAATCGTCGACCAACTTATAAAACGTACTTGGACAACATATTTTCCTAAACAAAATGTATCGCAGAACTTGTTCTTTAACTGCAAATGTAAGTTTGTCAACTTTATTTTTACAGCTTTAATAGGTGGGTATGTTTTGGGGATAGGTAGGTTTTTATTGTCAACTATTTTTAACTAACTTCGAAAAAAGGAGGAGGTTCTCAATTCG
This sequence comes from Agrotis clavis, assembly GCA_954870645.1. Taxonomy (NCBI): domain Eukaryota; kingdom Metazoa; phylum Arthropoda; class Insecta; order Lepidoptera; family Noctuidae; genus Agrotis; species Agrotis clavis. Next base: position 23,072,944 of record OX940935.1, on the reverse strand, counting down.
TCGTAATCTTTTGTTTTATGTATTTTCCCCGATTTCTCAAAGACGCCTGGACCGATTTTGAAAATTCTTCTTTTTAAAATGAAATTCATCGAATCAATTTAATTAGTTCGCATAAGTATTTTGATAGGCAACTACGGAACCCTACACTGTGCGTGGCCCGACACGCACTTGGCTGGTTTTTTAAACAATTGCAATTTGAAACAATTGCAAGCGTCAAATCGATCGTCGATAGGCAGGATGGTGTATGGCTACTATAACATACACAAACACCCAGACCCGGAATAACTACTTGTAGGTCACACAAATATTTGTTCCGTGCGGGAATCGAACCCGCGACACGCACGGCAGCGGTCCAATCGCTCAGTCACTGTGCTAAACGTGCCATCAACATTATTATAACGGTTGCGGTTTGTATAAAGTTTACAGTAAATGAACCCAATTACATAAAAACTCAAAAAAAAAAAACAAAATTAAAGTATCTTCTAATTATTAACAAATTGATTATAAATGAATGAAAATGTACACAAATTAAATAGTTTCTTAAAAATACTAATGTCATCAATGTTACTCTGCTGTACCAATACTCATGAAGATGCTGTTATGTAATAATACTAAATAATAATATAATTTTATTTACCAAATATTTCAATTTATAAAAATGTCACTTTACATTACATACAAAAATATTATACCTAATAATTTTATTTGAGTAGCCAGATTGTGCCAAATGATCAATAGGTAATAAAAATAAGGGTTATATTTTTCAGGAGAAATATATCAGTATCGACTATCGACTAACTTACATTTAACCGAATGTAAAAGGTATTGGAAATTCACAGAATTGTAACTAATGACACAACGATGGATCAGACTTCTCGCTCCTAATTTGTACTGTTTGCACAGTTAGTACAACTTCTGTGCAATAATATATTAATTCGTCGAAGTTTTGTGACACGAATAATGTTCAATCGTGTTTTTTCCCTATGATATTTTAAGCTTAAATAAATATATATAATTATAAGTAAATTAAATTGTGTTTCCCTCAATAATATAATGTTAATAATATGTAAATAATTATGATTTGGCTGCATATCCCTAAACCACAGTTCTTTGACACGTGTATTTTCTTATGTACGTTGATACTTCGTGTGGTTAAGCATATTGCCGTATAATGTACACAGGGTTCCGCCCAAAAAACTAGAAATAAAACCAGAAATAATAACCTAGGCGAGTATAGATAGATACTTGCCGTATTTAAAAACTTTTTCAGCATTCTCTTTTTCAGTTTAATACATCAACACAACATTATGTCAAGGTAAGCAGAGGTGTGCTTATTTTCTCTATTCAGATTATGACAAGCGTGCAATTCAGCTTGTGCCCTTTTATGAATATTAAAGGAATTGCTAATTACGTTGCTGGAAGTTCTCGAAATGAATCATTAGGATTAACGCTGAAGGGCCATATTAGACCCGCTGTTCCCACGCACCACTTGACCGATGCAGGTAATTAGCGAGTATTTTGCACATCAACCGGGCGCATGTCAAGACCAACAGACGGTAGCATGAATTGACAGCAATTTCTGAAACAAATAAAAAATATAGGTATTTACTTTATTTTCCACTTGAATAAATACATGAATTTCTTTAAGACTGGTGATACACGAATTCTGAACGTCCACGTGGTCGCTGTCACGATCTGCTGTCAGTCATGCCATTCTGACAGTGAGTCACCGTCATCGTCAGCGAAAGTCGATAATGAGTCAACTGCAATATAATGATAATAAGTAACACGTGATAATGTAAAATTATCGTAAGTTACGATTGTCGACGTCATGCCGAAGACTTTGGAACATATCGGAAAGGAAAGGAAGGTGGATACCTCAGTAAGCTATGTTCTGGTATCCGGGTTTGAACCGTCAAATGTGCTTCTGAGTCCCAACTGTACGTATGTGGCAAGAAAGGTTTCTGAACACATTTTGGTTTCAGGTAGTGTCGGCAATTTATTGAAAGGTGGGCCAGACAGCCTTATAAGTACAGGGCAGGGCCTAGTTTATGTAGGTACTTACAAAGTTGAGGCTTTAAGCAAAATAATATTATACTATGAGGCAATGGTTATAAAACTACTGACATAGAAAAAAACAAATGCATGGTAGGCATTGATACGGATAATATTGACCTTAATGTAATAATACCTAGGTAAAATTACTTTAAATGTTCATTAAAACCGAGTATCATATTTCCTCGAGACATTTCCTTGAGTCAGTCTATCGCACTTAGCACGTTCTACCTCTGTGCAGTTAGCCTCGAGCGGCAGACAACCCGGTGCCTATATAATGTACTGTCCGTGTTGCAATACCGACGCAGAAAACCGTGACTAATACACATATAATTTACTCTACCACATCATATTTTAGCCAACAGTACATAATGTAGCGTTATTTTAGCTAACAATGCACTTTGCAATTCGTCTAGACGGCTTGCAATAATATTTATTTGCCAATGACCTGTATTTTTGACGGCTTCGGAAGTTGTAAGGAGGGAAGTTAATGAAAAGAGGTTGCTTTGAAGGAATTCATTAATTAAAACCGTAAATTTACGGTGAAGTACTTCAACGTTTTATCCTTTTTCAGCAATTATTCTTTATTACACACACACCCATATAAAACACACAACTCTTTCATGAGTAGGAATAGAAAACGAACATGAATAAGCATGTTTTTCTGCGGTTTTCTTGTAACAAAATGTTTAAACAGTTAATTAAATTCAAAACGTTAATACAAAAAATTCATTTACCAACATAATAATTCGCACATAATCCCCTTGAATCATCAGGTTTAATCCTCCCCTGCCTACCAACATTAAGCCGTAACCCTGGGATGATGAACTGGAACATTTACGACGTGGCTCCGACAGACGAGCCATAACGGGCTGTAACTCATTGAGATACTGTACATCGAGCAATAAGTCTTATCCCCGAAATTTGGGGTTACTTATCTTAAGATGGGGATTACTTCCGTACCCCGCTGTGGTACAAGTGATATGCAGAAGGTCCATTTAATTAAGGTGTGTTTAATCTGAATATTTATTCAAAGCCGTAGGAGAACGAATGCATTACTTAGTGAAGGTAAGTATGTACATTATTTACACCAGAGTCGTGGATAACTAGAATAAATTAGCATCATAATGACGTTTTTATCCGTAAACATTTTTCTATCACAATTTATGTAGGATTTTGAAATGTATAATCTGCATTCGTAATTGATTACGAATGTCGGTATTGTGGAAAATTGAAAATATAAATTCTAAAATATATTGTGTTGTTGAATTTTCAAAATGAATTGATAAATAGCATAGGATAATGATATACAATATCCTAGCCAATAATCAGCCTAGTTGGGTTTAGGATTCCTTAATTCAGATATGTGAATTCGGCTGACGTAAACATCCATTATTAAATTATTTATCTACTGATCCTTCAAGAACATAGCTTTTGGCAAAACCCTTTCCAAATTCAACATTTTACCCTGGAACTTCAGTTTTAAAACCTAAGTTCCAATCTTTAGCACAAGGTTATTGCAACTCCTTGTAAACTTCATCGTGGTCTAGAGGAAAGCTGTCCTTATCAGGTGGAGTCCGTATAAACTGGTTTTGTCCAAAAGTCATCATCAGTCAGCCGGTCTTCACCCACTGCTGGGTAATAGGCCTCTGTTTGTTTGTGCCAAGCTCCACGGTCTTGAAATTTTTTAATTTTTTACTTGGAATGATCCACAAAGATTATTTTATTTTTTATTTTATTTATTTATATTCAGGCTACATTGGCCCATAGACATATACCTTACAAACTAACATACATAATTAAATTATGTTATATAGGTTAGTAAACTTTTGTTTGTAGTGAGCCTTCTGTAAGTCTCCTTGTTAGAGGCAATACCTCATTTCTGGTGCGTTTTACGACATCCACCGTTAACTGGCGTTCTCGTAAACTTGATGTTAATTAAACATATACTCTTAACCTACTGCTCGAGATACTGCAGCTAGCTGGTCGTTGAGGTACACTGTCTGTTATGAGTTCTACGTACAACTGAATTTAATGAGAACGCAACTTTGGAACATTCAGCCTTTAATCTTACTACATATATACTGTATTTTCACGTAGAATATAAATCAAATACTTTTTACGAAGGATTTTCATCTTTTTATTTATTAATATTATCAAATGAGTCCTTGAGGACTGACAGACTCGTACTGACTTAGATCAGGTCACGGTTACCTGTTTGGACAGTTTCGCGATCCTGGCAGGCTTTGACCCTCTATGGGGCTACGTCAGATTACTGACAGGCGTGGATGACACGGTGGCACGACACGACGCGCCGTCGACCCGGGCATCGTTCATGATCTGACGGCGAGTCACCCATGGCCAGCTATGGCTACTCCTAAGTTATTGATTACGTTTAGAAATAGGTTTTAAAATAAATAACGTAATTAAATATATACTAACTTTGATTTATCTACCAGGTGTTGTTTCTAATCGCCTTTAGCCTGCAAAAATGATCTTACTGCATCTCAAAAACGACAGTTGATAATGGCTATTATTGCTTAAACATCGAAAAAAGCGTAGGTGATGGTAATTAATAACGAAACGTCAGTTAGATGACATTATCGATAACGCAGCTAGTGTGGGGACAGACCCTCCGATGAACTATGACCGATAAATCATTGTCGATGGACAACACTGTTGACAGTGACCATTAACGTGCATTCACAATACATTTAACTGTAGTTAAGTTACTGTTGTTGAACTAACGATAGATTTGTATTATGTTTTATAACGCAGTTCAATTATTATTGTACAGTCAGGGAAATTAATTGACACTTACGTCAATTTGCCGTGTTGTAGTCGTATTTACAATTGTAAAGGAATGAGTTAGAGATTTTCATGGTAATGAGATGTCCAACTGGTCAGCAAAAAGCGCCAACTGGTCTGGCGAATCTGTGGATGGATGGATGTTTGTAACTCAGTTACGTCAGAATGGCTGACCGGATCTTTATTTAAAATTCAGCTCTTTATATTTTAAGTCTGAAATAACAATAGTATAGGCCGGTTTTCAGGTTTCGTGGGATTATTTTTTAGTTAGGTACAGTCAGCATCTAAAGTTGCTGACCACATTCATATTTTCAAAATCGCTGTACTCCGCAATAATACGGTAATAATACGATGTACAGCGATTTTAAAAGTCTGAATGTGGTCAGTAACTTTTGATGTTGACTGTACATGCGGGCGAAACCGCTGCAACAACTAGTCAATCATATATTTTTAATTTATACATAATCAGTCTTATCGTCCATTTTGTAGCCGACTAGTCGGCCAGTCGGCCCAATCATCTCTAACAATATGTATTTCTTTTAAACAATTTCTCTGGTTTGTCCTTACACAATTTATCTTTCTAATTTATGTTAATTAATGACGTACTTTTCTAGAACAATATTCTAATTGTCTCTATCAACAATGAGGTAACGTCTCCTTCAACGTAATTGCGACAAATGTTCTTGTTTTCTAATCAGTTATCATTAAGATTAATTGCAGTAAATTGACTTAGTAACAGAGGAATATGCAATTGTGGTGAAGTTTCAGCAATTTTTTCCAAATCTGCTGTTTGTTTAGGTTTCTGGTAATCAGCTGTTTTATATGTATAAGACTGGGGGCCGATCCCAACACAGTTCTATGGTGGGTTTGCGAAACTGACCAAACAGGGTAGTTTTTTAGCTAGTAGATAAGGGTCTGATAGTCTCTTTCGCCCCACCCTGGAGGACTAATAATAATAATAATAACACCTTTCGAGGCTCTCCTTAGGGGGTTGGATCAAGGGCCAGATTCAGAAGGCAGTACTTCTTGATACGGCTCGTATTGTGAGGAGGTTCCTGTCTCTGGAACCCTAACCACCGGTAGCTTGGACCCTGCTCCCACACCGGCGGACTACTATTTTTATATTTTTAAATGTTTTTTTATGCGTTTGTTTTTTAAAATATTTAAAAATGTATAAATATGTATAGTAAATAAATAAACGTCATAATAATAATAAAAATCTTTATTGACATTTTTTAGGTACATACATTATTTGTGAACCCTGACTCCTGTGCTAGTATGAACTGTATTACAGGAGCCAGTGCCTTCACCTTGCAGGGGTTACACTGAGTTAGCCAATAAAGCGGGTTAAACTAATAAATAAAATAAAATGTTTAAGGTAGAAATTAAACCTACAAATAACATTGAAAAACTCGTACTCGACTCGTTAAACTATGTGATTTTATCACCCAAAATCATAGAACAACGCAGATCTTAAAGTGGTGAAGTTGCTACTTGGTTTGCTGAAATAGGTAACCAAACGCTACAGTATTTACACATACACAAAGATCTCAATATTACTGAAACAGCTCTACCTAAAATCCTATCAGAATTTCATCTTGCCTGATTGTATGTATAAATAAATATATTCCTCCAATACACCCACAAAATAAATATAAAAACACAACCGTCACTTAGGCAATCTTTCGTAACGCCCTGTATATCAGCAGTACATGATATACAGGCTGCTCCAGAACGGTGCAATAAAAGCGAGATGGCGCCACCTGCGCGCGCTCGTAAACTCTCGAATCATTTGTGTGATTGTTGGACGAATTTGTGCAGACGGGCAGGTTTTGAAAAGCCTATTTTAAAGAATAAAAGAAAAAAAAAACTAAAGCCTCAGCATCGGTTGAAGCTATACCCACCGAGGCTTTATTTAAGAAAGTTTTAAACACGGAAATTGGTTCCTTGTTTTAAATTACTAGCTTGAGCTCGCGGCTTCGTTTCCGTAAAGGACAGTAATTGTCACTCGGGATTGTGCTGTGCTATCAGAATTTGGGATACTATACGTTGATTCAGGGTTTAAACTGACAATAATAGTACGATAAAAAATAGTAGCATAAAAGTGCTCTTCTTAAGCCACATGTCTAGTTTCAAAAAACGATTCAGCGAAATAAAATGGTTATTCCTTGTAGCCTTTACAGGAAAATGACACGCGTATAAATGAAGAAAACAGTAAGTTCAATAAATAAATTCTGACATAATAATATGGTCATAATGCGGCTCTCGTCTAGGTAGCAACGCTTACGTAGAACTAAGTCACAACAGGATACATAAGTTTCCTGCCAAAATCAATGCATAAACAATTTAGTTACACTTTCCTTTCTTATTTTAATATTAACAATTTATCGGCAAACTTATTCTCAAATTCAATAAGTATCTATGATAATCGTCAGTTCATCATTTATAAAATCTATTGAATATTGTCAATCAATCACTATGGGGTAGTATCAGTTACTACGGGGTATCTAAATACCCGGTAATAATTTGATTGTGGAGGTCAGATAAGCAATATACTTATTCTTTGTAAAACTGCTATCAGCGGCATCTACACGATTAACGAGGCACCACGCCAGACTCGAAGCTGAACACAAAACAATTGGGAATAGGCTGTGTAAATAATTATTTTTATTTTACATAAACGTTGGAAAACCGCGGCGTTTCACCCGCTCGTTTGTCACCTCCCAAAATGTAGGTAGCAGGGTTCCTTCAATAACGCCCACTCATCGCCGGGCCATGATGATGCAATACCCTGGCATACAAGATGGCGGCGGGAGGAATTCCAGGGTCCTAACGAGGACCCCAGTTTAAGTCCTCACAAATTACTTTGTGGCTTCAAATAGTTTAGTGCTGAAGTAGCTTCAAGGGCGACAAGTTACTATGAAAAGGTGAGAATATAACGATGAAAACTTTGCTAATAATAAACCTACGGAAAGTCGTAAATTCGGCCTCCTATTGAAGATGTATCTAGTTATGTAACATAGAAATTAACCAAGCAAAAAGATAAAGAATGTTGGGGACTTGTTGAGTGAACTGTATTTCTTTTTGTAGGTGGTTGATTTTCTGGCGTTGGAGACAGAGTGTGTGGCGGCTGGGATACAAAACACTTTTTTTAAAAGATAATAGTAGATTACGCACCAAGGGAATAAAGCAGTGCCTTACGTCACGGGCGTATTGAATCCCGAAGGGACACTAAGGATTCTGAGGGTGAACCTCCGGAGCGCAGCGAGGAGGTTCCCTCGTTTCACTCGGGAATTAAGCTAAGAATCCTTAGTGCAGCGAGGGATTTAAGTTAGCCCAAGACAAAGGCAGCTTATTCCTGAGGTGAGTACTCTGCTTTTCACACCACTTGCTCGTAAATGTCACATTATATGTCATGCAAACCGGCCGTAAAGCAAGTCATTGTTCCCCACACTTAAACCGGGGAATAATATTGTACTGAATTTCATTATTCCCGTGGGAATAATGTGATTTGAATTTGGAACCTCAAACAAAACATAGTATGAAAACTTTGAACGAAGGTATTGAAGCAGCGGCGGCTGCCCCCCGGCAGTCCCCACTGCAACAGCTGATCGCTTGCTGAGGTGGGCACCACAGCATGCTCACGTTCGAAGGTTGTCGTACCACATCAAATTTCAAAATTCAAATTTATTTCCTCGCAGTTGGTGTGAAAAGCAGAGTACTCACCTCAGGAATAAAGCTGCCTTTGTCTTGGGCTAACTTAAATCCCTCGCTACACTAAGGATTCTTATCTTAATTCCCGAGTGAAACGAGGGAATTAAGATAAGACTCCTTAGTGTAGCGAACCTCCTCGCTGCGCTCCGGAGGTTCACCCCCAGAATCCTTAGTGTCGCTTCGGGATTCAATACGCCCGTGACGTAAGGCACTGCTTTGTCCCCTTGGTGCGTAATCTACTATTTCACACCACCTGCGAGGAAATAAATTCGAATTTTGAAATTTGATGTGGTACGACAACCTTTGAACGTGAGCATGCTGTGGTGCCCACCTCAGTAAGCGATCAGCTGTTGCAGTGGGGACTGCCGGGGGGCAGCCGCCGCTGCTTCAATTCCTTCGTTCAAAGTTTTCATACTATGTTTTGTTTGAGGTTCCAAATTCAAATCACATTATTCCCACGGGAATATTGAAATTCAGTACATATATTATTCCCGGGAGGAGAAGAGCGGGAGGGAACAATGCCTTGCTTTACGGCCAGTTAACAGACATATAATTTGACATTTACGAGCAGGTGGTGTGAAAAGTAGTTTTTTTTTAGTAAGATCGTCATCATAAGCCTATAATGTTTCCACAGCAGGGACACAGGCCTCCTCTTAATAGGAGGGAGTGGGCGATAATCCACCACGTGTCCAGCACGCGTAGCATGGCGATTCTATCTCTATTCTACCAAGAAAAGACAAAGTTATTTCATCGTTATTTCTATACAAATTGACAGTTTTTTTTTTACAAGTATGACACGATTCGTACACCATTAAAGAATAGAAATATATCTCTTCTATATTTTAAACATTGCTATGCTTAAATCGATAAAAATCTTTCACGTTCTGTCATTTTGTCTATTCTCGCGTCGACAAGACGCGTTTCTTCGGCCGGCGCCATGCTACACGTGCAGTGCGGGTTGGTAGATGTCATGTGTCTTCGAATTTTTGGTTCAAGGACATGATATTTTCATACGCCATTCGAGGGGAAACTTTTTATTTTTAATTTTTGCCTATAACATAGGACATTATTATTTACAGCAGCTTTCCTGCAGTACAACTCCTAGTACTAGTTGTACCTTGTATGAATACTACTTTTTGAACCGAAACATTTGTAGACATTTCAATAGCAACCATGTAGGTATTTATTAGGCAACTGGTACTTATACCTACTTAGGCCAGACTTTAGCCGTTATAGCCAGCATGCATGACCTAGCACGATCTAGCATAGAAAGCGGCCATCCGACTAGTTTTTATAATAATTTGTCTAGACGCAGCCTGCCAGGACAGAAATGGAAAGTGACAGTCTTACGTGCTTGTTACAAGGAGGGGTAAATGTATTGACGATATTATCTTCCAACTGGTTGAATACTCAAAAAGGGTAAGCTAGTAGGCATAGAATTTGAAACTCATACTGATGAAATTGCAAAGAAACATTAACACTAAGGTTGGATCGATAGTATGGTTGCAAGCTCCACGGCTGAGCTGGAGGTTCTTAGTTCAAAACTTAGTGAGGCAAAATCTGCGTTTTCTATCGAATGTTATTATTGTTAGTCCGGATTTGTGTAGAATCATTAGCTCGCCTCCTGTTTCAACATGGGACTCAAAATTAACATTTTAAAAATATCTGATAGTCTAGTTACCATCTTAAAAAATCCTACCTACCTCTTTAGATATTAGAGAAGTCACTTTAAGAAGTTACTATCTAAGAGAAAGTACTAGAAATGTGCAACATACAATAGCTGTTTAAAAACGACACAATGCAAAGAACTTTAAAGCCTTGTCATGGTTACAGTCCATTACATTATGCACAATATCTATAGTTTAACTGACGTAAAAGAGTATAATCTTGTAAAACGTGCCGATCTAGACTTGTAGACTTCTTTATGTCAAGCTGAGCTGACGTCAAGTTGACAGCTACCACGATCAGCCATGACGGTTGACTAACGATAACAATTGACGGTCGCACGATATACTAATATAAAATGTTGACTTTTATTTGTAGGAGCATGAATACCACGAGGTAAAAACGTCAGCATAAAATACCATAATTCACTACAGTGTCGCGGTAGGTACTGTCTTATCAGGACCCCGGAACGTAAAGGGCTATTGATGACACTGTGGATTTTTAGTCAGTACAAGTCTGACAGTCCCTCCTATCCCAACCCAAAGTTAAAAAAAAAACAATTCATGACAGTAGACTCTGAGAGATATTTTGGCGAAGGTGTAGTAGCAGGTCGCGGGATTTTATTGCCTCACCGTGACCCCGGAACATAAAGGGCTATTGAAGGACACCGTGGATTTTAGTCAGTACAAGTCTGACAGTCCCTCCCGCCCTGCCCGGGGTGGGAGGACTCATTTGATGATTTTACCACACTAAAAAAAAAATGTGTAGCAGCAGATCTACTGCTGAGCTCATGCTCATGATTCTGGGATCGATTTCCACGTCGGGCAGTTAGGAATTTCTCAATGGCAGCTATGGAGACTGGATTTCTGGTGTGTTGATAGCAATATACACGTACCCCCGCAAACATAACTGGGGAAATATGTGTCTTACTAGGTAGACCTCTGTTTCATCTTTTGGGGATCACAAGGAACTTATCTTCGACAAGCCAATCACTGGTGGTATTTTGGGGCAGCCAATGATGATTCAGATTATTTGAGATCTACACTAACATTTTGTTTAGAAAAGATGTTATACAAATTCAAATACAAAAATATTTATTAGGAAATTTGTTACATCAGTGGGTGGTTGTGTTTGGAGTCTCCTTATAATCCTCGTGTTCTGAATCCTTTTCATCATTCTTTCAACCTTGGGATATCCACTGCTGGACATAGGCATCCCCTATTGATTTCCAACCGGTCCTTCCACAGGGTCTTCAACAGATGGTCTGTCTACCTTAAATCCATATGACATTATTTAAATTACAAAAGGATTAAAAATGTTATTTCAGACATAGATCTCACCACGTTGGCGAACCTTGGTGCCGTCATTATCGTCGTTTGTATCAAATGTTTCCTTGCGTGAACCTTGTCATTCTCTTCTGACTGAATTAACATACGTTTTCCTTTGTCTGATCTAATTTGTATTTTACACGTGTGTTTGAGATATAACAGGTATAAGTAGTTCATGTTAGAAGTATTTAATTGTGCTCTCATTTAGAGGAAGTTATCATGACAAGTTGTAAATAGGATTTATATTTAATTGTAGGTATTGCTTGGTACCTGTAAAGATTAGAGAGATTTAAAAAAAAATTAAATATACATCATTATCATCTGCCTTGTATTGCCTTTTCGCAACTTATTTGAACTCGACTTTAAATTTTAAAATACCCGGATGTCTAAATATCAGTATCAGATCCAAATTATCTATACATAAATTCGATTGTTGCAATGATTCGACAAAACATAATAATATATCGGATTTAGCATCAAAACAACAAACATGTACTTTGTCTAAAATGTCAAGTAATCTTTAGCCAGGCTTCAGTTAACAGTGCCCTGTCATGACTCGACTGAAACAGACAGAAAGTTCCTCACCATTCATTATTTTTCCAGAACTTCCATTCACCACATTAGTAACAAAACCAGGCCTTACTCGGAACAAGTTGTCGTCGTCGCGAAGTCTCGCACAATTTACTAAACACTCGCTTCCCAGAAGTGGATGTTTTGCAACAATACCGATCGAGTCCGCGTCGCGATTGTGTCCGTTATTCGGTTCACGATCATGTTGCTATGCGGGCACGGAGACAAAGATTTTATCGCATGGCTGAAGTCATCATTCGATAAGGTGTGGTGATCACTGCACAATGATTATGCACTGCAGTGAGATGGGAATCGTTGACAGTGAACAAAACACTATGATCTTAAGCCCCGGACCCCGAAGGATAGATATACGTAGGCGATGACTGACGCAACCTATTGTCAGCAATCGGGCACAAATCTATTCGGTTTATCAGTGTCGCAAATTGTTGAGGGGTCTTTTACGAATTTCAAGTTTTTAAAAGAACTATTGATACATGTTTTAATAGACAGCTGATGTTCACAAATCTTTAAAAGGAAATACCAGATTTAAAATCACACAAAAAGCTACACTTTAGTTTCATTTAGAACGAATAAAAAGTACATGTATTTTCTTATCAGTTTCTGGAATTACGATCGTTTTCAGTAATGTATCACTCTGTGGTTTCAGTTAGGCATCGAAAATATTCCACTGCTTCTGAAAACCGTTGAAAAGTGACTAAACTCTTGGTAGACTGACTCAAAACTATTATAATGACGTGTTGAAGTTAGTTGCCATGTTGAAATATAGGCAGGCTGCCAGGGACACCACACCTGCTTGTCTCCACCATGTGACTAACCCGAGGTTATCTTTAACCCGCCGTTATCGGACGTTCAGTGTTACGACACACGGAAATTGATTAATCTTATTGGAATTTAGGGAACAGTGTGACATAGCTGATATTGTGCTGAAACGTGGCTGATATTCAATGAAAATGATTATTACGAATTGTAATGTGTCATTGATCATGTAATTCAACCCTAACTAACTATAGCTTCATGATTTCAAACTGCTGAAAAGGGCTCCCTACGTAGATACTCAGAAACCTCTGCCCTCCTTTCCATATAAGGTGATAACCGCAACCTAGCTACGTCACCCTGACTGAAGTGTTATTCATCACAATGAAATTCACTTCCGTTCAGCAATAGGCATATAATGTCACAAGCATTTCATTGTTGCACATGATGAAATTGTTACTATTAATTGCAATCAGTAAGTAGGTGAATAAGTAGACTTGAAAAGAAAATCCGTTATTGTATAACTGATGTGAATCATATCTAAACCGGTACAGAACACGTTACATCAACTACTTTAATATTCACCAAAAGTCCAACGTTGGATTCCCAGGTCGGGTAGCTATTTGAAAACATGATTCATCCATTGAATTTGATTAGGTAAATGTGAATCGTGTTATCGTGGCTATAATAAAGTTTAAAAATAAAATTATCATAATTAATGTCTTTTGCAATAAAATATATCGCTATCAGGAACACGTCATTATTATTATACGGTTCGTCGGTTTCTATAATATAATCGTTCGTTATTATAATGAAGAAGAAATCAAGATTTCTTTTAATAAAAAAACTAGGCTATTAAGTTTTGCAGATATTATTATATACAATGTGTTTTTTTTCTTTATTTATCATTTATACAACAGTTTTTAGAATTATTAATTTATAATAGCAACCAAAAACCTTCAAAGCCTAAACCTTTACAGGGGTCGTGGGACTGTCTTATTAGGTAACCCTGGAACGTAAATGGCTATTGAAGGAATACAATAGTTTTTAGTCAGTGGTCGTGGGCATGGCGCCTCATTTGATGATTAACCACGATATAGAAAAAGGGAAGGTAGCTTGCTCGATTTTGTCAATAAAATTATTCTACACTAGCTGTAGCTGTGCCCGCAACTTCGTGCGCGTGGATGTCGGAACTCAACAATGTACTTATATCTTTTTTAAACTAAGGATTTTTTCTAAAATAAAAGTAGCCTAAGTTACTCCTTTTTACATTAGCTACCTGCCAATCGAAATCCCGTCAAAATCGGCCAATCCATTTCAGAGATTAGCCATTACAAACAGACAGACAGACAAAAAATTAAAAGAATGTTATTTTGGTGTATCATGTAGTAAGAAACGGTTTTTTAAATATTACAAACAGACATCCAATTTTATTTATATGTATATAGATGTATTAGATGTATCGATTTGGACTCGGAACCTAACCACCCCTGAATGGCAGCCATTTTTGTTTTTTGAAAGCTGACTGTTTGTAAGAATTTAGTTAGGTGCGTACGTGCCGTGAGTAACATAGGCAATTGGCGTGAGGATATGGCAAGACTAGAGAACGTGGATAAGGCGGAAGTAGTATGTTAGTACGAGTATCATAGCAGGTGACGTTCCGTTTCCGCTATTACTGTAACTATTCTAAATTCTCCTTTGCGTAAAAGAGTGAAAATAATTATATGTACAGTCACATTCAGTCACGAGCAATAACATGTAAACACTTAACAAAATTCAAACGCAATTTACTCGTAAAATACTGGTTTCCATTTTAAAATGAGACCTATTTCGTAATAGTATGGCTTCCAAAATATAAATCTAATGAAAAGGCAAAAGTTTAATCAATATGGTAGCAGAACATCGCTATTGAATACTGCTTAGTGTATACATACTATTGCTCGTCGTGACTGTACCTACCTATGTTTGCAGGTTTAAGAGATTAACATTAAAAATATAACTAGAATTTTCCTCATTTCGCAATTTCAATCAAGAAAAAACTATTTAGGTATAATAATTGGGTATTTCCGTTAAAAAACCCAGTTAGTTCCATCTCTGGCAGCGAGCCAGATGCGTGTTTAATAAGCTTGTCTCCTGTCTCGTAACTCTTCGTTACCTATTACTAGTCTTCCTGGGGGAGTGGAGTAGACTTTGTGTTTACCTCCCCGACGTCTTCATTATATCATTATTGATTATCATTTGAATAAAAACTCTGGAACACATCCAGAATATTAGTTGCTAGGGAAATGTAACCAGATGATAATTTTCTCAACCTTGAAATCGAAACTAAGACGCCACATTTTTTTTCCCAAGGCCTATACTGACCCACTGCTAGACAAAGGCCTCCCCCAATTCCTGAAACTTCATGAACTCTTTTTCGGGCCTACTTTGAGCCAGCCCTCACGGTATGAGTATAGGCCGGCTCGCCACCTTTTCCAGGGCCGAACTCCGCGGATTTAGTATTAAGTTGTTAATAATTATGCACTCAATTTGCAGACTCAAAACTGTCGATTGCTTCTAATAAGCGCAATAAGTGGCAATAAATAGGCTTACTTATATCAAAAACTTGTGCAATAAGCAGCAACAGGCTAACGGTTAACAAGTGTGAACTTGCAAGAGGCAGTGGGTTCAAAATCTATTAGTTGTAGTACGAACCCTAATCATTACGAAACATGTCGAGCTTCTGCAACTAATTAGTCATCCCTATAAGAAAACCAGTTCTTCAGCGTATCGATGATAAATTAGTCGATCGAATTGACCTAGAATTGAGTTACGCTTGCTCTTACGTAGCATCAGTATCATAAATGAACAAACAAACAACAGACCTCGAGGGACACGGTTCTAAGTCCCCCATCTTTTGTAGACTTTTTTTTCGGGTCGGGCAGCGAGTTGCCCTTTACTCGCTGCCCGGCGCATGCCCGGGCCTACGGTGGCCGGAGATCGTCTGCTGATTTTTTTTAGGCTAGCACTACAATGATACTTTATGGCAGACTTATCAATTCCCATCTTAACAGAATCCTAACCGAACTTCCGATCTTCTAACAATTTTGCAGAGGTAGTGCCTTGATATTTGACGGCACGTTGGCGCAGTGGCTGAGCAATTGGACTGCTGCGCTGTGTGTCGGGGGTTCGATTCCCACACGGAACAAATATTTGTATGATCTAGAAGTAGTTGTTCCTGGCTTGGGCGTTTGTGTATGTGAGTTTCTATGTTTGTAAACGCACCCACGACACAGGAGAAATTCCTAGTGTGGGGCAGAGTTTAAAAAATATAAAAACTTGAGAGGTGTCAAGGGACACCCGGATGGAACGAAGTTACTGTATACACTCAACAAAAATAATCGCCGCGACTCCACTCCACTCCCGTCCAGTCCGGTCCGGTCCGGTCCGGTTCAGTCCAGTCCAGTCCAGTCCATTGCATTCCATTCCATGGTAATAAACACATTACCCTCCTTTGCGTCGCGCAGTCGGATAAAAGTGTCGTGCCAACTTTTCGTAAGAATTTTTTCCGTCCAGCCCCCTTTCACAACGCGCGATAAGGAACTTCGTTCCAATAATTATATGGGGACTGTTTAAACAGGTAACAATGACCCTGGAAGTCCGCCTTTGTACTGTTTTATAAATGTGCAATAAGAAGTTAGTTTAGTGGCTCAATGGTATCGGCCCCGACATACGAGTTGTAAGTTGTTCAAACCCAGCCGGGCGCATTACTTAGTGTAAGCTATTTCATCTTCACTGCCAAGGGCGTCGCCAAGGGGGGCAGTGGGGGGCAGTTGCCCCCCCCCTAGAGATGAAATGTAACTAGCCTCAAAGCGACCAAAGTGCGAGCAATTGACTTCCTTACCTGTTAATATGTTCCGTATCGTATGACAGAACGTAAATAAAACAATGTTTAAAGTACATATTGTAGAAAGTACTGAAATATTCTGAATAATTTCAGTAATTCAGCCCCATTGCCCACCCCCCTTAGTCATAAGCTGACGACGCCCTTGTTCAGTGCTCTCAAAACGGTGAAGGATAACATCGTAAAGAACGGCATGTCCTAGAACCAAACATCGAAGACATGTAACATCTACAAACCCGCATTACTTCTCAAAGAGAGGAGGCCTGTGTTCCAGCAGTATATGCAGAAAATGATGAAGAAGTTACCAAGAAAAATATTCCACCCACAGAACCATCTACCACCACAATAATTAATCAAACAATGAATTTTCATCATCATTTAAATAGTTAATAAGTTAAATTAAATTAAATTAAATTAAATTAAATTTTTATTGGAACTAAAAACACACATTACAATAAGACACGTACGATAATGACTGCATTAGTTGTAAACTGTGTCGCAGTCATTAACGCCCATACAATAAAGGTTTACGCGTTAGCGTTCCAGCATAAAGAGATAATGAAAAAATTACATAAGACCAAGAATACAAAACAAATAAAACTTCTCTAAAATTATACAGAGAAAATAAATAAATTGTGGTAGTTGAGTATGAGTGTGTGTGCGTGCGTGCCAGTGGGTGTGTGTGGTAAGTATTGCGTATGTGTGTGGTGTGTGTGTGTGGTGTTTCGTGCGTGTGGGTGTGTGTGTAGTGTGTATGTGAGCGTGTGTGGTGTTGAGTGTGTAGGATGTTGTAGGAATTTGTTGCATGTTCAGAATATGTATGTAATGTTATGTTTTGGCTAAGTTTTCAAGTTCTTCATAGGTCAGACCATGAAGCCATTTGTCAACATTGACTCGACACTCTCTCAGAGTTAGTGGATAAATGTTACATTTTTCATTTACTCGGTTGTACAAGATAGGGCTCAGGAATCTATATTGCCGTCTAGCAATACAAATGCTGACCGGCTCAGTTGAACAAATTCTATCGACTCTTCGTCTGTTTTTGATAAGGTTAGCGTCGAAGGTGAGTTCAGAGTGCTTGCGTAGTACGGTGCTAAGAACAAATGAGTGTCTCACTCTCGGTAACTCACATAGTGCGTAGAGTTCATTTGTGGGGAAGCGGATTGGTTTACGGATCATCACTTTTAAAATGGCCCTCTGCGCCCTCTCCACTCGCAATAATAATGATTTCCCAGAACTGCCCCAAGCTGCTATGCAGTAGGTTAGGATTGAATGAGCCAGAGCATAGTAGACTGTTTTCAAAGTAGGCAAGTCGGCAGAAGCCCTCAAGTTTTTAAACACATATATTAATTTCCGAACTCTACCCACCAGCGAGTTTATATGTTCAGTCCATGACATCGTACTATCGATATATATACCAAGATACTTCATTGAGTGAGTACGAACAATTTGTGTGCAATCACAGCTCTGATTTGTGTCAGAGTTACATTTGTGAGCTGTTAGTGTATAAGTAGACATCGGCTGAGAAGATCTGCGAGGGGAAAAGGTCATGAATCTAGTTTTATCTAAATTAAGGGTCAGCAGATTTTTTCTTAGCCAGGTCATAGTAATCCGCAGAGCAGACTCAGCATGGAAACGTGTATCGGACCAGTCACTACCGTGCACAACGATTGCAGT
The DNA here is from genome assembly GCA_954870645.1 of Agrotis clavis. NCBI lineage: Eukaryota > Metazoa > Arthropoda > Insecta > Lepidoptera > Noctuidae > Agrotis > Agrotis clavis. Next base: position 23,054,470 of record OX940935.1, on the reverse strand, counting down.
ATCATCGGCGTATGTTATAATTTTAGCGTTGATTAAAGGCAGGTTGCAGAGATCATTAATAAAGATCAGAAATAATGTGGGTCCAAGTACGCTACCCTGTGGCACACCGTAACTGATGAACTTGGGTGCACTTGTGTAGTTTCCTATTCTAGTAGTCTGAGAACGACCTGTTAGGTAACTTGTGAAAATTTTTAGGGGCAAGCCTCTAATTCCAAGTCGCTCTAATTTGTTTATCAATAGTGGGATGGAGACCGTGTCGAAAGCTTTAGAAAGATCTAGGAAAATTGCTAGTGTTTTCAATTTACTGTTTAGGTTTTTTGCAATAGTATTAGTTAAATCCAAAACTGCGTCCTCAGTACTTTTACCAGATGTAAAACCGTATTGATTCTCTGCAACAATATTATGGGCTTGTAAATAACTGAGAAGCCTCTTATTTATTATTTTTTCTAAAATTTTGGATAAGGTAGTTAGCACAGAGATTGGCCTGTAATTATCGACACGGTCCCTAGCCCCACTCTTGTATATAGGGTGAACTAGACCAGTCTTGAATACGGAAGGAAAGATCCCTGTAGTGAAAACAAGATTGAAAATATGGCATATAGCTGGTATAAGAATATGCCTAGCAGCTTTAAGAAGTGTAGTGGAGATTCCATCATATCCAACCGCACTCGTAGATTTCAGACCAAGAATAGTTTTTTCAATTTCATCCTGATCAGTCTCGAAAATAGCCATTGAATTTGATAAGGTACTCGTTGTTTGGGAATTTAGGACACATGGAACGTCATTTTGGACCGAATCAATTTTGGATGCCAAATTTTTTCCCACATTGACAAAGAAGTTGTTCACAGTGTCAACAGCAAGCGCGGGATCATCCTTCAGAGACAGTAGCTCATGGGCAGTAGATTTGTTGGTGTGAAGATTTGTAATGGTTTTTATGAGACTCCATGTTGCCTTGGGGTTTTTTTTGTGCTTTTTAAACTCGGCTCGCTCGTATTCAAGTTTTAATTTTTTTAATAAATTGTTACAAAAATTTTTATAACGCATGTATATTATGCGGGAAGTGTCATTTGAGGGTTGTTTTTTAGTTTTCCGATAGAGTTTATCCCGGTTTTGTATGCATTTAAGGATTCCGGGCGTGATCCAGGGCTTAAGTATTCGTTTTTTACTTGGGATACTATAGTTTCGGGTATTATGTTTGACAGCATTAGAAATTATGTTCACCAGTTCTTCAGCAGCTTGAGATGCATCGCAACAATGTAGAACTGATGAAAAATCTGTGTTCTCAAGAGCTGCGACGCATGCTGGAAGGTCCACCCGACGGCTCAAAGATATTGCATTAGGTGCCTTCATTTGGAAATTACATGATACTATCAAAGGGGCATGGTCAGTAATAAACGAATCAAGAACCAAGGTAATCACGCGCGATTTCGATTTAATGATTGCATGATCCAAGCAGCTATCGCAGCGAGTTGGTAAAAGATGAGCTGGTAGCATTCCATGTGATGCAAGTGTATCAAGGTATAGGGGAGAGTGCATATCGCTGTTATTATCAGCTATGTTTATATTGATGTCACCAAGTAAAATAATATTTTTAAAGGAATTGAGTGATTGCAATGTAGTGTCCAAACTGGTAGTAAAATTATGAATATTCCGAAAAGAAGGAGATCGATAAATTGCGACCAGCGCCAGTTCTGTGGATAATTTGACAACAAGACAGTTCGCATCGTCAAACGAAGGTCTTTCTAAAGCGAATTTCATATCTGATCTTATATATAAGACCACGCCATCATTTTTATTATTATGATTGGACGCATAGGATTCAAAACCCGGTATAGTAGGAAGATAGGGACATTTTTGCAACCAGCATTCCGTTAAAACAATCACATGGAAATGCAATTTAGTTCTATCTAATAAAATTAAAAGGTTATTAAAATTACTGATGTTACCTATGCTACGAATATTTACATGAAAAATATTCAATCCAGTATTTGTAGTTTTTATATAAGTACTACACTGTTCCGGAGAGCAAGAATAGGAATCTGAAACCTGAAGTTGTTCTAGTTCAGCTACTATATTCGTTGTGTCACCCATAATTTTTAATTAATATAATAAAAAGATAATGCAATAAATTGGTTTCAACGTAATGGTAGCGATTGGTGTCAATGAATGTGGTTTCAAACTTGAAGACATGGGTATAATTTGGCTTCTTAACATAAAACAAAGACAAAATGATGAATGACCATTTTCCCTCACAGTGTGGTATAGTGTTGTTGAAGATGTGTGCGAGTAGTGATAAGTGTTGAGTGTTGCGTGTTATGAAAGAGTTAAATTGTACTGTAAATAACAATGTTTTTGTGTTCGAGAATATTAAGAACATTTTACATAGCAAAAAAATGTTGTATGAATTATAGGTATGACATTGAAATTGAATAAATGGTTTGCAGATAAAGGAAAGAAATATAAAACAATCTAGTCATTTCTTGGGGAAATCTAGTTCATCCTTAATAAAGAAATGCGGTGATCCTTGTTTTTCGCGTAGGTAAATTTTTCCATTTGTAACCCAACAGTACTGGTACTCGTTGCTGCTTGCAAAATCTCTAGCTAAAAAGAACAGTCTTCTCATTTTTGGTGTTAAATATTCGGAGACAAATAGAGGGTTAACTGGACCGCTTATTTTCAAATGTTCTGTGGATAGTTTATTTTTTGTGTGTTTATTGAATTTTCTATACATTCTAATAAAGCGTTCTTTCAAAATGTTCGTAGTGAATTCTATTATCACGGGCCTGTTTTTCTTTTCAGTCGAGCCTACGCGGAAGGCATCTTTAATTTCATGATGTTGAATCGGTACATTGATAACAGAGCCGGTTTTGATGACTAAGTCCAATAATTTTTCTTTTGACTCTTGGGCATCGATAGGTATATTTTTTATTTCCACACAGGCTGATCTAGAGCCCTTCTCGAGTTTTTCTATTTTGTCTTCCAAACTTTTAAGAACAATCGAGTTATTTTTCCTCTCTGATTCGAGTTGCGTCTCTAATTGACTAATATGGGCTTTCAATGCGTCATAATCTTTAGAGAGAAACGTTACCGTAGTTTGAATGCTGATGTTCTGCGTTTTAATTTCCTCAATGGATTCATAAATTCTTTCAATCTTTTTGCATTGTTGCTCCTTAAATTCCGTGAACATGGTTTTCATTTCAGATATAAAAATCGATATTTGACTTTCCTGAGCAGCCCCTGAGTCCAAACACTTGCGCTTATTTCGTTGTGTAATGTTTAGGCATTCTTTCTCAACACGTTTTACGGATTCCTCGGTGCTAATGTTTGGTTCCGACGAGCTATGCTGAAGAATACTGGGCAAAGGCACGGTTAGTGCCGTGGAGCTCGGAGTAGGTGTCCGTGGTGGAGATCTATTAGAAGCCATATTGACCCAAGAGAGGAAGGTCTGAAGAAAGCCAAATAATAGTCGAAAAATGTGCGAATTATTGTAAAAAATTACAACTTAATTTAAAAGCGGTTAAGCGAAGTGTTTAGGGCCATAAAAAAAGTCCACAAAATCCAAAAAGTATTGCTTGAACCCAGTCTCGAACTGCCACCCGGGCACGGTGATGACGTCGTCAATGTAGTCGGGCGCACAGCCACTCGACCAGCGTTACACGCTAATGAGTGTCGAAATATTTGAGTGTATTGTAAGTAGCCGCATACGAGCGATCAATGACCTTGTTTTGTCTTTGACAACTTGTTTACCGAGCACTCGCGTTCGAGGACAATGACAGACACTTTTGGCACTTTTAAATACGTTAGTTTTTAATTAGTATTTCACTTTTATGGCACCATATCTTCACTATTTGTATGATTAATAACACTCATTTGTTTATCTCTGTTTATATATAAGTTTATATATAATAAGTAACGTAATAACTAAGTAAATGGTTGATCACAAATTGTTAGTGATTGTAAATGAAGACATTACGGGTGTTATTAGCATTATTTAATTACTAGTTTCATAAAATACCCACTACTGCTGTTCGACTACGTGACTAAAGACTGGTACACTGGGACTGAGATCTATAAATGATAGCTAGCACGTATGTGTCATGACTGTCGTATCATCAGTCAGTAACTTTCTCGTTGCTGGGATACTGACCCATTGGCAGTCCGAGTGGGGTTGTAATACAATCAATAAGAACATAAATTACTATAATATACGTTCATTAATAAGAAAATATAAATAAATTAAATGAAAGTGAGATTATTATTTCAGCGGAGACCTGCCCAACCCTGAAATACGCGCTCATCTCATTTTATTATCACTGGGCATCAGTGTGCTATTTTAAATTGCTCCAGTGCATCATGCATCTAATGCATCTTTATTCTATCAAAAATGCAATGTGTAAGTAAATAATTATAGGTACAAAAAAAAACATTCAAAGGGTTTCAAACTAACTGATCCCATAAATAATGTTTATGAATCTTCTCCTCGGTCACTCAAACTACTACATAGATAATCAGTTAACTATTATTACGTAATTAACCCCTACATTGAAAGTCGTACGATTTGCAGTGGATGACGAAATACTACATCGAAATTAGTAGTACGGGGACTTTCCGTATGGAACTTTACTTTTGATTGACGGAAAAATACACTGACCTACCTTTACTGGATTTTGATCTAGTTTGGTAAATGGCACTAGGTCACTATGGAATTGAAGCATTATGAGCACCAGACCCGTGCTAACAGCCAACAGAATACCTGTTTGTTGGGAATTACCTAAACTGGAGCAGCTGAGCTGATTCCAGTATTTCAATTCGGCAAGATGTAGATATCGCCGTATGGCCTACTTTACTCATAAATAATAAATAACTGCCAGTAAAACCAGTGGTTTCCTAACACCGGAAAAGGTAACAGATGTATTTATTTTTTGTAAGGACCCTTTCAATAACCAAACGTACGCCGCGCCGACGTATTCATAATAAGAGCAACAAAAACGTAAGCAATAATATTTTTTACATTACTAGAAAAAGTATATAATCGACCTACTTACTTATTTTTTGTTCCTACACGTGCCAGTATTAACCTTGGAACGTAAGAAATAAAAAGATGGAAAAAAACTCATTAATTCAACATACCTATTGCCAGTCATAAAAATGAGAGAAACGAAGCCAAAAAAATTCACGGCTTTTTAATTACTCATGCTTCAGCAGCTATTTCAACAAAAAAGTTGGTGATACGTCATCACTGTTCAAAAAGTTTCACATTATTATTCGCGGAGGTGCGTTTGCGCATCGCGCATGGCAACAGACGCGTTGTCTGCAGTGAGTCAACGTCACACGTCACAGAGCACGTGTGCAGTAGTAGAAGTCCGCACGCCTGCTAGAACGTGCTTAAAAACTGATTAGTAATATCTTTTAACAATGAATCCGTGACTACAGTTTCATCGCCTCATGGCATTTGATGACGTTTTTATTTTCTTTATATTTTATTTTATTGTAACTTTTAAGTGTAGCTGTGTCACCTTTAGAAAACGATTTCGTTTCCTCTTTTTGTTGGAAAAATCCAGTAGGTAATTTTAACGCTATTTTTGTTTTATACCTATTTGGCGCTGCTTAATGGGAATTAGTGAATGAACCCCGGTTTGGAGGTTTTTCTGAGTAGATAAAATCCTCACTGAACATTGCAACATTATATCTACTTAATTTTAAAGCACTGGTAACGAATAGCGAACGAATAATATAACAGGGAGGTATAATAGGACAGGAAAATAATGATGATGGAAACGAATAGTGCAGAAGACGGACTAAAGTAATCACTTTACTAAAACTGAACTAAGTATGAAACTTAAATGAATATAGTTCACATTAAGTTAACCGAAAAACATTTTAACACACGACTTTGTATTAGCTTAATCACCACCATTACAAAGAACCTTTGACTGTATTATTTTACTTAGCTGTGTGAACCTTCTATAGTTTAGTTAACCAGCTCATTGTCACAATAATTTATGGAAAAACAAAACCTCCCATCAGTTACAGACTAAAGAAATCCTGTCCTGTGATCATTTACCATCGTTTACTAAATAGTCCGATGAGGATTATGCAGAAGTCGTTCCATATCATTGAATATTTGGTAGCGGGGCTGTCTCATCAGGTAACCGTAACCCTGGAACATAAAGGGCTTTAGAAGGATCACCGTAGATTTGAGTTAGTTCGGGTCTAACAGACCCTCCCGTCCTGTCCCAGGAGGACTCGATGTACAACGATAAAAAAAAAATGGAATATCTATGTAGCAGCATTTATATGTGGACACTGGGCAGTAGTCAGTTAATAACTGACTCTTTGTGTTAATGTTACAATAACTGACAGTTATTGTAACATTAACACAAATCAAATCTTTTCTAATACAAAGATGAGAACGCCAGCGGGTAAATTGTGTAGTGTAGTGTAAAACGAATGAATAGGTCCATGTGATTTGACAGTTAAAAATACTAATTGCCTTAAAAACATGGAAGAGAAGCAGATACGGAAATTAATCAAAATCCTTCGGTTTCTGAAAAAAAACTGTTTCAAGCAACATTTTGGGGTGCTGCTATAACCATCGTGGCATTGCTTTAATTGAGCTTATTTTTCTAGCTATGAGGTCTTTATTTTTCCACTGCAGTATGAATCACAGTAGGTACCTAATATCTACATACATTGTAGTATCTGCAACCCTTCGAGTGCAGTCGTCACGGCTGCGCCCGCGCACGCAGCGTGTGCCCCTGCGCAACACGTCGCGCGGTGTCACCACCTAGCAACAACTCCACATTACTTGCGTCACCCTCTTTGTCTAGACTTCGTTGTTCGTACGTGATGGAGAGCACTCCAGCTAATATAGTATCATACTTATAATAACATCATTATTATTTCAATAGTTTACAAACGTATGTACATAATGAATAAAGATAAAATCTTCCATGATTCTCTGTTTGTAACAAAGAAAATATTGTTGATGTAAGGATCAGAGATTCAGATTTCGTTCCTTTTAATTTAAAATGAAGATTGTAAAATAAATAATTACTACTCATAATACAAAGAGAGATTAATTAAATAACTGCCTAAGTAAAACCAGTGAGAACCAGAGTACCCTTAGCATTGCTTAGCACGACTTTTCACTCTTTTACTTTATAGCGTCTTTCTAGTATTTACAGCGTTTCTTGTACGTGTGGAAACTTTTTAGTTGAAACAACATTTCAAATTGATATTCGAACATGTGTTTTTGTTAATGACTTGTGTCATTCACTTTAAATAAAAATCTTCTCTGTGCAAACAACTTTTTTACTTCCATATCTTAGTTATCTAGTATATTTCGTGAAAAGGTTATGGGCCCAGTACGCTTCCACTGCGGGTGTGGAAACTTTTTAGTTGAAACAACATTTCAAATTGATATTCGAACATGTGTTTTTATAATGACTTGAGTCATTCACTTTAAATAAAAATCTTCTCTGTGCAAACAACTTTTTTACTTCCATATCTTAGTTATCTAGTATATTTCGTGAAAAGTACGAAAAAATGGAACAGCGCCTCTGGTGTGCGAAGATGGAACTAATTTTTTCCTTGAAAATTGTCAATTTGAAATTGTCAAAGTTCCAGTTTACTTTACGTCTCAAATACTGAAAACTCGTGCTAAGATTAGGTATCTTCAAATAAATAATTACATAGACATTTTCTTTAAATATTAGAGTATTCGAAAATATTCTAATTCCAAATGTGATTTTGGCTAAATTCTGAGAATTTGAAGTTAAAACTTATAAAAAACTTTGGCCTTTCTCCAATTCAGCTCGTGAAATTGAAAGCTTTCGTTTTTTGCGTACGATTTCAAAGGAATTATCTAAACTTCTAAAATAGCAACTCACTTATGTATTCATAATCGTCGGAAAAATACTTAAAGGAAAATGTAGGTACTCGTAATATTGTAGGTAGTTAGCTAGGAAAGCGAGTAATCTCCTCTTAGCGACACTTACCTCGCTTGACGTCATCACACCTGTGATGATCATTGTGTTGCTACGTGATAACGTCGAGGAAGGAGGCTGCTTGTCTAGCTAATGATCATCACTTCATCACATAATGATACGTGTTACTAGTACATACTTACATCTATTTGTATGAACCGCATTATTATAACTAATGTTTGCTACACGCGTGTTGAACAGGTTTTCATTGCATTTTCCCTGGTTGCAATCAAAGTTTTCTGGAAAAATCTTGTATAAATGATAATGCCGTGATAATATAAGTATGATCGTTTTAAAAGAGTTTAACAGGAAAAAGACGTTTAGTCTAGATCCATTTCAATTTAAAATGTTTTTTTTTTTTTAATACTAAAAGGATGCAAATTAATAATTTTATTTCCTTTAATCAATTTTATTTCATACGCATTTAAATGATTTACATAAAAAAAATCAATTAAAATCATTCATGATGGATTAGCATGAGAAGGCTAATCACAAAGAAAATTGAGAGGGTGTGGGGAGGCCTTTGTCTCAAAGTGGCACATGAAGTAGGCTAGTAATAAATGAAATTGTTTCTATAACTGACCTTAGCGATAAGCTTAAGGACGATTTACACATCCTTAAGTAAGTAAGTAAAAAACCACCTGTGAACGCCGTCCGGCAGGTAAGTAAATATGTAAGTTATTTTTTCTTCTAAAGTTATAAAATCATCAACAGGGCAGGACGGAAAGGACTGTCCGTATTCGTACTAACTAAAATCCACGGTGACCTTCAATAGCCCTTTACGTTCCGAAGCCAGTTCCGCGACCCCGGCAAGTGTGAAGTTGGTAGTAAAATAAGACAGTACTCAAGTTGAACTTATGGATGTAATATATTCCACAACTATCACACAACGCCATCTAATCCCAAGCTAAGCAGAGCTTGTGTTATGGGTACTAGACAACTGATAAACATACTTATATATTTCTAAATACATACATATTATAGATAAATTACACCCAGACACAGAACAAATGATCGTGCTCATCACACAAACATTTGTCCTGGGTGGGAATCGAACCCACGACCTCTGGCATAGCAGTCAGGGTCACTAACTACTAGACCAACAGGCCAGTCAAATCAGCCTTTATAGAAACAGGTGTACAGGTTTGACGATCATCGATACAATTACCTACAGTTTATGCCACGACTATATTTAGGTGTGTTAATATCGATGCAACAATTGCAGGTGTAACAATGACTTCACATTCGCGATATTTCCTGGTTTGTGATCACTCTGATCATTCGTATAGGTCACGGCCAACACGAGGAACTGAGGAGAGAGGAGACTGGTCTAAGTATTACTTGCCATTTGCATACATTTCAGTGTTTCATCATCAAATTAGTCCTCCCAACTAGGGCATGCTCCGGAACTGTGCTACTCGTACTGATTAAATCCAAGATGATCCTTCAGTTGCCCTTTACGTTCCAGGGTCACGGTAACCTGATGGGACAGACCCGCGACCCCGGAGGTTACATATAATGAGGCGGGTTTTAAGTTCTTTTTTTCCTTTTTCGTGTGAGTATGAGGCCACACTCTGGTATCATAGTTAATTAAGCCGCCTCTGGAAACACCACAAGCTTGAAGACATGGCTTTGAACTTAAATATTTTTTAGATAAGTTAAGTTTCCTAACAATGTTTTCTGTTACCAATGTCAGTGATCTCCAAAATAAACTAAGAAAGAATAAATCGCACCCCCAGATCAACAAAGACGTAAGTGCAGATACGTCAATTTTTTTTTATTGCTGTTTTGGATAGCATACGTAAAGATACATGTGCTCAATTTTTTCCGTGCAATTTAGACTTAAAATGAAGGTTTTATAACAAAAAAAAAAAAATTTTGGCGTCATTTAACTTTAATATTTTTTCAAATAATAAAGTCGATAAACCAACATAAGCACGTAAAATTTCATTAAAATACACCTAATCATGCTTAGGTTTTTGTTCCATCAAAAAAAGCAAAAAACGTATAATTATATCACGTATTATGCTTTTTAATGCCTAATAAAAAAACGATTTTCTTAAAATAATACCGATTACATCCCATCACAAATAAAAATAATCAAACAAAAAAAGCCGTATTTCTATGTTCACGGGTGCACTCGCACACAGTTTCGAAATAATCATGCTTACGCCTTTTTTCTTTCGCCTTTCTTGATCTAGTTGGCGGAAGTAATCATGAACTCGTCACATAAACAAATCGAAAGGTCTGGGTACTTACCCTTACATCGCATGCGCAGGTGTGGATTATTTGTTTAGTTTTCATAACTCACGCGCCGCTCAGAGACAACTGCACGTAACGATTTGTATTTCCGAGTTAAAAAGAAGTTTAAAGAAGTGTTTAGGTACTGATCGGAATTAAGTATCCCTTTTTTTTTCAGTCTACACTGTCTCACTGCTGGGCAAAGGCCTCCTCCAAGTTTTTCCAAGTTTTCTTGTCCAGCGCCACTTCGAACCAGTCCTCACGGTGTGAATCCAGCTCGTCTCGCCACCTTTTTCTAGGCCGGCCTTCGCCCAGCGGTCAATGTTCATGCGGCTGACGTGACCCGCCCAGTCCCACTTCAGCTTGGCAGCTTTCTTGCCGACGTCCAGAATGCCCGTTTTGGAACGTATCGTGGTGTTGCGAACTCTGTCCTGTCGTTTGATGCCCAGAATGCTGCGTTCCATTGCCTTTTGGCAGACTCCAAGGCGGAACCTCTGCGACTCGGTAAGCGATCAGGTTTGAGCACCGTAGGTTAGGACGGGCAGGATGCACATGTCGATGAGTTTGCGCTTTAGGGAGATTGGTAAATCACCCTTCATAAACGTCTTCTTGGACCAGTAGCTTTTCCAGGCGTTTTCGATTCGGCGATCGATTTCTCTTTCTTGCCTGTTTTCGAAAGATACTAACTGGCCCAAGTAGATATACTCATCGACATATATAATATCCTGACCATCTACCTCGACCCTACGCTTAGTGCTGTTTGTCATTATTTGTGTTTTAGACCGATTCATCGCAAGTCCCACCAAGGAGTTAGCCGTGCTCAGTTCTTGGAGCATGGTTTGTAGTTCAAAAGCTGTAGGGGCAAAAAGAACAATGTCATCGGCAAAACGGAGGTTTGTCAGCCTCTTATTGCCGATTTCTATACCTTTAGTCGCCCAAAAGGCTGCCAGAGTTTTAAATATCTCCTCAAGTGTGCTGGTGACGGGCACGCCGCGATTGCGGCGGTAAGACCCCTCTTTGAGGAGTGGCTGGAGAGACGTCATGGCGTCCTTACTTTCCGCCTGACGCAGGTCCTCACCGGGCACGGATGCTTCGGGAGGTACCTATGTTTGATGCGGAAGGAGGAAACGCCTGGGTGATGTCACCACTGCGAAGATCGCCCGGAGGACACGGTGGAGCATACGGTGTAGGACTGCCCCGCTTGGGCAGAGCACCGACGTGTCCTCACGGTGGCGATAGGCGGAGACCTCTCGCGCCCAGCATTGGTCGCGGCCATGCTGCGGGGTAAGACGGAGTGGGAAGCGGTCGCCTCCTTCTGCGAAGCAGTAATGCTCGCGAAGGAGGAGGCGGGCTGCGTGAGAGAGAGGACAGTGTCCTCCCTCCGCCCCACCCGCGGTGGTGGACGCCCACGGCGACGGACGTCGCAAGACGATCTCCAGCCACCGTAGGATCGGGCATGCGGGCAGCGAGTAAAGGGCAACTCGCTGCCCGACCATGAATCATGCCCGGGTCGACGGCGCGTTGTGTCCCATGCGCGCCTCAAAAAGCGTCAGTATACTGACGGGGCCCCCTCTCAGAGGGCCAAAGCCTGCCGGGGTCGCGGGATTATTTTTATTTTTCCTTACCGTGACCCCGGAACATAAAGGGCTACTGAAGGACACCGCCGATTTTAGTCAGTACAAGTCTGACAGTCCCTCCCGCCCTGCCCGGGGTGGGAGGACTCATTTGATGATTTTACCACGTTATTCGGAGAGAGCGGATCACCCTGCGTGACTCCCTTTTGAATTTGAAATGTGGGTCCTTCATTACTGAGTTTGATGTTTTCGGTGCTGTTCTAGTAAATACTTCTGAGGAGGTCAATATACTGCGATTCTAATTCTTGGTTTTCAAGAGCTTTAAATATTGAGGAGTGTTTAATACTGTCAAAGGCTTTAGAATAATCTACGAAGGCTAAGTAGAGAGGTTTATTAAATTCTGAGTATTTTTCTAGAAGTTGGTTCGAAGTCTGCAGGTGGTCGGTTGTTGAGAAACTGGGGCGAAATCCAGCTTGTTCAGGTGGTTGATGTTTATCCAATTTGTCATCTATACGGTTATGTATTACTTTAATGAAAGTCTTGTAGATGTGAGAATGATGTTAAACTTATTGGACGATAATTGCCGATGTCACTTTTGTCGCCCTTTTTATGCAGAAGGAATATGTTTGAATGGCACATTGTTTTTGGAACTTTTCCGGACCGTAAAATGGTGTTAAATAGGTTAGTAAGGTGGGGCAACAGAGTGGAAGATCATTTTGAGTGCTTCTGTGGTAATTCCATCTTCTCCAGGACTTTTATTGTAGCGCATAGTAGCAAGCGCTTTGTGCAATTCATAACCATTTATGGGGGGGATGGAATCGGATAGATTATATTCAGTATAGTTATCGTATGATGGATGCTCGGAATATAATGATTTATAATATTTTGTGGCAATTTCCATGATTGTACAGGTATTTACAGATTTATTGATTATATTTTACAGGTACATACTTTGTAGGTGTTGTTTGTTCCGGTAACTATTGCATTGTATTGTTTTTCTGCGTCTGTTTCATCGATTTCAAGTTCCTTAAAATAATTAGACAGTTCCTGGTTGAAATGTTGGAAGTTATTAACGAGCCCCTCTTTAGACAGTCTTTTAATTTGTTTTATAAATAATTTGGCTCGATGGATTTTAAAATATAGTCTGATTTTAACACGAATGGGTGTCTGAATATGGTCTGAACTATATTTGATCCTGTTTATGACATTAATATTTTTAATAATAATTATATCTATCGGATGACAAGATGTAGTCGATTTCGTTGTGCGTGATGCCATCTGGTGACACCCAGGTCCATCGTCTTTGCGGTTTCTTCATATAGAAACTGTTGACTATGTGCATGCTCTGTCCAAAGGCAAATTAAGTGAGTCGAGCGCCTCGCTCGTTTCGATCTCCTAACCCAAAACTACCAACTGTGTCACCACAGTCCAGTTCTTGCCTTCGTCCCACTTTTGCATTAAAGTCACCAATAACCATGTTCCAGGTGCCTTTATTTTCGTCGCATGCTCTATTAACAAGATCGTAAACATCTTCTACATCTTCATCTGAATATGCAGATGTTGGTGCATATACCTGAACAAGAGTTAGAGTTTTGGTAGGTGTTAGTTGGAACTTGAGCACAGTGACACGTTCAGAGTATCCTAAAAATTCAATTATGTTGTCCTTCCACTTCTTTGCCACCATGAACCCCACTCCGTGTTGGCCACTGGTTTCACCGAAGTGGAAGAACACGGCATCGTCTCTTTCCTCTGTTTGCTCACCTTCTCGTCTCACTTCTGAAAGTCCCAAAATGTCCCAACTAATATCCTTTAGGGCATTTACATGCTCAATCAACCGCTCATCTTTCAGCAGCGTCCGAAAATTGTATGTAAGAATGTTGAGTGTACCGGAGTCCTTTATGTAATTTGCCGTAATTGTCGTTTGACGGTTAGTCGAATATCTCGCCAGAGATTCTTAGCTCCCCTGACACCAGGGCTGTGCTCGCGCCCGTCTACGCCAGCACAACTGCTGGAGTCGCCGGGCACTTGGGATTTTTTTTTCAATACTAATATGATTAACATTCTTTTGTGTGAATGTTTAGTAATTGGTATAATAAATAATTTTAAGATTTTTGTTGTGATTATTAATTTTAATATTTTGAGGTCTTAATAAGAATTTCTATTTAGTTACCGTTCTGATTTAATCACAAAATTAAAATTATAATTCACTGTTAATTTGATTATCTTTTATCACTAATAATCTGTTCTGTTATGACTGTTATTATAATAAAGTGCAATTTTCTAAAAACCTTTTTTATTACACCACTGAAATATATTTTACCTAGAAACTTAATATTACTTACAGTTATGGTTTAATTGAACATACTGTTATAAAAAGGCCGTATTTAGACTTAAAACTATATTTTACTTTTATTTTTTAACAAACAAAGCCGTAAATGCATCTTAAAATTCGATAAGTAAAATAAAATTAAGCAAAAAAGGGCTTAAGCAGTACTTAGCCTCTGTATTTTATCATAGTATAGAACTTCGTAACAGACGTAAGCATGAGTAGTTACAGTATTAAAAATATTTAGAAAGCGATGATTAGAATAAAAAACATTACATTTGAGGATTGGTCTTAAATAAATAAGGAAAACGTCTGTAAAACTTTAAACATTAAATACTGATTACCAATTTAATTTAAGGTGTTTCGAATGTAAACAAAAAAAAAGGTTGTTTTTTTTTTACTATTTTTTGATATATAACAATAGATCATAGAGTCAAAAACAAAGTAGATATACCTGGTTAAACAGTTTTTTTGCTCCCCTGTAAAGTTAGTGAATTCCACTTACGCCTTTATTGGCCTGGGTGTGCGAAATATATGAATTGGAAAAGACACATTGGTACTTTCCTGGTTTTGAACTCGCAACCTCATGCATGAGAAGTAAAGTGCTAAGCCTCCGGGCCATCATGAGAGTTTTGAGTGAAGACTACGAGTAGAATAGTCTTGTAATAGACATGCATTGTGTATAGAATTATACAAAAAAAAGGCGTATTTTGGAACCGCCGCTGAAATATTAAAGAAGCGGATATGGACCTTGTGTGTCCATCATCTGCTTAACCTATTCCCAATTATATTGTGGTCGGCTTCCAGTCAAAGCGGATGCAGCTGAATCATCATCATCATCAGCCTATAATGTTCCCACTGCTGGGACACAGGCCTCCTCTCTGTGAGAGGGAGTGGGCCATAATCCACCACGCGGGCCCAGTGCGGGTTGGTGGACGTCACATGTCTTCGAATTTTTGGTTCTAGGACATGCCGGTTTCCTCACGATGTTTTCCTTAACCGTTTATCTTGCAGCTGAATATCAGTATTTTATATGGAGCGACTGCCTATTGGGCCTCCATGACACAGTAACTGTTTATGATACCCCATGCTTATACTGGCTAGCTTCTGACTAACAGTAACGACTGTCAAAGATCTACAAATGACAACCGGGACCAACGGCTTTACGTGCTTTGATGCACACCCGAAGAAACTCACTATGACAGATGGTCAGCCATCCACAGACCAACCTCGGCACACGCGCTTTAACCTGAGAAATCGGCCTGTGCGGCTGTAATTATTTTGCCAGGGTCTCCATAGCTCGTTTATGGACCTTGAGTCGTCTTTTTTAACCAGGAACTATTTACTTCAAGCCATAATTACTAAAAGTCATTTGATCCTTGCGTAACACTATTTGTTTAATCTAAAAAACTGAAGATTAAGATAAATAATGAGATAAAGTAAACAAAGCCAGAGAACAATGATCACACATCGCCTACACGACACGTACGACGGACGTACGGAGGTCCATTTGAGAGAGACGTGAATCTAACTCAATAACTTAGCTGTAAAAATTACACTGCCAAGTCAAACAGTAGCAGTTTAGGCGATGTCCAAGTTATAAGATGTAGCGGTATGAACGTGGCAATGTTCCATTATTTAAGTACTTATATAGTACTAATGCAACCGCTTACATTGATGGACCAATTCTGAATACTTTTAAAAGCACTATACATAAAATATTGCTGCACCAAGTGGTTTACACAGCTACGTGGTTCTTTTAGAGTGCGAGTTTGAACTTAACAGAAAACTTGACAAAAATTGTCGGCCCATCGAAAACAACACCTTCCATCTATCTAAAGGTGTTACAAAGAACTATTCTTACAAGAAGATAAGATAAGATACTATCCTATTCTTCATTCTTCTTTGTAACACAATTACATTTGTGGAGTACATGAACTCAAACCAGGAGATACTACTTTAATAGAATGAGATCATTCATATTATGACGATTATCAGTAGGTATCTGATCCTGCTTCTGATCCCTGCGACCCAACATACCTTCTTTTAGGGCAAATGTCAAACCTGCAGGTCTTTGACAGCTGGAAAGCCCGAAACTGTGGCGTTTGGTTGTTGATGACCCTATTTTTAAAAAGGCAAAAGATGAGAGGACGTAAGTGAGCACGTATGAGTAATTTCTTTTCCTGGTTTATACTACACTAAGTTGAGTGCAAACCGAACTATTTTTCTTGGCCTTGTCTTGCTCTTTTTTGATTTCAAACCCGCTTATCGCTTGTTCCTTGTACCACACACAGCAGTAGGCGGTATTTGTTCATAGTTTTAGTGCGGCAAGCAACGCCTCTGCCAGCTCCGTTAATTACACAAGTTTGAATGTGGGAAACTGCTTGTACACTGCTGCTCCAGGGGAGATGCTGGAAGTTCGGGAGTATCTCACGAGGAAAATGTAAGAGAAGTAAGTTTAATAAACATGGAAAATATCCCGTTTTAAGTTATAATGTGTGTCGAGAGCACTCTGAAACATAACTCCGACAAACGTTTCTCCGCTTAACGATTCGCCCACACAACGATTCATTCCTGGACGGTTCGACGACAGAACCTTTCCTCGACGAACGTTTCGCCGACAGAACGATTAAGTCATGAGTATTGTGTTTCATGAAGTATTGTATAAAAGAAGCCATTTAGACGAAACCCCGCTGTCGAGAGTGGTATTTAGTCATTAAGAGAGTGGAGCATTTGAAGTTATTTGAAAATTATTGCACCCCAAAAAAAAAAATGTAATGAATAAACTCCTCGGTTACAAACGGATTCTAATCAAGCCACCGCCACTATCACAGTCTACGTTGGAGTTACTCAATTTATTTAGTATCAACGAAGCCTCTTTACTCTTCGTGCAAAACATTGCTATGGCCTGCTTAGATTTAAACAGTTCCGGAGTAAATCTCAACAGTATATAAAGTTATATCCTTGGCCGCACTCCCAGTTACATAGGTAGGTCCTGAAAAAACCTTGACCCATTTATTTCGCTTGTTATAAGCCTGAAAGGCTGAAACTCTGCAACCTGGCAGAATAACCTTGAATCAAATCTTACGTATTGATTTTATTCTAGAAACTAATTCCAACTAAGGTGAAGTGAAGGATATGCCTCAAATGACTAATTGAACCTATCTACCTAACATTTAGTACGAAAAAAGTCAGAATAATAAAAAATACCACTTACTAAAAACATAAATAGACACATTAGTTAAAAAATAAAAATAGCTACAATTTGGTTTTCCATTCGTTTAACTTAACCAGTTAAGTTAGACCCCTTAATACACAAAGAATTCATCTAACGAAGGCTCAATATAAATTGGTCAGTGTATAATAAATTTCGGTACAGTTACCACCGCTATGTACACTAACTTATTTATAACTTGGAGCTATGTTCGTTACTCCACAGGCTGTAAGTTAAACATAAGTTAAAGGAAAGTTAAGTAACGTGTATTTGTGAATATTTAATGTGTTCATCTTCAGCAAGTAGTTTCAATTTAACTTTGGATTTAAATCTATGTGAAACTTTGAAATTGATAATATTGATATTAAATACAATATCTGGTTGACCGAGCTTCGCTCGGTTTTTAAAATGTCTATATCTTAGGAACCGAGCTTTTCTCGAACCTGGGACCTTGATAAATCGATTCCTTGAGCTGAAAAACCCCTAATCTGTAACTTTCATGAAAATCCTTGGAGCCGTTTCCGAGATCCTGATTATATATATAAATAGACAAGAATTGCTCGTTTAAAGATATTAGATACCAATTGCTTAGGTAAAGGAAAATCCCATAATTTAGAAGCCTGTAATTATCTAGCTAGAATATAGAACTATACAATAAAACGCTACCTACATACATGTAATAACGAGTCTTACTCATGGTACAAAAAACTGCAACATTAGAATGACTAATATAATTCGTTTGTAACAGCTCGCGTAGCAACAGCTAGCAAATCATTCCGTTCTAGTAGTCAACAATGAACTAGTTTCAGGCAGTTTTCATGATCATTTCAATGGAAATACATGCACTGGTAGACACAGGTTTCTCAAAAGCGATGCTACATTGCCTGATCAAGCCTGTGGCCTGTACCGGGACATCACAACACTTATGGAACCTGTTTTTGGAAAGATGTCTCACCGTATTACCACTTCCATTTCGTTTTTTCTAAAGCTTTACCCCGCACTCGACATATTTAGAACAAATAAATTTATGGTTCTGAACAGGAATTTCTCTTTTTTAAAATAGGTGCGTTAAGTTTACAAACATTTAAATTCGCACTCGTATGTTCCCGGTCTGAGTATTTACTGTTTACCCAAACCTGCAAATACTACTTGTAGATCAATACGAATATTTGTTCCGTGCGGGACTCGAATCCGCAACACTCAGTGCAGCAGTCAATTATTCAGCCGCAGCACCAAACGTGCCTCAATAGTTATTTGTTATGCAAGGCTGCAAAGTTGATTTTTGGCGCGAGTACTTGAATTGAAAACTGAGCGAGCGAAGGATTCTATAGAATCCTGAGCGATGCGAAGTTTTCAAAGGTACGAGACGCAGAAAAACTTTGCTGCCGAGTGCAACACACAACTTTTCACCTCACACAGCGAGGAAATGTAGTGGGGGCGGCTCGCCTGCATACAAGACGCACTAAGTGTTCTAGAGCACAAAGTGTTGTTCAAAATTCGAACACGCTTTATTCAATTGTTTTCTACACTGGCAGGCGAGCCGCCCCTACTGCATTTCCTCGCTGTGTGAGGTGAAAAGTTGTGTGTTGCACTCGGCAGCAAAGTTTTTCTGCGTCTCGTACCTTTGAAAACTTCGCATCGCTCAGGATTCTATATTTGAACCGCTCGTTACTCTCGCGGTTCAATCTTAGAATCCTTCGCTCGCTCAGTTTTCAATTCAAGTACTCGCGCCAAAAATCAACTTTGCAGCCTTGCATAACAAATAACTATTGCGGTGCATGTTACTCGTAGTTATCTTGGGAACCCCACAAGGAAACTTCAAAAATAACCGCTTAGTAACAGAGGGTATAGTTTCTAGGTAACGGCTACATGTATTGATAAATAATAACGCTAGTCTAAATACCAATATAATATTCAGGCATCGCCCTTGGCAGTCGATGTTCTTCAACAGAATTTAATATTAAAGCAAGATAAATAAAACTAGACTATCTATACAGTGTTGAGAACATTCGACAAGTAATAAAACTATTTATTGGCACAAACTCGTTAGTAGCTAACAACTGTTTTTTGTTCACAGGCATTCAACTTGAGTCTTCCAATCAATTGCCCAATATGATTGATTGAACAACGAAACAATTAGATACGATCCCACGATGGCAACTGTCTCAAAATAAACGCAAATATTCAACTGAAAATGGATTTCTCGTTTCGAAATTAATATTGAGGAATTTTTGAAAAAATCTTGCCTTGGTTTTGTTTTTAATTTAGACTCAGAATGGAAGTAGATTTCGGAAAATATATGTGGAAACATTAATTAACAATACTTTAGTCAACTATAATTTAACAAAATCCGGAATATTCTATATCGTCAAACCTATTCAGCGGAATCCATTCATCCATCAACTCTATTCAAATGACATGTATTACCCGTCAGCCACCTAACTACAAATACCGCCTCAATTCAATGGCCCTTTCTAAATAGAACCCTATTCCCTGTTAGCTTAGCAACAGATTTGGGTGTCTTTGTTACTACCCACTCCAACACTCGAATCAATCTCCCTTTCCCGAATCAATCGGGTGGCAACACGAACACTTTATTATTAATAAAGCATTTTAGTACAGCAGGAGTCAGCTGCCGCAGCGCCACGGGGACGCAGTGCCAGCAGTGCCACACTAGTGCCACTGCCACCCTGGGGTTGCCACCCGGGCACGTGACCTTGCCAACTATCCTTGGCAACGGTATAACAACTCGTTACGAGCCGTGCACAGTTAATGATGCTTAATGCTTCGCTGAGTTAGGAAAATTACTGGATTAACGTTACATGCGAGTACTTTGTTGTTGCTACACGGCTTACGCAAAGCCCCAGGACCCGAGTTGTGGGTAAACTTGGGTCCAAAAAGAGAGACAATCGTTAACAAACACATATTTCAATAAATTTATGACCCTTACCCTCGCTCAGTGAAGCGGTAAAATTTACATTAAAAAATAATCTTCGGAAATAATATCCGCCAGCAATCCCACAGAAACTTACAGTAAAAAGCAATTCCGAAGTCGCAAATTGAAAGTCCAAACGTAATACTAAACCAAATTACCGCTTACCCGATTTGATATTTTGTGCCAGTGTCCCCCGCACCCTCGCTGTTGATTGAGGGGAGACAGGGGACAGATGACTGCTATTTTTTTCACGCAACGTTTCAAACAAGATTGTGTTGAATTTTTAAATAATTTTAGAGATTGTTACGCCCAGTGAGTTACTGACTTTTTTAGTAAATGGAGAAAGTGATTTTGTTATCAATGATCAATGTAGGACTAAAATGAATAGTATTGGTAAAATATCAATTTTAATAATAATTCTCGTACTCTTCAGACCGTTACCATTTATGTGCAACGATAACCCTAAGTTTCTCCAGACCAATCCTCCGCTAACTTAGACAAATACAATAATTCAGAACGATTCAAACTGTATGTGAATCAGTTCAGGAGTTTCCGAGATTGGTGCTGAACAATAGAACAAAGAACAATAGTCACTCTTTTGTCATAAAACATGGAGATAGAACTTTATAGAGAGGGGGGCAGTTAATGTCTGTTCCATTAAGTTTATTACCGGCTTGACAACGCATAGTATTAGTTCCACTATGCAACCGATTTGCTATTGACATTGAAAAGCTGAGGAAATGGTTTCTTTAATAGCTCGTGGACAATGTGTTGCGGTCTTTAGTGTTACTGCTCATGTGTGTAGACACACACACAAACGTACACAAAAACGTCACGCCATGACCCCCGCTGGGGCGGGCAGAGGTGTTGGGTTACGGGCATGTTTTACCCATGAGGGTATTAAGGTAGTCCCAAGAGATAGGGAACTGCTGATCGTTTCCTTACCTGATTTTAAACCAGCTGTGTTTGATGGTCAATTCACTAGCAATAGATTGAAAGCTTTTTGTCCGACTTTAGCCAAGGAAAAGTTAGGTAATGTGTGTAATCACCAATAACGAACACATTGTGGTAGGCTTCCGGAAACGGACACTTCCATATTAATACTTAGGTACCTATGAGCTTTGGCTACTAGTCCTTTGCCCAAATCCACATTACGGTTTTCAATATCCGTTAAGTGTTTTTTTTTTCTTACTAATCGCCTCAAAACTTATATTGTTATTTAACAATGATGTAAGATGTTAGCCGACCATCTGACTTCGAAAGGTGTACTTCTGTACACCTTTTATGAATAATTCAAGCTGTAGTAAGAATATACAGCTTGTTTTCTCCTCATCGATCAAAACCTCAAGGTGTGATCACACAACAATTAGCCGAAAGTCAAACACACAAACATTTCGCGTATCATTATTACATCATACATCTGAATTAACAATAAATTCTGCAAGCGAACTGAGGATTTCTATGACACACCTTTTACCCCTACCATTTGTCACTATATGTAGTTACGACTCCGGCTTACGACTGTTACTCTGTTATTGGTAACAATGCTCGTGGTAGGGGTCGCCTGGCAACAGCTACCGTTCTATGGACAATTAAAACAGTTTGCCAGTTTTTTTTGTCCGTCACTCGTGCGTGACTCGAATCGCTTTGTGATAATCGCAACGAGAAACGTACCGTTTTGATGGCATGTATATTTTAGCTGTAGGTATTATTTTTTTGGGGAACAAAGATTTCAATTGTTATTTGTGTTAAAATTGTTTTTTGTTGAGTCTTATGATTTTACAAATCGAATTTGTTTTGCTACGATTCATTAACGTTTTTAGAGGTCCGTTTCGTTTTTTGTTTGGCTTCGCAATCAAACAATGATTTAATATCCTTATGAATAAAAACTCATAATACAACATTATTTTATACCATATCGAAATGACAATATACATCACCATTATTAGATCATAAAATTAGACTAAATTGACTCATTAAAGTGAAGTCGTAAAACAACGTTTTGCCCCAACTTTTTCGTTCAGTGGCTAAATGTATATTCATAACGCAATCACTGCCCGCCACGAGAACATACCTCCATACCTAACGCGGCACCGAATCGAACCCATTACATATAGCTATAATTATAAATCGCTTAACTCCAATACGGTAATGGCCACGCAGGATATAATTTTGGCCGTAAATCATATGAAATTACCTCAAATGTTAGTAATTTCGGGTTTACTCAGTGCGTGGGGGTGTTTGCACGGGGTGAAGTCGGGCATGTTGTTATAGGTAGGCCGTAAGCAACGTGCTTCAAAAATAAACTGTGTTTCGTTTACATTTAAATGGAATCGGAATCAGGTTAGCGAAGCTTATTTAGTTAAAATAAAAGCGAGATCTTTTGTTGGAGGAGGTTTTTGCTGACGATTTTCGCTTATTCAATGCGGCGCAGTCGTTGTGACGAAAACAGATATTGATTTTTGCTTCGACTTTGCCTTACTTTGTTTTAACAAAGACTGAGGTAGTTTAATATCAATATACAAGGTTTTATAAACAGACATTTATTCTGTACGAAGAAAATGAAATCATATAAAAGAAGCTAAATAAAAAACAAAAGTTATTTATGTTCCTAAAAGAAACCAAGTCAATTCCAAATCGCGAATTGTTTACCCTTGAAAAAAGAAAAGAAAAACTTGCTTGGAACATTTTCTAAATAAAACGAATCAATAAGCACTTTTACGACTCATTCAGGGGGTGAAAGGGGTCGGCTTATTGCCAATATAATCGTTTTCACCCCTTTCGTGTCGGTTCGCAATTCATTGGCAACTTTCTAGTTGCTGATGCTCAGTAGAATTGCTTTCTGATTGCTTTTCTGAGCAGAAATGAAACTTTATTGAATACAAATTGTTTTATTTTTTAACACTAATACCTCCCTACTGCCAACAAATTGTATTGCTGTTGGTGATTCTTTTTTTTAGTAGCTAATACGATTTTAATAGAAAATCTCCACCAGTCTTGTATCTAGTATGCATTTCATTGTATCTTGTATCTAGGTTTACAAAATCAATTTATTAAAATACCAAACAGTTTACCTAATGATTATGTATATAACGAATAACCTAACCTCTGTGAAATACATACATAAGTTAATACATAAAGTCGTACAATTCACAGTTCAGTGGGTTGAAATATTTGGATGTACGCCAAGCAGAGACATCTATCGGTATATTTTAGCTAACAACTCAACTGAATTGAAACTGATTAATGCAAAATTGTATCTTTAAGGTATACAATTTTACCTAACACGGAAATATTTCATATTACCGAAAAAGTCACGAAGCAAATCTTTTTCAGTAGTTCGAAATTACTGTGTACCTAGTAATTTTTCTTTTTTGTAGAAAAAAAGTTAAGATGTGGTTGGAACTTTCGTGCCTCCGTTTAGTAATTTTATTTCAGGCATT
This sequence comes from Agrotis clavis, assembly GCA_954870645.1. Taxonomy (NCBI): domain Eukaryota; kingdom Metazoa; phylum Arthropoda; class Insecta; order Lepidoptera; family Noctuidae; genus Agrotis; species Agrotis clavis. The sequence continues at coordinate 23,030,749 of OX940935.1, read as the reverse complement.
TCTTCTTCTTTCGTGTGTGGAAAGGCACAGACTGTTTATGATTTAACATCAATGTCAAATGACGACAAATCTTATTTTTTTGCAAATATTATGTTGTAGGTATCAGGTAATTAAGCTGATATTATACAATTATGATATCAAATCTGTTTTTACTGCCTTCATGTAAATACACCTTGATCTCGTTACATAAAAGGATTTTGGAATTTTATTTCCTTGTTTTAATAAGGGTTATGGTTTATCTGCTCTAAGAATAGAATCGAACCTATTTGCGGACAGATTTCACCGACTTTTATATTCGTTCTATATTTAGCTTGAGTATATTTAAGCAGTTAATAGCTACTAAGCTCCGATTATAAGATTTCTAACTTCTGTGTCTACCTCATGATTACTTTTCTCTTTTTAGGCTATCTTTGTTTCTTGTCTATTTGTCTCTCTAATCTTCTTCTTCAACAGTTTCATTTTCTACCATTTCCATTTCTAGTCTTAGCGTTATACTTACAACGAATTCATGCCTGAACTCTTCCTGAATGGAATACTTACTCCTATGTGTCAGCGTTTCAGTTTTTGCCTCCAACTTGTAGACTATCATCAGATTACTCTGGATTGTCAGCTGCCTGCAGTTCACGTACCACCTTGATATCTTCCAGTAACCTTCCATCCTTACCTACACCTGTATTTTGACTTCAGTTTATCTGAAGTGGCCTCAAATTTTTCAGTACACGTCATTAAGCCACTGGTCTGCTTTACTCGCAAACTTATCTAAATTCATCATTATCAGCAACATTTGTATCTAAATTACCAAATACTGTGTCACGGAGTGCCATAATGACCTAAGATATGAAACAGTAAGATAACCTATATTTTATAGTTATCTAGTGTTTGCATTTAATACTTGTTTTATTTGAATTCTCGTGTGGAGCAATGTGCTATCTGAATTTCTTGTGGTTTTTGTAGCTTTTTCGAAGTTGTTCTTTGTTAAAACTTTTACTTGCCTAAGATAAGTGTCTGGGTCTGCTATTCTTTTGTGAAGTCCTCCTTTGTCACGTCCATTCAGCGAACTTTTACTTTTTCTAATGTCCATGAGAAGAAAATTTTAATTTTCAGAATAGATGTGTTGCTGCTGGCATTCATAGTAAAGAACTGTGAATTGCTTTATTATATTGAGTGAAAATAATTAACACAATTTAGAAAAATATATCTTTCAGATTGCAAACAAAAAAATCACTGTATTGCCTCGTAGATTAAGTCAAATGTTCACTGCCTGAAAATTGTCTTAAAAAGGCTCTTATTTTATTAAATGTTTTATAGCCAAAACAGTCATTGTTCTTTTTCTGAAATAACAAGGTAGGTAATTGGAGAAATAAAAAACAAAAAAGTGTGTTATACAACGTTTATTTTTAACGAAAAACCTTTCACATTTATTTTTCAATGTTGCATAACCCCCGCTATTACAATTAAGTTAGTTAAAATAATTTAATAAAACAATCTTCTTGTATTATCAATTTAAAATGTAAATACGAGAATAATAATTCATGTCAGCTTACGATGCTTATCATAATGAGACAATATTGGGGTTTAGATAAATTTAAAAGCATGCAAGGCCAACATGGAGTAACAAAAACATGTGCAATTGTGATACATACAAAACCAGTTTGTCTTAGACTCGCTTTATATGATCTTTCCGCACATTGAACGGTCAGCTTATATTAGTTTTGCATAGCTTCATGTGTAGCCGTGTGTACAATAGACATAAACACAAACGCATTAAAATTGCTAATGAATCGTTGCCTAAACTTGGCATTGAGTAAATACAGGCGTTGAATACTGATTACAGCAAATATTGGTAGCATACATCACATAACCCGACCAAACGAAAGCGTTGGTAATACAGAGCAATGTATTTACGAACTCAGCTTCTTGCATTAGCCATGTAACACCAACGTTTGAGCAAATGTATGTAATGCTGTGAATACAAAGAATAATTTACAATTAACATTTATTTAAATATATTGTATTTTAATTCTATTCTAATTTAGTTACGTTTTGAATTTGTTCAAAATTTCTGTTTCTTTAAAAGTAGTTTCATTCTTAAGGATAAAATATTATACAATAGTGAACCAGAATAGACGGGAATGGTGTAGTAGGAACAGGTTGGAACATGTTACCCGGGACACTACAGTGCGTTGTTAGCTCTATTGTCCCTTTGTGAAGGGATCGCAAGAATAAGAAGGGAATAAGGGATGTATTGTGTGGCGAACGGGAATCTCTCGCGACAGGTTGCTCGCTCTTTTAATTTCCGTTGGGTTTTATTTAATCTTCCCTTTAAAATCGAATTTTCTCTTCATCTCTTTTTTCTGAGGTTTAATACTTACATTTTTTCTTTTGATTGAACTCATTGTTACAGGTTGGATTAGGTGGAAAGAGAATTTGGAGAATTCTGAGAGACAGGAAAGTTCAAGCAACACAAAAGATTTAACAATAGGATGACTAATATAATTAATTAAGTTCATTGTTAAAACATTACATGACAACACATTCTGAATCAAAGGAAACAATTCAATGAGGGTATTATTATAACAGTCATAAACTATTGTTTGAACATCGTTCAAGATTTATTTAAAGTAAACATCAGTTTAACTGATAGTGGTAACGTTACAGCTTTTGAGCTACTCAAGCCAGACAAGCTTATCACCAAGACATTTAATACAAACATTAGTTTATTCACGAAAGTATCGGCACACAATGTTAATAATCACTACGGTTGTTTAAACAATTACATCATTGTCGTTAACAAAACAAAGATACACCGGTATCATAATGAAGCGAACTCATTATTATCATTTTATTTACTTTAATGTGTGTTCAACGATGAATTGTGCGGAAGGAGTCGAGATAGCAATGATTTTATTACCTCCACACTGAATTTTCCTTATTCGGAAACTTATGATAGTGAAGTAATTATGAAAAGTAAATTTCGTGCCAAAGATTTGCGTCAGCCGCAAAAATTAATACAAAGTGCAAACAACATCATCATTGATGATATCGTTAAAAAACACCTAAAGATGAAACCACAAAAGTCGGTAGCCAAACGATTTTTTATCACAAACATAAACAGCTAAATCGACCCGTGAACTTTGATTAGATATGAATTGGCATTAACATTAGAAGCATAGAGCTGTAGTCACGAACATGGGCTATAGTGGCAGGCATGAGCGATTCGACTCGCTTGTCAAACGTGACTCATGTCCCACCAAGGCCGAGAAGCCGGCCGGCATCGCTTGGCAACCAAACCGAGTTTTTTCTTCATTTCTTATTGTTCAATTGTTTTTGTGGCTTTCCAGTTATTATATCTGAAATCGTTCTGTTTCCTGCACTCAAGTATATTTCCAAGTTGATGTTTTTGTACAATGAACATTTTTACTGACTTTTGCATCGCAAAAAGCGACACGATTAATAGAAAAAAAAATCTTCTCCATTTATGCAAAACATTAGTCTCGCGATAAGACACGCGAAAATGAAGACTATCTTTATTTACATTAAACAACCGCTTCTCATGTAAACACTCTCATTATTTGGAATTTATACATGTTTGAATTTTATACGAAGTAGAAGGTAGATTGATATGAACAGTTTGAAAAGAGTCCTAAAACATTATTAGGTATCGATTTGGGACGGTGATTCCAACGGTGGAGACCATTTTTTTTGTACGCCCATGTAATCACGTAAAGTGGTTCTGCTAGAAATTTCTACTGCTAGAAATTCTTAGTCGGCTGATGCAACTTAATTTGAAATTGCATGATTGTCTTCAAAATCATCATCGTCTTTTATACCTTTAACCAAGGTTTTTACTGCCCCTATTGTGTGTTGGCCTATGTTTGAGTTTGGTACACAATTTTATTGCATTTCCTCTATATTGTATTTTGACTCAACTTCTTTTTGTTAGGAGTTCTGTTCTCATCATTTTTGTTGTTTTACTTTCTGAGTTACTGTCTAGTAGCTCATTGTGCTATTGTCTATCGCCGATCGGATTGGCAGTCACGTAGACACTTTTTACACTCATTACATTTTAGTGATGCGTTAAAAATGGAAACAATTATTTTACTGCAATTTACATACCTACAATTTTATAGTTCTTCAGTTTGAAAGGCTTTTAGTGAATTCTGTTGGAATACGACCAACATAATTTTATTGACACCATTGACAAAGTCATAATTTAAGTTTTTAGTTTTATTTCAACTTTGATCGTTTAGTTTTATGTTTTGTTATTGAAATAAGTTGTTTATTCATTTCTAATTCTGGCTTCGACGGCTTAGTTTTATTTGTTTTTTTTTTATGGGTTCTTTTTTATGTGGTTCTTTAACATTCTTTTTTTTTCTGATTTATCTTCAAGAGATGTTTGTTTGAAAAAAAGATGAGAGTTACTACGTTACATGTTAACTGTCAGTCCAAAATCACTTTGTTTATTTGCCAAGTGTTTCAGAGTTTTTTCAGCAACTTTAATAATTTGAGTGTTATTGAGGTACCACGGTTTAGTTTCTGATGTATTAGATACATCATAAGATAATTTAGTATCTAAGTCATTCTTTTTTAAAATGTGGATTTTAATTTTTGAAACTTTTTTCAGATAAGAACAAACTAGTTTTACATCTTCAAATAATGTTTAATAATGTGTATGTTGGTGCAGTAGCTATCAACTGCAGCGAATTATCTTATCGCTGGCAAATATAACTAATTTATGAGTTATCGCTAATTTTCATATTGATATTTACTGTCTTTATGGAAACAATAAATGAGGAGGTATTTAATAAAATTTTACATTTTGGCAAGGTAGAAAAAATCTTTTAGGGATACAAAAGTGGATTTTCTAAATCCGGTGAATGGATACCTACCTCAATTATTATTAACACTACAATGTATACTACTTACCTAGTAACAATAAGTATACTTTTTTTACAATACACAAATATTCACAATTCAATTCCTGTTGGAACAAAGATAACGCTTGTCTCTCTAAAGTCTGTATCTTAGTGCTATGGAAATGGACGATCTATCTGCCAGATTACTGCAGATTGATACGATTTTCATAATGTACTCTACAGAGATAGTTACAACATACAGAGATCTACATTCTAGCAATTTCTGAGCAACCAGAACAACGAACGAAGAAACCAATACAGAGCTTGCGAGGTCGTAAAGTAACACACGAGAATTAAACCAAGAAACACTTTGTTAAAAGTAGAACCGAGTCGTCCCACCGGTGGGACCCGAACAAAGAAGCCGGCCGGCTTGTAGCCGGTGCCGGTGCGGAGCGGCGTGGAGACGACCTCCCAGTACCGAGCCCCGGCGCAACTGGCGCGCGGGGCCCCCTCTGCGGCCCGCGGAGAGTCCCCTCGCACCCCCGCCGCGGCCCTCTATATAACATGCTGCCGTCCCCGGTATCGTCAGTCCGTCACACAGAGCGACAGGGTTGGGTGGGTCGAATAGTGAGCCGTGGGCGAGTGTCGAAGCCCTAAGGTTACGAGATCAGATCTGATGCGGTCGTGAGCTTCGGACGTTTTATCAATTTCCCATCGATCTCTCCACGATAGCTAGTCGCCGGTTGGTGTTGAGCAGGTTGTTCAGTGCGCATTCGAAGTACAAAAGAGACTTGTGATATTTTTCTAGTAATATTAAGTTCCGCAGCGGAACGCTTTAATTTTTTTGTCGTTTAAAAAGTGTACAATATAAGTAAAAATTTGGAAAACATGGAGATCCTGCCGGTCACGAATCAGTTTGTCGGATTCAATAGCGAAAAAGGTGAGTTGACTTTCTATTTGGAGTGGCGAGGCGAGGGAGGGAAGTGGCTTTCTAACCGGCTGACTGGTATTGCTATGCGGCGCGCGCACTGCGCTCAGCCGCCCAGCTCAGCAGATCAGCACACTTAGGTTTCTGCATCAATAGGCCAGTGGAGTGCTTCAACTTACTTATTACATCAGTGAACGAGCCGGGTCCGCCGGGAGCCGGGCCCAAACGTCAGTATCAGCTGACGTGTCAGCTGTTCCGCTGCGCCGCACTCCCTCGCCCTTGTGCGCACTGGCTCGATACAATTCACATCAACTTTATTGTAATATACAAAGTAATGAATGTAGATCAAGTAAACTTTTTGTTTTGAGTACTTCTAATAAGATTTATGGTTATAGCTTAGAAATTACTTCTGAATTGTAGGTGATCGTAATTAAAATTTAAAGGGTTGAAATCTAAACTTAGTTTCCTGTTGTTATAGCTTGGAATGGACCAACATGGCGGGAAGCGCCGATGCCGGTGCCGACGGAGGCGGCGCTGGCTCAGAGGCTCGAGAGAGAATTACGGGCAGCGAAAGGAGCCAGCGAGCTGGCCACAGCAGAGGTGCTGGTGCCTGCGGAGCTCCTGGCCCGCGCGGCGCGCCAGACCCTGCTGCTGGCTGAGGGAGAGCCCTGCGGCTCGCGGGGCGCCGCCGTCATCGTCGACGTCGCGGGGAGAAGATTAGCAGCTTTCAAGATAGACCCCAACACGTTAACCACGCATGAGATACATCTACATCTGGAACACGATGCGACGAACTGGACTAGCCTGTTGCCGCAATTCTTAAAGTAAGTTGAACTTTGTTAATTCAAAGTTTCTAACAAGTCATTGACCAACTTCCAACAGCCTAGCAACAGAGGCAATACCCACAACAGTACTAACGGAGTCTCTCTATTGTTACAGAAACTTAACGCGAGGCGGCACCATCATCATCAGCCCCCAGTTCACGATAGAAAAGAAGAAATTGTTCAGGAGCCAGGCAGAGTGAACCAGCCTGTGATAGCGCGTGATGCGAGCGAGCCGACTGACAGCCCTCCTCGATATCTACGTATCGTTATTTTAACAAATATCATATTATTATATATTATATTAATTATTATATATTTTTAATAAGAGAAAAAAGCACAGCGTGATATGTAACGTATAGTTGTAGTATAAGCGCGCGGATGAGCGCAGATTTTAGTTGCTCGCCTGTCGGCGTGGGCACGGTCGATAGTGATGCGAACTGCACTTTGTTATCGATAAAGTGTCGATGTTCGGTCGGTGTCGAGCGTGCGCGCGGTTCCGGGCGCGTGCGCCGGCGCGCGGCGGCGAGCGTCGATCTCGCTTCCTCCTCTCCGGACGTCGGTTGTCTTGTCTGCCCACCGCTGCGCTCGCCGTCCCGCGCCGCTCGTACTTATGTTAATCATTGTATGATCATTGTTCGTATTTTGGATATTTTAATGATTGTGAGTCGTGGTGGTTGGTCGCGTGAGTGGCGTGGCGGCGTTCGTGCGCACCCTCTGATCTCAGCCGCCGCCGCGCGTGTGATACTGATACCCTGAACGATAGTCTTAGCTATTATTTTTGTTTCGAGTTCGATTCTATTCTGAAGTTGCGTAGAGTTCGTATTTTCATGTATCGTAACTGTATTTATTAGAGGCGATCTCTGTAGAGGTCGGATATGTGTACGTTTTTCGTAATTGTACTAGTTTGTACATTTGTTTGTGATACTACTTTTGTAATGTATAAAAATTAAATGCGAGAAAAATATTACTTTTTATGAATGTAAAATGAATGCAGATTTATAAATATTAGAGATGTGTATCATAGAGTGGAGAGTAGGAAGGCAGTCGGGGCGCGGCGGGGCGGGGCGCAGGCCGCGCGCGCGCCTCGCCCCGCGTGCCCTCCTGCACGCAAAAGATCTCAGGTTATATTATTGATAGTTATTAAAAGTATTAAGTTATTTAAGTTAATATAAAATGAAATTTTTTGTAAGATTATTTTCTATCGCCGCGCGAAGCTGCGTTACTATAGTCCAGTGGGTGATAAGAGATACATTTTGTACTAACAGTACCTATAATTGACGAGATGTTAATATTGCAGATTGCATTTTCTTCATCCAGTGTAATTACTACATTAAATGTAAATCAATAGACTAACCGTTTTTAAACGAAATCTAAATGTTTGTAGGGTCCAGTGTTTTAAACGCACAATATCATAGTACTAGAGTTCACTTTCATCGATAAATAAAAAGATTTTAAAAAGCTACAAAAACATTTTACTTCTAAAACTTGAAATGTCGACATATACAAAAACTAACAATAATAATAAATGTATCAATTGTTTATAATTGATATTTATTTGATAGACCGTAAAAGAAAATGTAGAAATATGAAGAAAAAAAATACATAGTTTCAAAATGGAAAATTATCTTTCAATACCTATCCAAAACCCAACCCTCCTCCAAAACCCAAGAAGAGAAGAAAGCTCACAACACACAACAAACACACCCACATGACGTCATCTCATCTACATAAACAATATACCTCTCAATGATACTAAAGGATATTAAATATTCCGTACAGATGACACTTAAAAAAACAAAGAGAATGAAGAACATCGTTTCCATACATTATCATAAATTTGAGCTAGGTAAAAACAAGCAAGAGAGTCGGAGTAATATTTTATTAAGACCGGTTGGGACCGGTCAGGACCGGTTCAGGCCTCGCCTCGCTACAGATTGGTGCAACCCCATCCTCCGCTGTTTTTTGTATAATTAGTAAGTACAAGCGAGTTGGTACAGTTTTCTACATGTGCCGGTTACGACAATGTTGCTTGCTACATGCACACATACACATGGAGCTGAATCTAAATGCTGACTCGGAATATGTGCAGATTGCGATATGAGATAGATTGCATTGCCTGCCCGTGTTGGAGGATGGTGCCAAATAGCTCGGATGTGCCTCGATAATACAAGCGCAGATATATAATTATGAAACAAATAGGTTCATCTTGTTTTCGAATGCTGAGTTCACGTTTGCAGTAAATAAGCATCGCTTTTAATAGTGCTCTAACGTAGACTCCTTCATTTTAAGATCAGTGTTATAAAAACAATATCGCCATCACATCATTGGGTACAATAATAATTTACAACCAGTTGTTAAAAATTAAAGAGTAATCATCATTTTTTTTTTCATATGGTTGTTATGGGTCCATATTGACTCACCTAAAGTTGTTTACCCGAAATTGTTCTTCCTAACGATTTGTAATCCGAATGATCACTCTTCCTAAAATTTTTCATCCTAAAGTTTTCATTCATACTTTTTGTAGTGCTACCGGCGATGTTCATAACACTCATGTTTCCGAAAATTGTTATCAATAATATCGTTATTGTAAATATATTTAAACTCCTACTGTTATTTATCATAACGTTTTTATCCCTAAACATTATTACAATAATATTTTTAGTTAGTCAGAAAAGTCGACGGAGCACCGCTTCGCGGTGCTCCTACTTCTGGGTGGTTTAAAAAAAAATAACCACGAAGGGGATGGCGGGGTCTTTCAGACCCCGCCATCCCCTTCTAACCTAACCTGTCCGAGTCGGGGTGCCCCCAGTCGTTTGGTCAGAGTGTCGTCTTGGGGGCACTATGAAAAAATACCAACAAAATTAAACAATAAATCTAAACAAAAAAAAATGTGACTTTGAATATTAGTGTAAAAGAAGGTTATGTTGAGAAAATATAGGAAAACAAATATTAGTTTAGTAGATGTTTATTGCTACTGACATTATGAAGTGAAATGATTCGGAATTATGAAAATTAGTGACAGAGCAATTAGGAGTTGTGATTATTAGGATTAAAAATGTTAGGAATACAATTTTCGGGCTTCCAATGATCGGAGTTTAAATTTTAGGTGAACTTTGGCGCGCCCGGTTGTTATATTCGCTTCACTTTTTGTCGACTTTAGCGAACGTGTAAAGTTTTTATGTATCCATGTGAGAACATAAAAATAAATTCGTTCCGTTCGAAGTAAACAAATTAACATGCAGAGGTCTCTGTATCGATTTTAAAGAAATTGGACCAGTTGACGTAGCAACACGTTTTGGTAAAGACGTGCAAGCAATTATTGTTGATTTTATTGCGAAGGAAGTTAAGGTCGTAATCCTGTGGATTCAGAAATAACTGGATGATTTTGGCAAACATAAATTATCACTTTTAATCCGCTCAGAAATAGGCAACTACTTCCGATGTGTGACTAAAGAATTATACCCTGTATTATTCAGAAGTCACGTCAGCTTCACATATCAACAGGTAGTGGACAAAAAAAAAAACAACTTTATTCTATTCTATATTTAAATTAAGCTCTTCTGTCGCACTATTAATATCATTATAACATGAATAGGTTTTATATTATTTCTGATATCACAAAACATTCGCAAGTCTTTAAATAAATACATAAAAGAGTCATTTGATGGTATCTACCTACCTATTTAAAATAATAAGGTATAATAACGTTAAAGTAACAACGAAATCTCGCATTTTGTGCAATATTAAATTTTATACCAAAACAAGGGTTATTTTATTTCACTTTCTAACCGCAAACCAACGACATGATTGTGGCAACTATCGTGATTCGTGACGCAGCGGACGCACCGTCCGCCTCGCCACAATTATCGATACTCACCGCTTCGACCGTGGCACATCACTAGTCAGCTAATTATTTACAATTAAGTTTATTGCTATCATCGATTCAATTTAAGATGTATAAAATCTAGTTTGGTAATTACAACATTACGTAGTTTGCATAACAGAATCAAGTTAATAGAAATACTGAGACCTGTATATAATTAGTTAGTGTTAATGGTAATTTTAACAAACCCATTTGGTATATTAAAAGAAAATTACAAGCACTAAACTAAAATCAATTTACAAGGAATTGGAAAGCATTGACTATGTTAGTGTTGTTGCCAAGCAAGGCTCTTCACTTACAAGAAAGCGACCGAGCGACCGCGCACGCCATCTCTCTTCACTTTGAGGTACTAACTCGTCCCTGAAAAGAACCTTTTAGCAGAAACATGGTGTTCCGTTATTTTTATAGGCATAGAATAAAATTATTTGAAGAAATATGTTCAAAATAAATGCCAACACCAAAGCAAAATGAACTTTGCGTGAAACTTTTTAGGTATATTTAAGTATAGCAGGCAGAGTTGCCACCCGTCCCGATTTTTCCGGGACAGTCCCGATTTCGAAGACATTGTCCCGCGTCCCGACGGCCTATCGATTTTGTCCCGATTTTTTGACCAGAAGTTGAACGCATTATTTAGTATTGTATCTCGCGCTTTGAGCATAACTCCTTCAAATGAGTAGATATGTTGAGCGCGTATTTTCACTAATGACCATGAAATGGTCTAAGAAGCAATGGTCTAAGAAGAAGCAAAGGTTTTTTTTGATATGTTATTTGAATAGTATTTATGACTTTAACATTTGTACCTACACCATTAAATGGTAGGCATAGTGATCATTGATACTGCATTGACTGTAACATCTATTAAATACCTATGTTCACAAATAAATAAATTGAAATTGAAATCAAATCGTTGCTCGGTAGATTTGATAAAAGCAAAATTGCTAATTTCTTTGAATATGAACATGTCTTGTTCAGACTTCATAAATAAATACAAAAATAGCGCAAAACCTCTTGTGGGGTAACTCAGCCCATGTTAACTGAACAGTGTTTGTTCTAAGACTTTTGGAAATTCACAAAAAAAATTGCTTTTTCATACAAAAAAAAAAACACAAAATAAAGTTTCATTTTCCTTTGACTGTCTCATGGGTAATTTTTTTTTCACCGAACTCCGAACGTCTCTTATGGATGCCCGATCGTCCCGTTTTTTTTTCCCCTAAAGGTGGCAACCCTGATAGCAGGCTTCAGTGATGTTCTGCGGCTTAGGTAAGTAGTTATTAACTCAACTAAGCTAATATTGATCCAAGTGTTGCTAAGGCAGGGCTATTTATGTCGATTCTATCATAATCATAATATTATAGATATTCCGGATTTTTCCAAAACTTTGTTTCTACCATTTTTATTTAATAATGTCATGCTAGCGGCGCTTCGACCGAAATAGAAGAGATGTGGTGATTCATTAATTAATGAATTTATGTATCTGTTGTTGCATGTTTATCTGTGATTAATGTCAAAGTTACATGTTGTATGCCTGTCTGTACCTACTGGGATTATTCGACTCAACCAATCTGCCAAATGTGTTGATGAATCTGTGTGAAATATTGTTTTCCTTCCGCAGTTGTAAGACACACCCACGATAAAATCACTAAACAGGACAAACTACTTCGTTTTTTAGGGTTCCGTAGTCAACAAGGAACCCTTATAGTTTCGCCATGTCCGTCCGTCCGTCCGTCCGTCCGTCCGTCCGTCTGTCCGCAGTTTAGCTCAGAGACGCCCAGTACTAGAAAGCTGAAATTTGGTGTAAATATACGGATTTGTTGCGCCGAAAAAGTGGTAAAATAAAATCTCGTAAAATATTTTTTTTTAGGGTACCTCCAGTACATGTAAAGTGGGGATGTTTTTTTTATTTCTCGCGTACCCCTTAGTGTGGGGTATCATTAAATAGGTCTTTAAAAAATATTGATAGTTTCCATTAACAATTTTTTGATAAAAAGATTCGTTTGTGAAATATTAAGCTTTAAAGTGCTAATTTTTGCTCGACTCGAGTGTCCCCCCCCTCTACGAGCTAAACGGTTATGTTTGGGGGTGTGAAAAAATTCACAATAGTAGTATATATAACGAAGTTTGAAGGAAAATTATCATGACTAAGTAGGCTTTACAAGTTTACGAGTAATAGTCGACCAACTTATAAAACGTACTTGGATAGCATATTTTCCTAAACAAAATGTATCGCAGAACATGTTCTTCAACTGCAAATGTAAGTTTGTAAACTTTATTTTTACAGCTATAATAGGTGGGTATGTTTTGGGGATAGGTAGGTTTTTATTGTCAACTATTTTTAACTAACTTCAAAAAAAGGAGGAGGTTCTCAATTCGTCGTAATCTTTTTTTTAATGTATTTTCCCCGATTTCTCAAAGTCGCCTGGACCGATTTTGAAAATTCTACTTTTTAAAATTAAATTCAGCGAATCAGTTTAATTAGTTCGCATAAGTATTTTGATGGGCAACTACGGAACCCTACACTGTGCGTGGCCCGACACGCACTTGGCCGGTTTTTTTTAAAGGAATTCTGCATTTGAGAAAACTTAGCATTCTACGTTATTTGAGTTTCTTTCTATTTCAGATTAATTTAAAGTTATAATATTTTTCAAAACATAGTATCACGCTGGAATATCACACTCGAATCATATAAGAGCTAGGCAACCAGTATACCTAGCGAAGCAGGCGAGTAACGTAACGGCTAGTACAGAATATTTAGATGTCAGAAATGCCTTAATGAAGAGATTAACTGGCCAGCATGTTTGTGTTTACATCGTTGTAATACCATTATTTGCGGAATTTGAATGCACTCACACATAAGATACATAACATGGAATTAAATCCACTATTGACACATCACAATATGCAAATACCACTTCATTGATATCAACAGTACTGCCCATACATCACCTTAAATCCTTTGCTCCCCCATACCTAGTGAATTTAGGAGATAAGCCGATATTGACCATGTAGGTACGGGGTGCAGGGGTGAACCATCTGCTGTAAAAGGGTGAATTGTAATAGATTAAGATAACGGTTGCTAGGTGCTGATATTATTGATAGTGACGGTTACTGGTTGTTATTGAGAATTTGCGGGATATTTTCCTGAAGGATTTGCCTCGGTTGACTGGCTGCTCCAAAGAGCCGATTGCGGACAAAAAATATCTCTTAAGTTTGCCCCAAAGACGATGTTGTTTCTTTGTGAGGGCTTTTGGTTTTTGGCTAACAATTAAACACAATAAATTCAACTAGATCTTTTTAGATATTTCTTCTCTGTATAGTCAACTACTTGATACTTGAAAAGAAACTGTCAATGGCTGATGTGGCAGTGGTCAGCCATATTAGTTGAAGAAACAATAGCTGGGTAGACGTGTTCTCGAGTGAAGACCGCGAATTGGCAAACGTAAGAGACGCCGTCAGGCAATGTGGAGTGATGTTCTTCGCAAGGTGGCCGGTAACAGCTGCATGAGAGTAGCCGGTGATCGAGTGAGAGGCATTGCCAGGCAGGAGACTGCTGTAGGCAGGAGATGATGATAAAGACGCCAAATCAAACTCAGAGTTCATGGTCTTATGTATACAATCACTAACTCTCAGTTTAAATATGTAAACATACATTTATTTACTTATTATTGACGTGAGAGGTCAATATGGCAGCTGATACAACGGTTATTTGGAATGTTAGTTATCGTAACCCGACAGCCCCCAGTAAGCGGGTAGGTACGATAGTGTTCATTTAGATAAAATGGTACGATTCCACCAAAATACTGTGCGGTACATTTGTGCACGCACATTTGTTCGCGTATAAAGCTGGTATCGCATTTAGCCTCTGTGTCCACCGGTAAGGCTGTGCGCACTGCACCGCATGCACTCTGCGCGAACATATTTTCCCGGAACTGAGTTTAGCAATGTGCGCTCACAATTAACGAGTCCACTGCACAAGTGTGTGCGCGTATCCAGGAGTTTGATTTGTTTTTGAATGTTCGCGTACAATTTGTTCTCTTTTGCTTGAGTATGAGTCAACCAGAACGAACATTTTGTGCCGCACAGTGTGCCACACAGTAAAATCGGATCGGTGGAATCGCATCGCATACAACGACTGCTTATTATTTCTATAACCGTTTATCTGGATTTTATTTTTATGTACCACGAGACGATTATTATAATTAAAGTTTACCTACATACTTTAAGATAACATTTTATTTCACAGTTGCGAAAACAAACTTCTTGATTTTATTAGTGGATCGTAAATCTGTCTCGAGAGTAATTATCGTAAGTGTTTCAATATATCATACTAAATATGCCAGTAGCTTTATAAAACAGACAAGTAATATCCTGCCCCTGTTTTTAGCAAATAACACTCACATCTTCTGCCTGATGCAGTGAGCTTACTCAGAAGAAGCCTACGTTATATGTATATGCATTCAGGAGGGAACTGAGGTCCACTCCTTTGCTGAGCGCATTAAGAAGGAAGATTGAAAGCGCTAAGTGCGCCTTTTTCCGATGTGGATGTGGGTAAGCAGAAAACCACCTAATCCTGACATAAACCTTGCGCCTCATCCACGTTCATCATCATCTGATGGTTGATGACGACGTATGACTTGCCATCACAGGAAATTAATTGCTTGGTGAATACCATTTATTTTATTCGTACAACAAGCTGTTCAAGGAATCAAGTAATGAAAGAAGTAAGTGAGGCATCGCACTCGCTCCAATAATTATTGAATTTTCTAAGTGAACCATAAAAATAAGTTAATACAAGTGGAAGTTGGCTCGTTTCAAGTTTTCTAATTAACTCGATTGCTTTACTTATTACTTGCGAACATTCGCCCATTATGTATTGGAAGTTTCGCCCTCCAGAAATATCTGATTCTTTATTTAAGTATCTAAGTTATTATTTTTCATAGGTAGCCGTTTATTTTGTTGTTTTTTTTTTATTTGTATTAAAAAAGTAGGCACACTTTTCTTTATACCCGTCTGTTTCAAAAAATATACCTATGTATGTAAAGTTAATTGACTACAGGTACTCAATTGACTTTATAATTATTTTATCTTTTATTGTAACATTTAATAGCTGTCATAAAATGTAGGTTGGTTAATTGAGGAAAACAATAAAACTAGGTTTAAAAATAAAACCTTTTATTTTCAAAGCAGACTAATACATAAATTAATTCGTGCGATCGTAACCTACAATCACAAAAACCATGAGGCTTGGAATCAAACATTTCTGAAAATCTTTGTAGTTTTTTTATATTTCTCCACGCTAGGACACCAAACAGTCCGTCAAAAATTCTGTGTGTGTCCGTCAAAAAACAGAATAATGTTTAGTTTTATAGTTTATTGTTCATATTTAGATTTGTAGTGAGATTTCTCTTGGCAGAGAAAGGAAACCTTTTTCTTGCCTGGTAAAATGATCAAATGAGTCCTCCCACACAGGGCGGGGACTGCCTGATTTGCACTGACTAAAATCCACGGTGATCCTTCAATAGCCCTTTAAGTTCCAGGGTCACGGTTACCTGATGAGACAGTCCCGCGAACCCGGCAGGCTTTGACCCTCTAAGTGGGACCCCGTCAGAATGCTGAAAGCTCATTCAGGCGCGCGTGGAAAACAACGCGACGTCGACAAGAGCATGGTTCATGATCGGACGGCGAGTCACCCATTTAATAACTAAAACACCATTTTGGACTCTATTCTCAGTAAGTATAACATCATTGCCCCCTAACAATGGACATCAGTCTGACAATAGCATTAACAATGGCTATCTTTAAACAGGTGCGTGTTTTGAATTAATTTAAATGTTATAGTGATTATTTTTAACCTATATCCTGCTCGGATCAGAATAACTAAGTATGGTGGTATTGAACGGATTATATTAGCTTTTTTCAAGGTCGTCTTGGTAATTGAAGGCATCGTAGGTACTTATCATGTACGTGAAGGACTTTCTTCTATTTCTGAAAAAGTTATCTGTAAATGTTTTCAGCATCAACTATGTCGTTTTTAACGGTTGTGAGATGTGCATTTTTTGTCAGCTCTTCTCCTTAGAAAACCTGACTGTACGATTCTAATTGCTACAGTCAGCTTTTGAGAAAGTGACACCTTTTGATAGTTATGCCACCATCAATGGGGGTGAATTTTCTCTGAAGTTTACCGTAAATGCAGCTTTAAAACAAAAGTTGAATCTGGTCCAGAAAAGAAAAAATTATCTTACACAAATTCTTGTCAAAGTAGAGCCATTCATTTACCATGCAGCCTTTATCTGAAATTTTCAGAAAACACTCAAGTTATTCTTAAGATTTTGGTTATTCTCAAGTTATCCAATAAATAGAACAACTAAAAAAATTCATTTCAGTTTTTTTTTCTTAAAGCTTATTCACACGACTATGTGCTGTGTTTCATCTGAATGCTTTAAGAGAAGGCTGTATACATAATTATCATTACACTCATTTGACTATAATTGAACATCAGCCCACGGAAATGACTCTAATATGTAAGTAACGGTACACGATGATGTATTCTTTAATTAAAATCTCTCAGTTCGTACAAAAACAACTCTCGAGAGAGAACAGAGCCAGCCGGATCTACCATCCGCCAACATTGTTCGTTGTTGATAAAAAAAACAATTAGGTACTGCTCGTTGAGATAACAAGATTATTAAATAAACTCTTCAAATTCAAGTATCTTGTATTTTAATCCTGAATTATTTAGACGTGGTTTAACGATCTTCATTAAAGACACAGCTAAAGTCTTAATTCTGTATTGTATTCATAAATTGTATTTTAAGTTAGATGCTCGTTAATTGAAAATGCCTATTATAGATTTAATCAACGCACCCGCTGTTTCTCCAAAACTGTTCTCCACAATTTACATCCTATGTCTTACTATAGGTACCCAGTCCTGTAAGATAAGTCAGGATGGTTTATGGAACAGCCTATTTGTTCTTACCAGATCGCCACAGCACTCAAGTAAAAAACTTCAAGACAAAGAAGTTCCATAGCAACAACTTATCTTATAGAAAAATATTTTAATAACGTCCAGACGTTTCCGAAGATACGTTATACTTAATGCCATGATGATAATAACCTTTTTTACAAACAATATTACTTCATCGGAAAGGTCAGGCAGCTGATATAAACAAGTTTGGTAGACAAAAGCCTTAACGAACTATACACTATCACAGTACATACTTATAATTGGACAAAAAACACCTAATCAAGAGTAAGAAGGTACATAAAAGAACAACTAATGACAACGCACATAAGGATACTTGTGTCCCTAACAAGATGGTTGCCATATCAATTTAGTAACGACATGGATGCTCTCAATCCACCGCACGACGATTTTTTTCCATAAACCACAAATAACATAACGAGCCCACTTGTTTTTCTAAATAGGAAAAGCAAATTGGACATGCTCACATAGCAACGAGATCTAAAATAAGTCTACATGCTCCCCGCTGCTACACACAGAACAGATTTCTGGACCAAACCGGCACTGTGTCCGTTTGTAGTGAAGTTAGTCAGGCACAGTGTTTGATTGTGCATGTAGTTGGAAAGCGTGTCGTCGTCAATTGAAACTCAGGCCTTAATTGTGTTGTTTACCACAGCCAACTGACAGCAGTCTGGATTTACTCCATACCCCTGTACCGAGCGCGAGATCCTTCGCCTTCGTAACGATACTCACGAATTTGTATAAATTCATCGTAGATTTTGATTGGGAAAATTTAGAGGACGAAGGTTAAAGTTTTCAATGTATGTTTAATTAAGAAAGGGTTATAGTAATAAAGTTTATAGCTGGTGTGGTGTAGTGAACAGTAAGACCGTCTGTTAACATTAAATTTTACAATGTTTATTCATTTATTTTCGGCACAAAATCTCTCCGAATGGGGGCTTATTTCTAATTCCGAATTAAATTAATGTAAATTCGACAGAGACTTATGTTCTTAGTGAAGAAAATGTTTAGAAAATACAACCGGTTTCGTGAATTGGCTTGTTTTTCAATGGATTCTTATAAGTGGTGTTAGTTGAAGGTTATTTTTTACCGAACCAATGTAATGGATATTTAGCATACATTGTGTGATGTGTGTTGTGTAATGCAGGTATTATATTACCTCGCTCATACACGTGTAAGATTATACACTGTAATTCACTTATGATAAAATATAATCTATGTGAGATATGAGGTTTTGGGATAACGCCAAAAGCTGCTCTATTAACATTCTAACTAATTTTAATCAACAGACTTTCTTCTGTATGAACTTGCTCAAATCTTCATTCTTTATCAACCTCTATCAACCAATTGTAGTCTATTACTGATTGTATCTTTTCCTTGACATCTAGTCATTCGTTTACTATTTTTTACCAATTCCTTTATACCTTTGACTGTAAAACTGAAAACAAGACATAATTTCTACAAAATCTAACAAACAAAAAGAACATATTTACTGAACCCGCGTTGTGGATTACGGCCCACTCAATGAGGGAATGGCTATGAGATGACCCAGCAATGATCAAGTTATATTCTGATTATGCAATGTCGACAGAATATAGTAAATACCGTCAAAGAAAATAAAAAACTTGAATAAACAAAAACAATAGGAAAAAAACTAAATTTTATTAACATTAATTCATGTACATTTTGGTAATGGCAGCTAATATCACGGTCTCATTAGGGACGGCTCAATTAGAGCCAGATGAGAGCACATTAAAAACGAATAACATCTCTATTAGATTGTTACCGGAGGCTGTGGAAACTTTCATGTAGGGCGCGGGGATTTTCCACAGGGGTGCCTAACTTGGAGATTGAAGCGATATTGTTTTTCAGGGCAAGCTAAATACTTTCTCATAGACGTGAAGACGAATTAATATTGAAGATACAATAGGTTTAGTAGTTATTTTCGTTAATTTTTGATGAATAAACTGACGACTTTTTCCAAGACCTCATCTATTACGATCAAGACTTTTCCCTTTTTTTTTCTTTCTAATGGTTAGATATTGGTTACTTAATAAACTTTTGGGCTATTTTTCGAGGTACTCGTACTGTAACAAACAAGTAAGCTGTCAGTGTGCTTTTTCTATTGACTGGCGAGGTCCTTGATCAGACGGCGAGCTTCCCATTACTCGTCCGCGCTTACGGTGCGCCGTGGCTGGAAATCGCCCTGCGATGTCCGACGCCCAGGGCATCTCCATTAGATTAGGTACAACCCCCTTACCCTTGGGGGATCATAAGTAAAAGTGATGTTTTTGAAAATGAGGATAAGTTTATGAGGATATATTTATTTTCACTGACACAAATTATTCAAATTAATACACACAACACAATGCTCAATTAATTGAATTAATTATTGTAACAGAGTTAATTATAGGATCCATTAAATCATAATGAAATTCGGAAAAGGTGAACTGGTAGAAGAGAACAGATTTCTTTTTTAAAAATCGATGCTACAATAAACTAGGAATGACTCCTGTATCGTGGTTTCATTTACAAGTCAGTATAGGAATCGAACCACGCAGCCGCAGCGGACCAATCAATCGTCGGGCAAATTGAGTCTTTTGATAAAAGCACCTTTCCTTTTTAGAATTATTATCGTTGACATCCACATTTGTATTCACAAAGTTTTGTTTGTACAATAAAGTAATTCAGCTACTTTTCAGCGTTTTCCTTTTAACAAAGACTTTCCCTCTGAAAGCAAACAAAAATTAAATTAGCCATTGCAATATTAAGGCCATATTTACTTTGTTAACTATAGGCCGGTCTTTGTCACGAAGCGAACGAACAAACAAATAAATTAACTGAGCGTAATAAAATCGTTCATATATACCAACTTACACAGACACTCCAACAGAGCCAAATTCAACTTTACCGCTTCGCATTTAAGGCGTGTTTTTGTGGTTTTAAACCGTATAACTAAAATTGTAAGTACCGTAAATGGCCCTTCATGTTCGGTGTTATTTTTAGGAGTTTGTGTGTGTGTGTTCGTGTGTATGATGTGTTTGTGAGTGTGTGTATGACCATCAAATTGAATTAGCGGGTCTATGTACCGTGTAAGATTACCGATGTAGTAGTGATGGTAACTCTATACTATAAGTGGGATGTTGTGAACGGCCCTCCGGCCTGCCGACTAATTGATATGGAAATTAAAGTGTTGATGTTACAATAACAGGAAGCGATGTGAAAATAAAGAGTTGAATGATTTTGTTTTGTTTGTGAAAGGATTACCTCCGGCCTTGTGGGTTTCAAACGTGCTCATCGAAGTACAGTACTGAGTGAACATGAGTCTCTGAAAATAAAAATATAACTCTTTCATATTAGTAATAGTTTTTCAGAAAAAAAGCCTCTAGTTATTTTGTAGCCAGGACACCTTATGTGCGCAATCAAGTGTATGTAGTTCGAAGAATGATGTACTTAGGATGTCCGCTAAGTTGAGTGGATGCACGGAGCAACCTGTACATTGAAAACCTGTCATAGAAGATTGTGGTCTGATCACTGTTTTAGCACTGCCCATAATTATTTTGTAAATCACTCCTAGTGACCACATTATTTCAGGACACAAGAACTGCCAATTCTTGCACACTAGATATTTTGATAAACTTATTTTTCACTAGCTGACACGTGCCCACTTCGTTGGGCAGTATTTCAGTTAATATGTATGATATCTTTATAATTTATAGCCTATAGCACTCACGGATAATGTAGCTTTCTACCAGTGAAACAATTTTTAAAATCGGTTCATTACTTCCGGAGATTACCCCCTACATACAAACTTACAAACATACAAACTTACAAACAAATGTTACCTCTTTATAATATTAGTATAGATTAAAAAATCAATAATATTACCTAAAAAAATTGTGACACGAAATTCACTCCACTGTGCCCAGTTAGTTCACATCTCTGTCACATCGCGCGCTGCTATCAATTTGACTGTCGGAGTGGGAAGCGGTCGTCGCCTTCTGCGAAGCAGTCATGCTAGCGAAGGAGGAGGCGGGACGCGTGATCAGAGGACAGCGCCAGCGTCCACCCCACGACCCGGCCGCAGTGGGAGACTCCCACGGCAACAGACGTCGCAGGACGATTTCCGGACACTCTAGGCGCGGGCCTGCGGACGGCGATGATGGCGACTCGCTGTCCGTTCATGGTCCATGCCCGAGGCGACGGGCGGCGCGTAAACAGCTGTCAGCAAAGTGACGGGGCCCCCTTAGATTCTCAAAGCCTGCCGGGGTCACGGGATTAACGAGTAACCGTAGCCCGTGAACCTAACCGTGGATTTTAGTCAGTGTATAAATCTGACAAGTGACAATCCCTCTCACACTGCCATGGATATGGGAGGACTCATTGGTTGAATTAACCACGTAAAAAAAATGCTTTAATTTGAAACTAGCAAAACGATAGACGCTAAGATGATTATCATAGAAAAGAAACTGTTCTATAAGATAAATAATCATCTTAAAAAACTAAAAGATGTAAATGTTATTCGGACAGATTTCTGTCTCATGCATTTAAAATTTAGAGACATGACATTTACGATCCATTCCACCTTCTCCACTCTTATCACAGACGACGCCCACAAGGCAGAGATACTAATTATAATTATAATCTCAACGTTCTGAAAGTGCACTCCGGTCATAGTAGTGTTTAATTCGAGAAAATGTGCGGAGTCACGTAATGTAGGCGCGGGTTATAATTAACAACGTATTTACATAACAAAGAGATGCTCTGAAATTGTGTTCATCTAGGTAACATAGGTATAAGACTATACTGAGGTCTTCTGTTCACAGGTCGGGTTAAATGTTTTTTTTTCTCTAGAATTTGAGGACTTCTTGTCAAAATTATATTTCATTTTTGTTGTACACCACTTTTTCAATTTTTGTAATTTGTGATTGAAGACTGACATCTCCTAGCATAGTTTTATCTTTAACTTAAAAGAGATCTATGTGTAAGATGTCAGCCACATTAAGACGATGCAAAAAATTGCTATAAGCGAGTTGTGTGCAAGTTTGACTTGATTGCGGACTATTAATGAACAATGAATTCAGATGTTCAAATAAATATCGCAATGCAAATGGGTCTTTACTGAAACATTTTACAACTTTCTTATATTTTTTTTAAACTAAATATACTATTGCAGACCAAAGGCCTCCCCTATAACCACCCACTCCTCCCGTTGTCCGGCTTTATCCGGCCTATTTTTCATATTGTTTAATTTTACATAAATTTTATTTTTAGAACTACTCAGTAGCCACTTCTGTTTGTGAGATCGATTGATGACAGGCTTGCCTCTGTTACATAAACACAACATTTTCTAGCGATGTTATGATACTCCAACGTGGCTATTCTGGTATCCATTCTTACCAACCTTAGCGATGAACCTAATGCACCATGCAACGACTTACTGTTCGTAAGATGTGTTTAGGAAATGACTGCAATTATTAGGTACATTTACTGCGAGAGTTTGCAGAAAACTGGGACAGAAATAGTCCCAGATCCCCGAAAATGTGCCAAAACACTTTCTTCCTTCACAGGCTATTAGTGCAGTATATGATCGGGTAAAAGTAACAACAATAGAACAGTTGGAGCGCTGCCCAACTCGTGTGGCAGGACGTCCCTACCGCGCGTCCTTACTGCCCACTGCTCAATAGAAAGCACGTGTAGTCTCAAACATTATGTAGGTAGTATTCTACACATTTCATGTGTTACCAGCTAAATCCTATTTTAGGTTTAAATAGGTTGTTTTATGCCGAAGGGTTTAACACTGTCGACCAAACCTACCTGAACCTAGGTAGGTTAGGTTAGGTTAGTTGAAACAAAGTTATAGATAGTTTGGCCAAAAAAATAGGTTTCGCTTCTAATGTGCTTGCTTGTGTTACCGTATTTTGTGTAACATCAATTTTCTAAATCATAAACTACGCAAATTGAGTTGAAATAGGATTTGGTCCGTTATTTACCAAAAATCAGTTTCAACTTTGTCATAAGGCCTTTTTAGAATCTTATTGGGATGAATCCCAAAACACTGTGTTTCTCACTGCCGTATATATTATTATACTATCAAAACTGTAGAAAAAAATCATTTCTAAAAGTTATATAAATATGTATGCCGGTGACAGATCGTACACTGGCGGACACTAAAAATAAAACACACAATTAGCCAATCTACGCTTATCTGCTCAATTGAGGCAATTCATCTACATTACACTCGTACACTGCCCGACTAGCTTTAAACTACTCGGTTAGGGATAAGCTACACTGAAAGCGAAGCGAACTGTAGGAGATAAAAATTGAAGTTTTGTATAACCTTGGTGAAATAGTAATTAGTGCACTACTAGAGTTAACCTGATGTCGCAATTCGATTATTTCAATTATTTTCAATGGTGCAACATGACATTGACCATAGAACTAAATGTTTGTTGTTATATCACACTCGAATGAAACGAAATTATGAATGCAATAATTATGCTGTTCCAACCAGAAGAAGAAGATATTCTTTTTATCGAAATTTGCTTGTCATCTGTTAGCAAAAACCCATATTTTGTACTCAAAAGAATCTTGGAGTCGTTTGATATTGGATTTTGATGCAAAATTATCATTCATAGCCACATTATTGTAGAAAAATATATTTCAGTACCGATATTGAAACATTCCTGAATTTCACTGCTTTGAAAAAAAACTTGAGCTACGTGATCGCAGTGTATAACATAAAAGCAGTTACCTAAGTAATAAGCTTTGCTATTTACTCGCTTTGCTTTTAGTGTGACCCATGCATTTCATGGTGTTATTAAAGCACTAACTGCACTAAGTACCACACAATTTATTCATTCTGAAGGTTGTTGTTACCGTAGTGATAATTATATGCTTTAGCTTTTTATTTTCATCATCAAGCATTTTTACAGTTTATAAATCCATCACAATTTGGTGTTTTGTGATGGTGTAGTTTGATTTTATAAGTTCAGGACCCTGAGGCTGTTATTTCCAATGATTTATCTCTCATCATTTTTCCGTCCTTATTCACATTAGAGGTTGATGAAGTATGTTTTCTACTTTCAACTCTTCTCATTTACTCACCATCTCAGCAGTAACCTCTTTTTTAGCCGTATCTTCATCCACGAATTCCATAAATCGTTTATTTGGCCTGTCTCCGCACGAACAACATTATGTCAGCCATTATGACAAAATACCAAGACAACGTCGTTAACATTGTGACAAACAAAAGACAAAAGTTCGTAATCTTTTGAATTCGTAATGACCTGTCTTTTGTCAAATAATTGAAGATTACGACTTGTTTATGAGATTAACCTAATATGAACAATTTATCCAAACGTGTGTCAATGGTCTGCATCAGAAAATCATAATGACGCCTTTCAATTAGAAGATTACCAAAATTATTGAAGTCTATATATACTTAATAATAGTGACATGATCGACAATTTGGACACAAATACTTTGACCATTTATGGTTTTTTAGAGTTGATACTTATCATTTTCATTACCTACTCATTTAAAACATTTATTAATAACCTCCCACGCGCAAACAGAAAATCTGTTAGTGCAACAGCAATTTGATTGCCTTAGGATGATTTTGTCTTTATCATTCGCAATCACAACACGTAATTTTTTATATTTATTTAAACCATTTACAACTATTATAACAGGTACTATATTATAAAGATTGTGTCGGTTGTGTGAAAATCTTTCAGCATCTGGACCAATATTCAGCAGTCAAACGCTCATCTGTCACAGTTACGTCACATTCTCACCTGCTAATCACATCGATTCCATTTAATCGATGAGGTGATCGCACGCAGGGGCACAGGGGTGGGGGGGGAGGGACGGAGGGGATGCGCAAACGCATGCACAAATAGATCTTGGCAGGGGCACGCATCGGTGTGCAGTGTGCAGTTTGAGGATGCAGAAGGTTTAGGTACTACAATTAAGGCAGGAGGACTCTGTTGATGTGACGATGGTTCGGAGGGCTTTGTGCAACAGTGGAAGTATTTCAGTTAGAATGTTTGAGAATCAATAGGCAGGTATTTACTAGTCAGTTATTTTTAACCGACTTCCAAAAGGAGGAGGTTCTCAATTCGGATGTTTGTATTATTTTTTTATGTCTGTTCGAGCATAACTCCGTCGTTTAACAACCGATTTGAAAATTCTTTTTTGTTGGATAGGGTATACTTTCGGAATGGTGCCATTAAAATTTTATCGAAATCGAACTAGCACTTTTTGAAAAATCAACATAAATCAACAAAAACCTAAAAAGTTTTCAACTTTGTCTACACCGATTACTCCGAGGACCGATTCTTCTTTTGTTCGATACAGTATATTTGCTATTTGGTCCCATAAAATTTTCATTTGGTTTGGTGCAGTAGTTTTTAATTTTAGTTTTTATACATGGGTGTTGTTATTACGGATTACAAAATTTTAGTGCACATGTAAGAAAATTATGTATTTGACAATAATTTGGGTTGAATAGTGAAACTAAAAAGGATAAAACAAAAAAACTTTTCTTTCGAAAGTCGGTGACTTTATTTTTTATTTCATTGACTTTTTGTCACCGACTTTCGAAAGAAAAGTTTTTTTGTAGGTTATTTTGAACTTTTTTTGTGGTTGTTTTGAAGTCAGTTACATTTTTTTTGAAAAAGATTTTTTTTCAAACCTAAGCCGTGATTACGACTTTCTTATTCTTTTCCCATCATCCCAACTTCAACGGCAGTAATCATTTCCAAAAGCTTCAAGACGATTTGGACGGGCGATAACGTGGGATGACCGATGACCTGGTGAAGGTGGAAGGTTCTCAGAAGAACCAAAGAAAGAGTGAAAAGTGTTTTAGGAAAGGCAGTAGGGGACACAGGCTGCGATCGTGACAACTGAAACTTCTGAATCTATCTGTGCAGTACAGTACACGCATACTCACGCCACTCGTACGCATGTGGGTGTAGTAACATCTTGAAGGAACTCCTGCGGTTCATTACCTAAGCTTCTTACCTCTTTTGGCGCTGAATGGTTCAATTCACAAATAAAGCGTATTTTCAAATAGAAAATTTTTAAACATTCTTTTAATAATAATGGTTGTGTTCAATTTCACCCTGAACTCGGACTTACAAAATATGTAAAGGTTGTAAAGGAACTAATCAATTCTAAGTAAGAGTGTAAAATATTGCTCTTGAATTTGTCAGAAAGTATTCTCCATTTATTTTATTCCAAAATATTAATGAAACTACGATAGGGCTAAAAATAAACGCAATACTTGAAATCTAAGTGCTTTTATTACTCTGGTGATAAAATACTTGAGTACTGAAACTAATTGTTTTAACTGCCTCTACCTATAATCCAAAATTATTGATATAAAGAGAAAAAAACGAATTGAGAACTTACTCAATCTGTCAAAGTCGGTTAAAAAATACTGATTGAATCTACAGTCCAATGTTCAAGCACTTAACACCTACGATACTCATCAAAAATCATCATTTTTAATGTCTAATCCTAGCGGTTTGTTTAAGAAAAGTAAAGAATCACGTGTTTTCTGTCAGCTGACCACTTTATATTGCTGAACTAGAAAGTAAGCTGGACTGCAAACAGATGAATATTTGATTGAATGCAAAAAATACTCGCGTGACATTGGTTATGTAATAGATGATTGCCCGATTTAATTGCACGCCAGTAGACTGCACACTCTGCAGAATACTAATTCGTCTTTCGTCTAAGACCCACTTGAAATACTTAGTTGTTGTTGTTTGTAAGATTATATTATTATTAGTAAGAAGTTCAGATGTCAGGCATAATTTTCACCCGAAGAATGTGGGAGAGATTTATTATATAACTTTAATAATTATTTAATATATTGTATAACTTTCAGTAATGGTGTATAATATTTTCACCATCGATCATTGATATAATGGTGGTGATGAGATAATCGTCAAACACAAACCTATCTATCTATATCTATATACATATAATAAAACTGTAGAAAAGTAATTTTTGTACATTAAAAAAAAACTCAAAAAATAAAGTCAGGTTATTAAAGGACAACCAATAGAACCCATTTCTAGCATTTTTAGAATTTTTGTCTGTTTGTCTGTATGTCTGTTTGTATGTTTATTTGTTCGGGCATCACTTAAAATGTACGAAAGCTCTGTAGATAACTTTAATACACAACGACTGACCGTACCTTGAAGTAACGTTTAGTTTTTGTTTCATCGGAATCGGTTCAGTCTATCAAAAGATATTTGAATTTAAAGTGTTCCAGAAGTAAAATTACGGTCAGTTCACACCGAGACGCGTAGGACGGTAGCGCGATCTAGCTTCGAATGGAAAAACTACTTATTCAATTAATAAACTTAAACATCATTATTTCAACGCACGGCAGATGGCGTTTTAAGAAAACCTGGAAACGAGGTGTTATTAAAGTAACATTTATGTACGGTATTTTGTTTCATCGTAATCAATTCAATTGAGAGCAGTGGTGGCCCAGTGGTATCGGTCCCGACTTACGAGTTGTAGGTCGTGGGTTCGAACCCCGCCAGGCGCATTACTTTGCATAATTTATTTCATCACCACTGCTCTCAAAACGGTGAAGGAAAACATCGTGAGGAAACCGGCATGTCCTAGAACCAAAAATTCGAAGACATGTGATATCTGCCAACCCGCACTGGGCCCGCGTGGTGGATTATGGCCCAGTCCCTTTCACAGAGAGGAGGCCTGTGTCCCAGCAGTGGGAACATTATAGGCTGATGATGATGATGAATTAAAGCGATTTAAAGGAATCGAACATAATGGAATGGAATGCACTGGACTGGACTGGAATGGAATGGACTGGACTGGAATGGAGTGGAGTGGAGGAATGGACCGGAATGGAATGGAATGGAATGGAATGGAATGGAGTGGAGTGGAGTAGAGTGGAGTGGAGTGGAGTGGAGTAGAGTGGAGTGGAGTGGAGTGGAGTGGAGTGGAGTGGAGGAATGGAATGGAATGGAGTGGAGTGGAGTGGAGTGGAGTGAAGTGGAGTGGAGTGGAGTGGAGTGGAGTGGAGTGGAGTGGAGTGGAGTGGAGTGGAGTGGAGTGGAGTGGAGTGGAGTGGAGTGGAGTGGAGTGGAGTGGAGTGGAGTGAACTGAAAAGGAGTGGAGTTGACTGGAGTGAACTGGACTGGAGTGGAGTGGAGTGGAGCGGGTGGAGTTGAGTGGAGAGGGTGAAGTGGTGTAGAGCGGGTGGAGTGGAGTGGAGCGGGTGGAGTGGTGTGGAGCGGGTAGAGTGGAGTGGAGCGGGTGGAGGGGAGTGGAGCGAGTGGAGTGGAGTGGAGCAGGTGGAGTGGAGTGGAGCGGGTGGAGTGGAGTGGAGCGGGTGGAGTGGAGTGGAGCGGGTGGAGTGGAGGGGAGCGGGTGGAGTGGAGTGGAGCTGGTGGATTGGAGTGGAGCGGTTGGAGTGGAGTGGAGCGGAGCGGGAGGAGTGGAGTGGAGTGGGAGGAGTGGAGTGGAGAGGGTAGAGTGGAGTGGAGCGGGTGGAGTGGAGTGGAGCGGGTGGAGTGGAGTGGAGCGGGTGGAGTGGAGTGGAGCGGGTGGAGTGGAGTGGAGTGGGTGGAGTGGAGTGGAGCGGGTGGAGTGGAGTGGAGCGGGTGGAGTGGAGTGGAGCGGGTGGAGTGGAGTGGAGTGGGTGGAGTGGAGTGGAGCGGGTGGAGTGGAGTGGAGCGGGTGGAGTGGAGTGGAGCGGGTGGAGTGGAGTGGAGCGGGTGGAGTGGAGTGGAGCGGGTGGAGTGGAGTGGAGCGGGTGGAGTGGAGTGGAGCGGTTGGAGTGGAGTGGAGCGGGTGGATTGGTGGGGAGCGGGTGGAGTAGAGTGAAGTGGAGCGGGTGGAGTGGAGTGGACAAGTTTATAAAATTGTTCCAGCAACCTTTTCAAAATCTAAATCTTACCTACATAATATAAGCTGAGCCCAAATCCTTATTTTTTGTTAATCTTTTTGTATGTCCGTTGTAGGTAAGTAGCACTTACATGTTTCTTTGACAAAAAATCTAAGAATTTTATTTGTTTTGGAGTTTTAACTCTTTTTGTCGCTTTACGTTCACGCGCGCTGAAATAGGATTTAGAGTAGGTTCCATCAATTTTTTTTCCATACCAACATTAATTTAATTCATTAGACAATATCGAATTCAAATCGATATACAAACTACTCTAATCCAATAGCAATTGAATGGTACTGCCTTTGAACAACAGAGGGCGTTTATTACAAACACGTTAAATATTCTTGAATTCGAAATACAGGGTTTATAAATGAAAAACGTGGCGAGAATTAAACGCTTCGCACTAAAAAATACATTGTTAAATTCCGACATCCACGCGAACGAAGTCGCGGGCACAGCTAGTCATAAATAAATAGATAAAAATGCCTTCAATATTGTCACTAGGTACAGAAAAATCACTCAAAATTAAAACCTCAAAATCAAGAAATTAGGAACATGAACACACAAAATCTAATCTAATCTACAAAGCTGAAATAATCCGGCTAAAACGTCAGAGATTTAATTATGTATTTAATGATGGATTAGCAAGAGGTACTTAGGTACTTATGTACTTAGTGTAGGTAGGTCAATGAAATAATAAAAAAAACTTGCGTCGCAATATTTTTTACTCCACACTTGTGTAGAAAGAAAATCAGCCCAGAACGTTCTCATTCCCACAGCTGGGACACATGTGTCATACAAAGGGAGTTGCCCCATTTTTGCACACTTGTTTATGAAAATCATGACTCGAATAATGATGCATTAACAATTACTAAGAAACTCGCGGGTACTATTATTATTTTAATTAATTAATATTTGTGATATTAATGGCAAGTAAAAAAAGCAAAATCTTCAAATTGAATAGGTATGAACTTTTTAAAATTCGTCTTTGTAATAAACTTGTAAATCTATAAATAATTTTAACAGATTGGAATAGGTTGATAGGCTGGCATCTGTACTACATAATTCAACCAGAACCTATGTATAATCGACAAAGTTGAATCATGACCCACCATTTTTTTTTTTATTTATTTTTTTTAGCGTGGTAAAATCATCAAATGAGTCCTCCAACCCCGGGCAGGGCGGGAGGGACTGTCAGACTTCTACTGACTAAAATCCACGGTGTCCTTCATAGCCTGTTAAGTTCCGGGGTTACGGTAAGGGAATAATCCCGCGACCCCGGCAGGCTTTGGCCCTCTGAGAGGGGGGCCCCGTCATTATGCTGACGCTCTTTGAGGCGCGCGTGGGACACAACGCGCCGTCGACCCGGGCATGGTCCTTGGTCGGGCAGCGAGTTGCCCTTTACGATAAGCTTATTTTCTAACAGACATTCAAATACAATTAGGTTCACATTTGCTTAAATAAACAAATCCATGGTAACGACTTTGATCTTTGTCAATTTGACGGATTCAAACGATTTTTTTCAAAATGGGTCATGATTCAACTTTGTCGACTGTACATAATAAGTGGCTGAAGAAACTGTAACACATTACATACATTTTAGTTCATTCTGAGAGTTACTAACAGCTTGAAATAAAACCACGAATAAGGTCAAGCTATAAATCTGCCGCGTGCTCACATCGTTGGCACCACCACTTAGTTTCCTGAGTTCCACCTGCAGGCACTAAAATTTAATTTAGAATAAGAAAAAGAATTTTAAATCTCATTCTTACTGACAGACTTTTTTTCTTAACTCTATGATTCGTATTTTTTTCTCTCGCGAAATTAAATTACGAAATTTTTTTTTACTGGAATGATATGAAAATTAACACCGAGAAAATATTATGACCCTAGAAGTATGTATTACCTACGTCGTCACATTAAAAAAATAATAATAAAAAGGCATTAGGTATCCAAGACCTACTAAAAAAATCACACTGCCACTCAAAATTCGATCACACAATAAAATTTGAATTTCATAAAAACAGATCTATTATGTAATTAAATGTACATAAACTAACACGCACACACACACATAAGCCGAGTTCATTCACATAAGACCTTGACATGATTACGCTCAATGAAATTTAGTGAGCGTTGCGCAGACGCACATCACATCTACATACATACATACACACACACTAATGCAAGTATATTATTTATGTATGACACGTGGCGAGATGCGCACGATTTGTTATGTAAATCCTTTGAGATAATAGCTTATTAATACATCTGTTGAGTTTCAGCTTTGTTTAAGCTAGGTACCTAGGTACGAGTACCTACCTATAAGTGTTTTTTCAGGATTTTGTAAATGTGACAATGATAATTTTTATGAATTCCGTTCGAACTGGAAGGAGGATGCACATTTGCACAGCAGTGTTGCGAAAGCACGGCATGGTTGACGTAGTAGCTGACCGATCGTCGGCAGCGCAGGGTGTCGCGGGTTCAATCGCCGCACTGAAGAAATATTTGTATGATTTACAAGTAGATCTTTCGGGTTTGCGTGTTTGTATATGTGTTGTAAAGGAAGGAAGAAATTCCTAGTATGGGGGGACAACGACTGGAAGCCGACCCCAATATAGTTGGGAAAACCCTAGGATGATAGGGGGAACGGTTTTATAAGGAGCAGAGAGAGGCCTTTGCCCAACAGTGGGTCTGAGCAGACTAGTGAAACAATTAATTGACTCTAACGAAAAGAAAAAATATCGTTTGCACGTTTTGAGTTTTGACGTCGTAAACCAATGCGTTATTGTCTTGCGTCAATGATGGAAAGAAGTGCACTATTTTCTGTGATGTATCGTGCATCCTACCACGATACGATATCGTGTCGTCAATTTATAGGATGCACGTCGTACTACTGCAGGCAACGACTACGCATCGGAACACTACATTGTAAGTGCCACGATTCGAAGTCGTAACGTAAGAAATGTAATAAATAGCTTTTTGAAACGAAGATCGAAACGCCTGAGGGAAGAAATATGACGTGAGGTGGACCTCACGGTCCAGCCACCGCCGAAGACTTCCAGGACATCGCGGGACAAATTCCAGCTACCGTAGGCATCAGCTTCCGGAGCGCGAGTAATGGGTAGCTCGCCGTCTGATCAACGACAAGGCCCGAGTAGACTGCGCGTTATCTTCCACGCGTTCCCCAAGGAAACTGACGGGGCCTCCATAGGGCCAGACGACTAACATACCGCGGGAGAAACCTCGGGCAGAAACTAGTCTGTTATATTTACATACCTTATCGGCTGTAAGGATTTCAATGTTCGGAACAGCTATAGGCCATATAGGAGCGTAACCCGGTTGAAGCTGTTGGCAAAAGTTAGTGCTTATAATATGTAAGCTAGTGCTTATATGTACAAAGATTGTAAACCGTGTCCCAGTATGTCTAGTATGTACATATTTATATTGCATTTACCTATTCAATCATCATTTTTGTTCTAATCACTTGTACAAACTGCGTTTTAAAGGCCACCACTACTTTTAATAATTATAAATTACTTATGTAAATGAAAAACAATACTCAATAATGGTTTTGTTTACATTCACAACAATAGCGCGCATTAGTGTAAGTCATTGACTGTAGGAACGTGTGCATCGATCTTTCTCGATAATTGCTAAAGCTATTTTCATGCGGTTTTCTTGTTAGCATGCTTGCATAAACAGCGGCATGAATAAATAACGTGTCTGTGTGAGATTGACGTTTTATTGAAAGGATCTAAATATAAATAGGTATGCAAAAAAGTATTCCTTAGTACATGGTATTTTCAATTACAATTTTCAAAGAGCAATTCTTTTAAAGAAAACTGAATGTGGTGTGAAGTCACAAAAATACAGTTGATTTTTATAAAGCATTCATGAATATTTCAAAAGTCGTCTATAGAACACAAAGAACTTAGTTTAAAAAGCGTGGGAGGCAGAACCTGTAAGGTTTGAATAGGAGAAAATGTCTGTGAAAAAAAGTTAAGAAAATGTTTCCCACGCCAATGTGACTTCTGTTCTTTAAGAAATAACAGAATTAAACCCATATTTGTAAAAAAGAATGTACTGAAATACTGAAAAGTTATCTATGCCACACATATTCAAATATTTACAAAACATGAGTTACCTACATACGTATCTTGCGACAAAAGTTGAAAATAAAGACGAATAATAATGTTTTTAATAGCATATAATGTATTCAAGAGATACATATTATAGATTTGCGAACAATGTAACCTTACATAAAGGATCACATCCTTGAGCCATCAGGAAAATGTACAGGAAAGGTTACGGAGCGCGCTAAGAAAATCGCTCTGTGTCGCGTTTCTCATTATACATTTAAATTTTCATTTATTTTTACTGTGCTGGTATTGAGTCATTATTCTCAAAGTGGTACCTAAATAAAAACATGACAAGATAACCAATTTTCTAGAACAAATAATTAATCAAAGAGAGAAGATAGTATATCTACCAGCTCGCATTGAAGCCGAGAGATAAACTGGACTCTTACAGAAAGGATTATCTCCTTTTTAAATACGTAAACATGTATCTTTCATAATTATGTACAGCAATCAATAAGTTAAGTAAGACGTTAATCGTATTTAAATCGCCCAATTATTTACCCGTTGAATTTATTTTGCACTTAAAAGTTTATAAAGTTTTTCTACGCTCTTATTCGACATCAAAAATAAATCGAATGTGTAAAAGACTTAAATATGCGCGTGATTTGACACGATTTCAGTTTTACGCGCGTGTTTGTATTTATATAATTATCTTAGTTCAACAAACTTAGATTGATGGCATTTAATATATCTTACAAGATGTATTGTTTCCATTTTCCATCCTTCACATATCTTTAGTGTGATAGATAAGTTTACACCTCTCGTATCTTTTCAAAATAAAACACATTGATGTTGGTTATATCCTAGGCATAAAACCCCACCAGCTCTTGTTGTTAGTAAGCTAAACTATGGCCACGGCTGTTGAAAAACATTAGACAGAAAACCTCGATTTTACGACAAAAAGTAGAATACAGAGGGCAAAATACTTAGAGGTCGAATCACAACTTCTGCTGACAAGAGAAGTCAGCAGTAAGAGAACAATTGAGAAAAGAGGAGAACTTACTGAATATAGGAAGCGAAAAAACAGATAACGCAGCTTTATGTAATCCTAACTATTGCTTCTCTATCATCATCATCATCATCAGCATGTATTCGTCCACTGATGGACATAGGCTTCTCCCAATGTACGCCTCTGAGCCCGGTCTTGAGCTTCTTCATCCAGTCTCTGCGGACTGCCTTTCGCTGCTCTATGATCAGCAATAAATTAAAAATGTGGTGAAGTCGATTGTGAAAAAATAAAACACTTACATTCTTCATCAATAATATAATAAATATTTTTAGTAATGGCTTGTTCTGCCTCTTCATCAGTAATAGTCGTCTAAAAGATTTTTGGCTCAACTCTTAGACTGAGTATTTATTTAGATTGCCTAAGATTTATACATTAGTTGTAATGAGCTTGATCTAGTGTAACGGTAGAGAGTTTAGCGAGTGTTGAATTATTTGTGTTTACGAGTCGAAGCAGTCATTGACTCCACTATGAGAATTTAGCAGCTCAAGGCTGATACTTATTTCAACAATATTTTTTTAAACATTTCATAAACTCACATCTTTCCCAAGATGGTAGACCTAAACTGCAGAAGTCTTTGCGTTTGCTAGCTTTCTTCATGGATGGGTGTCAAGCTGTCAGTAGTCCCGCCCAATAGTACTGTCAACAGTTACTACAGGGGAGTCAGTGACCCGAAATTCAGAAAACAAAACAAACAAACAAAAAAAAAGTGACTTAATTTCACATTTACGAGGCCAAATATTGTTAGTAATAACTTAATAAGTTAGCTTATCTGCTATGTAAGTATTGATTTGTTAGCATTAGGACAGAATCACTTTAGATGAGATTCGTGTTAGGTCAGATTCGCGTTAGGTCAGATAGAAGTACAGTCGGATGATGTTATAAAAAACTCCAAGTTTCTATATGTATAGACTGAAAACCACCTCCAATTAGGTTTCGATGTATTTATCGTGTTAATTTGCAGTAACCGGGTTGTGGATGTCAGACCGTCCATATTATAACTTAGCTGCATCCAGTTCATTCATTCCAACCCTAACATACATTATGTAATAGGGAAATAGCTGGGCAAATGATGATAAATACTTTAAAATTTCGCAAAAATGCAAGTAAAGCTGTAAAATTGATACGAACAAGCGAAGATTTGGCAAGCAGTCAGAGAACTCTACGATTAATCATCTAACTAATATAAGCGAACAGTAACCAGCGATTTGGGACAACGCCAATCTCGGTAAATAGAGAGTTACAGTACTTGTTGAAACTGTGGGAAATAAATACAAAATTGTCAATTATGGAGTGGCAAAAAATTTTGGCAAACTGAGAGGTGTATATACGTCATTGTAGCCATGTATGTTAGGAGAAAACCTTTAAGACATTAACAAAGAAACGCAGAAATTGGCTGAAGCCCTCTTCTGTCCTTAGCCCTACCCCAAAATGTACCACAAGATCATGTCTTTCACCTTTCGACTTCCACCTACCGACCTTCCACTGATTTCAGTACGTTGCGCGTTGGTCTATCTAGCTGGGTGACTTGAGCTCCCAATCCAGCCTGCATTTTTCCTAACCGCTTCGGTCAGTCCAAAGGGGGTGCTCTTATCGTACAGTCTTTTGGTTTTTATTTTTTGCATATCATCTTGGAGGAAAATCCGATAAAGACGACAACCTCCTAGGTTGACCTGCGATATAAATTATACACAAAAATACTATTTGGGGGACATCCTACGCTACACGTGGTGACATAATAACATATAACTAATTAAATCCATTAATAAAACAATTGGTAAAATTACATGCGAAAAGTGTGTCAAATCAAACAGTTAATTGAGACTACATTTGACTGATAGAAATTAGGTACTTGAGAAAAAATTTAAATGCCGTTAATTTTGTTTAACGAATTGAATAGAAAAGACCTTGAAAGATAAAATTGCTATTGTTTGCTAGCTCTCAAGCTGTTTGTATATTTTATATTTAAGTGAACTGGACGAATATTTAATTTTGTAGATCAAAATAAATGTACGGGTACCAATATTTTTAATGTAAAAGCGACTGTGTCTTTATATCTTAAAATCTCATCGGCTCTCGATAAAATTTGGCACATCGGCGGATATCCTGGGTTAGCCTATTAGATACTTTAATTCTCGTAGTACTCGTAAGTTCCCGTGGGTTACTTTCCGACCTCCATGCAAGTGAAGAAGCGGGCCAAACCCAGTTATTTAAATTGCGGAAGATTTCGCGAAAGACGACTAAAATAAAGCTTTGACACTGACATTGACAACAGTCAGTCTGTTCAGTTTATCTTTCCTACATATTATGTGTATTTCACATTAGTTTTATGACATAGCAACAAACTTATTGAATTGACAAGCTTATCTCTAACGCCGTCTGCACAGATATATGTAGGCCAACCCTTTAGGGTGCGTCCACATCTGGCGAATGCGCCGCGAATGCGCAGCTCGCACGCGGTTTGCGAGCGGCGCGCGAGCTGCACGCGCGCAGTAACAGCAATGGTTTGGTACGCCAAAAGGCGCGCGCGCGGCGCGCGATCTGCACGCGTGCAGCTCGCAAACGGTGCGCGAGCTGCGCATTTGCGGCGCATTCGCCAGATGTGGACGCACCCTTAGATAAATCGTCCCACTATCATGTACACGTGTGGGCTTGTCAATCCCCACTAAATATTGACATTAGTCTTATTTGCGAAGTAAATAGCCTACGTCCTTGTGCGTTTGCTATCCTGGTACATAAGTACATACTAGATAGGTAAAAAACGCAAAATATACGAGTACCTATATGAAAAATGGCAAAGTGTCGATTCTTATGTCAATATATAAAATATGTGCGTATTATCCTCTAAATGGAAAATACATATATTTTGTTATTGACATTTGGGATGGCATGTCATAATCGCAGACAGCTGAAATATTGTTGTGTTTGTCGTTTTTTTTTATGGCTGAGTAATGGTTGTTAAAAATATTAAATGTTAAGTTTTGGCGGTGTTGCTATGCAGTGTTAGGTATTGTCGAATACATTATGTGTTTATTTCATCTCATTATCTCGTTATTAATTATTACTAGATAATAAGCCGACACTGGGTAGATTTAGCTAAAAAGAACCAACCAGTATTTCCTTAACTGCTCTCAATGAAAAAAATACTTTACCTATTTTCACGCCAGCAATCTGCAAAGGGCATAGCAGAGTTGTATCACATTTCGCCAGTTGTGTCAGTCCTGAAGTCCCAGGACTTTGCCCGACCTGAGAATTGAACCCATAACCTCATGCTTTGTCGACCAATAAGTCTAACCTATACCTAATTTTATCTGAATCTAACTTATCTGCTCACCACAATAAAATATCGTGAATTCTCATTAAGGTGACATACTTTGCTAACGATGGTCCTATTTTGTTAATGGTGGTACACACCTATTGATAAGACAATGGACTTATGTATTCGTGAGTATACATGTGTAGGTAGGTAGTTGTGTCAATCATTACCCTCGTTTTGGCAGTACTGATTGCGAGTCAACCGCTTCGCTCGTTAATACTGATATGGAACCGGTGATAACGTTGGACATCGGCCACGTGACCCTGCTAAGAATAGCTGGACTTGGAGACAACATTATCTTTCGTCTGTATGGTAATGGCAAAAAGTTAAAAAACTTAAAGTTTTGCCATGTTTGTTTTTAGTTCATAAATACTAATTTCATAACTTGAAGCAGGAATAATTTTGTGCGATAAAAGTTTTCTCTAGCGTATAATTTAGACAAAACATATTTTGATGTTCATCATCATCATCATCATCATCATCAGCAGGAAGACGTCCACTGCTGAACATAGGCCTCCCCCTTAGACCGCCACGCCGAACGACAATTCGCCACTTGCATCCATCCGTTGCCCGCGACCCTCACGATGTCGTCGGTCCACCTAGTGGGAGGCCTGCCTACGCTGCGCCTTCCGGTCCGTGGTCGCCACTCGCCACTCGAGAACTTTTCTTCCCCATCGGTTGTCAGTTCTACGAGCGACGTGGCCTGCCCATTGCCACTTCAACTTGCAAATTTTATGAGCTATGTTATTTTGATGTTGGTATGATAAATTTAACGGGTTTCTTTTCTTTAAACCAAGTTTTAGAAGACCAAGAAGGTTGGTGCAGTGTCTGAGCGTTCAGCTGCTGCACAGTGAGTGGTGGGTTCGATTCCTGTACGAAACAAATTTGTATGACCTACAAGTAGTTGTTTCGGCTCTGGGTGTTCACTTATGTGAATTTCTATGTATGTTAACCACAGAAATATTAAACGTGGGCGTGCAGTGTACACAAGACTTTATGTGTGTTGATCAATATTGCACACCCGGGCTTAGAACTGCTGCCGCCTTGTAATTAGCTACCGGTGTATGAGTTGTGTCATACGTGGAAGAAACAATGATTTAATGGATTAATAGACAGTGTCCGATTGTTTGGTCATCATCAAATTGACATACTCTTTATGAGCTGTCAAAATGCAATTCTCCCTTATATTTTGGAAGTATGGCAAAAACTGTGACTGAATGATCCACAGAAATATTAAAAACAGGAGAAGTGGCAAGGGGGCGTGTCCGCTACCATGTGGTTCTGAGCGCTACGCTCAGAAAGTGAAAAAATGGCCGTCACCGCGAGTTAGTGTGTTGTCAACCGCGTTCGTGAAAAAAACGATTATGCCGTCTTGTTCGGTGCTTTTGTGCAAAAATAAAAACCAAAACAAATATTTTAGAAGTCATGGCATCGGGTTTCACATGTAATTACAAGTATTTTACAATATTTGTCTTAAAAATCACGAAAAACAACAAGCAGTAAAATATATCTGACTTGTACTACTGTACTTTTGTTTTCCTACATTACTCCGACTGTATTATTTTTGCAATAAATACATTGCTCTTTTACAACCACATCATTGCATCACAGAGTGACTGAACAAGCAATGTAAAACTGACATAACGATACCTCAATCAGCCGTAATGTCGCATGGTACGGCCGCTGCTCAGGTCCGCGTATTTTATTGCGAGCTAGTGACGTGCTCTTGGTGATCCGGCAAAGTCTATCGACAAGAAAGTCGACTGCTAAATGCTATTTTAATATTTCAGTTTTTTTTTTGAATTTTTTATCTTGTAATAAGGCTGGAAGGCCGATGTGGTTCATGCATTTTTACAAATTTTTATTATTTTACAGAGTATGATATAAATGCGACACCGAAGATGGTTAAGTAAATTAATTAATGTTTAGTTTAGTAATCTATGGACTAAATTAATAGTAATCTAAACAATAAAGATAATAAAAACGGTTTCATATCGTTTTTTATTAATTTTATTTCCAAACCTTTATAGTTTATCGATATATTTATCGTGAACTCTTCGATTTAGTCAAACACTGTCGAGTCCGCCCCCGTGTCCCGACGACACACAATGATAATTGTTTTAGTGTGAGTAAATGACACGGAAAAGTACGCTGTGGTTTAAAGAATAAGGTTTATATTTAAATGACAGAGTTTTCGACGGCGCGTGTGTGAACTTGTTCGTAGTATTGTTTTGATATACTACATGCGTAATATTATCTTTATGGTGGGGCAGTTGTGGCTTCACCGGTTTTCTATACATTTTGAACTCCACGCCATATCTCCTATGATGTTAACGCACCCACAACACAGAAAAAAATCTTAGGAATTTCTCCTTCCTTATAGTTAGTCAAAACTATAAGTTGTAAGTCGTGCCCCACCTGTATCAACCAAACCCTTATTTGGCGGGTAGTTTCACAGCCGCCATGTTCCAGGAAGTGTGACCTCTGACACACATTGGAGCACGTTCACAATTCAGCTGATACCTTATCAGGCAGCCGGCCATTCGCTAATATTACCGGGCATTAAGAGCCAAACAGAGCAATGTAGGGTTCTGTACAATAATTTTCACGATGGACTTTTCTTATTGAAAACGAACTCGAAATAAAACTGCTATAACAAGCTATATAATGGGCCTACCTGGCACAAGCTTTACCATAGTTTTACCTGCGCAAGAAAAAACAATACACGGTCGGCCACCACAGAAGACAACTTGTTGCGTTATCTAGGTAGTGTTTCTTTTAAATTGGCCAAAAGGGAGAAATCCTAATCCACAAGAGATAGAGGAAAACTTTCTTAGGAACCTTTAGCTCTTTTTTGATGTTGACACTTTTGGCGTTTTTTATTTTTTGGTCAAGTGTGAGTTGTCCACAGAAATGGGTGAAATTGGCCAATTTTTTTTATGAAGTTGGTCATATTTTGCAAAATTTTACCAACTTCCGCCGTCCCAATTTTTTTCTTGTGATACAATGAAATGATCCCCAAAAAAAATTTGGCCAATTTCACTCATTTCTGTGGACTTGACCAAACAAATAAAAACGCCAAAATTGTCAACATCAAAAAAGAGCTAAAGGTTCCTGAGAAAGTTTTCCCGTATCTCTTATGGATTCGGATTTTTTCGTTTTGGCCAATTTAAAAGAAACACCCTGTGTATATCTGTGTCGGCAACACTAAACGCCCACTTGCGCAGGTAAAACTGTGGTGAAGCTTGTGCGTGTGGTAGGCCCATAAGACATTTTTTTTATGCTACTAACCTTACAGATAAAATACCCGGTTTACATTGGTCAAGCACAGTGGCGAGTAGCGAGCGCCTAGACACTGTTCTGACTCGCTACTGCCCAGATGGTTTACACCACTGTGGGACGAGCTAGAAAGCCGCCCCTGAAAGAGAGGAAGCACATCAAGGGATGGAATTGAAAAAAGTGTACAGTGACTCACAAAATTATTGACTTATTCGGGAAGGTTAGGTCCGCAGTCCTCTCTTTGATTATTTGGCCCATATGAGAGGATGTCGATAGAAAAGAAAGAAATTCATTTGCTGATAATGTTTTTGGTAAACATATTTGTGTTTGTAGTCATTTAAGTAGGATTTTATAGCGGCCATAGAAGGTGGTGGATTGTTCTTATCCACTACTAATCCAATTCCCTACCGGTGTATTTTACTCGCCATTGTCCTTGACCAATGTAAGTCGTCCATACGTTCAATATGATTAAATTTCTATCATTGGTGAACTTCACTCGAATTTTTATATTCTCATGGCTGGGATTCAAGCCTTTGCTTAGTGTTGAGAGAGAGTACTAGAATGTTAGCTACCATGCTGTCTCAATTGGCAGTCTAAAGAGTCCCCAAGGTTCATAATTAATTATCATAAAAACCAGCAATCTTGCTGAATGGCTTATCTGTTCGCAAAGACAAGAGCTGTTATCATATAGCTCGTGCCAACCACTGATAACAACAGATTATAATATATTATAACAACGTTTAATTAGCACGTCGCCCCACTAAGTTGACTTGCTAGTTTGATTAATGATTAGGTATTATGTCAGTGTCTTTAGCAAGTGACACGTTTCATCTCCCACATACATTTTCGAGTAGAAAACAGCAAACATGTTAATCTGCCCAAAAGAGTCTTCAAAACACAATGTTAGTTACCGTACTCCTCTGAAACGGCTTGACCTATTTTTATGAAATTTGGTATGCATATTCAGTAGGTCTGAGAATCGGCTACTATCTATTTTTTTTTAAATTTATATGGCAAAACAACGTTTGCGGGTTCAGCTAGTATATTTATATAACTCAAAGGTGACTGACTGACATAGTGATCTCTCAACGCACAGCCCAAACCACTAGACGGATCGGGCTGAAATTTGGCATGCAGGTAGATGTTATGACGTAGGCATCCGCTAAGAAAGGATTTTGATCAATTCTACCCCAGGGGGATAAAATAGGGGGTGAAAGTTTGTATGAAACTTTGTCAATTTTATAAAAAAAAGACGTGTGGCACTCGGGGACTGCCGCGGTAAAGCTATTGCATAGCATTTTGTATCAACTTATGCAATTATAATTTTATTTATTTATAAAAAAAAAAAAAAAAAATATTATTATGGTTTTATTATTTCATTATTATTATTATATTAATAAATTAATAATTAATTAATTATTTTTTTTAAATTAAATGAGCGTGAGGTTTTTTCGTTACGGAATTTCTGGATTCGGTCCCCGCGCTCAAGGCCCGCGATAGAAGCTATGCAATAGCTTAAAAAAATACATTGTTAAGTTCCGACATTCACGCGAACGAAGTCGCGGGCACAGCTAGTTAAATAATAAAATGCCAGAATTAGCTACCCAAATATGGAACCCAGGCGCAAACAGACTCGCCACAGATAACATATCTCAAGGATGTATTAAAAAAATATCGCGTTACGTAAGCTCACCCGATGTAGCGTAAACATGTTTTTTTGATGCACATTTATTCGATAACACTCAAATACGACTTTTAAAAAACCATTCATAAAAACTTTATGTCAATAGCAATACAGTTGAATTTAGTCTGATTTGTATGTAAAGTGTTTGTCAAGGCCCAAGGTCAGTATTGAAATTTTCTTACCTATGACACAACGCGGCGGAAAAAAAAGTTTCACGGTTATCGAGCGATAAGAAAATTCGACACGCTTGTAGAAAATTCTAGAAGTTATGCAGTCATTACATGCATTCAATGTCAGAACTTCAGAAGTATAATTTCAAATCTAGTAGATTGACAGCACGGATTATCATATAATGAGAATCTAATCAAAACCACTTCCCTTTTTAGGATTCCTTTTTACGGTTTCATAATTCATCAACATCATTTTTAGGGTTCCGTAGTCAACAAGGAACCCTTATAGTTTCGCCATGTCCGTCCGTCCGTCCATCCGTCCGTCCGTCTGTCCGCAGCTTAGCTCAGAGACGCCCAGTACTAGAAAGCTGTAATTTGGTGTAAATATACGGATTTGTTGCGCCGAAAAAGTGGTAAAATAAAATCTCGTAAAATATTTTTTTAGGGTACCTCCTGTACAATACGGCCGTCGTATCTTGGCGAGTCTGAACATAGGCTCTGCGAACTTTAGCGCATGTACAATCGTGAAGAAAACTGTTATTGTCATTTTATTATACTGATTTATTGTACTGTGTAGTGCCAACTGACACTTGCAAATAACACACAAAACGATCTTAAACACTAAACAAACACCTTAACAATACTAATAAAACTTAATAACAGTAACAACAATCTTAAACACTATTACAGAAAATTTAAAAATACCAATAAAACTTAACAGTAACAACGAAAACTTTTGTAACCGACTGCGCTCAAGACAGAGATAGCGACAACAACACGACACCGACGCTAACGTGTGACCGAGACAATATCGTGTACCGAGCATTGCCGAATACGCACGAAGCTTTACGAAGTAATCAAAAAGGGATGTCCAATACGCGTGTTCTGAGGGTGTTATTTTATCGATTTTCTTCAAATCGATCGAAATTAAGTTTCAATAATATATTTATTTTCAATTATATAAAGAGGTTTTAAATTTCTCAAACAGTTGTTACTCAAGTAGTCATGAATAGATAACTGATATATAAGTTAATCATGACTTTCAACTAAGAAAATACTTTTTTTTTAGTTTATTTTTATACTAAAGTCGAAATCTCATTCATTTGTAAATCTTGTTTCGTTTCATATATTACATAAACAAAAATCAATAAAATTCTAAATGAAACTTATGGATTACGATATTTAATCGATAAAGGGTCGATTGTATTAACATAAGGTCAATCTCTAGCCTAGACCACCGCTCCCGCACGTCGCCATTTGGTTCCTAAAAAGGTTATTGCGCAACCTTCTGCGCGAAGTTCGGACTCGCCAAGTTACGTCGGCCGTATTGTATGTACACGTAAAGTGGGGATGTTTTTTTTTTCTCGCGTACCCCTTAGTGTGGGGTATGATTAAATAGGCCTTTAAAAATATTGATAGTTTCCCTTAACAATTTTTTGATAAAAAGATTCGTTTGTGAAATATTAGGTAAGCTTTAAAGTGCCAATTTTTGCTCGACTCGAGTGTCCCCCCCCCCCTCTACCAGCTAAACGGTTATGTTTGGAGGTATGAAAAAATTCACAATAGTAGTATATATGTATAGCGAAGTTTAAAAGAAAATTATCATGACTAAGTATGCTTTACAAGTTTACGAGTAATAGTCGACAAACTTATAAAATGT
Organism: Agrotis clavis; assembly: GCA_954870645.1. Classification (NCBI taxonomy): domain Eukaryota; kingdom Metazoa; phylum Arthropoda; class Insecta; order Lepidoptera; family Noctuidae; genus Agrotis; species Agrotis clavis. The sequence continues at coordinate 22,986,087 of OX940935.1, read as the reverse complement.
ACTTGGATAACATATTTTCCTAAACAAAATGTATCGGAGAACATGTTCTTCAACTGCAAATGTAAGTTTGCCAACTTTATTTTTACAGCTTTAAATAGGTGGGTATGTTTTGGGGATAGGTAGGTTTTTATTGTCAACTATTTTTAACTAACTTCAAATAAACGAGGAGGTTCTCAATTCGTCGTAATCTTTTTTTTTTAATGTATTTTCCCCGATTTCTCAAAGACTCCTGGACCAATTTTGAAAATTCTTCTTTTCAAAATTAAATTCAGCGAATCAGTTTAGTTAGTTCGCATAAGTATTTTGATGGGCAACTACGGAACCCTACACTGTGCGTGGCCCGACACGCACTTGGCCGGTTTTTTTTATTTTTGCTATAATTGACCAACCACAATAATTTATTGCTGACATACTAAAACTATTAAAAAAGTTTAATCGAACAGATTTAATGAAAAGTTCTGAAAACTAGGACTAAATTAGTTTTTTATGGAAAAATAAAAGCTTTCATTGTTATTTTTGCAGTGTCATTTTATTAACATCGTCGATAAAGAGTGGAACTTCTGCACAATATATTTTGAGTTGCGTTCCACAGTTTTAAAATTCAAGACTTAGCGTCAAGAATTCCTATTCGTCTAGGTAATAAGTCAGTGTTGTGAAAAACAACTTTGATTGATAGCAAGTCGTTTACATGATCACTAGGAGTGTATGTACACTAGTACAGTAGTCACGTACCCCTGTGGCTCAGATAGACATCAATTACTAGAATAGAAATAAGTGTCGAATTGTAAATAGATACCTGTTATATGTAACAGGTACTGTAACAGGTATTGTAACAGGTACAGTAACAGGTATTGTTACAGGTTCTGTAACAGGTACTTGTTAGGTAACAGGTACCAGGAAAGTATTTTGTTAATAAAACGTATACAACATGTAACGTTAATAGCGCAAAACCTCTCGTGGGGTAACTCAGTCCATGTTACTGAACAATGTTTGTTCTAAAACTTTTGGAAAAAAAATTAAAAAAAAAATGATTTTTCATACTGATGGGCTCGATCAATTTCTCATTTTGTATGAAAAACCATTTTATTTTTTATTTTTTTTTCCAAAAGTCTTAGAACAAACATTGTTCAGTAACATGGGCTGAGTTACCCCACGAGAGGTTTTGCGCTATTAACGTTACACGTTATATATTTAAGGACCAATGGCCAGTGGAGCAGACGTATCCTGGAGTGTCCACTCCAGGATACGTCTGCTTGCTACCGCGTACCGACAAAGTTTGGGACGCCCCCCAACTGGATGAAAACCACCTTAAAATGGTGGCTGGGTCAGACCTGATGTTCAAGGTGGAGGACATGGTGATGTGGGCCAACCTGGGAGAGTCCTATGTCCAGCAGTAGACTGCGATAGGCTCAATTATTGATGAATAGGTAATTACTGCTTTTATCACTACGTTAAGCTGGTATACTGCTAGAAGAATTTTATGGTTTAGGTGCTATTCCGAATGCTCTGGTACCTGTTACGGAAAATAGATTGTTAATTGAAAAAAATATTTATGATAAACTATACTTGCAAACAGCAGCGGCAGAAGCTCTCAATAGCATAGATGGCTGGTAGCGACTGCAATGTAGTAGGAAAACCACGATGAAGAAGAAAAAGAAAACTGCATGCAACTACATATTATAAACAACAGTGTTTTTACGAGGTACTCGTATGTTACATAGAAGTCGTCTTGCGGTGGTCAATCATTATCATCTTGGTGACATTGCCGCTGCGGTGCGCAGTTGGGATACTTCTAGTACAGCATAGCGGGACGATACACATCTTGTTTTTAAATTCTTGAATAATCACCTTTAACAAGAACTACAGATAAAACAAACAGGTGCCCATTATACTTATTCCAAGAAAATGAACAAAAGAAAACAATAATATTATTGACGCGGAAATTCGATAATCTCTACACGTGGATATCAAATTGCAACTAGTTTATCTTTTTTCCATCAAATGAACTCACCAAGGTCAACTAATGTATGATAATGGTCAAGTTCATTATGCAACGATGAGATTTACATAACATCATGGCTAACTTACATAACAGACGGATATACTGCTGGTTAGATAGTTTTTTCCACCACTCTTCCATGTCGAAGAACGTTTGTCGTATATTACCTCCCTCCCTTCTTTTTATGTGGTAAAATCATCATTTGGAGTCCCCCCCCCTGAGGTTCTAGACCGGAAAGGACAGTCAGACTCGTACTGGCGCAAAACATCCACTGTTTTTCTAAAATTAGCCATGTTCCTTTTTTTTGTTAGCGTAGTAAAATCATTAAACGAGGCCTCCCCCCGGGCAGGGCAGGAGGGATTGTAAGTCATGTCCTGACTAAAATCCACGGTGTCCTTCAATAGCTCTTTACGTTCCGTGGTCACGGTATTCGTTAGTCCCGCGAGTCCGGCAGGCTTTGGTCCTCTATGGGCCCCGGTTATTGTGCTAACACTCTTTAAGAGCTGTGTTCCCTAAAGAAAAAATATTTCTTATAATGATTTTCGTGTTCACAAGACGACAATCTACACATCACACAGTCCCACGACTCAAGACAGACCCACGACCCGTCCTGCCTCCTCCCTCAGGTACTTACACAAACGTGGTGTAGTAGAAACAAAGAATTATAATAAACTGGTCTTAGTGATCTGATATTTTGACTCTGTTCTTTTAGTATTATGAGGAATTTCAGTAACACTACATCAGCATGGGGTGTCGGGATTCATGCATGGTTATGGCAAGCCTTGTCAAAAGTAGGTAAGTAAGTGGTAAAAATTTACAATGGATACCTTCACCTCTATCTAACATGAATAGGCATTGCGGATATGCTATGATAGTAAATTAATTGAAAATGTAAATAAATTATAACTGTGAAACATAAGTATTATAAATAAAGTACTGTTGAACCTTCAGAAAACATAATAATGTGCCATGTTACATAACATAATAGGTAGATAATTATAATTAATGACACCATCAAAATATAATAATTACATGGAAGTCTTGTCAGTAGCCAACCGAAAATTGCTTGAAGTTATGACTCACGGTATGAATACATAATGTTTTACATTATATAATTATGTATGTAGAATATCAGGTGATATTTTATGTTAGTCATCATGTAGATTTTGTTTTGTAACAGTTCTTAATTTATATCTGCGATCTTTAATTTTATCTTCGCTAAACCTGTTATTTTTTAATTGTTATTTTCCTAAAACTTTCTATGTATATTTACAAAAATATATTTGGTCTTTTATTTCAAACAATTTCACTACTTTTACGTGGAAAAAAAAATTAATTTCCATGAAAAAGTATAAAATTATTCCATGCATATTCACCAAGTTGTGCTAATTTAAAATTAAGCATACGAGTACATAAACAAGTCTATGTAAAGAGACGGTTACATAAATTTATTTGCTCTATTAAATTAATAGAGGAGTTATCAACGGCGACGTAGAGTCTGCACTATATTGTTATCAGTATCGGTATCAGTGACTCAGTGGCACTTAGCATACAATAGGGTCGCGGGTTCGAGGCCTGGCCGCGGACAGCTGCTTGCGTATGCGCAAGTATGTGGAGCATTGAAGGTTTGTTTCAATTATTGTTTATAACGCTGAAATACAAGTAGTGGTGATAACCTTTTAGGTTTTTATGATCGGTACCCTTAGCACGAATTTTCACTCTTTTACTTTACAGTATTTACAGCGTTTCTTGTAGGAAAAAATGGAACAGCGCCTCTGGTGTGCGAAGAAGGAACTAATTTTTTCCTTGAAAATTGTCAATTTGAAATTGTCAAAGTTCCAGTTTACTTTACGTCTCAAATACTGAAAACTCGTGCTAAGGGTACAGGTCACAAATTTGAACCCGGATGGTGTTTTTTTTTATACAGTTGAATAGATATAATTACCTTGTTTTTAATGATATTTTCGGCAACGTGACAACGAACCGTATCAATGGTCGTGATAATAGACGAACAAACAAATAATATAGACGTGATAACAGTTATCAGTCGCCGATGGGACTGGCGGTGATGGCACACGGCTCTTGCGTGATCAACAGAACTGAATGGTGATAATAATGATAAAGATATATGAATAAGACTTTTTACAGGTAGCTGGAGGGAGATCATATTTTTTTGAGTTTCCAGAGAAGTTTATATTGAACTATTCCAGAGAGTGCAAAAAGAAAAAACACTTTACGACCAAACGTTTATGCATTTTGTAAAACAAACAGTAAAAGAAAAACATCGAAAATTTTGATCTATTCTCAATACATTCGCATCGAAAAGGTTTCTGTGTGTGATTTAGCATGAAAATTAAGCAATTTTTAACTGATTTTCGAATCCAGGAATGTTTTTAGTGTCACCACACACGAGTCAGTCGCGACAGCCACAAACGCCACCACGAGAAGCTAGAAGCGGCCACAGAGGTAGTTGAAGCGCGCGACAGCCATTTGTGGCCGGTGGTCGAAACAAGTTGCGGTCGTTGGCTGCTACTTTTTTTAACCAATGCATTAAGGTAAGAGAGAGAGAGGGGTGCGGAATCGCGCGAGTGGCGTGTGGCGGAGTTTTGCGGCGCGTGTGCGGGAGCCCTTCGTTTCCTCTCCAAATATCCAACGTATAGATCCTTACCATCATCATGTTCCTGCCCTTATGTTGTTTCGGGTCTATAGGTTTTTGCTTAATATGTGGGTTTATAATTATGTTTGCAAACGCACCGATGACACAGGAAAAATTCCTAGTATACCTTGTAATTCTATTCCTAGGGTAAAAGAAAAAAAAAAGAACTGCTTGTGGTCAGTACAACACGTTTTCTTCTTTCATATCATTCCTTATTCAATTACCTAATCTGTCTAGATCAAATCTAATTTAGTAGTAACAAATAGTTTTGTAGGAATTGTGACTATTGGAATTTTTTCTTCCACGATGTACCGGATTTAGATCCACTTATGAGTCGCCATGTCTTGGAGGCAGTTCTAACATCTTATATGTTACAACAGCTTAGCAACAACATAACGTATGCAAACGCCGACATAATAGTACGCTACATAACAGGCGACATAACGTCAGTCGCGACATCGTCACGTACGGGGCTCGTACGAGTTGCGTCACTCGTCACTAGTCGCCAGTGCTCCGTGTGTGTCCACACTTTTCTATTTGACTGGCGAGTCTGTGAGTGGCTTGTTTGATTTGAAACTGTTGCAGCGAAGCTATAACTTATTGAATAAAAAACTTGGGTTGGGGCAGGTTAGGTTAATAATACGCGATGCTACTCGTTTTTTTTAACCGAAAAGCCATTTCAAACGCGAATCTATAGTGTTATGTGTATTGTTTGTACTTTGTAATAGACGTGAAACGTGAAAGAACACGAAAAACTGTCCAAGTTATTGCCATAGAAACATACTTCTTAGCAAAACAACACTGAGAAACGCGCAGAAATGCGCTGCAGCCTAGACACATATGATAGTCATCGTCATGACATGGCAACGTCTGTAGGAGGCTATGTAATGGTCAACACGACATAATGACATAATTATATTTCGATTGTTAGGTTGCTCCTTAATGTTCCACGGCTGTGCAAAGGCATATTTTCTAAGTACGAGTACTTTCGAGCTCCACATCGGAGCAGCTAGGTCATCTTGCCACTTTTTTTGCGCTGGTTATCATGCCACCCCTATTCAAGATAACAACAAAATTGAGTTGCAAAAATCCAACCGGAACGATAAACAAAAAAAGAAGACAAGTGAGTTTATAAAAACGTGGGAAAAATAGGAAGAAGTATACCTCAATAGGTGCCTACTTTTGCCATTCGTAAGCTAATAAAAGCCTTTATTTTCAACGAACACTGAAGTTTCAGAGTTTCACATTTAATATCTGTAAAAGACAGCAAGGCCGAGGATTCTCTCGCACGAGTAACGTATGGTTGTTATCAAAAGAATCCGGTTTTAACCGGAATTTCTAAGTGACTCTGGAACTAGCTGATAAAATATCTACTAATTACTAACATTTGATCTAGCAGCTGTTCTAGAGAAAATTAATCTAACACGAGCTAATACTTTAACCAATTGGACATTGAAATCTGACTACTTATTATAAATGAGAAAGTTTGTGTGGTTGGATAGATGGATGTTTGTTAGTCTTTCAAACAAAAATATTTTTATCGAAATCCTTTACTTTGATAAAATTTGGTATGTACACAGGTAGTTCAGTTTGTAAAAATTATAAATAAATGAAACTTGATTAACGTGTTAATCCATGGGATAATTTTCAGGCTATAGCGGATGAAGCTGCTTGGAACATCTAAATTACAGAGTACACAATACCTACCTGAAAAAACAGAACGAGAAAAAAGAATTAAATACAAATCCATGTCAATTTCAATCATGCTCGAACTTTTAAAATTATACTTTTCTTCTAGCTGGTTACAAAAGTCGTTTGAGATAAAAACGAATAGATAGCCGAAAACATAGCAGGCACTCCTTTTTTGGGCAGTCAAAGGATGCGCTTAGTTTGAAGATTATTGCCGTTATTTTAAACAAGCCTTATCATAGGCGATGCCTTTTTAGTCTTATTTGGCACTTCTACACCTACCTAATCAAGTTATTTGCAAGTCACGAAAACTTAATTAGAATGGTAATTTTATTAACAAAGTGTTTTTCGCCTTCGATTATTATAAGGTGGGATTTTAACATAGGCCTCATGCAGTACCCTTAGCACGAGTTTTCAGTATTTGAGAAGACGTAAAGTAAACTGGAACTTTGACAATTTCAAATTGACAATTTTCAAAAAAGTGAAAACTCGTGCTAAGGGTACACTACAGTACCCTTATCACGAGTCTTCACTATTAAATTACTTTACAGCGTCTTTCCAGTATTTACAGCGTTTCTTGTATGGAAAAATGATTATATAAGACTTATTTTTTCCTTGAAATTTGTCAATTTGAAAATGTCAAAGTTCCAGTTTACTTTACGTCAGAATAACTAAAAACTCATGATAAGGCCTCAGACTATTTTTTTTCGACAAGTTATTTTTTTATGGCTATACATTTCAAATTCAAATTATTTATTTGTGGAACATAGGTAGGTCAAGAAGATGAAATTACAATATTAGGATCACTATGCGCCTAGTAGGCGTACAAATTTTGAGCATTTAAGATTATAATAATTATTACTTAAATTTATTTTATGCATTTTAATATTTGAATTAATTATCATTATAAACAGATTAAAATTTGAATGTTATAGGAAATTAAACAAATCGGACATTACCCCCACATTACGCCAAACTTGATAAGAATATTAATTTATTTGTCTGTTAAGAATTCACCAATGGAATAGTACGCTTTTTTAACCATGAAATCTTTTAACATTCTTTTGAATTTATTAATGTCATTCTCTGTTCTAATAGGGGTGGGTATCTTATTAAAAATTTTGGAGGCCATCCCCAGAAAGCTTTTTGAGTATAATGCTGTCTTGTGAGCCCTAGCGTGAATTTTGTCCGGGTGACGTTTACTAGATAGTGTTTCAAATAAGTTGAAGTGTTTTTTGACGAACATTGCTACTTCATATATGTATAAAGATGGAAAAGTCATTATTCTGAGCCCAATGAAGTGTAGTTTACAACTATCGGTAGGTTTTATTTGACAAACTGCTCTTAGACACTTTTTTTGTGCCTTAAACACTAACTCCCTTTCTGAAGAATTTCCCCAAAACATTATTCCATAACGCAATGAAGTGGACACATACGCATGATTATGCAGTTAGTCTGCTTGCTATTTTACTGAGATTATATGTATAGAGCGTACTGGAACTGATTTAATTTTTTTATTATGTGTTCAATATGTTTACTCCATTTCATATTCTCGTCTATATAGAGTCCCAGGAACTTTTCCCGTCATTTTCACGTATCAATTTTCCTTTCAACTCAATAGGAAAAGCATACAACCTGCCACTTTGACATGCGTTACATAATCAGTTACCAACAAACAGTGCAGCTGTGTGTCGATGTGTGTGTGTTTGTCTAAGGACGTACGTGTGTGTGTGTAGTTGTCTACAAGTCGGTATTTGTTTAGAGACGGAATGGAGACATCTCTTTATCTGACGTGGCTTACAACTGATAGTGAGTACTGTGACCAAGCTATCAGGCAAACCCCAGAATAGATTGCTTTTCAATTCATTCACAGATACAGTTACAACACACTCCCCATCACAAAGAGAAGGCCTGTGTCCCAGCAGTGGGAACATATAGGCTGATATCTCCTAATTCCTAATGCAGTTAGCTTACATTACACACTTACACAGTAGCAATAATACAACTAGAAACTTATAATAATGAGAATAAATATCACTATTGTTTAACAGACCTGTCAGTAACAGCAACCGAAAAGCAACCTTGTTTTACAGAAAATAAATACTTTTAACGAACAAAATCATAAAGATCTTCATATTTATTTTCTTGTCCATAACTTGTTGGTTTTATTTTATTTTTAGATTGCTACGACCAACAAGTCCTTCGAAATTACACTGATCTTTACTTATTTTCGCAGTGACTGCTGCCTAAAGTTAAAATATTAATGTAAAAGAATAGTATTTTTCATACTCAGGCAATAGAATTGACTGTAAACATTTTACTATACATTTTTGACATTACCACAACATTACCAACATCGTTATTGCTAGTAGAATGCCATGAACGCTTTGTCTAAACCGTGTAGACAAAACAGTCTATGAAACAATGCCGGTGCACACCATAACCAAACATTCTTGGAAACATAATAGTGTTTTGACAAGCATAGACAAAATAGTCCTGCCTAGATCTGCATATTTAGCCTTATAAAAAAGACAACGTATAGCAAGAACGGATAGTTTGAGAGAGATTGTGAAGATCGAAAAAAAAAGTATTTCGATACATTTTTTCTGCATCGCCATCGTTGGGGTATATAATTGTCGCATATTTTATGGAATAAAGAGTAGTAAATGACTGTCAGTTTACATAATTATAATTTATGTGCACTTATGTGAATTGTAAAAGTCTCATTATGAAGAAGTTTCATTGCATTCTATATTAATTGTGTAACAAAGCAATTATTTTTCACTGTGTTCTTTATAAAATATGAAACATGGTATAGACAAAGGTATTATTTATTTATTTATTTGATAGGTATGGGTTTGCTTTTGACCCTGGTTTAAGTCAGAGACAAGGCCAGAGCTGGCGCAGTGGCTGAACGATGGACTACTGCGCAGCGCGTCACGGATTCGATCTTTGCACGGAACAAATATTTGTAAGATCTGCAAGAAGCTGTCCCAGGCGTGGATGTTTATGTTTTATGAATTTTTACGTTTGTAAACGCACTCACGATACCGGAGAAATAGATAATAGATAGTTTGGGGCAACATTTCTTAAAAAAAAAGAGTTTCTATGGAGTCCTATTTAGCCAAGATAATTATGTTTTTTCTTATCCTTTATTTTGAACCAGACGATCGTCGTCATAGAGTTTTAATTACATTGTACACCACACCAATTTCATTTCAAAGTCCTTCCACCACGTTGTCGCCCTGTTCCCGTCGTATCTATCTCCGTCAAGTTTGCCTCCTTTTGGGCCGCCTGTTTGTTTTGTGGCAACTTTCTCTAGAACTGGCCGGTGCGGCGTCGACCACAACTTGTGTCCACCATCTGTTGTGGTCATCTGTAACTGATGCTGTGCGTGCATCTTAGTTTCATCTTGTTTGCTTGAAATGCTTGAGTTTATGTTTGAGTTGAGGGATGACAAAGTTTGCGGTTGTCCTAGCTTGGAGAGAACTTGTCTTGAGTTGTGGTGTTATATCAACATTTGAGATGACAACAATAAACTAAGTTGGTATCATATTGTTTAGTTTGCATGGCACAAAGCACCATGGCTCTTTTTAGAAACGATTGTACAATTGACAAAGTTGAATCATGACCCATTTTGACAATAAATCGTGTGAATCCATCAAATTGACAAAGATCAAAGTCGTTACCATGGTATATGTAAGTATATTTACGCGAATGTAGACCTAATTGTATTTGAATGTCTATAAGAAAATAAGCTTATGGTAGGTCATAAGCTTAACTCATAATTCAACTTTGTCGATTGTACTTTGCTGTCGAGTGGTAATTTTTTTGAAATTTTTATTATAGTAATTAATTGCAGTTGTGATCAATAGCCAAAATCACAATAAAAAACGACAATGTGTTCGGTTTTATGCCTTATGTGATAATTAGCTGCAACTTATATGAACTAACTAAGCTTATACCCTATAGAAACACTACTACACAGCTAGCAGACTTCCAAAGTGTGCCACGCACGCCCACCACACTTAGCCACACGAGCCAGCTTTTCAATCAATCAATCAACTCAACCACAGTTCACTGCAAAACTTGTCTACTATAATCTAAGAATCAATATCATTTAACTTGTAAGTTCTGAAGGAAATGTACCGTGATGTCCAGGAAGCAGAAATTACAGGTGATCACTGTTACTGTCACTCTTCATTTCATCATCCCATGGCTAGGCAAAGGCTTCTTTCTCTCTAGGCTTTCGGTGTTTGTCTTCCCGGGTTGCGGGACTATCTAAACAAGTAACGGGGATCCTCGAACGTAAAGGGCTATTGAAGAAACACAGCGGATTATAATTAGAACTTACTTGATGATTTTACCACGTAAAAAAAACCTGGTTGGACAAGCGCACGAAGGGTTCTATAGTACCTAATTACCTATCTATAAAAACGACAAAAAAAAACCACGTTTGTCGTATGCCCTTAAATATTTACTTATTTCACTTTTTAGTATTTGCTGTTATAGTGATTACAGAAATACATCATATGTGAAGATTTCAACTCAATGTGTGTGTCTACACTGGAAGCCTAGCGCGACGGCGGCGGCGGGCGCGGTGGCGGGCGCGACGGCGGGCGCGATCTGTGTCCATACTGCCGATCAAGCATTTGTTTTTGTAGAGGCGATTTCAGGTGTTGCAAACCGGTGGTATAAAGTAGTTTCTATAAATCTTGTTTAAAGAAATTCATTTTAAAATGTTTTATAGGTTGTTTAGGCTTGTATACAAGTAAATTATCAACCATTCTACATGATTCTACGACGATTAAAAGGCTTTAAAACCGATTATCACTTTCGTAGGCCCTGAGGTATCTTCTGGCCTTGTTACCAAAATGATACCAGGAAAAAATCTCTATCTACGTATATGTGTAGCCAACGTTAGGCAAGCGCTTAAAGATTATCTGAAGCTAACATACGTCACCGCATCGAGGTCGCATCCGTATGCTAAGTTTGGTGTAATAAAATGTAGTTGCTATGCAGAAAGTAAAGAATAGCATTGAGAATTATTGCAAGCTTGACGAATCTCGCAGTCTGTTGTGGTACAAATGTACGGTATATGAGTATAGCACATCTTACTACTTAAAATGCAAAAGTATGAGAGGATGGATGTTGGAAAAGATGTAAATACCGATTTGTTTCGTTTTTATTAAGTAAAAATTATAGAGCTGATTTCTTTCCCGGTAGTAAAACCCTGTGGAATAAATTGATTGAGATAATCTTACGAAAGCTCGTGCCATCGTGATGTACATCTTTGTATTTACTTTTTTGTTTATCGACATAATAAAATGGCGATAGGGATAAACCATGATTTTCTTCCACCTTAGGCGCGCATGCGGACGGTGGGTACTGGGTGAATCGCCGTCCGATCAAGGACCACACCCTGTTGCATGCTCAAAGAGCTGCCCCCTTAAAGGGCCAAAGCCTGCCGGTGTCGCGGGACTGTCTCATCAAGTAACCGTGACCCTGGAACGTAAAGGGCTATCGAAGGATCACCGTGGATTTAAGTCAGTACAAGTCTGACAGTAGGGTAGGAGGATCCAAAAGAAGGGATTAACCGTAGCGGCCGAATATCAAGGATTCTAGATAAATCCTTTAACCTGAATTTCAAAGGACAAATAAATTAGATACCCTCGCGGTCTGTTGCCAAGCACCAGCAAGGTCTTCGGTCCATCTGACACGGGTCTTAAGATAACATAAAATACCCAATTTAGGTTACAAGTGTGTGTTTGGTCGTTTTCAAAGTCGTTTGTGACGTCACACTTCCATATTTGTAAAATGTACACAGGTATTGTACGAAACTAAGCCATTTCTTATTTCATTGTGAATCTTTTTGTGAACTTGTATTTTCAGAAAACGTAATGTTCACGATTTAAATAAATACTTCACATTTACGTATTGTATATTCATACTTTTCATTCATTAGTTTTCAGACGGTTATTGTAAAGCCTTAAATTAGGTTATATTTTGAATTTCGGTTTTGATATCTAAATCATTGTATCAGCAAGTTAAGCTATCAAGCTTCATTAGGACTTGTTTGAAAGAATATATTTCAGAAAAGAACACTTTCCTAACACAACGATATAGTGGTCAAAAGCGAACCTATCGCTAAATAATAAAAAAACAGTTCGCGACGCGGCGACGTGGGACCTTATAGATTTTCTACGTGCTCCACTTTCATCATAATATAGGTACCCTATCTTCGTACATTCATGACTCTAGCAGAGCAATAATAATATAAACAATGAAACTCATCAGTCTGGGAGGGTCAGAGCCCATTCGTACCCTAAGATTCGCACCCTGTGCCCACTCGTACCCTGGAAGTTTTGAGGGGCCCACTCGTCCCCTGAAGAATATTTATTTTTATTCATTCTTCTAATATAAGTACATGTACATGTGTATACTGCAGTTTGGTAGTCCTGGTACAGTTGCGCAGAAAAGGGTAAAGTATTCGGTAGATATCATGTTTATTTCAATTAAGATTAAGTTTAATAAATGCCTCTAGGCTCTAGGCATTAAGTCAGTCTTCAAAATAATTAATCATAGCAATAAATATAAAAAGTAAAATCAGTCTTTATCAACTATGTAAAACCAACATTTTTACTAACAACAAATACACATGCAAAATCACAAAGTCCTAGAAACTAACAAAATACAACTCTTTTTACTAAAATCAGCCTTGATTGACCATCATATAAATCAACATTAAATATAAAATATGAAAAAAAAAAATAGAACACATATCAACAGTAAATAATCACTTCTTATTTTTTTGTATATTTACCAACTACATAAATGCAAAATCATAATAGGTAACTTAAATCTAATTTGCTTGCGCGCAGATACTCTGACTAAGATTACCCCTCCCGCTTTGGCATTCCACACCCCGCGCGCATCTGGAGAGTACTTACTAATTTTAACGCAATTTTTGGAGCAAAACAGAATTAATGTTAGAACGTTGATTATTTTTAAGCGACTTCCAAAAGGAGGAAGTTCTCAATTCGGATGTTTGTGTTTTTTTTTATGTTGGTTCGGGCATAACTCCGTCGTTTAACAACCGATTTGAAAAATTCTTTTTTGTTGGATAGGGTATACTTCCGGAATGGTCCCATTAAAATTTTATCGAAATCGGACTAGCACATTTTGCAAAATCAACAAAAACCTAAAAAGTTTTCAACTTTGTCTACACCGATTACTCCGAGGTTTCTGGTCCGATTTCGATGATTCTTTTTTTGTTCGATGTACTTAGTATATCTGCCATTTGGTCCCATAAAATTTGGGTTGAATAGTGAAACTAAAAAGGATACAATAAAAATATTTAAAAAAAAAATTTAAGGAACCGACTTCAAAACAACCACAAAAAAATTCAAAATATACTAAAAAACTTTTCTTTCGAAAGTCGGTGACATAAAACAAAAAGTTTATTTCGTTAGGCGAACTTCATTTAATAAAAGACCAAAGACACATTGAACAGTCTCGTATTCGCAGTCACTTTCAAGAACCAATATGTCACCGAGGCAGCCATAACATACAAACAAAACACCTTATCTAATTTTGTAACCCGTTTTTTTTTAACAAGCCATATATTATTATCATGACGGATATCATTCATCATAGCTCTTTTTTCAATGAGCTGTTATGATTTATTAAATTAATTCCGTTAATAAACTGTTCACAAGTGTACTCTGTTAACCGTTTCTATGTAAAATATAGCTAATTTTATCTCAGGGGACCAATAGGCACCTGAATAGGTGCCGAATCTTTAACTTATATTGTATTATATTAGAGGGGACGAATGGGTACCTTAGAAATAATATTTTTTATTAAAATATTAATTGGTACCCTACCAGGAGACCAATGGGCACCTATATAGGGGCCGAATCCACAACTTTTATGCTGGGGTGCGAATCTTAGGGTACGAATGGGCTCTGACCCGTCTGGGAAAGCAGAATATGTGACAAATTTACTATTTTGTTTCATCAATCCAAACCAGATCTCCATAGGTAAGTTGGGAACATCAAATGGGTGGATACAATATTGATGACTATGGATAGATGGATGGATGTTTGTCAAATTAACTACGTGGAGCTCACGATCTCTTCCGCTTTCTTTCGTATAATCTTTCTCAATTGATAAATTACTATCATTCCTTCCTCAATCGATTTGTTACCAAAAACCTGCAAATCGTATCCGCGTGTTATATCATATTGTGATAAAAATATAACAAACATTGGCCAAGGCTGGCCCAGGCTGAGCTCCCAAACTCACTATAAACATTAAATTATATTATTAAAACAATAAACAGAACTACATACGAGATAACAGCAAACTGACTCGACCTCCATACTGAATTTATTTTATCACAAGAACTAAAATATTATTTGAATAGATTAATATTTAAATCCGAAACATCCTAACCTAACAAAATTTAGCATTCCACTCTCAACTTTTGCTAACAAAAAATAAGGTGTGTATTTGGTTGCAGTGAATAGTTGATAGTGCGAGCGATTTGCAAAAAGGAAGATAATAAAGTAGGTTGCTAGAACCGGATTGGACCGGTTTGAGGCACATGTGCTTCATTACGTGTCGATTGAGGCCTAAGGTACTGTTACGTAATGAAGTCTGTTCTTCATAATGGACATTTTATTGTTGAATTGATATTATTTAAGGAAACTCTTAGAATTTGCATATTATTTGCAATAGTTAGGTGACTTATATTGTAATGATAACTTCTATTGGTGGTAAAAAATCATTATGTATTTTTTTAGAAACATGACAACTCGCTCTAATAGCATCACACTAACACACACATACTGATTAATTTTAAGGAAGGAAGACACCATTAGACTTTTCTAAATAGACTCAAAAACTTAAAACTGATTGATCTAAATGTTACAAAGTATTTTAATTTGAATTTATTTTGTAAACTTACATCCTTCAAGTTCTGCCTTTAAACTCGTTTCTTTGAGTAGGTAATTAATTAATTGAGCTCCGTTCAACTCATCTGCTCTACTAAGTCACCGGTTTTCACAAAATTAAAGTCCTTTAATTACATCAAGTTGCTTCTAAGAAAGTTTCCGATCTACAAAGTAATCAAGAAATATTGTGTTTAAGAGGAATCAATTAATCCTTAATCTAAATATAAACTACATCTACTATTTCTCAACATTCAAGTTTTATGCCAAAATGAATAGTCCACAATCGTCTCCATGGTTTCATCTATCTGTGTACCAAAATTCATTAAGATCGGTTAATTGATTTAAGTATAAGAGCGAAACCAAAAAACAAACTCACTTTTGTATTTAATACAAAATTAGGACAACTAATGTTTAAATATTTCCACTTAATCCTAAATTTAAAATATCTTTCCATAAGATGAACACTAGTTAAAAATCTGACCACACTGCAGATGTTAATAGCCACTCATAGTCTATTGCCATACGTCTATACAGACACGCAATTGGCGCCCGATACAATAAAATAGGTCAAAGCGATTAACAGTGCGTAAGAAATAGATTTCAATTGTGTTGCTATGAATATCCTACGTATAGCACTCACAACTCACAGCTTGACAGAATACTCGATAATTAAGTAAAAGGGTGCTAAGTTAATATATTTATTTTTTGGGAAGGTTTATCACCTTGAACTCCTCACTGTCCGCGTCGGCCTTATTCATTAGCTAGAGAAAACACTAGGTACGAAATTATAAAACGCTTTACGCTGGAAATTAATAACATATTTCGATTGCTTTCTTCTGTTTTTTTTATCTTTTTAAAATCATCAAATGAGTCCTCTTACCCATACTGTCAGACTTGTACTGACTATAATCTACGGTGATCCTTCAATATCCCTTTATGTTCCAGGGTCAGGGTGACCTGGTGAGACAGACCCGCGACCCCGCTAACTTTGGTTGGAGCTTTGTCTGTTAAAAATTAATGACCGAATTTGCCTAACTGAGTCTTAAACATGATCATTAGAAGGAGCCGTCCAAAAAAAAGATACAGTATTTGAATTGAGAAAAGTATTAAAACAGGATTAACATAAAGCTCCTAAGCAAAATTAGATTATGTCTTTTCTTTAAACTTTATGGCTGATAAAATCCACCCACGTCTTAAGTCGAATACATTGAAACCTAATGTAATTTTTGACTGTAGTAAATAAATTGAATGGCCCTTTGGTCTCATTTCAGGAACCCTACAACACCACTCATAAACAAGGTCAATGTTGTTTTAAAGTAATCTAATTGAGCGTTATGTCGATGTTGATGTGTTTGCCAACCTTCTAGGGAAAAAGTAAATAAATATGACCCTTCTACAGCACACCGAATAAATAAACACGAATAAAAAGGTTGGCGTTATGTGACTAGACAGACTGACAATAGTTATTTGTTATGCAAGGCTGCAAAGTTGATTTTTGTGCGCGAGTACTTGAATTGAAAACTGAGAGAGCGAAGGATTCTAAGATTGAACCGCGAGAGAAACGAGCGGTTCAAATATAGAATCCTGAGCGATGCGAAGTTTTCAAAAGTACGAGACGCAGAAAAACTTTGCTGCCGAGTGCAACACACAACTTTTCACCTCACACAGCGAGGAAATGGTAGGTGTAAGAGAAACAGCTTAAACAATTTACTATATAAGTATTTAATTATTCTTTTTAGAAATTAAAAGTAAAATTACTAAAATTGTTAATCTTGAAAGTTAAATGTTTTTTTGGAACATTAATACTTGTGTTTGTCACTTGTGTGTTATTATTACGTAAATTTGCGGAAAATTGCTCAAATTCATTGGATTCCATTGTGAATGTTGGAGAGAGAGACAGATATAACGCGGTTCGAGACGATTTTCTCGAATTTTAAAAACTCAAACTTACGACATCTAATAAATAACACTAATGTTCAGAAAAAAAAAATAGGTTGCAACAACCCGGTGCACTGACATGCAGTGGGGGCGGCTCACCTGCCAGTGTAGAAAATAATTGAATACAAGACGTGTTCGATTTTTAAACAACACTTTGTGCTCTAGAGCACAAAATGGAGTTTTCCGCTCAGATTTTGAATGAGAAATAGAATCTTTCCGAGCGGGTGAGGTGAAATAGTTATTTGTTATGCAAGGCTGCAAAGTTGATTTTTGGCGCGAGTACTTGAATTGAAAACTGAGCGAGCGAAGGATTCTAAGATTGAACCGCGAGAGAAACGAGCGGTTCAAATATAGAATCCTGAGCGATGCGAAGTTTTCAAAGGTACGAGACGCAGAAAAACTTTGCTGCCGAGTGCAACACACAACTTTTCACCTCACACAGCGAGGAAATGAAGTGGGGGCATTGACCTATACAGGGGCGGCTCGCGTGGCAGTGTAGAAAACAATTGAATACAAGACGTGTTCGAATTTTAAACAACACTTTGTGCTCTAGAGCACAAAATGGAGTTTTGCGTTCAGATTTTGAATGAGAAATAGAATCTTTCCGAGCGGGTGAGGTGAAAAATATTTTTACTAAACTTGTCTATAATTAAAAGCTGTACATAAAGAAAAGGGGTTAGTCACCCTCAAATATAGCATACAAAGCAAAAGTACAATATTCATAATAAATGACAGTCTGATTCACCCATAGTAATAGGTATACCTATTATGTATTTCAAGTAAAACAATGCGGTTCAGTGCATTTCCTCTGAGTCACCGAGACTCCAAGGCTGGTGAAAACAAAAGATCTTCCGACAATACAGAACACATACATGTCTTCTTTGTGCACATAAGTGTAATTAATGATATGTACTTACCTGAGTACATTGTCAATATAATACTTATTTAATGAAGTAAATTGTTGCGGTTCGAGGAAAGAATATTTTCTGGGTTATGTCACTGCAGTCGCGCGAATATAAAGTTTTCACATCTGTGTAAAGTAGAAAATATTTCACATTTTTTATTCATTTTTTGCAAAATTTACCTGTTAGTGACAAGAACACCTTTGCAGTTTTACATGATTATGAATGACATCTTATCCGAGTAGAGTGTCATTATGAAGGACGTTTACTGATAAAGTAAAATAAGGACATTATCCCCAAAATATACTCAAAATCTTAGAATTCTTCTACAGTTCTAAAATCTAGAGCTCTCTATGGCCCTAGTATACATACGGCTAGAGGTGAACTCTCTTATTAAATTTGTGCTAAAAAGGAATGAGATTTTCATTTTTTTTAAAAGCTCTTTTCCCTGGTTGGAGCGGAAGAGAAAATCAGCTTCTAAACATCTACTCACTAAAAAT
This sequence comes from Agrotis clavis, assembly GCA_954870645.1. Lineage (NCBI taxonomy): Eukaryota > Metazoa > Arthropoda > Insecta > Lepidoptera > Noctuidae > Agrotis > Agrotis clavis. Next base: position 22,967,446 of record OX940935.1, on the reverse strand, counting down.
CCACCCGATTTCTCCTGTTGCCCTTTGCGTTTTAGGTTCACGAAGCCCTTTGACAGTCCCACGATCCGGGCAGACGTTTGGCCCTCATGGGCCACCATACTAGCAGCTTCTTGAGACGTGACTGGAACACTACGCGCCGTTAACCCGGGTTTTGGCCATGGTCAAACGGCGAGCTATACATACTCATCACTCGGCGTGTGGCTTTTATTTCGAAAGGTATTTGCTAGGATAAATTTATGTTATCATCATCATATTAATACTATACTTCATTATTTCTTCCTACAGCACAAAAAGCTATGAGTTATCCCCGAAGCTGATCGAATTTTGTTCAAATGTTGGCCACCTGAACAATTTTGAAAATGTAATCAATTATTGTGCTCCAATGTTTGTCCACATCGTCCAATACGGTGTCGTCTGGACACTTGAGCAAAGATAGTGTGTTGGCTGAGAGCAATGTGTGCCAGATATGTGATCATGTGGGGTCTGTGAGACCAGCTGAGTCAATCTTATTTAGATGAAGGAAATGAATAGATCCTATAATGCCCAGTCCCATTTCATCGACTGATACATAGTTCTTTATGTCTAGGAATACACGTAGTAAAGAGTCTGTAGAACTCTTGAATGAAGAACGACATAAAGAATTCTACTCAATTAGATTTTTTTTAAAGGTAATTTTTTTAGGAAGATAAACGGATTTGAGATACAAATTAATAAAAAAATATTGGTTAGGATAAGAAAACAGACACACCGTTAGAACGAACTTAGCTGAAGAAAGCTGCAGTAACAAAAGGTAAAAGATTTTATGCTCCACTGGAAATAAACAAAGATGTAATGGCAGATGACTGCATGTTTACCTCTCTTTAGCCCTGACAGCCATAATAACGTCAGTACAAACACCAGCAGATATTAAACGTCAAATTAAAATCAATTGTAGTATATTATTTGACACCGTCTTAACATGTCCCTCCGTTCAAATTGTAGCCAGGGTTTAATTTACGGCCAATTTAATATATTAACTGATGGTGAATAAATTGTACGTTTTATGAGATTGTCTTCCGCTTGGCGATCGGTTTTATGATCCTTGTTATGTTGGGAGCTTGGCAGTGAGGCAGGTCATGGTGTCAGCTCGTTAAAGCTCTTGGCAGAATATTATTGTGCATTATTGTGACTGCAGACCATTGACTGCTCAATGACACATGAAATGATGAGTCGGAGAGGAAATAATTTTGCCAATATTAGTTGAAGTAAGTTTGTATTTTGAATAGCAGCCCGTGGTATCACCGACTTACGAGTTATAGATCTTGGGTTCGAACCCAGAAAGGCGCATTACTCTGTGTAATTTATTTCGTCATCACTGCTCTCAAAACGGTGAAGGAAAACATCGTGAGGAAACCGGCATGTCCTAGAACCAAAAGTTCGAAGACATGTAACATCTACCAAACCCACACTGGGTCCGCGTGGTGAATTAGGGCCCATTCCCTCGCACAGAGAGGAGGCTTGTGTCCCAGCAGTGGAAACATTATAGATTGATGATGATGAAGTTTGTATTTTGGAAAAACTTTTTAACAAAAAAGTTACACGAAGTAGGTAATATTATGTGAAGATGGTTACCTGGTCATTGGCATTGGTCATTGACTTTTCTGGCAAAAACCTTTCAGGAATGCATGAAAAGAACAAGTGTTTCAGCACATTATCAAAGTATTGTCCTTATGAAACATCAACAATGTTATAGAACTAAACATAATTATTAAAATAAATATCGTCCATGACATTATACTAACTACTACATTGAACATCCTTTTATAGTCTGAATAAAAAACTAAATCGCAACAAAATAATTACATAAAGAATACCTAGCTAGATTATTTATTTCGGGAACTTTCTAATGAGTATAATTTGATAAAGTTATACAAACGACCTTAGCTGTCAGGATCAAGATATGAAGTTATTATTATTTCTGTTATTTTGGACAAAACCCTGTGAAGAGCAATGTGTGCATACAGATAGTATGTTATCAGAAGTCTCACTCTGCTGAACATACGCATTCAAATCAAATCAAAAGCATTTATTTCAAGTAGACCAGTTACAGGCAAAGTTATGGTGCTACAGTCCCAGTCACAAGACATAAAAACTGTGAAAGTACCGTAGATGCCCATTCCAAGAAGTAGATCTCTATGGAGAAGAAAGGGCAAGAAACTCCATGGACACTCTTTTTTAGATCACCAAAATTATTACAAATCCTTTGTTACATCATTCATAGACGGTGAATTATGTGAGAGCGATGTAGCAAGTTAAAAGTGTCCATAGTAAAAATTACAAAAAAAGACAATTAAGAAATAAATTAAGAAATAAAAGAATCAATAATTAAAATTCCCTGTATATTTCCAATTAGAACCGGTTGGAATCGGCTTGCATCCAGTGCGATCCTAGTATTCATCTCGTCTGTCCATTTTGGAGGTGAACGTCATACAAAGTCAACAATAAGTACAAAATTAGTAAACTAGTTACAATGCGCAAACCCAACGACGATATAATACTAGACTCCTAATAACAGGCGACCGATGTCTGCCAACACATTAGGCAAAAAAGTCTTATATCCGTCTCATTTCGACCAATCCTGTGAGCCGTAAACATACGTTGAGACAGAACAGACCTTGAGTTGGCCAATCACAACGCAGTACCCCGTCCCCCTCGCTTACGTAGTACCTCGGCGAGTTGGCAGAATAGTTTTGTTCGTTAGATCGTGCAATGCGTATTCTAGTAATATATAGTCGTTGCGCAAACCCCTTCCAAATTATTTTTTTGAATTCTTTCGAAGTATTGACTTGAGTATTGTACGAGTATTTGAAGTGTCGTAAAGTCGTTAGTTGGAACGTAGGCAGCCATTTTACTGTGAGAAAACAAGACATTTTACACCCACCAGTCCAGTGCGTTCATCTCAAAGAGGATGTCTGTGTCCCAGCAATTGGGACATACATACCTAGGTTGCTTAACTAATAGAAAGATTTCGAGGATAGTTCAATTTCTATAAAAAAAATATTTATATTGTCAGGATGTTTTTAAGCTTTCATTTAATTTTATCGTTTATTGTTCTAGTTAGCCTTCTGCGTTGTTTTATTTTGGGCGCAGCTCATTATGCGGCAATTATTGTTAACGTGCAAAGTTGCAGCGCTATGGAAATAGCAGCGTAGGCCAGGAGTCCGGCACGCTTCTCAAGTTCTCAAATTATGTAGTTTTTTTACTGTTTATTGTTACATTTCGTTGCTTTGAATACAAATATTGTTTTAACTGGAATATTAGAATTTTAGTATTAAAATCTGTAAAGTGTAGGTATGTTTTGTATGCACTAAACTATTTATTTTCCTGTGTATTTTTATATCTACCTATATAAATAGAAGGTAATATTTTATAGGTTTACAAACTATTTGTAAATGAAATCATTCAGAGTAGTACCAAATATGGATGTGTTTGGCTCGACTAATCCTTATAAAAACACCACGTTTTAGTATATTTACATTACTATATATTTGTTTGATCTACAAGAAGTTGTTTCGGGTCTGGGTTTGTGTATGTGAGTTTCTATGTTTTTAAACGCACCCACGATACTTACAGGAAGAAATTCTCAGTGTGGGGCAAGGAATTAAAAAAAAAATAAGCACCAATAATACATATGTTGCTGTGCTATGATTATCTTCTAGAATTTTCCCTGTCAGTTAGTTCAAATTCAGGAAAACTTATTTCAGCTATGACGCCTTGCATTTAGATCACAACTTCACAAGGATACCTAGCATGAAGCTAGCACAACAAAATTATCATAAGGTAGTATAAAAGTAATATAACGACTACAGCACAATAAAACTGCATTAAATATTATATTTCTAATAGATTCACCATGTTGTTTATATGACAGGCACCTGGGTTTAAAGCTTTGACCTCAAATGCAAGTTCTTTAATATTGTTGGAAAATTACTGAATATTTGGAATGATCTAGAACTGAGTATTTGTGAAATATTTCCGTTGTTGTTGTTCTTTTGTCACTGAAAACTTTCTCATGTTTCCTTTATTTATTTACCTTTTATTAAAAAGGTATAACAAATAAAGGGATATTTTTGGACTTTATGGAATAAATCTTATTTTATTAATTGGTTAATTTTGTCTAGCGATATCGCAAGGTAAGATAAATAGAAAACTAAGGCTCTTTCTATAAAATAACATAAGCTATTAATTTCATTCTTAAGAACATTCATGTTCTTTCCATACCTAGTTAAATTTTATCCTAAAATTCGTGTAGTCCACAGCTCCTGTACTACCGCTATCGTGCCGGCGCAGGCGCATACAACATAAATCATAGCGTTATCTGACGCGCACATGCGCAGCTCTGGGCCAGGTCGTACACCTCACTATCGGGAGGCTAAATAGGCGTATCTTTCGTTTGAAAGCGTAAGTAGAGATATGCTAATTTTAAAATTTAGCATCTAGTAAACGTTAGGAAGTTGTTCCTGGCTGTATTACCTACTAATGTTTTAACAATCGATAGTCAGAACCTATCTTGTGATTTGATTGTATTGGTGCTATCCGCTGGAAGAGGTCAGATAAGCAGTCGCTATTTATTTAGTTAACTAGTTACTTAGCATCTACTTAGATTGGAAGTCACCCCCAATAAGAAGCTAAAGCTTGACGACGAAGCTATCCATATAATCATACAGCTTATTGGAAGAATAGAACAGTACCAATGCATGCATAGTAATTCATGCTTAGTAATAATAAAACATGTTTCATCAGCGCCATTACCTCCAAATTATAACACGCTATACTTGTTCAAGTTCAGTTTTTTTTTTTCCGTATCCGGCTGTCAAAACGTAAACACCTTGTATTTCGGAGCATCGTTAAAAAAATATCCAAAAACTGTAAATTCCGTACAAAATAACAAAAAAACGTGCATTAAGTGCAGATAAAGTGTCAATGTGCATCAAGAAATAATCACATCGAGTAAAACTTCCAAGAAACAAAACAAAATCAGTGAAATTCTAAAACTGAACTCAAAAGTGTAAATGTCAAAGTCAGTCTACGTCATATCACATTGACATTTGTGACAGATAAATTGAGTGAAGCATAGAGAAAATTGAAGTACCAACATAACGACACTACGAAACTGTGCATTTAAAAACGTTTCATTCCACGTAATATAATTTAGTAAAACATACTCCGCAAACGCAGTCAATCAAAAACAACTATGGACAATATGCAATCTTTCCTGGATCAGATGAAAATAGAGATGGCGAAACAAACGAAAGAAATTATATCACAAATAGATGAAAAACTGGTACCCTTCACGCGAGAAATTGAAGAACTAAAATTAGAAAATCAATATTTGAAAGGAAAAATTACTTCATTGGAAAGAAATAACAGAGCAAACAATTTAATTCTGTTTGGGTTGAGAGAAAATGAAAAAACCTCGTCCGAACTAATGGAAACTTTGAAAGAAAAAATTAAAAGTGACCTCGACATTTCTCTCAATAACAGAGACATTAATGTAGCACGAAGGATCGGAAAACCAGACAATAAAAATGGAAAGGACAGGCCTGTACTAGTCTCATTTGTCAACAATTGGCAAAAATGTAATATTCTGGAAAATAGAAAAAAATTTAACGACTTGTTTGTTTCTGAAGACTATCCAAAAGAAGTTGTAGACAAAAGAAGGGAACTACAACCAAAGCTTATAGAAGAAAGGAATAAAGGCAACTACGCCGTCCTGAACTACGATAAACTTATAGTCAAGGAAGGACAGACTCGAAATGAAAAACGTAAAAGAAACCTTTCCACCTCGCCTACTACAACGAACCAACCAAAGAAACAAAACTCTTTCACTAAACCAAATATAATAAATGCTTTTGACAAAATGAGGGAAAGAAGCCAATCTTTTTCAAGCCTACCTTCAAGTGAACAAAAACCATAGGAATCAACCATCAGCCACCGGGAACACATACCACTTAAGCCTAAACTAAATTACAAAAACAAAACATTTCCCAAGCCGATTGGTCATCGTGGGAAATTAGACCACTACCCCCCAATTGAAATACACAAACCAGAAATATATAATTTAACGAGACTTAACATTGCTAGCTTCAATGTAAGGTCCCTATCGAAAATAGAGAGATATTTTGAACTCACATATGCACTCAGAAATGTTAAATGTGACATAATTGGGTTGTCAGAAGTGAAAAAGTTGGGTTGTCATATTGAGGAATATCATGACTACATCTTGTGCTATATCGGTCAAACAAAAGGCCTCCACGGAGTAGGATTCTTAATAACAAAAAAATACAGAAACAACATAGTAAATTTCATAGGAATCTCTGAAAGAGTAGCCCTTTTGCAATTGAAATTCGGTGAACTTTCGATGTCAATAATCCAAGTTTATGCACCAACAGAGAGATCAAGCGAGGACGAACGCAACCGATTCTATAAGGATTTAGATAAGGCTCATTCTAGAACTGATGACAAAATTATAGTAGTAATGGGAGACTTCAATGCTAAAATAGGATATCCAAGAAATGAAGATTCTTTAATCATGGGAAGGTATGGCTACGGAGAGCGTAACGAGAGGGGCGTAAGACTAATAGAATATGCCTTGGAATACAAGCTCTCAATAATCAATACCTTCTTTAGAAAGAGGAATAGCCGGAAATGGACATGGATATCACCCGACTTTAAAACAAAGAATGAAATTGATTTCATAATGACGAATCAACCCGTACTTTTTACAAACTTTGAGGTAATCAACACATGCTTCCCTTCGGATCACAAACTTATTAGAGGCGCCATGATCCTTAAACTACCCAAGATCAGTAGAAAACACTTCAGTAAGACACCATGCATTCCAAAGACAGAACAAGAAATAAATAATTTTACTAATAACTTAAAATCACACATTGAAAACCAAAAAGATAAACTGAACAGCGAAACCGATGTAAACACCTATTACAATATGTTAGAAAATATTATCTTGAGCAGCTCAGAACAAAGCTCACGGAAAAAAGCTTACGGAAACGGACACAGAGTATTTAGCGAAGACACAAAAAAACTAATCAAAAGGCGCACTGAACTCAAACATACAAAATATAAAAATACAGATATGAAGAAAGAACTTGGAAGATTATACAAAGAGACAAGCAAATCAATTCGGAAAGACTATCAAAGACATAGAGAATATGTAATAGCAAGTAACTTAAATAAGTACAGGAGTACAAAGCGAGGTTTTAAGGAGCTAAGCATTCATAAATCGTGGATACAAAAACTTAAAAAGCAGCCAGGTGAAACGAAAACAAGAGAAGATATAATTAATCATGCTACTAACTTTTACAAAAAATTGTACCAAAGAAGGGACAAGGACCAATTGCATGAAACTACTAACATTATCTGTGACCACGAAACAAACTCTGTCAAACCAATAGAAAATGGAGAAGTTTACGAATATATCAAACACTTAAAGAATGAAAAAAGCCCTGGACCAGATGGTCTTTGCAACGAAGTTATCAAACTAGGAGCACCGATTCTCGTTCACCATCTAACGAAATTATTCAATATGGTATTGGAGACCGAGACCGTACCAGCACAATGGTGTAAATCCGACATCATACTGATATTCAAGAAGGGTGACCCATTGGACATCGGTAATTACAGGCCAATTAGCTTACTAACAAGTGTGTACAAACTATTCTCCTCTATAATATTACGACGCATAACTGAAAATATTGAAAAGTACCAGCCGATAGAGCAAGCGGGCTTCCGTTCCGGTTTCAGTACTACCGACCACATCCAGGCTTTAGAACAAGTCATAGAGAAATATCGCGAGTTCAACAAACCACTATATATGGGTTTTATAGACTACTCTAAAGCTTTTGATAGTATTAGTCATCACTCAATTTGGAATGCCCTGAAAATGTTCGGAGTTAACCAAACATATATAAACATCTTATCATATATTTACTCAAAAAGTCAAAGCTGCGTGAAACTCGAAACTAGAGGTAAATCTATAAATATAGAAAGAGGTGTACGACAAGGTGATCCGTTATCACCGAAATTGTTCATCGCCGTGCTCGAAAACATATTTCAGAATTTAGAATGGTCGCATAAAGGTATTAAAATAGGTGATCGCATCCTAAACCATCTAAGGCTCGCCGATGATATCGTTATAATAGCTGAAACACCCGGAGACTTAGAAGATATGATGCAGACACTTGACCAAGAAAGTACAAAAATCGGCTTAGAAATGAATGCAAAAAAGACTAAAATAATGACCAACAGTCACAAGAAGCCTATTAGAGTAAATGAAAATACCATAGACTACGTCGATAACTACATTTACTTAGGAAAGCAGATATCTTTTAACAACTCTAGCAACGAAGATGAAATCTCAAGAAGAATAGCACTGGCATGGAAAAGATTCTGGTCATTAAAAGAAATCTTAAAAGGTAACTACAGTCTACAAATGAAGAAAATCGTAATGGACACTAGTATCTTACCATGTCTATTATACAGCTGCCAAACCTGGACCTACACAGAAAAAACGAAACAAAAGATTACGAGCAATCAGAGAGCAATGGAAAGAAGTATTTTAAACATTAGAATGATACAGAAAATACGAAGTGAAAGGATAAGAAAGAAAACCAAGGTCACCGATGCACTAACACATGCACTGACATTAAAGTGGAAATGGGCTGGACATATTGCACGATATACCGATAGAAGATGGACCACAGAAACAACGCGTTGGAAGGGTCCAACTGGAAAACGAAATGTAGGCAGACCAATAAAACGGTGGGCTGATGAAATAGTAGAAACTGCAGGAAAACAATGGATAGAGAAAGCTAAAGATAGGAACTTATGGAATAAATTGGAGGAGGCCTTCACCCAATCTGGGATCCATATCTCAAAAAAATAAAGACATACGAGTACAAGAAAAAAAAGACGTACAACAAAGATTTAATTTAAAACAAATGTATATTCTTTTCTAAGAGATGTGGAATAAATGGCTATTTTATTTTATTTTATTTTATTTATTATACTTGTTCAAGATCATACATAATTATTTCCTCTAACTAAACTCTAAATTATACCCGTACCATTCTACATGAAAAGATCTACCATCACTGGAGCTGATATTAATTAAATTTATTTCTTAACACCACTTTGGGCGTGGCAACTACACTTGGAGCAATATTTTCAGAAATTGGAATGTGGGTACACACAGCTACATATCAAGCTATAAATAACCATTATAAACTGACCGTTCATTACGCGAAAAGATCATATAAATCGAGACCACGATAAACTGGCTTTGTATATATAGCTCGATGTGTGTGAGACCAAGTAAAAGTGGTTGTAAGTGCTGCTACTGAGCATGGTGTTCCAAGTTAAATTCCCGGGTAGGGTACAGACGTCATTGGCAATCAGGAGTTACGAAGTAGGTGGCAATATGCATGCCATCTTCAGTTTCAATTACATGGGATTTAGTCATAACTAGCGGAGTAGTTGTAGAGTGCCTGAAAACTGAACTTTTTTAATCAGGTCACACCTGGAGCATCCGATATTTGTTGTTATCGGTTATAATTGAGATATTACCTTACTGTCAGTAAATCAAGTATATTATACACTAGCTTTTGCCAGCGGCTTCACCCGCTACAGCTCGAAAATTATCCCACGAGAACATAAAATCGGGATAAAAACTATCCTATGTGTTAATACAAATACAATACAAAATACAAAATAGTTTATTTCGTTAACAATATTCATACAGTAAGATTGTGATTGGAGCCTTCTTTTAAGCTGTTAATCCAGGTTATAAACTATCTGTGTACCAAATTTTAGCTAAATCCGTTCAGTGGTTTTTGCGTGAAAGAGTAACATACACATACACATACATACATCCTCACAAACTTTCGCATTTATAATATTAGTAGGATTTGTGTTTACAAAAGTAAATAATATGATTTAATTCTTCCAAAGGATATGCAGAAGATTGTTATCGCTGATATTATAATTGTTATACGGTTTCTTCTTACGTTAATTAACCTCTACATACCTATTTCCTTTTGAAATTATTGCAATTTATAAGCGGAGGAAATCAAGACTGTATTTGCATTTAGTAGTAAAATAAGAATGATTAGTTTTAACAACCTCTTGATAAAAACTTGAAATGTGTTTTTTAACTTCAACATAAAAATTCACTTAAACTACCCTTAGTTTTAGTGAGTTTTTATATTGAAGTTGTTTCCAATTTTTTAGCAATGGGAATACAGGCCGTGCCGTTGCTCTAAACCAAAGATAATATAATACATAGGTATTCAAACCACGATAGGTGTTCCCGTTTGAGCACCGATACCCTGATGAAATTTGGATTTTAAAACGTCAATATGACGGAAAACATGGAATAATCATTTCGGGAACACCTTTGCTCAGCAGTGGGAAATAAAAGGCTATTATAAAAATAAATTGGTTATAACTCTCACCTTTTATAAACATGTGCGGGAACTTGACTTGTCTACCTGCAATGTGCCTTTACATCTGGTATCAAGAGCCATAACTCCCGTAGAACAAACCAGACATCAGCAAAGAGAATGTACCACAGTGTGCAGCTCGACCGTCACCTACATGGCGGTCGTCCACCGACCACTGAACACCGACTTTATTCCAACGAGTATTGTTTATGTTAATAAACACTTGTATCTACTCCATTCCTCACCTACTTAACATTTAATGCACTACAGTTAGGAAAAGTCGCTGTCAATTGTTTTACGACTTTAAAATCTGAAGTTGACAGCTGCCTGTATCACACGATACCACATAGGGCACCTTTTTTTTTTAGCGTGATAAATCATCAAATGAGTCCTCCCACCCAGGAACAGGCCCTCTGAAGGCTCTGAAGGGGGGACCCGTCATAATATGCCCCCCCCCCCCTCATAATGCTGGGGGCCACTCTTTGAGGCGCGCGTGGAACACAACTCGTTGACCCGGGTATGGTCCATGGTCGGACAGCGAGTCGCCTATTACGCACCCACGGTGGCCGAAGATCGTCTAGCGACGTCAGTCGCCGTGGGCGTCTACCACTTATGGCACCTACGAAAAATATAGAGAGGTGCCGTTTGTGGAATATCTCAGGTGCCTTTTTATCGGTAGCCCAATATAGAATACCTCGTTTTAATATTAGAAAGAATTCCGAAACAAAACGATATTTGAAAAGGTTTATTTAATTTTTTTAAATGTAAAATACGTTACCTATGCTGTTGGCCTCAATCTACCGCAGAAGCAAATATGAGGCCTCGGATGTAACCAGCTTAGCCAGAAGGAACTGCAACTCCTGCGCATCGATGGAACACAGTAAAAACTATTTTGGAGCGGACTTCGACAGGATAGGGGTATTAGCGAGGCAGGTAGCCGTGGTGAAGCTTACCACACCCGAGAGTGGAGTCGCTCAGTCATCACCAGGTTTGGCTAGTCTGTCGTGCCATTGCCCAGGATAGACCACTAAGGTGGATCTCTGCCACCCCAAGAATTGATGGTGATTAGGTTCAATGGAAAAATACGGGGGTCGTGGGTAATCTACTACTACAGTCTCGTTAGGTAATCGGGGCCCTGAAACGTAAAGGGCTATTGAAGGATCATCGTGGATTTTAGTCAGTCGAAGTATGACAGTCCTTTCCGCTCCGCCCTGGGAAGGAGGACTCATTTGATGATTTTACAACGATAAAAAATGGCATACACGTGACATTTAAGCCTATATCAATACTGTAAATATGTAATAGTAGAAATACGAAATGAATTGATTACCATTCAATTTGACGAACATGGTTTTTGTGCCGACAACGCGTAAACTCTCTTTTTACTAGGTATTTTATTTTACAAGTAAAGTTTTTGGACTATTTAGATCTTGAGGCAATTCTTATTTATACCTTCAAAACACTGAATATCCGCATAATTAAATTATAACTGAATACAAAAAAATAAGCAGTTATACCTTAGAAAACAAACAACAACATCTTACAACATTATAATGCTTAGATAATTCTACGAAGGTTAAACAGCGTCAATATTTACTAAGAATTTGGTTCACATAATATGCAGTATTTGTATAATTATCGTATTTTATAAACAAACAGTAGATATAATAATGCTAATTAATTATTATTTAACAAATAAACATTTTCCTTCCTCTGTAAACATGTTATTGTGTAATATTTTAAAGTAATTCATTAAAAATCAGACTTATTTACATCTGTTCATACCTATACGCTTGCCTCCTTTGACATGGCACTATACATAAGACACAGCCATGTAGACCATAAATTATACACTAAACTATCTTACATAAGTAACTTTTCTTGTAAAACAAGCTTATTTTATGACATTTTCTCATCAAGTTGAAGATAAAAGAAAAACTCTTTGGATTTACTTTGCTTCTAGAATCATTCTCAATCCTCTTTCAATAAAAAAGATACATTTTTCAATTTATTAAGTAAAACATCATACAATTAGTTTCAAAGGGAAGTTATTCTCAATAAAATTGTTTCCACAGTTTTTCATTTACCATGTCCAATTTATAAACTAACTTACTGCACCATGAAAGAAACTCAACTATATTGCTTTGCTATAGGGTTTATTTTCACATGGTGCTGTGCTAGATCCTTGAGGTCGGTCAATGACCGGAGGTATTGCAATATCTATGCAACGTTGGGTCGCGATGAAAACTATATGTTCATGCATGATGGGCGCTGCTAACTGACTATTAATGGGTTTCAACACATTTTATTGTTATTGAACTTTTATGTCACTGATTCCATTTAGATTGGCGTGTGGTAGGTCAGTTATATCTCGTTGGCCACACTTCATACATCATCGCTCTATATCTCTTATCGTAATGGAAACTATCAGAGGACAAAGTGAGGTCATTAACTGCTATAGCAAAGTCGAGACATTTATGACTTTTTCCAAGATTTCATAGACTGAATCTGAATTTCAGTATTTTCATAATGTTCTTTTTTGGATGGTAAAACCATCAAATAAGTCTCTTACTGAATTAAAGTCCATCTTCTCAAAATATATTATTTTCTCTCTTTCTCTTTTTTCATTCTAATTTCAAAATGAATCTAATACATGGATGACATCGAGTAGTCACGTCATTGTGACGTCACACATGAAATATTGCTAACCGCGTCAACGATGAGTCGGGATACTGGCATGAAAACCTTTGGGAAAAGGCTGGTCAGCAAAAGTAAAAAATGAGTTTTTATTAGCGAACACAATACACTATGTAAGTTTTTAAGACTGACATGTTCAATAACACTGTCATTAGCCTTAAACGTTATCTTCCAATCAACTCAGCCTTTTCAAGTCCACTGCTGGGCAATAGCCTCTCCAGAGCTGAGCCAGAATACCATGATCTCCGCCTTCCCTTAAAGGGTCATCCGGTTTTTTTTTGGGACAAACCCACCAAACACACTGTTCCCAAACAGCACCTGGAAGTAAGAATCAACACCCACCAGAAAAGTGCCAATACTATGAAGCTCGATGTGCCCCTGAGTAAAAAATTACCAATCTTGGAGCCTGCACCGAAATTAATCAGTAAAGAAGTGGAGGAGTAAGAAAAATACGTAGTTTCCACTTCCCTCCATCAATCAGGAGGCAGAACAAAACAAGGCCAATGCGCACAAAAGGACATTACAACTAGCAGAAGCCCAGTTGCCTAACCACGTATCATTCGGGGTAAACCGAGCAGCTATTTCAGTTTGGTTGTTCTTATTTCTCCCACATCTGGGCAAAGGACTCCAACAATTAAAAAGAAAAAAAACTTTACAGAAGTACTTTTCCTGTGCCACTCGAATTGTCCATCTATCTATATCTTCTATCTTCTATCTATATCTATATCTATCTATATCTATTCTATATATCTATAATAAATCTGTAGAGAGGTCAATTCTGTACATGAAATATATTTCCAAAATAACTATCAGGGGGTGATTAGGGATCGATACTGATGCCAAAAATGCAATTAATAAAATTATTGTCTGTCTGTCTGTCTGTCTGTCTGTCTGTCTGTCTGTCTGTCTGTATAACCGTTATAGAAACAAAAACTACTCGACGGATTTTGACGAAACTTGGTACAATTATTTTTCATACTCCTGCGCTGGTTATAGTATACTTTTCATCACGCTACAATCAATAGGAGCAGAGCAGTGAAGTGAAATGTTAGGAAAACGGGAGAAGTTACTCCATACACGCTAATCTTCGGAACTACTGGACGGATTTTATTGTTTTGTTTTTGTTGTATAGTTATTAAGTCTGGGCAACATATAGGCTATAATTTATCTTGGAAACTTGAACACCTGATGCAGAACTGCTATAGATCAGCTAAACTATAAGAGATACAAAAATAGCGCCATAGCAAAAATTGTTCCGCGTGATGAGCATTTTATGCTGAGAAAATAAATTTGAAGATATGGAACACCTGATGTGGAACTCCAAGAGCCCAGCTACACTATTACATATACAGTAATGACGTCTTATCAAGAGTTGTTCAGCCTGATGAGCACTCTCTGTTGTCGTATAAAAACTGAAGATCTGGAACACTTGATGTGTAACTCCAAGAGCCCAGCTACATTATAACATTTATATTTGAATAACATCTTAGCAAGAGTTGTTTAGTCTGATGGGCATTTCCTGTTGACTTACAAAAATGAAAGATCTGGAACGTCTGGAATCGTCATGCGCGTCCCGTTGTTTTCCCGTCCCCAGGCTCTAAGAATTCGATATCAGACGTTTCAGATCTTCGATTTTGACGACCCCATTGTCGCTGGCATAAGCAACAGGATCCGCGTACGAAGTCGCTGGCAGAAGCTAGTCTCTACTAAATGTATAAGTCCTGCTATGGGGTGTCGTATTGCCCAGTTACTGTGCTGTGGAGGTTCGATAGGCAGTTGCTCCTTGTAAAATACTCGTACTGATATTCAGCTGCATCTGGTTCGACGAAGCCGACCCCAATATAGTTGGGACAAGCCAGGCAGATGATAAGTAGGTGTCTAAGTCGTCTCACCACCTCATTTGGGTCCCGGTAACTATAGTGTGATTTATCCAGAATTTCAGTGAGGTTACCACTGCAAAAATGTTTTCATAGTTTCCGACAACCAAATCTATTTTAAACCCATTATTATTATTCAGTCTTTGAGTAATATTTGCTTACGTTGTAAATAATTTATGTACTAATTCTAGCACATAGTTGTATTGTTTTATGTTGCATGCTGAAATAGCTTGCGGTAGGTCAGTCTTCATTGTTGTTTTATGTTAGTGGAAACTCATCCTGCTCATGACATCGGGCTTCTCAAGGATGAGCATATATGGAGAGGCTGTTTTGAGAAGCAATGTGTCATATTTTGCTTTGGTTACTGCCACTATATGGTATGAGTTGAAAAAATATAATTCTGTAATATAAACAGAAACTAAACTAGAATAGAAGCATCCATTAATATTGAAAACTTGCGATTATGAGCAATAAAGTATAGGGCCACGAAAACAATAAGACCAGGCAATGTGACTGTTACACAAACCGGCAATAGCGCTTGTCATTAGTTTAGGCCGGAGACAAGTAACATTGGTGTAAAACTTAACTCTATACACCATACCTTTCTGAAAAAGCTTGGATCTTGGGATCTCAAGCCCTCCTAGAGGCGTGTTCATGTGAGTTTCTACAATAAGTAGGTTATTGTTTATTTTTCTAGAGCCATCCACTCAGACAACTCGTAGCTAGGTAACTGTGGCTACAACATTGTATTTTATGTCCTAGCCAACCATTTCCGCGTTGACTGTTGCACAATAGATTATAATGGACGATGTTTTACGAGAAAACACGTACTGACAGTTTGTCGTAGGTCAGCCTCGAGCTGGTCGTAAACGTATGTCTGACAACAGCTCTCATAAAGATAATATTGTTTTTTGCACCACCTTTAGAATGGCACAAGGGCTGTGATTCGTGTGATGAATGGAACCTGCACATTTAATAACTTTTTAAATAATTGCTGCCTTAAGTTTTACTGCAGGGTTAGGCTAAATGCTTCTCTATTCAGAAAATGCGTTAGCAAGTTTTTCCAGATCTGGTTTAGGTGGATTGGCAATTTCAAACTTACTATACCTAATACTTGCAAGTTTAGGTTTACTTACGATATTTATGATAAATTATGGAATCAGGCGTTACTTTGCGGAAATCCATGACATTAAATGTTGTGAAAAATATCTAGTTTTTTTTTTACGATATTTATTTTGATTCACCGAAATCAGTGATGTACTTATAAAAGTAACATCTCACATTGTAACTTGCTCAAATGACATGTTGGTACCCACATTGTTATTATATAGGAAGAAAGAGTACACAGCATAGCCCTTTGTACTTCAAAGGCGAAGAATTAAACACTAAGCCGTCATGATACGACTCCGTTGTTGTTCTAATGTCACAAGTTTGGTGCAGTTTTCTGCATTGCAGAAAAACAAGTGACTGAAAGATAGTTTTAAGTTGGATTGGATGTAAACACATTTTCAGGTTTCTATAACAGTCTTCAGTGGTAAAAATATAAGTAGACTTTCAGTTAAAGAACTGAGAAATTTTTAAAATAATTTTGATATTTAAACAGCAGAAATCAGGGTCCTTCTCTTGCTACCGCATGAATTAGGTTGTGTAACATAAATCTTATATCTTACCCCTTAGCAACTAGAGCAGCCATATCAGTAAATACGTAAGCACGGGCATAAACATTAATATTTATCGTAACCTATCTACATTGTACATAACGAGCATTTACTCATTCCTTCGACGGCCGCAGTAAAATATTGTTTTCAAACATTTAATGAGCAAACACGCAGAAATAGATTGCGGTAGGTCAGCATTGGTTTAAAGTGCTGTTTACTTCGGCACAGCAAAACATGGCGCCTACCTCACTGAAACACTGAAATCAATAACACACTCAAAATTAGTGCTCATAGAATGGAAATTTTACTAATTGTAGTATTTCAGTGAGGATTTTGTAATAATACCTGTTTTCTGCAAATAATCACGAAGCAAGTGGAAGTGACAATGGGTAGGCTACATTGCTCGTAGAACTGATAACCAACGGGGAAGAAATGAGTGGCGACCGCGGATCGGAAGACGCAGCAAAGGCAGGCCTCTCACTAGGTGGACCGATGACATCGTGAGAGTCGTGGGCAACCGATGGATGCAAGTGGCAAATTGTTATTCGGCGTGGCGGTCTAAGGGGGAGGCCTATGTTCAGCTGTGGACGTCTTCCGGCTGATGGTGATGAATCACCAAACGAAGTGGTAACAAGTGTACCAATGCAACGTCACTAACAACATACCCCAAATGTAACCTTTCATTTTGATCCCCGCTAAGCATTTCACGATACCTTGATTTTCTTACTCATTTCTATCTTGTCTGATGAATAGCGATGGATGTGGTCTACGATGGATCGAGATTGTTTGCTTTGAAGACTGACGGGTAAAGATCAAAGGGACCATGATACTAACGAGAGGCTGCTTAAGCTTTGTTTATAAACAGCATCATTTATATAAATCCCAAGAATCAAGAATCATCAATAATTAATCAGAATTGTAACTAGAGAACATTCACATTTTTCTATTCACAATTAAATAGAGTGAGTTTATTTCACAAACTTTTAATCATTTACACTACAGTCTTGGAAGCACCTTTTGACAAGGGCACTTCACAGAGGCTGACCTAGCCGAGCAAGAGTCTGGCCTGTTACTGAAAAATGGTTTTTGAAGAATTTCAATAATTTGTTACCAGACCTGGTTTCCGAAACGAGTACTTCATGATAAGCAGCAGCGCTTATGAAAAGTTGATGAGGCATTCAGAATTTAAGAGATTATAAGGAACTGGCCTTTGTCTTCAAAATACATTCAGCTTTTAAATATTTCAGTTTAAATATTTTCAGCTTCTGAAGTATCATGTTTCCTCTTAGTATTTACATAACGTTTCAGTAACATAGTTAAAATATTTATAATAAACTTCCGTGTTGATTGCACATTGTTTCATACTTTAATGTTTCATGGCGCAGTGGTTGTGGTAGGTCAGCCTCGTGTTTTACTGCAGTTTGATGTCCGACACGCCAGCAGTGTTACGACCTGCACCATTGCACGTTATTCTTAAACTAAAGTAATAATATTTTATTGCAGTACAAGATATTTATAGTTCGTTATTTATGTGATAAGCTACGGTATGTCGCGAATGGTCACGACTGTAGAGAATTGACGTTTTAAAACCAGAAGTATCTTTTGATTTACAATACGTTTTGATGTAATAGGATAGGTCTTTAGGCAATTTGTTATTATTATATTGAGGAACATTGGAAGATTAAATGTAACATATACTATAAATATTCTTGAAGTAGTCTTTCTATATTATTTCATATTTCTGCCCTAACTTTTTGTTATGCAAGGGTTTTTGGCATCGACAAAGGAAGGACCGTAAGAACTCAGGATCCGTGTTCCAACTGAAAAATGTACAATTTAATACGAGTCAACATGATTGAATAGAATTAACCAAATAAGAGAGATGTATTGGAAAAATAAAATAGTGACTAAGATTCCGAATACAAACACACAGCCATTCAGTCTTGTTTCAAATCTTCGTTGGTTATATCTTCATTCAACTATTCTTCAAATAATATACATGCTACAATGTCCAAATCCAACATCATGAAGATTTCTTTGATATCTCGTTGCGCAAGTTGTATTGAGCCTCAACAGGTACCTAAACCTTAAATTTATTTACCAATAAACAACATGGATTGGTATGAACCTCACAATTTATGAACAATACTTTGATCCATCAGAATACCTATAATGTATGATCATAAAGTTGACACTCCACTGCTAGACAAGTTGTGCACGAAGATGTGCGCCACGTTCAACGAGCATTTTTAGTTCTGTGAAACAATGGAACATCAACAATCGAATCCTACTACTATTTTAGAGGCGAAAGTTTGTAAGTATGGATGTATGGATGTTTGTTACTCTTTCACGCAAAAACCACTGAACGGATTTGGCTAAAATTTGGTATACAGATAGTTTATAACCTGGATTAACACATAGGATAGTTTTTATCCCGATTTTATGTTCCCGTGGGATAATTTTCGAGTTGTAGCGGGTGAAGCCGCTGGCAACAGCTAGTACATTCATACTTCTAATTCTATTTAATTGTTTGTAGACAGCAGACAGGGGTTTTTTAGCATTTCTGATACATCTTTCACACCAGAAATACTAAACAGATATTTCTCCAAAAGTTTTTCAACCTTATCACAAAAGGGGAAGGTTAATATGCGATTGGTAAAGTTTGACAGATTCGGGTAGGTTGACCTGTTGGCTACATGAAATGTCATGAAAAGTCCATAACGCTGAGCCAAATTATGAAGGTTTCTGTGGTAAACTTTCCGATTCCTGAGCCCGGCTAGGACGCGGAAAATCCATGAGCTAGTTTTCATTCGAATCAAAGTGATACTTGAGCGTGGCTTAGCCGTGGGTTGCTGTGGAGTTATAGCCTTCATTCACGGTAGAGATGTGTGTGATATTATAATAATACAAGATGCATTGATCCTCCCACACGGGTACTTGTCTGAAATTATGTTAGTTTTAACCTGAATAACTGATGTTATTGTTCTAGCACAACTCAAATCGATTGTGATTGAGGTAGGACAGTGTACCGTGCCAAGTATTTTTTAAATTAATTTTAGATTCTTAAAGTACCAGTTAACAACAATTGTTATTTGATTACAAATCTTTCCTCCACTATCCCTGTCACAAACACTATACTGTTTGCCAAGTCAAATTCTTCAATAAGAGAAATCTTAAAATATTCCACGTTGAGTTAACACGTTTGTTACCGAGCAATCACCGAGTAATAAACAATTAACAAGAGACTTTTTTAATCGTGTTAAAATTATTAAATGAGACGGGGGAGTACTGTCAGACTTGTACTGACTAAAATCCACGGTGTCCTTCAATAACCCTTTACGTCCCAGGGCCACGGTTACCGGATGAGAAAGTCCCGCAGCTCTAGCAAACTTTAGCCCCCTATTAACAAGAGATACTGAATCACCCAGTAACTGGGTTTTAGAATTCAGTCACTTCATGTGAATCATTGGTACAATACAAACAGCTAGATTTGAAGTCAACATAATAATTGGAAAAACTAGCTAGGTGGTCAATTAAACCGGGTAAATACAACATTTAACAGTGCTTAAAATAGGGGTGTACCAACGGTGCCCAGGTACAAGGCGGACCCTCTGAAGGAGCGTAGAAATGGCCAGACTGATTAAAAAAAATGAGTTTTAGATTGACCAGGAGAATAACTGGCCAGAACCAGGGTGCAGTTAAGTAAAGATTACCTTACCTTTAGGTAATACGCCAGCATTATTTTTCATAATAAGTAACAGCTTAGTAAATATACTCAGCCTTAGTTACGTTGCCAACAGTTGCTAGAAATTATTGACAATCATTAGCTTCAACATCATAAAAAATATAAACATGGGGATCTAATAAATACCTATTCAACAGAAACTTAATTCTAATTCTAAGAAATGCACTCCGAACAGTTGCAGCTGGCCACACAAAATGTAAAACAATATTAGACATGACATTTTACGTAAACATCCACTTTTACATCCAAAACACTTAATAAAAACTGCAGTTGCATCATTTGTTTGTTTTTACTCAATTTCTAGGAATAATAAAACAAATCTTAAGCTCATAGCACACTAATTATAAACACTGCGCGGTGATAGCAAAAGACTTTCGCTCGCGCCATGTGCGTAATACAATGGCAATTTAATTGGCGTTAATACCAACCCGCACTGGGCACGGGTGGTGGATTATGGTCCACTCCCTCTCACAGAGAGGAGGCCTGTGTCCCAGCAGTGCGAACATTATAGGCTGATGATGTACTCGACGTAATGTGATGTATCAACCAGTCAATACTGTCTTCGTATCGAAAAGTAACAGCATTATTTAGTTGTGACCACAAGCTTCACAATCACAACTGTTTGACACTCTTACACATCCAAAACGCCTCTCTGTCTCTCATCACGGGTACCTCCAGAATAACCCAGATTTGTTGTTGTCCGTTGTCAACAACATTGTAAAGCTTTGATGACAACCTCACTCTATCGTAGACTTTGTCTTTGTCACCTCTGTTCATACCAGAGTCAAAAGCAAGCACACCTTTTTTTAGTTTGGTAAATCACCAAATGAGTCTTCCCGCCGAGAGTGGAGCAAAAGGGACGGTTTAGTCAGACTCGTACTGACTAAAATCCCACGGTGTTCCTTCAATAGCCCATTACTGTTACGGATGCCGTGATTAGAAGACCGTTTCACAGTTTAATTTTATAGAAGAAACCCCGCTCGAGTCATCGTTTTGTTGATCCCGTCCAGTGACTATGTCTGTGTTGACCTGTGTGACATGACATGCATAAAAAGTACTAAATAAAAGTACTTAGGTACGCTAAACCCGTTAGTTTGACGTCAAAGCATCGGTTTCAGACTTGTTATTTTCAAGGAAGCCTAATCAGCTAGTTAGTGTCGATCGTACGATTTTTTTTGCGTTTTAGTGAAATAGGATGTCTTGGGACAATGCGCATGTGGACAGTCCACGAGTCTAAATGCACGCACGATTCATGTGAGTTTGTGTGAGAACACGTGCAAATTGATAATTAAAAAACCGGCCAAGTGCGTGTCGGGCCACGCGTTGGGCCACGCACAGTGTAGGGTTCCGTAGTTGCCCATCAAAATACTTATGCAAACTAAGTAAACTGATTCGCTGAATTTAATTTTAAAAAGAAGAATTTTCAAAATCGGTCCAGACGTCTTTGAGAAATCGGGGAAAATACATTAAAAAAAAAGATTACGACGAATTGAGAACCTCCTCCTTTTTTTGAAGTTAGTTAAAAATAGTTGACAATAAAAACCTACCTATCCCCAAAACATACATACCCACCTACTATAGCTGTAAAAATAAAGTTGGCAAACTTACATTTGCAGTTGAAGAACATGTTCTCCGATACATTTTGTTTAGGAAAATAAGTTATCCAAGTACGTTTTACAAGTTGGTCGACTATTACTCGTAAACTTGTAAAGCCTACTTAGTCATGATAATTTTCTTTTAAATTTCGTTATATGTACTACTATTGTGAATTTTTTCACAGCCCCAAACACAACCGTTTAGCTGGTAGAGGGGGGGGACACTCGAGTCGAGCAAAAATTAGCACTTTAAAGCTTAATATTTCACAAACGAATCTTTTTATCAAAAAATTGTTAATGGAAACTATTAATATTTTTTAAAGACCTATTTAATGATACCCCACACTAAGGGGTACGCGAGAAAAAAAAAAAACGACCTCACTTTACGTGTACTGGAGGTAGCCTAAAAAAAAATATTTTA
Source organism: Agrotis clavis (assembly GCA_954870645.1). Taxonomy (NCBI): domain Eukaryota; kingdom Metazoa; phylum Arthropoda; class Insecta; order Lepidoptera; family Noctuidae; genus Agrotis; species Agrotis clavis. Next base: position 22,944,954 of record OX940935.1, on the reverse strand, counting down.
CGAGATTTTATTTTACCACTTTTTTGACGCAACGAATCTGTATACTTACACGAAATTACAGCTTTCTAGTACTGGGCGTCTCTGAGCTAAGCTGCGGACAGACGGACGGACGGACGGACGGACGGACATGGCGAAACTATAAGGGTTCCTTGTTGACTACGGAACCCTAAAAAAATAGTTATTTGATTTGAGTTTGCTCTTGATTCTAGTCTGGGTCAAAGGTGACAGAGTCAAAGCCTACGATGATGGAGCGAGCTTGCCCAGAAGAAGCCCGAAGATGGGTAAACAATTGTGTTTATGAAAGTTTTTTGTGGCATTTATTGTTCCCTACTTAAACATCAAGCAATAGTGAAGGGGTTATGGCCTTAAGTAATTTTCAAAAATGTTGATTTCAATTTGATATTCAACAACAAGAGTAAACGATCATAAAGGATTTCTCCAGCTTTCCGCTTCTTAAAACTGCAAGATACTTTTATCCTTAATACATCACGGGTAATAGGTCCAAAACAGATTAAAAGTTAAAACTCACATATACTGTTAACACTTAAACCACGTAATAATTAGCCTGAACAAACACACGATCGTTTTACGACAATTCTCCGAACAATATAACTCAAGCTTTCCAAAAATACATCCCTAAAAACTGTTCCTCGGCGACTCTCTGAAAAAAGAAAGTATATTTTTCTTCCTGACTGTCCCGTTGGTCTAGTAGTTGCAACCGCAACTGCTGAACGTGATGTCCTCGGTGCGACTCCTAGATAGAGAAAAGTGTTTTTGGGTTTTTTGGTCCATCAGAGCTTAGAGAGCCTTTTTAATCGTGGTAAAATCATCAAATGAGTGTTCCCACCCAGGTCGCGATGAGAGGAACTGTCAGATTCGTACTAACTAAAACCCACAGTGTTCCTTCAACAGCCTTTTACTTTCCAGGGTCACTAGTTACCTGATAAGACAGTACCGCGACCCCTCTAACGGAGCCCCGTCAAATTACTGACAGCTCTTTGAGAAACCCGACGCGTCGTCGACTTGGGTATGGTTCCTGGATCGGACGGCAAGTCACCCATTACTCGCCGTCCGAGCATGCGCGAACCAAGAGCAAAGTCTGGAGATATATTATGTGCGATAGATGGCAATAGGCTCGTCCCCCACAAAAAAAAGTATTAAGTATTGAAATCGAGCAGTGGTGGCCTAGTGGTATCGGCTCCGACTTACGAGTTGTAGGCCGTGGGTTCGAACCCCGCCAGGCGCATTACTTTGTGTAATTTATTTCATCACCACTGCTCTTAAAACGGTGAAGGAAAATATCGTGAGGAAACCGGCATGTCCTAGAACTAAATATTCGAAGACATGTGACATCTACCAACCCGCACTTGGCCCGCGTGGTGGATTATGGCCCACTCCCTCTCACAGAGAGGAGGCCTGTGTCCCAGCAGTGGGAACATTATAGGCTGATGATGATGATGTGACATCTTCCAACCCGCACTGGGCCTGCGTGGTGGATTATGGCCCACTCCCTTTCACAGAGAGGAGGCCTGTGTCCCAGCAGTGGGAACATTATAGGCTGATGATGATGATGTGACATCTTCCAACCCGCACTGGGCCCGCGTGGTGGATTATGGCCCACTCCCTCTCACAGAGAGGAGGGCTGTGTCCCAGCAGTGGGAACATTATAGGGTGATGATGATGAAGTATTGAAATAATTTGCGAAATGTGGTTGCAGCTACTATAAATAAATCTCTGCGTAACCGTTCAAGGCTTACATACGTAATGATTTCCTTCTGAGAACATCTTCTTAGGTGATGATTAGATAATTATAGTTCAATGACACTTTTAAAATGCATGTGCGACCGAGGACGAGTGCGTTTGGCCGAAAGCCAAATTGTGTTACGCTGGTGATGTGGTGATATAGGCACTTCCCTATTGTGGTGTGTTATACTTGCCACGGGATTTATTGGTTTAGTATGTGAAACGCTTACGATGCATGCAACACTCTGCATGCGGTAATTAGATTTAGAAGCTGTGGTGTTACTACTTACCCTTCTATGACCATGGAGTTTCTTGCCGGTTATTTTCTATGGAAAAGAACAACTCGGACTGAGCACCTGATTTGAAGTGCCTCTCATAATACTTTGATTTTTATTTTATTTATAGAAGAGATAATTATGTCATGGTGATGGAAAATTATTTATCTCTTTGTCTTCATAAAATAGAAATACGAGTAGTCATACGGTCATGTGTCCTGAATTTCTCAAAGGCTATTGAAAAAATACCGCGGATTTTAGTCATTACTAGTCTGACAGTCTCTTTTGCTCCACCCAGGTTGGAAGAACTTGCTTGATAATTTTAAAACACAATAAAAACTTTTTCAAAAAAAAAATGTAACCGCATTCAAAAACAACCACAAAAAAGGGTAAAATAACCTTCAAAACTTCTCTTTCCGAAGTCGGTGACTTTTTTTTATTAATTTCATTGTCTTTTTAAGACCCCTCTTTGAGGAGTGGCTGGAGAGAAGTCATGGCGTCCTGACCTACCGCTTGACGCAGGTCCTCACCGGACACGGAAGTTTCGGGAGGTACCTGTGTCTGATGCGAAAGGAGGAGACACCTGGGTGTCACCACTGCGAAGATCGCCCGGAGGACACGGTGGAGCATACGGTGCAAGACTGCCCAGCTTGGGCAGAGCACCGACGTGTCCTCACGGCTGCGATAGGCGGAGACCTCTCGCGCCCAGCATTGGTCGCGGCCATGCTGCGGGGCGAGACGGAGTGGGAAGCGGTCGCCTCCTTCTGCGAGGCAGTAATGCTCGTGAAGGAGGAGGCGGGCCGCGAGCGAGAGAGGACAGAGTCCTCCCTCCGCCCCATCCGCGGTAGTAGACGCCCACGGCGACGGACGTCGCTAGATGATCTCCGGCCACCGTAGGCGCGGGCATGCGGGCAGCGAGTAAAGGGCAACTCGCTGCCCGAACAAGGACCATGCCCGGGTCGACGGCGCGTTGTGTCCCACGCGCGCCTCAAAGAGCGTCAGCATAATGACGGGGCCCCCCTCTCAGAGGGCCAAAGCCTGCCGGGGTCGCGGGATTATTTCCTTACCGTGACCCTGGAACAGAAAGGGCTATTGAAGGACACCGTGGATTTTAGTCAGTAGAAGTCTGACAGTCCCTCCCGCCCTGCCCGGGGTTGGAGGACTCATTTGATGATTTTACCACGCTAAAAAAAAAAAAAAAAAACGACTTCCTAACAACGGTAATAACATCGTTAAAATCTCTTACATTCATAATTCCCTATCTCAAAAACTACTGAACCGATTTTGATGAAACTTGCAGTATTCCCTAAGTTAAACAATACCTAGTACAACAAAAAAAGAATTACTTAAATCGGACTTGTAGTTCCAGAGATATGCGAACACAAACATAATTTACTAAATCAGTCGATGCCAAGTCCTTACTAGAGGAGTTGTACCTTCCATCATTAGCTCAGCTACATGAGATGACGTTTACCATACGCAAGTACTTAAATTACTTCATAAAATTTGCGAAAAACGATGTGTGGGCCTATAAAATTTGAGGGTTGCCCTCGATTTCTCCAGGATCCAATCATCAGATCCTGACATGGTGACAATGGGACCACTCCTGAAGTATCTCCTTTCGTACAAAAAAAGAATTTTGAAAATCGGTCCACAATTGGCGGAGTAATCGCGTAACACACACACAAAAAAAAAGAAATAAAAAACATACCGTCGAATTGATAAACTCCTTCTTTCTGAAGTCCAGTTAATAAAAAAAGAAAAAGGCCGTCATTTTCTGTAATGTAGGTAGACTTATGCCACTTAATCCTTAAGGAGAACGTAAGTGCCTAGGTCATGCAGGCACTTACGTTTAAGAAGACCTGGTAAATACTTGTTTACCACTTACCTACACATGTTAAAAAAGAACTCTATATTTTAATTATTTAAAAATTTCAATATTTTAAATAGGTACTACTAATTCTCAGCATCCAGGACTCGCACCCGGAACGTGAGTCTCCCAGCAAGTGGGCGGGGCCTGAAGGTAATTATCGGCGCGTACGTGCGCGCGCGCACGCTGTGTTGCGGCAGGTCAATAACTTGCGCTCACTATAATACTAGTCCTGGCACTCAGCGCTGCTTGGAATATTTATGTGTTTGGAGAAAGGTTTTAGTACTTTCTTGTGTATATGTCAAGGTGGAAAAAAACCTTTTTTTATGTCACTTTATATTTTGAATCTTTGATATTCAAAGCATTTTTTAAGTCTATTTCAATCCTCTTTATTATCTTTGCACTAGATCTTTAAGTCATTGATATTTAGGAAATACCTAATCATTGTATTATTTTTTTATCTTCTGTCGAAATCATAATATTCATAATGCAATTTTGCAAATGGCCCAAATGTCTTACCTACTCATCTGATCAACTCCGGGAGTTCTCTTTCCTTCTGACTGAGCTCGGTCCTTTTATTAAAGTGGTAAAATCAGTCCAGTAAAGTCAATCTCCCTTTGGCGCAGCAGAAGAAACTCTCAAACTCATACTGACCATAATCCACGGTGATCTTCAATAGCCCTTTACGTTCCAGGGTCACGGCAACCTCGAAGGCAGTCGCGACCCAGCTCGGTCCATCTTTTGTCTCGTTTTTGTTAAAAAAAAGCTTAGATCACAACTAGTATTAGTAGGTATTTGTAAAGATTGTCCTAATTGACCTAATAACCCCGAATCACCTAGAAAATGTAAACAACTTGAAATAGAAATCATACGATCATTCTTGATCTAGCCTGATCATAATAAATTACACGAAAACATTCAATAAAAACAGAGTCTGTGTTGTGTTGCCAACAGTTTAGTGCATAATAAATAGTGCAGTGCAAATGACAGGTGAATGACAGTCGTTAGTCTTGTGTCATCTGTCAACATTATAGCTGTCAGTTGTTTGGTCAGCATAGTGACATTCTATTAGTAATAACATGTTGGAAAAGTCAAAAATATTAGGACTGACGTTGTCATTGATGCCCTTGTTCAGTGTCGCTTGCACTTGGGTTTTTTCTTCCACTCTCTATTGTTAGTCGTCACGCTTTTATTTTTTATTTACGTTTTATTTCATGTTGGATCGGTGTAAGATACTAAAAATCTGTCACTCCTGTAGAAGTATGTATTTGGAAAAATTCAGAGTACTTAGAAACGATAGTCTTTTTTTAAACACAAAATGAGGGAGTGACGTTTCATTACAAGATACTTCTGTCCAACAGTGGACCCCAAAATGTTGATAAGATGTCCTCCACTAACACCCGCAGGAAATGATAACCTGACCTAATTCACAAAACCGGACAAAACAAACGCTGAAACAATATTTTTCATAGTTATTACAATATCTGCGGAATTGTATTTATTATTCTTCATTATTTTGTACTGTAATTACCGCGATAGCACAGCCTGTATTGATAACTTCAATAATAATTAATATCGTATTGCAGAAATAATATTGTTTTTATCATAATTATTACTATTATTATTGAAAAGCTTTTGTTATTAATACTCTGAAAGGATAATTCGGTGAATAATAATGTTGGTTGATAAATTATGTATATTTTTTTTGATAAATGAGGTAAAAGATGAATGACCTCACGGGTTGCGTTTCAGACGGTTTTTTGATAGATTTCATAGTATATAAAGATACCGTATGTCATAATGTCATGTAACAAACATCGTTTTATGATAATAGCAATACTATTGGTCATTTTCATATTGCAACGTTCAAGGGAATGTCTATGTTTCAGCGCACTTTTGGAATTTCAGCGCATTTTCACGTTTAGGTACCCAATAAGACATTGTTTAAGTGTCAATCAGTGTAACTAAACAATGAACACGATTTTCAGAAAGTTTTGAATAGTTCCGCCCATAATCCATAAACCCCAACTCTCATATTTGATCATCAACATTTCAGCTAAAGAACCTGAAAACAAACAATCGAAGCCTCCAGACGTTTACAGGATGAAAACATTACTGTGAAGAGCTCTTCAGATAAAACTAACAAAACAAAACAACATCGCATTATCTCCTTTTATATACAATTAGTAACTGTTCTAATAAGGTGACATATATAGCAATATAAACACAGCATGGTATCGACGACGCTTGTCTTTAGGGCTCGTACACACAGAGCATCCGTATTTACTGGATCGTTTCTAACGGATCCGTAGGTGATGTTCACACTGCATTTACAAATACAAATACAAATATTTTATTTGTTGAACATAGGTAGGTTAGGTACAGATGTTAGATATATATAGATACAGTAGATATCATTTTACGGAACTGTTGCTACTCGAGGATGTATATTTTTAAAGATTCGTATTTACTAGATTAGTAATGCTGTCATGTGTATGTGTGTATACAACTCGCTTATTAAAATCATCGCAAAATAAAAACGTATGTCACGATAATCCGATCCTGTTTAACGGACTGCTTTAATTTTTACCGGATCTGTATTTTTTACAAGAGCCGTAATACTGTCATATGTGTGAACTCGCTCATACAACGACATACGTCATCACGAAAGAAAAACTTATACGATTTAACGGGCCTATAAAACAGAACTCTGTGTGAACAAGCACCTAGTTACCTACACTGTAGTTCCTCACAGGAAACATACATACACAGAATAAATTAATTAACTACACTTTATCGTAATAATACACTTCCTCAGCCTTTATCTTGGAACTAATAATAATGAGCTTTATAATTTTGTTCGGCCTATTAGGTGAGCTACCAACGAGGTTTCCTTGTAGGTTAAGTGCAGACCGATCTGCAAAGTTGGTTGTCATGGCTGCCCAATTCAAGTACGTACCTTACCAGCATGTCACAAAATTGTTTATTTTTCGAGCTTAAAGTATAATATTGCAAAAATATAATTATGTTCTATAGAGGTTTTGTTTGACTTCCACAATTTTTTGTTGAATTAAGCACTAAACTTAGGAAATAAAGTGTTACGTATTGGTTATGTATTGGTTTGAGTTCCCGAAATTAATAACAAATCTGTGACATAGCTTTAAACAGTATGTTTAGTAAAAAAAGAGCAAAACTGCTTGAATTTGTCGTGATTAAGGGAAGTATTTTTTTAAATCAAAAACCCCTTTCTTTCAATTACTTCTCTTTGTCTTCATTTATGTATCTAATGTAGGAAGACCACTAGATAATGTATTTTATTTATTTTTAATTAATAAAGATATATTTTCCAGGTTCAAGTTTTCCAATCGCTATCGAAGGTCACCGTAGTAGGGACGATTTTTTGTCGTGAAAAAATTCCCTACAAAAAATCGTCCACCAACTTGTCGGTTGTCAGCAACAAACCTAATTAAATTAATCCTTTCAATTGATGTTTTTTGTCCGCACACCGTGGACCGGAAGTCATGATTTAATCAGTTTAACAAATTGTACAGTTTTTAGCTGTTTTTCACGCTTATCTTGTTGACTTCATTTACGAAAACAATATGAGGTAAATTCGTACTGACCTAATTGTTTGAATTATTTAAATTAAATTCTGTTTTGACGGATGAAACTGACTATCTATTTTGCTGAAATGTTTTTTATTTTATATTTTTGACGTAAAATTTTCACCTTATAATCCAACATTTAGAATGTGAGTAAGTGTGAGTTCAAAATGCATTGTCTTTTATTTTAATGTTTAATACGAGGTACCGCCTTTATTGCACTAATTCAGTGAAAATCGTAGGAGTGCAAGATAATAAATAGTTAATATCCAGCAATTTCCGACATAAATCGCTATAAAAAACGAGACAAATAAAATTGCACAATCAACATAAATGTAATATCATACAGGATAAAATTAAATTCAGTATTTCTATATATAGCAAACCTGTTATGTACATAGTATGTGGTAGGAAGTATTTCAGGAAGTTCTGCATCATACAGGTAGATACAGACCGGTGTTGCTATGTCGACTCTTCCGCAACTGTACCTAACTATACATATACAACTGTAAAGAAACCCCACGAACTATAAAAACCGCCTTTAAGGACCACGGAATAAAGGTGTTGTACTCGTATATTTGAAACTTCGGCTGACGGTAGCTTTAGAAGCTGGGTTTAATTTCCTTGTAATACTATTTCGGTGCAGTGGTGGCCCAGTGGTATCGGTCCCGACTTACAAGTTGTAGGTCGTGGGTTCGAAACCCGCCAGGCGCATTACTTTGTGTAATTTGTTTCATCACCACTGCTCTCAAAACGGTGAAGGAAAACATCGTGAGGAAACCGGCATGTCCTAGAACCAAAAATTCGAAGACATGTGACATCTGCCAACCCGCACTGGGCCCGCGTGGTGGATTATGGCCCACTCCCTCTCACAAGAGAGGAGGCCTGTGTCCCAGCAGTGGGAACATTATAGGCTGATGATGATGATGATGACTATTTCGGTGCTAATTAAAATTGATGTGGTTAATCAATACCTATTTTGGTCATTTTGTTTGTAATGTCATTGAGGAGATTACAGTAAAATCACACATAGTCATTATAAGCAAGTATAATATCTAAGATTCGCTGAAAACGCTGCACGCTGGCGTGACGAGTCAGACACATTTTTGCGAGAGTGGCCGTGGTGATTCACACAAAGGGAAGAATGAAAGGTAAGGAGGGAGAGCTTTGTCCAGCTGTGGGACAAAAAAAGAATTAAAAAAAAAATCTTAAATTGCGTTTTTTGTGGTTTTAGGCCGCTATCCCACTGGCGTTTTACGAGCGTTGACGTGAACGTCGCGCCTCATAATACTATGGCCAACAAACGCGACGTTAACGTTGCGCAAACGCGACGTTGTCGTCAACGCTCGTACAACGCCAGTGGGAAAGCAGCCTTTAAAGTTTTTATAGGTAAGTATCAACACTATAACCCCAAAATAACTAAACTTAACTTTTCTTTCTTCGTTAATAAATTTTAAGTTACGAGAGCGTATTAGGTACATTCTTGAAACGAAATCTCGTGCACTGAGCATTGAACATCCAGTACAATATCCCCCCACATTAGAACACACCCCAAGACGCTTTCCCACTTCTTTGATCCCAAAATCAAATTCCTTCCAACATCCAAACTCACTTATATCTTCAGCTAACAGCGGAACTACGCGTAACCGTCGGTTGAGCGTTACTATCCGCCATCGTGGGCCATCGGGGGCCACGGGGGGCACTTAGCAAGATTGTCTCGACGTGACCCCTACCAATACTTATGAAATATCACAAGGTTAGTGCGTTTTTGAGGAAGCCGGGGGAAAAGGGGACAAATGGCACGCTGTTTGTACACCGCTTTGGGGATTACTTAATAATTAATTGGAAACTTAAGTGGAGGAGATAGGGGAAATTGGACCTATTTGCTTGTTCCGGTTCAAAATAATTAAGGTTGCGTTTCGGATTGAATTTTTAATTTTGGGTAGTTAACTGAAAAAATAGTTTAATAAAGTATACTTAAGTAAAATGACTTTGTAATTTAAATGTGACTCAGCTGATTTTTCAAGTGGTTTCCTTTTATTAAGCCTGAATAATGTTTATTTTTATTAGTTTTAAACTTGCCTTCACCTGTTTTCTAACTACATAATTATAAGTTTATAACGAAAATTAAGAAAAATAGGCTACCAAATCAGATCAAATTCCAGTCAAAACCGAATACCCACAAACTCAAGAACTAATCCAATCAATTCTGTTAGTTACTAGGTCAACACTGTTTACTCCACCACTGTAACTGTTACCAAGGAAAACGAGCTTATTTTCATAATATTACAAACAAGTCTAAATAATATAATACGAGACCCGATTACCTCCATAAAAGAGGCAGCAATAGTGTAGAATTACTATTGTTAAACAATAACAAAACAATTGGGTTGCTTGCCCAACCGTGACGTGTTGTTATTAAGGCTCCTATTTCGCGAAATATGGACAAAATGGTGGCAATCTTTGTCCTTAAAAGTAACTTAGTTTAAGAAAAGTAAGCGGATTATTGTAGCGTCGCAAGCGAAAGTTGTGCGAGTGTCAGCGATGTCTGTTTCCTCTGAACCTTACAAACAACATTGTATTATTCTTGACTCACCGTCTGTAATAATCCTTTGAATTAGCGGTTCATTTATATATGGTAGATTTATAAGAAAACGGTCAATTGATTTTTATTTATCTTCTTGTAGCTCATTGAAATAAAAGTCACTATTTTGACTAGTACAATAATGTACTAGTAAAAAAATAGTTTTAACGGTTATTAGTTGAAAAAAATATTTGCTATATCTCTCTATAAATACCTACAATAAAAGCCTTCCTTCCTAGATAAAACAAAAACGTCATAATTGTATGGTTCCGGCAGAACCCTAAACAAAATTGAAATATCACTATGTCGAGGATATTGTCTCTATATCCGCCATTAGCATTAGGATCCAATTCTTGTTACACCGAAATGCATTATACATTTCGCATCCCTTTCCGACTACTGATTTGTCGTATGTTCATCTCTCTTTAACCAATCATGCGGCCCCTTCATTAATGCAAATACCGTCAGACCATAACTCATGCGAGTTACCCCAACGTAACGTAATAAAAGGCTTTTCTCTCCGCTGGCTGCAATACATTACTTGCTGACAAGCGTGCTTGCCTTCACAATTTATAGCTTCACGCGTCGATGGATAGCGTCCTGTGCGCACCTTGTGAAATAATAAAGATGTGCGATTTACAGCGTTTGAAGTTTGAAGATGTCCTTTTGACCCGATTCCACTCTAGCCTCTAATGAAAATTTATTGAAATGTTCTCAGGGATGGGGTTGAAAGGAATAGGATCAGCTGATTTATATCTGGTCTATGGCACTTACATGTCGAAACGTATTACGGAGAAATATTTAGTGGGGTTTAAGGGGAAATTGGGTTCTCCATATTCCATGCGCTTCCGAGTACATTGAGATAAGTTGTAATGACGTATACTCAGATTAAGTTCTTTTGTGATCCTATATTTGTTAAAGTCCTTAAAAATGGATGATCACAAGATATCATTATAAAACCTTCTTCGGTTTAAAAGGAAATAATAATATTTGTGCAAGTGCTAACAAATTATTGTGAAGCCAAGGCAATGTCATCAAAGATACACCTACGTTAAATGTAAATATAAAGATGACTGTTCACTATGCGATTAAAACTGGGCAACATTGTCCATACAATTGTGTAAAGACAGGAAAATGACGCTCTTTAATTTTATTTTTGTGATTTATTTTTATAATAGAAAATTTAAATGATGCAACGTTTTTTTTAAATAATAAAAAAGTAATGATTCACTACTTCTCTCAAAACAAGTTACATAAGCTGAGAGAGAAAGATAATTTGAGTCATTGGAAGGTGTAGCTTTTTTGTGGAGAGTAGTCTCGTGAACAGCCACCTTTATACAACGTGTGACCTCAGAACACAGGAGGTCAATTTAATTATTTAACTTTGAGCTGAAAATATATTGTTATTGTATTTACTTGTCGGATTTAAACGGAAACTTATGAGCTATAAACAATTCTTTAATTAATTCTTATTCTTACTAAGAATACCTACTGTTTTAGTGTTTTCGCAAGAGCAGACTATAACGGCCCTTGAAAGCGGCAAGCATTATTGATGTAAATTCTTACCTAATTGAATTTTAAAGTAAAATGCATAATTAACTGCATTTAATTTCAAATAAAAGTACATAAATTGTAATGTATGGTCAGGCAAAATACATTATGCTTACCAATACAGTTAATTTTGTGCTAAAAAGGATAATATAATTATGTTTAAGAATAATAAACTGAAAATAAACAGGTAACATTACATAATGTACTGAACGACTATGTTTATTATGCATATGATTGGATTATGCAATGATTCATTTACGACAAAAAAAAATCAGAAGTTCAACTTTACTTATCACTGATGAACAGTTTGATAGGTGTTACCTACACCTATCAAACTGTTCATCCCACAACTGGGCATAAGCCCTCACCACCATAGCTACTAGTTTTTCCTGAATCCTTTTTTTGGAGACCTCACACAGTAAACAGGCTCCTCGGCACATTTCTTAGAGGATGACGGGATCAGCTCGAATCGACTATGGCGCAATAAAACAACATAAAACGATTTCATCAACTCGTGATCAACAAATATTTCTGACAAATTAGTACGCCATTATGGTGCCTTACAGGCTCTTTATTATGAATAAAATTTACTGTGTTCCTTCAATAGCCGCGTCATAGGCCCTGGATTTAATTGATATTCACCCATAGAGTTAATATGAACACATCTTCAAATCTTGCAGTTTTAAGCACGATTGCTTGCAGGCAATTTATTTATTTAGAACCGTGAACCATTTTTGAACCATGTACCTTATTCCAGAGCCTCACAATAGGACACTCAAATCTTTGTGAATGTTGTTTAGAAGGCCATTGGAACTGCCCCGCACACGACGCATCAGGGAGGCCACTCTTTTACGCACTATTGCCCTAAAGCAGTCGGTGTTGGCTTCCGCAAACATCCCTGATGCGCTACAGTACCGAGGCAACCCCATTAGCATCCTAAACCGATTTATAGACTCAGTAGCAGTCTAATCTTAATATTTTTGTGCTCAATCAGATCGATGGTAATATTCAAAACATGACCATTTAAATAAATATTTACTATAAGTAAAAACACTACCTGTTTCTTTTGATAACTGTTTGGTACTTCTGCCACATTTTTTATATGACAAAAGGTGGTGCCACCGGTGTCAATTTCAAGGTGAGCTCATGATGAAGTGGTTTAGTAAGCCATCGCTTAAGTCTTAGTTATACTATACCTCGTGCTGCGGGCCGGCGACGCCCTTTCGCTGTTAATGGGATAGCAGAGTGTCAGGTTGTGTGTCACAACATCGTTCTTGAACGCATATTTTTAATGAGATGTTTTATGTTGGTTTGCTACTCAATTGATTGTTGAAGATTTTAGCAGCTGGATCAGCAAATTCGTGGAATGAGCCTCGTAATCTTTTTACATGATCTTTACATTCTTGGGTGATGATTTCTTGTTTCTAAGACAGTCCCACGACCGCGGCAGGCATTTGGTCCTCTATTGAGGCCTCGTCAGATTGCTGACAGCTTTTTGAGGAGTGCGTGGAACACTACGCGCTGTCGACCCGGGCATGGTTCATGATTCGACGGCGAGTCACCCGTTATTCGCCGTCCCCATGTTACCCAATCCTACGCATAATAGATGATCTTGAATATCTTTCCGTTGTTAAAGAATGAAGATAAATTGGTGATGGGTCTTGGTTTCTTCTCATCATCATCAGGTCATCTGTTTCTTCTTTTTTCTTGTTATCTATGGTGCCTAAGCTAAATGCTCTGACTTTTCAGGATTTCACGCCACAAATGAAGTAACTACCAAGTCAGTGGCTCATAGCGTTTCGGTTGTTTCATTATTATGCATCTATTACCTAATTACATTTTGCATATTCCACAATATATTCAATAGTCATAAATAAAGATTTATGTCTGAAGTCCGCATTTGTTAGTGTAGGTCTTCGGAGTTTTCCATACAAGTGCCGATATGAATACCTACAAAGGTATTAAAGTTAGCTGAGTAAGTATGACGCATATTAAGTAATAATTAATCAACTCGTAAGTATAAACATACTGGAGCCGGTTCAACGCACCGAGTATTGCAAGCTATAATACTTATATTATAAGACCAAGGTCCATACTTAACACTGAGTACTAAATCTAGGTCGGAAAAGAGACCTAAACACTAACATGTAAATTGTTAGATGTATGTATGTTGATTGCCACATAAGCCGCTCTAAAATATAACTGCATGGAGAAGATCGAGCTAGCTGATCTTTTATGTAAGAACTAGCTGTTGCCAGCGGCTTCACCCGCTGCAACTCAAAAATTATCCCACGGGAACATAAAATCGGGATAAAAACTATCCTATGTGTTAATCCAGGTTATAAACTATCTGTGTACCAAATTTTAACCAAATCCGTTCAGTGGTTTTTGCGTGAAAGAGTAACAAACATCCATACATCCATACTTACAAACTTTCGCCTTTATAATAGTAGTAGGATACATACTTTATTATGATAACTTATTTAAGAGTGAGCAAGGCGATGTCAACTAATCGTAATTAATTGCAAGAAAACTTATAATAATTGATCATTTTTTGTCGCATATTATTGGGGGAATCGATGAAAAAGAAAAAAGTCTTCATAGTTCATAGCTTTTTTTATTTTCAAATGAGATTATCAGACTTGTACTGACTAAAATACACGGTGATCCTTCAATAGCCCTTTACATTCCGGGGTCACGTTACCTGATGATGATATGAAGGCTAAAGGGAGCTAGGTATAAACAGCGTCACGATGTGGTTTCAATCAAAACAAAATTCTATTCTCTAAAATACATACGATGGGAGGAGGTTGTCGTCGAGGCAGAGCCTTGACACAATGTCGGGACACGTCGCTGTCTGTAGTGAATACAAAATCCTAGTTTCGACGCTGCGGCAGCACTGCAAACAAATCTGTATGTATACGTCTTAGAAGTATGGCCTACTGTAGTAGTGTGTGTGTGTGTAGATGTAGAAACAAACATAGGTATGGTTCTATTCTATTTCTAGTCTATTATATTTCTAGTTTGGAATCATTTATCATCTTACTCTTATGAAAACAAAATCAAACATATTTCATAGCACCAATCCCACTAAGAAGAAACACCTTTCACTTCCTTTGTCACCGTTGTCTGGAACTAATACAAAGCTGCTTATCTGCCCAGCAACGAGTTAGCGCGATAACCGACAAAGGGGCCGCTATCGGCTATATCGGGCTATCGGCTAAAAGCTTGTACGTGTTATCAATCATACAAGCTTCCTCCCGTTGCCATGGCAACCTGGTACTATAGGAACGATGTTTTATGTACCGTGAATTTTCTTTTTAAGATTCCGTAGCGAAAAGGGTAAAACGGGATTCTATTACTTAGCCCTTTCGTCTACTAGGCGATGTTTGGTATCCATTGACGGTTGCTTGGTACGAACCTATATGGCTTTTATTTCGATAGTCACCTTACCAAAGTCGTAAGGTATCACAGACTTGCGTCGCTTAGTGTACGAAGGTGCTGATACTCCGGTGTCCTTCCGGCTGTATCTCATAAACCATGATAGTTAGACAGTTGAAATATTCCCAAATGATGTATTTTTATTGTCACTAATATAACAACAAATACTTATCCAAACTAATATTATAAATGCGAAAGTAACTCTGTCTGTCTGTCTGTTACGCTTTCCCGCTTAAACCTCTCAACCGATTTTGATGAAATTTGGTACGAAGATGGTTTGAGAGCTGAGAATGGACATAGGATAGTTTTTATCCCGAAATTCCCACGGGAACGATAAAAAAAAACATTATGCGCGTACGAAGTCGCGGGCACAGCTAGTACAAGATAATTTCAGAAAGTGGCCATACATTGTGTAAAAGTACAAGATAATTTCGAGAAGTAGCCGAAATATAAAATAGGGCACTTATTTTTTAACCGACATCAAAAAGAGGAGGAAGTTCTCAATTCGTCGGAATCTTTTTTTTTTTTCATTATTTATACATATCTTCTCAAACAACGTGTCACATATTAATGAGAAAGACAGCAGACTACAAATAACAAATAACTTTAATTTTTATTTGTTTTAATGCTCAGATAGAGACGAAAATAAAACAAATCTGTTAATTTTTTTTCTGATTATTTTAAGAAGTTATTGCTTTTGAATCAATACCCACATTCGGTTCTTACCAATCGGCAAAACTACATCCGCAGACGCGGACCATCGGTGAATCATGTGCGATCGGCTCGACCCCCTCACGGAGCAAATATTTGTATGATCTACAGTAGTCGTTCCGGGTCTGAGTGTTTGTGTATGAGTTTCCATGTTTGTAAACGCAAAAATGATACAGGAAATATTCCTAGAGTTGGGCAACGTTTTTAAGAATAAAAGGAAAAGAAACAAAGTTAAGCTGAGTGGTTCACTTAGTGGTATAGGTATTAAACCAACTTATGAAGGTATGTGTGTAGAAATCAGACATCGAACTTGGAATACACTCAGCTCTAAATAGCAACATTACAGTAATAGGTAAACATCACAGTGAACCACTGGAACTATATAATATCAATTAGTTGCGGCGCCCATTATCCCTTGTACTGCAGTAATATCATTATGAGGGAGTGCGCACACTGCCGCGATCCGCCACGATCCACCACGCCTCGAAATTCGATGTAGTGGAAACATTCGGGAGCCATACTCCTGATTTATTACTGCCCTCCCAAATAATTTCCGTGAAGAGCATAGGTTACTAGTGATGTGGATAGTGTAAATTGATTGACGGACAGTTTTAAATCCGGGATTTCTTTTTTATTCAACGATACGCTCGCGTGTATGATCATTATCGCACCTGATTGAAAGCGATGATGTGGTCACTCTTTACTTCAAGGCACTTGATTCAAGAGACTAGTGGTATGTGCTTGCATAAATAATAAGATTTTACTTGCTTTTATGACACAAATAAGGGATTATTTTCATGTTACGATTTTGTTTGAATGCAGAAAGAAGACATTATGTTAAAACAAAATACTAAGTAAATGACAAGTTTTCTCCTAATTTTAATCAAGAACTCTTTAATATTCCCTGCCATAATAAATTATGGACCAACACAAACACCCAAAACTTAAATTGAGGAGCCACTTACTTACGCTTACTTAAAAGTCAAATGAGAGGATTAAAACCACTTCCGCGCCACAACATTATCAGAGGGGTGGAAATAACGAAGTTGCTTACCCAAGACTGACATTAAATCGGCTCACTTATTACTAAGACCACCATTAAATTCCGCGATAACGGAATCCCGAAATTTCCGAATTACCCCGGAAAGGCGCAGCACTACGCGGCTTGTTTTCGCAACACTAAAAGTTCAACGTTTACAAATGTCGGGCAACGCCCTACATACGAAGGTAGTTAGCAATTAAAGTGTTCAATGTATTAATTTCAATGTTTATTATAAAAGTAAGGAAAGTTTTTTTGAATTCTGTGTGACATTTGTTTAAGAGCGCCCTTCCCCATCCGACGATCGACAACGCGAGCATGGCCAAAAAGCTTGTTGTTTCATCCAGAACAAGAAGCAAACCCGTCCCCGCTCGACTCGTCCCCTGCTTACCTCTTACCGCCACATGGCTAACAAGCAAGTGAGAACGCGACAACATTAAAAGGAAAATAGTGTGCGGAAGTTTCATAAAACTTGTTCCAAGAAATACGTGTTTTTTCGTAAGCCTTGCAAGATTATGAAAAAAAAGTTATGCATTTAGAAACTCCATTACATTTGCAAGGTTTCTATGCAAATATTTCTTTCCTGTTACAATTAATGAATACATTATAAACGCCCAAACATCATATAAAATTTGTGCAAAAAAGCTGATTTTTGGAGGTTTGTACTGAATTTGTTTCTTAAAATTTTGATTTCGCGTTTTGATAGAAACCTAGATATAGTGCACAAGACGCCTATTAGTTCAAAAGTTTCAAAGAAATATCTGTTACAACGCCACAATCACGTACGAGCGTTTGTATGAAAAGATAGACGGGTTGGCCGCCCTTAATGGCGGCGGCGGTTCAAATGTCACAGTTGTAATGTAAGTTAATTACGTGAGATTTAGTGGCGCGTTCTGACACTTGAGATTGTTGGAAAATGTCCTTGTTCGTGCTTGTCATTTGGACTGAACTTTCGAGGGAAAAGGCACTTCACTTTGCTTTAATTCAACTACATAGTATTTATGGTCACTGAGGGCCCAGAAAAGAGGCAAAAATTTTATTGCTCTCAAAGCGCACGGTATTCTATATAACGCTAAAAAAAGCGAGCTGTTAGTACGAGTATTTAGAGCAGGAAAAGGACCTGAAGTCATTCCACTTGTCTACTTGGACAATGAGCCGCTCAAGTTAGTGGATTATTTTGTGTATCTTGGTCATCACGTCACCAGTAAATTGAACGATGATCTTTATCTAGAAAGAGAAAGACGATCACTGGCAATCAGATCCAACATGCTCAGTCGACGATTTGTCAGGTGTTCTGCTCAGGTCAAGAGGACACTGTTTCGCAGCTACTGTCAGTCCTATACATGTAACCTCTGGCTTCAGCATACAAGACGTGCTCTTAATACTATCAGAGTGCAATACAATAACGCTTTCAGATTTCTAATGCGTCTCCCTAAGTTTTGCAGTGCTTCGGGCATATTTGCTGATGCCAGAGTTGATGACTTTTTTGCAATAAGAAGGAAGAAAATCTGTTCGTTTAGGTTACGGCTCAGTAAAAGTGATAACTTGATAATTAAACAGCTTTATGACAATGTATTTAATAGAATTGACATGATATGGAATGCTCAGTTGACATTGGAAAATAGAAGATTATAATTTGCACCTACTAAAATAGTTTAAGTTATTGTACACTAACACTTTGTGGGACAAGAGCCTGAAATAAATGAAAAATGAATATTTAAAAGCGCTTCAGATTATCAACAGGATCGATATTATCATCACCCGCCTAAAATGTTCATTGCTGATACATAGGCCTCCTCTCAATTTTTCTTTGATAAAATCATCAGATTGTCCTCCCACCCAGTGCGGAACGGGAGAGACTGCCAGACTTCTGATCAGGTGATCCTTCAAAAGCCCTTTACGTTTCAGGGTTACGGTTACCTGATGAGGCAGTCCCACGAACAGGCAGTTCCTCTCTGTGGAAGTAGTCGTAATCCACCACACGGTAATTGCCTGTACCCTATTGCCATCAACCAAGCACAGTAGACAGAATGGTTGCTGAGAAATTCTTTATTGAAAAACCCAATAATATCGATACCTGGGAATTGAACCCACATTTAAGACAGCAGGAACGATACTTTCACAACAAAAAGTAAACATAGGAAGTTGGTTAAAAATAAATGCGGTACCAACGCCTCAATTGATCGAGTGCTCGCAAGTGACGGAAAGGTCATAGGTTCACAGCCGCGCGTGTTAGCTGTCGCTGTGCTGTGCAATATAGACCATTGCTTTGTTCTTAGACTCGGCTCCGTGAACCCTTTCGAGGGATTACGAAACTTTCCTACTTGTAGGTCAAGTTGTACCTTGTACTGCCTATCTATTGTTTTTGATGGTTCTGCCGTAAAAGAGGAAGGTCATACAAGAGTGAATTGTTACAAAAAACTAAAATTATCATTGTAATCATTACCTAGTATTTTAATAATGCATTAATCGATCTTTAAAAGAATTTGCATTAAGCATCTGGACTATTATTTATCTGGTCGAGAAACCTGAAAAATCCGAATTTGGAAGTTTTAAACAATAGGAATGCAACATAAAGGGATGTATAGTGACGAATCATGGAAGTCTGTACCGGGAGTGGGTCGAGTCTTGAGCAAGGCACAGACAAGGCAAGGATTCGAAACTTCAAGAAAATTTAGTTCCTTCGTACACTAGGTGATGCTTATCTCCGAAACATTACGACTTTTTTGTCCAGGTGACCATCGCACAAATCCATAGAGGTCTGTACATAGGCACTCGACAATAGATACCAAAGTCGTAAGGTATCGAAGACAACTGTCGCCTATTGTACGAAGAGGCTTAGAGTCCACGCTACACCGTGCAAAGTTCGCATCCTGGACGATACTCGTGACACAGAAACGGGAAACGGTAAGCAGAAACCACAGAGTGCATCTGCTATGATCCTTATATATTCCTTTCGCTCATCCACATTCATAAAAGCACGCCGATTGCCAGTACTACGACCCGACCTTTTCAAGCACTTCACGAATAAGGTCAGTGTAGTGTAGTTTTTGTCTCAATTGAATTTTCCGTCACTCTTTATTCATTTCCGTAAACAGATCGTTTTATTTTGAAGGCATCCCATCGAGGCACCTAATAGCCATCATTACTACTTATGAAACCCATCCGAACTACACTTGAATGACATCAGTCCCCCCATATTACAACTATTAGGAAGGAATGCTGAAAGGATTGTCATCAGGCTTCGAATATTAATTTTAATGGGCCGTCCGAGTCGCGAGATTATGCGAATGTTCGGGGCTCTAATGTAACCCCGGGTAGGGATACTCCACTGTTGGGGACATTCTGGATAATTCCTGACACTTTTGATAAAGAAACACAAACGTCCAGACTCCGTAACGATATTCAAATTGCCTCCCACTGCTGGCCGAACTTGCGGCTAGAAAGTCTATTCACATCAGTTATCTTTGGTGCCTTCTGCCTTCAAGACAAGGCTTTCATTTCACTCACATCTCATAGGACGGCAGCCAGAATCAATGCTGCTAAAATAAAAATTCAAGAAATGTATAAAATGGAAAAATATGATTAAGTATAATTGGTATAGATTCCGAGGTATTAAATAAAAAAGTTCAAGAGTTTTGAGGACAAGACAGCTTTTTGTATTCTTTTTTCATCTTTCAAAGTGTCTATTTACTTTAAAACCTGCAGCAAAGTCCTCATTTGTATATATTACTATTAAACGTGATTCCTATGCAAAGTGTAAGTGCGTCAATCTAATCCTTAATCTCAATATTCATAAGAAAATCCAGTTAAGTCCGGTGTCACCCCTGCCCGCAGCCAGTGCCGTATTATCCATAAGGCACTTTAGGCCAGTGCCTAGGGGCCCACTATGACCAGGGGCCCAGCACTCCCAATTAAAAGATGAAAAAAAGGGGATTGTGTGGTTTTATGAAACCACGGTAAAAGTGAAACTTTTTCCTTCACATTATAAGGTAAAATCCACCATTATTGACACATTTGACACTATAGGAGTGAGGGCGAATGTCTGAATTTTTTAATTGTATTGAAATTATCTAACCATTTTTTTTTTGTATTAGACACTTTTATTAATTTATTGATTATAATTTAATTTTTATACTTAAATAATCGCTAATTACATGACAAAATATATTCATTTGAAATCAGGAAATCACAGACAGTAAAAATTTCCAAATTGCGTTGTTGTGCGCGGCAACCTCCCTGATGGCGTCGGCGTAATATGTTACGTCGACAACACGCTCGTCCTGGCGGAGGGAGAGTCGAGAAGCGGTCGCGACAGTCGTTGGAAGGATCCGGCAGTCGCTCGAGTCGAGCGACGTGGCGCTTCACAAAACAGAGGCCATGTGTTATCATGGCCGTCTGAACGCGCCACGATCGGAGTTCCACAAAACGGTGGGAGGGGTTCACATCGGCATCAGGGGGACGATGAAGTACCTGGGATTCGTCCTCGACAGCCGATGGAACTTCAAGGAGCACTTCCTGCGTTTGGCCCCAAAGCTGAACCGGGCAGCAGCAGCCCTCAGGCGACTCCTGCCCAATCTCAGCAGGCCAAACGCCTCCTGCCGGAGGCTGTACGCTGGTTTCGTGCGGTCCATGGCCCTCTACGCGGCCCCATTGTGGGTTCTGAGCATTCGGACGCGACCAGCAAAGCTGGTCGCATGCCAGAGGGTCATGGCTATCCGGATGATCTGAGGATACCGCACGATCGCCGGCGAATCAGCCAACCTCCTTGCCGGATTACGGTCTATGAGTGGCGCGTGGAGGCGCAGCATCGGGGAGAATTCCCGCTGCCCCGACAAGTCGGGGCGTGGCGGGAAGAGGTCCGGCGCGATCTCAGGGCAGTATGGAGGGAACGACTGTCGCAACCGAGGTTCGGACACGCCGCAACCGCGGCGGTAAGATTTGAGGAGTGGCTGGATATGCGTCACGGCATCGTTACTCCTGACCTACCGCATGACGTAGGTCCTCACAGGACACGCAAGTTTCGGGAGGTACCTGTGTCAGATAGGGAGGGAAGAAACGCCTGCGAAGATTGCCCGGAGGACACAGTGAAGCATACGGTGCAGGACTGCCCCGCTTGGGCGGAGCACCGACGTGTCCTCACTGCAGCGATAGGCTTAGACCTCTCGCGCCCGGTTTTGGTCGAGGCTATGCTGCGGGCCGAGACGGAGTGGGAAGAGGTCGCCTAAGCTCCTTCTGAGAAGCAGTCATGCTCGCGAAGGAGGAGGTGAGCTGCGTGAGGGAGAGGAAAGCGTTCTCCCTCCGCCCCAACCGCAGTGGTAGACGCCCACGGCGACGGACGTCCGCAAGACGATCTACGGTCACCGTAGGCGCGGGCATGCGGGCGGCGAGTTAAGGGCAACTCGCCTCCCGACCATGGACCATGCCCGGGTCGACGGCGCGTTATGTTCCACGCGCGCCTCAAAGAGCGTCAGCAAGAAGACGAGGCCCCCCCTCTAGAGGGCCAAAGCCTGCCGGGGTCGCGGGACTTATCTCATTACCGTGACCCTGGAACGTAAAGGGCTAATGAAGGACACCGTGGATTTTAGTCAGTACAAGTCTGACAGTCCCTCCCGCCCTGCCCTAGGTGGGAGGACTCATTTGATGATTTAACCAAGCTAAAAAAAAATGCGTTGGTGTGGTATGAAAAGGGAGGGCCCGAAACGAGCTGTGCCTAGGGGCCCCGAGATGGTTAATCCGGCCCTGCCCGCAGCCACCCTATCTGAGATAACGGTATCTAGTACCACCCCGCGCTTCATTAGTTAACTAACAGCAGTTACTGCTGACGGGTTAAATTAACTGGCGCGCGGCGTGACGGCGGCGATATCAAACACTAGTGTTGATTGTGCTGCATGATTAAACTGCATTTAAGAGTGCTGTATTAATTATGTTTTTACAAGAATACTCTTGACATTATAGGTGTCCTTTGTGACCAGTGTCATTGTGACCTTGGAACGTGGAGGACTAGGATTTTTGTCAGTACGAGTGTGACAGTTCCTCCAGCGCCACCCAGGGTGAAAGGACTTTGATGATTTTACTAAAATCATCATTTTACCACCTAAATAATATTATAGGCATGAATGGATCAATGGACATACCATTCATGCAGAAACTCAAGTTTATTTCCCATGGGGCATAAAGCAGTAGCTACGGAATGGCACTTGCTGCTTACGACAATGCTTTTTAATTCGTCCATGCTCTGGTAAAAACTTCACGGAAACCACCTACTCGTAATTGCGCAATCTTAATATTAATGATAACTTCAAGAATACTTATTTATGCTGCTTCTTGTCCATTACAAAATGGAGCATTAACTGTTGATCTGTTTGTAAAACGCAGAAATATCTTAATATGTACTACGAGTAGTTAAGCTCTAGAAACCTTCAGAAACTCACCGTTAAGGCGAGTTTCACCCTACAGATCTGTTGTGGACAGTAGGTGGGTGGCTGTAGTTATCAGATAATCGAGTTACTCTCAGGCCTCCCACTGGCTATAGCGATAGCACTGCACTGCTCTGCCGTGCCCCTGACTTTGATGGCGTGAAAGTTTCGTCACACCCACTCGACGTACGCAAACTTCGTTACCGCTTGCTGGATTACATAAATCTGGATGTGAAATAAATAAAGGGATGAAAGTTTTATTTTTTCTGTTTTAAAGAAAAAGTATGAAATTCTTTTGTAGAAATAAAACAGTACCAATATTGCTAGATAGGTCGTTTTTTTCTTTAAGACTGGGGTTTAGAGGTATTGAAAAGGCAAAAGGGTTCGCCTTTAGACCCGTCCTTGTATATTTTCTACCTCAATGCAAATTATTCATTGAAATCCTACGGATACCAAAATGGCGTTTTTCTTTTTTTTTGTGTGAACATTTTGGAAGATTTTCCAATCTAACCGACATACATTGTCAGTCATTCCGGCTTGTCGGATCCACGTAGACGGCGAATCAATCGCATTTGATGGGATAACTCGCGCCACCGGCTATGTGAATGTATTGGGATAGGGTGCTGGTGTCAACGAGAGCGGGGTTCTACTAATAGGATAGAAATATTATCTTTCGAGAACCAAACAAGCTGTGTGAGATGTGATGTGATGTGTCACATTGTCTCTTCATGCCATGTATAACTTACACAAGTTACTTGATAGTTGGTTAAATCAAAACACCAACAAAAAATACCATTTTCTTTCTAAATTTTTTGAGAGGACGCGTGAGTCCCAACAATGGGACCATTGTGATCTCATTATGCTTACTTTTGTATGCTTAAGTGATTGATATACAAAACTTTTAGGGGTTGAACATGGACGAGGGTAGAAACGGGGTTGAACGTGGAGTATACCAAAATAACGCCCTAATTACTGAAAAAATGTGGAGAAAGTACACATTTTCATTTGACCGTTTTATTTTATTTTCGTAACACCTTTGTTGTTGCCAAATTATATTTCCATCATGCATTGTTTATTTACGCTGTTTATTTATTAATGTCCTCGTTAATCCTTTCACCTTTCTACGAGTACAACTGATCATACATCCATAAGGCGGCTCCTTACGACAGGTTGGTGATTAACACACGATTTTTCAACCTTTCACATAATTATAATATTATTACTTATATTATATTTTTTGCTGGCGTATGAAATACGTATGAGAATTAAACACGAATTAACATTTGGTATAGTTAAACGTTTTACAGTTGAACATGTGAATGAAAAAGGTTGTTTTGTAATTCGCTTTCTCTGTAGCTGAATTTATCCTTTTCGGGTAAACGTAAAGTTTCAGTTAAGGCCAGCTCTAATACACTATATTTCCACACGCCAGACTTAATTTTTAGACTTGTACATTTATTATTTCTTGAACTCGTCATTTTGGTAGATTGTGCTCTAAGCCAAGTTTTTTAGCAACAAAATAAGGATTGCCCTTTGTATATGGAATGAGAATCCTTCACCTCCTATTCCGATATCGCTCCCGCTCCATCTTCCAGCGCTGTGGTCGCTTCCTTTCAATTCCACAAGGGCACCTCACAATCCAATTGCGACAGGTAACTGAAATCTTCAGTAACAACGTTCAGATATTGACGTAACGGTGAAAATGGCGAAAATGTGTTATTTATTCATACTAACCTGCTTTGACGTATTCCTTCAGCCCTGCGCTAGGTGGAAGCCGTTTGGAAGCCGGCTTTAAGAGTGACGTCAGCTTTAAAGGTTAACTCCCAAAATGTGGGTGTTGGAGAAAAAAGTTTTGTTCAGGGAAGGGTACAATCGATAATCCGTACTTAAATAGACGTCATAAGTTATACAGGGCGATTTTTTAGTCACCATCCAAATTTTAATTATATTAATCTTTGGCGAAAATCATTGAATACGTGTTTTTTCTTTTTGTATCACTCAATACAAAAATATCGAGATATCACGTCTCAATGTTATCTATAAAAAGTTGATGAACCTGGACACCGCGCTGTGATGTGTCGCTCAGGTGTAGCGGGGCGGGGCGGGGGGTCGGCGGGGTGCGCTCTGCCCGTTTCATGCGTCGGCAAGTGTATATTATTAACGTTTAGCTTAGTGACCACGCAGAGCGGATGAGAAAATGATTTAATATGACAATTTGACGTATCGTTTTTTTTTCAAAAATGGGCTTAGTGATTGATACCTAACGCCTAGAAAAATTTTGGACGGTGCTAAAAAAGTCACCCTGTATAGAGGAAGAATAAAAAGTCTATTTTTATAAGAAGTATCTTGAACAGTATTCTACGATTCCGATTTTTAAATTGAGATTTATTAATGTTTACAAAAAAAAACAATATACCCAAAATACAGTATAACAAAATTAAAGTTACACCGCAACAAAAAACAAGCTTGTATCAACTTCCTGAAACGTGCCATACAATAAATTTCCTATAACTGAAGTCAGAAGTTTCCTGAAAGCGATGCACAAAAACAAGCGAAGCCTTCAGACAAACATTATGAAAGTTAATAACTACTGCCGGAAGTTGCTGAAAAAAAATTACTACGTATTTCCTTCGCGTGCCCCCCGGACGTAACGCGGGAACACTGGCGGACAAAATAATAGATACAACGTCCAAGTTTTTATATACCAACTGTTCTTTTCAAATAAGGTTTTATTTGGTGGGTATAAAAGGGCTTTTTGTATACTCGAGGATGTATGGAATTATATTTTTCTAGTTTGACTTAATTTTACTATCATTATTAGATGATGTTGATAGAAGGATGTTGAATGGTCTCTATGTAATCATTTCATGTTTTTGTTCAAAGATATATAGAATTACAGTAAACTATTTGGCATTAGTGAATTTCGTATGTGGGTGGTTTACAGACATTTAAACTTAAATACACAAACACCCGTACCTACTCGATAACAAACTGTATATCATACAAATATTTGTAGAGTGCGGGATTCGAATCCGCAATACGCAGAGCAGTCCAATTGCTTGACCACTGCGCCAACCGTGCAATTAACCTATATTACCCACTCCCACTGCCAAAAGCTTTCTTCCTTGCTTCTTGCCAAAAGTCTCCTCCATATCCTTCCTTGTAATCTTACAATTTATTCCGCCACTCCAGCCAACAGCTACAACTTTGTCTCCGATCCTTCCGAACACAATAAAATCAAACAAATATCACAACTTTTCATAAAGTTTCCGGTCGGAAGTAAAAGGCCATACATTGTAAGGCTATATTTAACAAGAGGAACCGGTTGCGAGTCACGTACACACATTAAACGTTAATAAAGTGCCAAGGAGACTGTGACGTCATCAGAGAGATTTATTTGTGGGACATTGGAGATAAATCTTTTGCAGAATCTGTTTTTTTTTTTTGTTCAAGATGAGCGGTATTTAAGCGGTAATCACGTCTTGGTATTTTTAAACTTTTTGTCGTAAAGACTTATTGACAAACTTGACATTTATTGATCTTTTTTTGATGCAACTGGCCTTTTCGTATTTCGTGCGAGAGGGTGTCTGGAATACAGCTTTTGTTTCTTTGTCTAAAAATAATATTCGATCTTAAAGTCAAGAGTGAGCAGGTTGCTTCTAGGCAAGCGTGCTTCTTCAGGAGGCCTATGTTCAGCAGTGGCCGTCTTCCGGCTGATGATGATGATGATGATGAAGGGTGCTTCACCGTCGACCACATCTTCGCTTACTATCAGACGAGATAGTGGTCAAACGCGAACCTATCATTAAATAAAAAAACATGTTATTCCATTAACAAAGCATTGTTAAATTCAAGAAACATAATTTTTCTATTTCCTTTTTTCTATAAGTACAAATGTAAGAATACTTTTTAAATCCTCATAATTACAAAGCTTATAAGATAAGTGTGTCGTCGTTATCTGCAGTCGAAGTCTCATCGACAAGCGACAGGCAGGATACAGGTGATGTTCAGATAACCGGTTGTTCTGCGCTTTCCTTTTTTTGTAACTGGGACAAGTTTTGCCCTGGTATATAAAGGTCAAAATTATATTTGATACTGCTTGTATATATTTTTTTCTTTTTAGCGTGATAAAATCATCAAATGAATCCTCCCACCCAGGGCAGAGCGGGAGGGACTGTCGGACTCATACTGACTAAAATCCATGGTGTCCTCTAATAGCCCTTTTCGGGGTCACAGTAATTTGTGAGTCCCGCGACCTCAGCAGGCTTTGGCCCTTTAAAGGGGTCATATTTCTGACACTCTATGAGGCGCGCGTGGAATAAAACGCACCGTCGACCATGACATGGTCCATGGTCGGACAGCGAGTCGCCCATTACGGTGGCCGGAGATAGTCTGGCGACGTCTACCACTGCAGCTGGGGTGAAGAGAGGACGCTGTCCTCTCCCTCACACCACCACCTCCAGAAACCTTGGTACCTGTGTCCGTTTCCTATTAATTTGGTTAATCAACCTTGCTGCCATTTTTGCTGAATCTTAAATCTTTTCATAAAAAAAAATATTTACTGAAAAGAAGCTTTCTCAATTTAAGGTACAAGGAAAAACGAACACATTCATTGTCAGTAACAAATATAAACTTTTCTAATTTCCCAATTTTCTTGTCCCCCAGTGTATCCCTACAGGGTTTGTAACAGGCGCGCAGCAGACAAACAAATAATAAAGAGAACTACGCAAGGCGACCCGCTGCGTTGTACTCCTTTAATTTATACTAGCCTAGTACTTTTACTGCCATAATTACACAGTTAAAATTATGCATATTTTCTTTTATTATAGGTACGTGTACGAGTAATTAAAATTCGTGTTTTGTACTCGTTGAACATTTTGTCCTACTTCGAGTTATTTTTTTTCCATCGTATTGTTTGATATAGACCAGCCATTTATACGAGTACGGATAAAGCAAGCAATGTTTATCATTGCTTGCTTTGCAAAAACCGTTGTTATTTGACACATTATGCTATAACACACCCACATTATTTTGTGGTTCCAGGAAAACGGAAGAATAGGGTTGCACTAAATATTCTACAGGTGATG
Organism: Agrotis clavis; assembly: GCA_954870645.1. Lineage (NCBI taxonomy): Eukaryota > Metazoa > Arthropoda > Insecta > Lepidoptera > Noctuidae > Agrotis > Agrotis clavis. Next base: position 22,916,632 of record OX940935.1, on the reverse strand, counting down.
TAACACAAAGATTATCTTAATAATTTTCCCATCAATAAATTAAGAACGGTTTATTAGGACTCTGAGATAATAATCAATTTTCCGAGGGTAGTGCTACTGCCAACACTATCTTACGTGACTCGTGTTAGTGATAAGAATCACGGTTCTTTTATTCCTCAACTAATTAGGTATGTTGATGTTGATAACAAAATGTTTAAGTTAACCCAGACACTTATAAGTTTATCCCTATCTCAACAATACTGCGAAAATGGCGAACAAAAATATCATAAGGGAAGCGACATGTCATAATTTAAAACTAAAGAATCTAAAACATGTGACAACTAAAAACCCCACTCTTTGGTCCGCGGTCGTCTCTAGAGTCTAGATACGTGTGGTGGCTTGTATGGTTTCATAGGCTAAGTATGCTTGCCAATGCTTGCTCAATACGAGAACTAGCTCTAGGTTGTGAGTTTGATCCCAAGCAGGCACAAAACAGAAGTATCTTCTTTGATAATAATGAAAGATTATTATCACTGAGTACACTGTGCTCGCATGGTGGATTATAGCCAACCAACACCCCCTCAAAGAAACAGTTTTGGAAAGTTACAGACTATTTCTGATTATGTCGATATCATGAAGAAATTGATTTGGTAGTCTGCCCAGCTGTGTTTACAAGAGCCTCTCCACGACACCCACATAAAGAGGAAAAATAATAACAGCTGCCAATCAACAGGAGTACGTTTGTGTACGTCATTGGATGGAAATCGGGCGCGCCCTCAGAAACACGGCATGTTAACGAGCAGCACAAAAACAAACACTTAAGTGCTGTTAACTGCGGTTTCCCAACACATTTGCAAGTTTAATCGACGCAAAATTGCAACGATTGTTGTCTAAGTTCACGTAAACAGGTAATAAATTGTAATCAACCTGGAAGTGGGGCAAGTTGTGAGAGGTAGCGGGAGCGGGTGATCAAGCTGAAGCGTAAAGTTTCACAAATTATATTCAAAGAATGTGTTCCTTCTTCATTGTACATTTTGGGAACAGTTAGCTAGAGTTTTTCTTTTTTATCGTTTGGAACACAAAACATAAGGACCACATCTTTGATTGAAATTTCACAGTACACATACACATTCGTTGTCAAACATCGTCCAACATTAATTATCTATTTTCAGTTGTCGGTTGTATGCCTATATCATCGCAGTAGCTAATAAAAAACATAGTTCAGAAAATCGCTTTTATAACAGAAGACGTGCCTAAATTATAAATCGCTATTGCTTATGAGTTAAACCTGATCAAATCCCAGTAGCAACTAACTGTCGGTTGTCATGCAAGTCGTCGAAACAATTGCATCGCTGCACTGTTGCGTCACAGTTGCCATGCGCGCGGCGCACGCGCACGTAACCGTACCATCAGCGGGACTAGCAACAAGGCCTGTAGTTCCTTTCATTTTTGACAATACTTTGATAATCTGGAAAAAATAGCGTATGTCCTGAGAGGAAGCCTGTGTGCCCCAGTGAGAGAGTAGGTCTCTGTCACTGGGGCACAGGCCTCTTCTCTATATACAGAATGATCCGTAATCCACCACGCGGTTCCTGTGCGTGTTGATGAGTGTCACTTACCTTCGTATTTTTGATTTCGGACATTTTGTTTGCTCACGATGTTTCCCTTTATCTTTCTGGGAACTTACGACCTACTTGTGAGTTGGTTGGGGTCTTTACAAAGCATACCAAGATTTATTTTATTGTACGACTTTCTTTTCTTTATTTAATTTAAGATACAGGTCCTCATTTGATTTGTCGCAAGATTAAATATGTACAATGAAGTAGGTAATAATCTTGTTTAAAATTTCGTCTAAGTTTAACAAGAATTAACTTTTAACCTCTAATCCAAATTGGTAGCCAAATTCCCAAAGGTCAAATCAGAAACCAAGACCCCTACCCACCCCATAATCAAAGTTCACTACAAAGATAACCTCTATATAATCAGTTACTAAGGTACAAAGTGACCCCATGACCCCTAATGGTGGTGCTTTTAAGTCACAACATCGCGTGACCCCACCCAATGTGTCACTTTTTGATGTTAATTTAAACCATAGTTTGAACCGCAGTTCTTTTCTAACTGGCGTTAATGTCTGATCGGCTGACAGGGTTATTTATTGCTATGTATATGTTATCTTTTTTATTACAGTTTAGTGGCTTATATTACGTATTTTTAGATAAACTGTAGCGGTATCTGTTTTGTAGAATAAAAACTGCAGGTTTTCTTAGTGGAAAGTTCCGTTCTTAATTAATTTGTTTTTCTTTGAATTACATTTTATTTATTTCTTCTACCTTTATAAAATAACATTTTATTAGTGTTCAGTAGTTTCCTTTAAACATATTAATCATGGCCATTTTTCTTCCACATAAATTCACATAATGTATTTCGAGCACATACCTAGTTAAATATGTAATTTAAACACAATTACATTTATAGAAACGTTAATTAAATTGTTAACAAATTATGTCAAACATACATAATGATGCCATAAATACAGGCAACACGTTATCACATATTATTGTATGTGACAAAGAGACGTTGTTTATTTCATTGTTGCTATTTACATCTTCTAACTAATATATGACTAACACACATAGCCATGTAGGTAAGAGCCTATTTTTGTTGGATGTTATAAATATTACGTTGCTATAATACATTAATTTTCCGACTACAATAATTAATGGGAGGAAAAC